>MU127435.1:41075-689574 GCA_014904945.1 Gyrodon lividus
GAGTTGTAAGGAACTTTGGCTTCAGCTTATGTGCTGTGCCCCTGTACAAGTTCTGTTCCTTGATTTTGGAGCGGAGGGTCGGAGATCAATCCTAAGGTCAACTTTAAGGACTGAGGAGGTTCAGAGTGAAATGGATCAGGAAAGAATGGGATTTAGTTGATATTCGAACTAAGGAAATATCAGAGAGTACACGTGGGTTTATATACTGAAGAGTCCGGAAGATATAAAGATGTTAAAGTATGTCAGACGACTCGGAGTTTTGGGTTTCTGGAAGAAAGGAAGGAATGAATCGGAATGGCATCAGAATGGTAGCCAATAATGACTGAAGGCAATGGCACAATAGTTGCAAAGCAAGGGGGAAGGGAACTATCGATAGGAACTGTAAATGTCAAGAAGTGTCAAAGGAAAGTGACATATGTCAAGAGATAACCGAGATAGGAATACGAAAGTCCAGGACGGGAATATGGAAAGTCCGGGACGGCAGTGTGGAAAGTCTGGGATGGGAAGTATGGGGTTCGGAATGTCTGATGAAAGAGAATTTGTCTAAGGTAAAGTCCAAGGGCCGGGATTCAGGATTTGATCATAGGGGTTTGGAATTGGGCCGGATGGGTTAGGGAAGTTTCGGGATGTGACAATGCCCTTTTGTGATATGCTTTGCACATTGCATTTAGGCCAAACATTGCAATGGTTTATGGAGTCACTGTATCATGCCAGGATTACCCCAGTCTGGTCCAATAGAAGGGTTGGGTCTGAGATCTCCTCTTCCCGCTCCATAGGAAATCTGTCCTTGAAGAATTTCTCTCTTTCTGGATTTGTTCCAGTCTCCTTTGGCCCCAACATCTCAGCCATCCTTCAGATGTCGACGGGGAAGCTCCCTGAGACAATATTAATAGATATCTATGTGCTAGGAGATCACTTGCTTTGATTCTGATAAGCCCTTGCCATTGAATTGACTATCCTATCAGCTTGGAAGAGAGCTGGTAAAGGAATGCATGTATTGGATAGTGCAGGAGTCAGTTGGGTAGGGTGACTGATGGCTTCCAGAAATCACTTGACCATGTATTCAGCAATAACAGACATGCAAAGTCCCCAATGAGATAGAATGTCCATTGTAGAGGTAGATTGAATGTAATGTAGATCACTCAGCCAAGGGGGCTGCTGTCAACTCAGCAGCTGATTTGAAATTGTTTGGCCCAATGCTGATGGACTATGGCGGGATTCCCGATTCCTGCAGCTAATGAGATTCCTTGCCTTGGCCCATTCCATACCTAGGGGCCATGCCTTGGCCCACCTCATACACATGATCTATTGTCACAACCAGTTAAATGAGACCACTCATTTGTTGTGAAATGCAGATCAGGATATTACTTGGTGCATCCGATACTGACAGGCTGCTGATCTCTCAGGCTGTCCATTCATTGGCCTACCCAAGACATACAGGTTACCCATACCTCAGCCCACTGGAGACCTATGGAATCACTCATCCCTCAATTCACCCCATCCCCATGGTACACCCTCACCACCATTCCATGGGCCCATCCAATATTGATGAAATCCTATTGAAATATTCCTTGGCCCATCCAACACCTGTGGGTCACCCCTCCCTTGGCCAACCTGAGACCTACCAGTCACCCATCCCTCGGCCCATCTGTGACTTTTGGATTGCCCCTCCCTTGGCCCACCTGAGACCTACAGGGCTCACATTCCTTGGCCCATCCGACACCTACAGGTTACCCATCCCTCAGCCCATCCATGACTTGTGGATCACCCCTTCCTGTGCCCACCCAAGACCTATAGGTCACACATTCCTCAGCCCATCTGACACCTATGGGTCACCCATCCATTGGCCCACCCCATCCACATGGTATACCCTTACCACCATTCAATGGTTCCACCCATTACTGACAAAATGCCTATGGAAATATCCCTCAGCCCATCCAATACCTATGGGTTGCCCATCCCTTGGCCTACCCAAGACCTATGGGGTCACTCACCCCTTGGCCCGCTCATATCACATGAAACCACTGCATATTGACCCACCCATCGCTCAAAATACCCTTACCAAAATAACCCCTCAGCCAACTCATCACATGGGATTTTTATTACATCTTGGCCCATCCATGCTCTATGAGTTGCACCCATAGGTCGGCCAACGATCAGCTGGCCCATGAGCCATGGCTATTTGTCAACCTTGGCTGTCCATATACTATGGTACCAAAGCACTACATTATGTGACTGACAAAATGCCCATTAATATCCCCCAGCCCATCCAATACCCACAGGTTGCCCATCCCTTGGCCCACTCATATCACACAAAACCACTACATATTGACCCACCCATCACTCAAAATACCCTTACTAAAATAACCCCTCAGCCCACTCATATCCATATCACACAGGATTTTTATTACATCTTGGCCCATCCATGCCCTACAAGTGCAACTCATAGATCGGCCAACAATTGGGCCCATGAGCCATGGCTATTTGTCAACCTCAGCTGTCCATACACTACAGTACCAAAGCACTACATTATGTGCCTACATATCACTAGTACCCTCCTGCCAGTGCTTGAGTATCATCCCTCACATTGCCCTTTGCATCATCCCATTGCTGTCACAGTGATTCTGTCTGTACATTGTCCTTCACATTTGTGACCCTGTTATACTACTACTATTGTGTATTCTATTGCATATACAATCCACACAGTCACCTGTCATGCAATCCAGTCATTTTCATATGTATCTGTTCAGATACCATCTCCTCTGGGCTGTCTGGAGTTGTTGGGGGAGCAGAGTGGACTTTGGCTTCAACTTATGTGTTGTGCCCTTGCCTGAGTTCAGTCTGGTATTTAGCAGAGTAGTGACAAAGGTGGAACAGAGGAGCAGAGGTCAGATGTCAGAGGGTCAGAGTGACAACAAGACTAGCTTTGAGTTATCAATGGAAGGACTTAGTTGGACAGAGTAGATGAGTAATCAAAGTCAATATTCAAACTGCGGAATACAGAATACAAGAGGGGTTTATATACTATGGGAACAAGTAAACACAGGTGACACTGGAGTACTGGAGTCATGCGGAATGTGAGTCAGAAGTGTCGGAAAGTGTCAAGAAGTGTCAAGGGGAGTCAGAATGGGAGGTATTGGGAGGTGGAGATATTATGCACGTCAAACATCTGTCAAAAGTATGAAGCATGAGGAACAAGACATAGGGGTGAAAGTGTTAATGATAAGCAGAGGAGCAGAGAAGTGGACTTGCAGAAAGGCAGACTTGGCCTGAAGTTGGGCTCTGGAGAAGCAGAGTTGACTTGTGCAGCATGGGATATGACAGTACAGTATCTCATAATGCATAAGGTTTTGGCTGCCCCACCATTATGCATTATGACCTTTTCAACTGTATAGTACCTTTGGGTGAGCCTCCAATGCCAGCTGGGTCAAGGGCCTTCCACCATCCACAAAAATCCCGTGATCACTTGAAAACTGCAGTGATGGATGTATGGCATCATCTTCGTGCACTGAAAACCTCTGCAGTACTGGATAGCACTTTGATGTGGACTTCATTTGAACAAAGTAAAACAAAGTGTAACTTCAACTTCACTGCAGTCCACTTCACAGCAACACTACCAGTAGGCTTCCCAAGTAGATGTTCTTTTTAAAGCATGCTGACCCGAGACGTCGCCCACACAGGTCCCGGAGGGTCAAGGTAATCGAAGCCGAGTACAAATGGAAAATCGGAGGAAATGGAAATGTGTAGGTAGGGTCTACTACTGTTTTATGGCAAAGTACGAACAACTGACTACGTATATATATCTATATACATTAGATCACGAAAAATATTACTGTAGACTACAACGGGTGCGCCTGCGCGTACATTAGATTACCTCACCACCGTCCAAGTTTCTTGAACCAAAGGTTCAGAAAACATGTCACGACGACACGGTCGAGGATGTTGACACAACGAGGAGCAACCCTCAATAGTCTTTCTTCTGCAGACCAGGCTGCTACATGTTTGTCCTTTGAGTCGATGCACTAACATAGAACAGAAATGAACAAACACAAGAGGCTGAAGAAAAAGGTACACTCACGAACAAGTCATTTCCATTTTCTCCAATTTTCCATTTGTACTCGGTTCCAATTACCTTGAACCTCCGGGATCTGTGTGGGCGACGTCTCGGGTCAGTACGCCTTAAAAAGGACATTTACTTGGGAAACCTACTGGCTCCCGTTCTTTATTTTGCGCAAGTCTTTGACGGGGACCTTTGTGCAGTGAGCATCCGACAATGGTAACATGTATGTCTGGTACCTACTTCGTCAACACCTAACCACACCGTAGCGTTAGAGCTGGAAAACCATTCTATCTGGCCAGCCGTCTCAAAAATCAGGGTGTCCAGATTTTTCCTATGATACGTCGTCGTGCCTATAGAGTTACCAGTCATCGGATGCAAGAACTGTAAAAACGCTCAAACATGAATATAGAGACTGAAAAGGCAGGAGGCGTACTCTGTATAGCTCCAGCTCCTCTGCAGCACTTTCTATAACCTGGAACACGCAGAATGTCCGCATATCCGCGCTGTTGTCTGTGTTGGAAACGAAACGGAGCCTTATGTCGGACTCGGCCATAATCAAACTCTTGTGGGTGAACAGAGAACGCGTGGATGGTGAAAAAAACTTGTCGTTGCTTAGCGCCACGCAGATCTTTAAATCTGCTCAGGAGACCATTTCTGGCTGACAATATTTGTCTGGCTCGAATTAACGCAGACCCGATCATTTTGTGCTCTAAGCTTGATCCGATTTTTTTTTCAGATTGATTAAAAAGGAGCAGAATGAATACATGAGATAAATTGTAACCTTCATGGCCGTACTGTACTTACAGCAGTTTGTGATACGTACGTGATTGAATGACCAAGTGCTGCGAAATCGATGAGCCTGACTTCGTCGACTGCAGGGCTGGTCATACTACTGCCAGTGGAAAAGTCTGTTGAACATTGTTCCCGACACATTTCTTTATCGATATGGAAATTGCTGTCAATGTGTCATGTCTTTTCCTAGAAAGTCGCAACGCCAACTGTGCGAACAGCTTCCGAGATGCAAACTGGATCGCGCATGCGGGATATTAGATTGTTCCGTTGCTTAGAGCCAGTTCTGGAAATCACGACCCGGGACACTTTTCACTTTCACTTGACACACAGTGAATCGTGGCCGCTGATCATCAAGTGCACGCTTGCAGGGCCGTGTAGCAATAGTGGAGTCGGCCCAGATCGGAAATTCGGAATGCGAGACTTGAATGTCCAGCTCGGACTAACGTGAAGCATGACCGCCACAAGCAGCCTTTTATGTTGACGGTGAACAACTCTACCTTCCAAGAGCTTTGATGAGTGGAGGTGCTAATAAAAAAGGGAAAAGTCCTGAGCTAACCAAAGAAAAACAGCAGCGGTGCTCCAATCGAACTGGGTAAACCATCGACGACGCGTCTCGAAGATTGACATGATGACTTGAGCCAGGGGAAACCATTTTTCAGGAGTGCCTGGCCTGGTTATTTGTGATGTTCTGACATCACCTGCGAGGATACAGCTTGGACGAAGTTTAAACTCTAAAAGACTCTCCTGCTGGCAGCACAAACCCACTCGCGGGTGTGGTGAGACGTCACTGTTTGGAGTTTGAGACTTTTGTGTCGAGAGTACTTACTATGTACTAGAGTAGATAAATTGATTGGTATTGTTGGCCCTGAACGTGACATTGTTGGGTAGGTCAGCGAAGGGTGTTTTCAGGGTGCGTCTAACGGGACAGCTGCAGGATCTATGAATCTCCCAGTCCTTTCAAGTCTGGGTAGTATATCCTTCACGGCTGACACGGGGCAAAGGATAACAAATGAGGTAAAGGACAAGGGTTGGCAACTTGGGACTTGAAAATAAGGTGTATCGCGCAAGGGTCGTTATGCACCCAAAGAAGACTCAGTGACAGGACAATCGGGGAGATGAAAGGGACTGTTTGGATGCTACGACGGTGTGCACATGCGGATAAACCTCGTCGTGTTGCGATTAAAGCGTTGGGTCAACACGGATGATGACGTGAAGAAAATGTGTCAGATAGCCGGCACGGCAAGACAACGGCACCGACAGGGAGCCAGCACCGTAACGAACAACGTACAAAACCTGCCGACGCTGACCAGTCCGAATCAAAACGAAAGCCCACACAGCGTTTAGTAACATTTTATTTGTCTGCATTTCTGACCATCTTATACTTCCCTGTTCCAGACATCTCTACATTGGCATGCCCGAGAATAATTCAAGGAGTCTTTCTCGTGACGCTGACCTCGTACGTGTTGACCAATCGTATATGTGTCATTGATCTCATCAAAATTGTTTCGTGTAGGAATCTGACAATGACATCGAGTCTCATGCTGATGCTGAGCAGGACACCCAAAACCAAGCTCCGAATAAGCCCGGAAGGAAGAAGAATCCAAAGTGCGTTCAATCTTCTTTCTATCATCTTCGTTTGTCCTTGACCTCCTCTGTAAAGCTCCCAAGCCGCACGGAGGGACCAAAACCGCATAGCTCAGCGAGAGTTCCGCCTACGGAAACAGCAAAGGGTGCATTGCTTCGCATCAACATGACCGATTCACCGACTGCTCGCTGACGTTGTACATCTAGATACGCGACCTCGAGGCCCGGGTAGAGCTCCTGTCTGGTTCCCAAGATGAAGCTCTTACCGATTTGCGAGCTATCCTCAAGGGTCCGTAAATTTTCTCACTCCCCTGCGGTTGTTTGACGCTGACTATCACCATCTACGCGTTCAGACTTGATGACTGAAAATCTCACTCTACGTAATCTACTCAAAAGCGTTGCTGGCTTTATCGGCGAAGGAACTGGTGGTATGATATCAAGCCTTGGCTTTGATATCCATGAGTGGACTGCTTTCCTCAACAAGGCGGAGACAGACACGGCTTGGGAGAGTTTCCAAACACGCAGACATTCACAAAAGACATCACAGACATCTACTGCAATGTCTTCAATATTGGGTTCACAATCCACGGCCACAAAGCGGCCCTCGGAAGATGACGTTGGTTCTAGTCGCTTAAAGAAATCAAGAACGTCAAACGGTGACAATCCTACGGAAAGACAGGACAGTTATCCCCTGCTTATGCCAATGAGTACGACCGTGCCTCCCCCCCTCCCATCCTCTTTATATCCTTCGGCCGCACGATCACCTCAAGAAAATATGTTTTCTGACATGCTTCGTAATGGTCACGCAAACTCGCCTGTTTTCTTACCCCCTACTCCCTCTGACACCCCTGCGCATTATCCCACATCTTCGACATCCAGTAGCTACTCGTCATATTTACCGCCAATGGGTATTGGTGTTGATCAAACAATGAATCCTCTGCCTTACACGGCGAACAAAAGCGGGACCATCACTTCCCACACTTCCCAGCAACGTATACTTCATGGTTCACAGAGCGAGGAGCCAGAAGATGAGGAATCCTTATTGGAGTTGCGGGATCCCAAAAAGACTGAGGCCTTTAAGCTCATCAAGTGAGTGACCCATCACATGGATATAATTGTCTGAAAATCAGGCTTAAATTTCCCAGGTACCACCTCGAGAACTATATGCGAAACAGTGCTTATTGTCTGCCCTCTTCATTACGCCCTACTTTGGTTCAAAGGTGGATTTCGTCATTTCCCCCCTTATTTAGGTTTCATTCACTAACTCATCAGCCCTTGTAGAACAATCAATCATGGTATGTTTCTGCATCTTCTTGGCACACCCCCTCTGACACCCAACAGAAAGTGTTATTGATCGCATTGTCCACCCCGAACTACGGGATCGCATTATCCTTTTGCGAGGTCAGGGGACCCACTGCGTGTACTAGGACTGATAGTTAATCTGTCATGTTCAGGTCAATTCTCCTTAGCCGATTGCTTATTTGACTACAAGAAAGCCATCAAATTACATGGCGACGATGTCCTTGCACACAGCAACTGGGAGCTGGCCGAGTGGTGGCTACGCAAATACTCGTTCGTACACTATGTTGTTCTCACCATGGCAATTATTAAAGTTCCTTGAACGACCAGCTACTTGATCGAGAAAGCGACGCTGAACACCTGCAACCGCTGGAGACGCGAGCGAGGCGAGACTGAACTCACAATGACTGACATTGGTGCTCAGGGCGAGTCTCCAGCATCTTAAGGCATTGTTCCCAACATTCTGTGGCCTGTTTTCTTCGTTCGACGTACTTGTCATGTTATATAAATTGGCGTAGTCCCAAGCTAGCTTTTGGAAGACGTCGATAATGTATATGTATGTAAATTAAATGTGTTCCTCTGTGCCCTGGATGTCACTAGAACGAAGTCCCGGGTTTCAGAGGCTCACTCGACGTAGATTCGTGCAGTCGACTGCAATGTACCGTTAACATTCATCGGGGCATGGAAGATACTTAACTCCTCACGAGAAAGAACGTCTATAAGCAGCAAATTACCAGGACGCCTTCTTGACACCCGGAATCTCATTGTTCAGTGCCTTGAGCCGGAATTGATACTGGTCAGGTGTCAGCAAGGAGCACACAAGAGGAGCCAAAGTTCATAACTCGAACACTTACTCTGCAAAGGCCAAATTCACTCAAAACACCTTGTCCTCGTCCGGACTCAGTGCAGCGGTTGACCACAGCCGTTGGGCGAGTGTATCTCCCGAAAGAATTTAGCTGCAATTGGGCTTGGTGCCGTATATGAGGAGGAAGCGTCTCGTTTCGAGCAACATAGAGGTAAGCTCGTCGAATAACCTCATTCTCCTTGACGCCCTTGCGCGCTTTCATGTCCCGGAGGACGCGAATATTGGGACGGAAGTTTGGCATGTCGAAGGAGATTCTTCACTTGCAAGTATCCTAGTACTAGTAGAAAAAACTGTAGTAGGTTTCAGTAAGTAGTAGTCATACTAGTGCCATCCATTCCTCAACGTAAAGCACTTGCCAAACAACCGTCAACTTAAGCGGCTCTACCGCTCTCGGCCACAGCCGGCTCATTCCAAGAGCATCATCAACTGGATCTTTGACCAGCTAAAACTTTTGCGCAACGCGGATATGGGGAGAGAATCGGTAGGTTACTCGTTGGCTGTGCTTTTCCTTCCGGGTTATTCATTACTATCACCTACAGTCATAGAATGCTCAGAATCCTTCGTGTAACACACCAACAACGCCGCACGTTCATCTCAACACTCTTCGGGCTCACGTTCTTCGCGTCGGTTCTGACCGTTTCCGCGTCAGGTGTTCTACCGTGTCCTGTACGGCCTGAACGAAGCCGATACGCAGACAGTGAAGGGAGGAAACAGGAAAATAGCACCGCGGCGGTAGTGGAGAGGAGGCCGAGGCGTTGGATACAGGAGAGAGTCATTACAGAGGATTGAAAATCATTACAAAGAACTGAACTGAGACGATGTTGTCAACACCATATACGCAGAACTAATCGAATTGGTTAGCACGGAAATCATTCATCAGCCTCGAAACGTGTTCCCGCCGACTGAGACCGCGTCGATCAATCCAACACTGGTACCACAATAAATTTGGATTGATTTTGGAGGGGTATATAGAAACACGACCTGATGAAACACGTCTGGAGGCCGTCTACTAGATATTACAAACCGGAAGTTTCCGCGTAAAAGGTGTCACGGTGGTGGGAGTGATTGTGAAATGGAATAGTGGAAAAAAGTCTGTGATGATCATCCCTCTACCACTGCCGATCTATCGTTTGCGTTTTGCTGTTGCTGTCGCTGATGTTCTTCCTCTTCCTGGTGTGTTCCTCTGGAATGAGCACAGCGTAAGTAGCAGTACACGAGTCAGGGCGGTGGAGCAAGGTAGACGCACGGCAGAGGGTGCTCTTCAATGGGTATGCAGGCTATGAAGACGAGAACATTGATCGCGATCTGACATATGAAAACCACACGCAATGCATCCGCATATGACTCTACCGCAGCCTGCCGAAGAGAAGGGGTAAGATCTGGAATCGAACTGATCGAGTGCCTAGTGCGCGATTCCCCGTCAGATCAAACATATGTGCAGTGCCTCACAAGTTTCGTACCGTATTTCTTCTATAATCTGGGCTCAGGGGAAGCTATTAGTATACTAATGAAGCCCTTCATATCATTATCGCCGCTGACCTCTGAAGATCCGGGCCCAGTTATACGCCGTCGCAATTGGTGAAGTAGAATGCTCTGGAGTATTGCTCCCGACAAGCTCACTCCAAGAACTTGACCAGTGGTACGGAACAAATACGTGACTGCGCAGTACGTACGTTAGCTCTTCTTTCAACTACCTTCAAAAGTATGGCTTACTTCCGGTTGCGACGGCCATGTCTTCTTTGTAAACGCCCGCGATCATCGCCTACGTAGGTCAAGATTAGGATGGCTCAAGCTAAGAGAACTTGATATACGAAAAGGTATATACTGACAATCAACGTGGAAGTGATAAGGCTGGCCATTCCAAATCCTTGTGGTACGATGTCGAACCACAAGTGGAAATTCGACGTATTGTCATTCCATGAGGCAACGAGGATGCTTGCTACCACGCAAAGCGCCGCCGAAGCCAGCGTGAGGTTGTAGAGTTTCCCGGTTCTTCGCATCCACCTGCACAGGTGTAAGTCCTGGAAAACGCAGTCCCGATATAGAGGACCAGAAGACTGACCAGCCGGCCAATACACTACCCGTAGATAACGCGACCTAACTCAGGTGAGCCCAAGATAACAAAGTGGGAGACAATACACCCGTACAGAATGTGGCAACAAATGGAGTCCTACCGGAACGAGATCAAAGCACGCCTGACAGCAAGGAACTCGTTCCACTCACCGGCATTAGTGGACGAACTCAGCCTAACTACAGAAAAATAAATAGGCACGTTGTAAAGCTGAAGACGAAAGGGTCATCACAGAGGAAGCATCATCAACCGTTGGACACGGACCATGGAGAATGCAGTCATCGACCCCATTAAATTGGCCAATGAGACGGCCAATGGTGTGCGCTGCGTTATTAAACGCAATGGCATGACAGGATAAGGCGCCCATCGCGCCTCGACATATACAAATGCCATCCAGAAGATGGCGCTCACAATGAAAAGTGCCCATATAAGGGGATGGGACCACGGAAGTTCTTCCGTCGTCTTGAGACTAAAGCCTAAGAGCATTCCTGCGACAGCAATGACCAGTGTGAAAGAGCCGAGGAAGTCTATGCGACGAAGTTTCGAAGATGCGCCCTCGTTCTCGATAGCATCAGGTAACTTAATGTTGACCTTGAGTGCGACCAAAGTGAAGGAGATAAGCAGTAATGGGGCCTATCCGAGCAAGAACGATTAGTTTTGTGCTGCTCTCATGATAGGGAAAGCGGCAAGACCTGTAAAAGGAAAGCGGCTCGCCTGAGTTGAAGAATGAGTACGTGAACAGTGCTCGAGCTCCAGAGGACACTGACCAGCCCCAGGTGTCATTTATCCAACCTCCAAGGGGACCGCCAAGACCTGCACCGAGGCCGAACAAACTGACGCGATGCTCAGTAGCCGAGACAAGACTACGGCGTGGACCAACTTACACGTTCGCCATTCCTTGGTATAATCCCCTATGCTTTCTAGGGGACGTGGATCAGTCTTATTCGTTCGAAAGAAAAGGGAGTCCAACATTTACAATGGAACCAGATCGGTGATGGTGATGCTGCTGACTGGCGGACGGGTCAATTGGGAAATCTAACGAACGAGTAACTAAATCTGACCTGTCATGACACTACAAGGACAGTGATTGAGTAGATCCATTGAAAAATGTGTGACTGTAGGAATGCCGATAGACATACCCCCCTCCGCCCATGCCAGCAACTGCCCGAGCAAGAATAAGCATTTCCATCGAAGGGGCGAGACCACATGCAATTGTGCCAGATCCTGAGATAGATTAGGAAGAAGTTGTTCCTAGTAGGATCAGCGCAACCCACCGAATAGAGTCAGACCGAGAAGCATCGCGCCTTTCCGTCCTAAAATGTCTGATAGTCGTCCTGATAGGAGTTTAGAGCCATCACAGTGGTAGTACTTGATTGTTGCACCTCACCATATAGCGGGGTGAAGCAACACACTGAAAGCAGATAGGAAGTGCCCAGGTATGAGGATTGTTCCGACTTATTGAAGTAGCTTCCAATAGGTGAAATGAGTGTAGCTACGACTGTGCCTGTTGGAACAAGGTTGGGAAGTGATCTTTATTCACAAACGAGCTGATAGATACCATCCAAGGCACCTAGGAATACCGCGCTCCAGAGACCAGAGACGACCCAGAAGAAATCGGCTCGGGAGACCTGGGTTAACGATCGGGGTTCCTCCGGCGTAGACAACCTGGGGGTGTCTATGGAGTCATAAAAAGACTGGTCGTGATCGTTATGTTGGAGGAGCGGCTGTGTTTCTTTCAAGTGTCTAGACGAAGATCTGGAGGACATTGGGGAGGAGTAACGTGGCGACTGACAGGTATCACTGGCGATCTGAGGAGGTAAGGCGGGGTGAGCTAGAGAGGGTGCTCAGATGTTTTTGAGAATTTTGACGCGCAAGAACATGGTCTGTCGAATATATGGCTTAACCTTGCGGAGGTTCAACGTTCAAGCTCTGTTCAAGTCCAACCTCCCCTTGTCATTCTCCGCTTACATCGGTCACGGCCCGGCCGAACTAAATCTTTCCCCCACGAATACGCTAGTTGAGTATTCCTGGTCATACATTACTCTGGTCATACAACCTCAAAACCATTCCCCCATGACCGTACTCAGCTTTCCAGAGATATACAACATGTCCTAGTCCCCCCTCCGCACATTCACTACTCCAGTATCGCCTGCTTGCCCCGTCTCCGCACTCCCCGGATTCGCTAAGCGCACCCTGAAACCCACCAAATGTTTCGTCATGTAAACTCCTCTCCGCGTGCGAAATTTTACCCTCTCTCCTTAGGCTGCCTTTCTTTCCGGGGCGAGGAAATCTCCTGTTGACCTGCAGTTCCGGATCCAGATTCGCGTTGTCAATACATCCATTAGCTCAAATTTCTGTCAAGTTCTCCGAGAGAGTCGGCCGTGCGTGTTATCAACATAACGTACAGTGCCGTTGCTACCACAAGGAATCTTAAAGGCTACCACCATCTAGACGCTGAAACGTGTGAGACTCCAAGCCAGTGGATGCGTATGCCCGAGGGAATTCTTTGAGTTCCTGCAGTGAGCGCTGTTGTCCTTTCTCAAATTGTTCACACCCTTTCTGATACTGGTCCCGCTCACTTTACCGGGGTGTATCCTTGAAGTCGCGGGTTTTGCCTTGCGTGCTTCGCAATGAAGTCATCGATGTCGCGTGACCAGTGAGGCACCACAAGGAACCATCCTGCTTTAATACAGCTTCACACCTATGCGGCGTTCAGAAGACAAACCTATCTTGTCTGCGGCATAACCATGTCAACGTCTCACGACTTCGAGAGGTACATCCTGTCATACATGTGAACGAACCCACAGTGTGAGGTGTGTCAGTTTCACTGTCTCACCTAGAGAATTCTGAAACAAGCGCCCGTGGCGGCAGTGCTCTAGGAATACAATCAATCGCACCGCTAACTCACGGGGTGTTCTCCTCGCAGTTCGTGTAATTGCCTTCCGAACTTGGGAAAAAAAGAACGCTTTCATGAGCACGGGAACTTCCTGTGGAATAGGTCAGCTTGCTCCCTGCGCCGTTTCAGAAGATGGGTTGGACTCGCCTTCTTGTGCCTCCTCTGGATAAATTTGGGGGATGGGTCCCCTTTCCGAGCCTTGCGGTAGTGTTTATTGACTGAGGAGCTGCATAGGTTCCGCGCGCATACCAGCTTCTGGCCACTGCATGCACTTTCGTTCAGTGGCGACGGGGCCATGGATGAGGGAGTCATTCGCCATGGACCTCAAAAATTTGCCAAATTGCCGTTTCATGATACCATACCATGTTCCCGACACTGCTCTAATCAACACATGATCTAGCTATCTGCCCGTCAGACTAGGCTCGTCTACATTCCCGAGAGGCACGGGGCATGGCAATGCCGACTTCCGAAAGATAATCCGTGCTGCGCCTTCTCTGAGAACTAGACCCCACAGTATGGCCTCGAAACCTCGAAGAGGTCGGATATTACTTCTACTTGTCTTGATGGGCACCACCTTTTTTGAACGAGATCTGCTTAACTGAATTGACCGCCGAAACTGCGAAGATCGAACACAGCGCTGGAGACTTTCCCGACTTGTCGAGCAAGGTAAACAACAATCTCGGTGCATCTGCGCGCGCCGTTCGGTTAACCTGTCAGCCCCACAGTGCTACCCCACCTCTCACCGTCCCTTACACCCTCATCTGTGGCTCAATGACTACGTTCTTCGGCCAGCGTGTGGAACATGTGTCAACTACTGAGTCTCCTCGGTCCTTGGGATAATCTGCCATGAAATTGGCGCTGGATCCGCAGCTTTTCTACTCGATATCACCTATGCATCTCGACTTGTAATACAATCAAGCCGGACGTAAACACCGTCTTTTCCATGCGAACGCAATTATCTCCCCCATTATCTTATATACCTTAGATAATTCACCGAGTTCTTTTTGGGTGAACTATTTAGCTGGAGCGAATCAACAGAGCGAAATCACGCACACGAATAGTACATCTACAAGACGCCAGAATCACCAAAGACTTTGGTGGCGAGGTCTGATTAGTGGTGAATAGGTATCCTTTGCCCCCAAAATTGCAGTTGCCTGAGCTCAAGCAAAATGATTGGTCGTCGAGCGCTTAGGTTTGTTGATGTCAAGTGCCATCATGATGGCCATCCGAATGATCGTTCCAGTCAATCTGGATCGTTCGGATCTGACGGTAAATGGGCCATTTCTTGCTTTTACGTCCACGGCGACGGGCAAGGTCCGTCGCCTCGTTTCCGATTGAGATCGCAGCGAGGGCGCGTAATGAAGACCACATGGTCTCCAATGGCTCGGGAGACTTCCAGTTGCAGGGAGAGTCCGTGAGCAGTATATGTCGTCTTACGGCAGAACAAAAATTCATCATGCAGGTTTGGGGCCATTGATATGATTGCGTGATCACAGGGTGTGGCGAGTCGCCGGAGGCCCTCGAATTTCTTGGGTTTTTGCTGACCCTGCTTCCAAGCTTGTCGATGGTTAGTGCCACGGATGGTTGAGTGCCTGCAGTTCTAACAACTTGACAAGTAATCAAGTATGCGATAAGTATCAATGCACTTGGTCAAGGTGTTCTCAGGTGTTGCATGAATAACTCTCGGACAGCTCAGTCATTCACTTCCGCACATCAACAAACTCGAAATGCGAAAAACTGCATTTATGAGCAGAGGGTCCGACCCGTTTTGGTATGGTACAGGCCTGTACTTGGCTCTTCTTGGGTCGCTTACAGTCATTTTGGCCAATGGGGGACCCACAAAGTGCAATGCAACTAGAACGTCACTCGACAGTTTCTCAGATGCACCTCACCAGTTGCTTTCAAATGGGCTAACAGGAGCGACGAGGGCGAGGCCCAGCCGGAATATGCTAAGCTGGCCAGTAGTCTGTCAAATAGTTGGTCGTATTGAGGTGACTTGTATGAATGAAGTGGCATTTGCCGTCTTACTAAGCCAGAATTTTCTATACCGTTATGCTGCCAAAGTTGCGCCAAAGGGACAATAACTCGTTCAATACCCGTTGGATACCCTTCTCGCTTAGTTGACCAGAAAACATTTTCTTTTCCGTCTCTCTTGCTCGTTGTTGTGTTAGATTCACGTCTTTTTGGTTGTGTTTTTGTCTTGCCCTGTTGCTGAACCAAGGGATCGACAATTCGGGATCGACCGCGAAGCCATCAACTACTGCACTTAACTGTTCGAGTTCACCATCATGCACTCTCCGTCATCTCCATTGACACCGTCACACTCATCCTGGAAGTCCGTGTTTCGCTTGCCAACCTCATCAAAAAAGCAGTTAGCAAATGTGAACGGTTCTGCTCTTGCTGTCGATCGTACCCCACGCAGTATTTCCTCTCCTCTGCAGATGCTTAAACAATCACCCGGTTCAGCACCTAGTCCATCCCTGACACCTATGCTGCAGTCCGTCGACCAGCGTTATTCGTACAACTCGTCCAACACTCAATCGAGTGACTCTAACGTGGGAGGTGTACCAAAATCATCGTACCTCGTGCCTGATTCCGGAAGTTACTTATATCAGTCCCAACAACCCCAGGAACAATCCCAAGCTTCAGATGGGCAAATGGGCGGAACAAGTAACCCCCTACCCGCTCATACGCGCGCACGGACAAAATCGGAGAGACAGCGTCTCAACCTTACTCGCGT
This sequence comes from Gyrodon lividus, assembly GCA_014904945.1. Classification (NCBI taxonomy): domain Eukaryota; kingdom Fungi; phylum Basidiomycota; class Agaricomycetes; order Boletales; family Gyrodontaceae; genus Gyrodon; species Gyrodon lividus. Next base: position 57,383 of record MU127435.1, read on the forward strand.
TCCACACCCGCCTCCGACAAAATCACAGACTGCGGCTGCATCCCAGCAGTCGTTCGCATTCCCATCAGGACATGGACCTTCGGCGAGTCGTTCAGGACCTCTGTCTCCTAAAGCGATGGGTGCATCAGCCACTCGCTTCATTCGTCGCGTCGCGTCAGCCCCGAATGCGAAGCATCTCTTTTCGTCAAGTTCGCGGTCTACTGCCCCGACGAAGAATGGTTTGCTCGCCCCAGCAGAGGTAACCTCCCTGGTCCCTGGTGGTCCGTCCAGCTCTTCAGAACACGGCGACGATTCACTAGAAACCCTCTCCTCGGGTTCGTCCAGGGGTCGGTCCACAAGACATGAGCGATATCAAGGCCATGGCACTCCAAAGACTAGGATTGTAAACCCAGCTGCTGACAGTCCTGGAAAAGTTGCCTTCCGACGAACCTACTCAAGCAACTCTATTAAAGTGCGATCGGTACGTCCCCCTATTTTTTCTCACTTCTTCTGGCCACATAATATGATTTACGTAGGTGGAGGTTGGTCCTTCGAGCTTCCTGAAGATCAAGATGTTAGGTAAAGGCGATGTCGGTCGCGTCTATCTCGTCAGGGAAAAGAAAACGGACAAGCTGTTCGCCATGAAAGGTATGTTCAATACGATCTCTAATTTCTGCAAGTGCCTCACCCATAATTTTAGTACTCTCAAAGAAAGAGATGATTGAGAGGAAAAAGATCAAACGAGCGCTGACTGAACAAGAAATCCTCGCCACTTCGAATCACCCGTTTATAGTGACGCTCTATCATTCCTTTCAGTCGGACCAATACCTTTACTTCTGCATGGAGTATTGCATGGGTGGCGAGTTCTTCCGTGCCTTGCAAACACGTCCGGGGAAATGCTTGCCCGAGGATGGCTCACGATTCTACGCGGCTGAGGTAGTTGCTGCGCTCGAGTACCTACATCTCAACGGCTTCATTTATCGTGACCTTAAACCCGAAAGTATGTCGCTTGCTCTTATATCTCATCAAAGGACGCTTACATCCGAATTCTGTTGCCAAACGCGACGATCGTATTTACTATATGCCCTACAGACATTCTTCTCCATCAGTCTGGACACATCATGCTGTCAGATTTTGATCTGGCTAAACAGTCGGGGCATCCGGGGGGACGACCTGCCACGATTCATCAGTCAGAACCAAACGGGGTATGCACTTCCCGCGCTGACCATGTGGTGCCTTTCACGATGTTCATTGGATGTCTTTAGATCCCTATGATCGATACGATGTCGTGTACTGCTGACTTCCGGACGAATTCCTTTGTTGGAACCGAGGGTCAGGATCTCGCGTGCTTTCTATGGCATAAGTGGGTAAAGCTAATCCTGCGTATTGTTACTTTGCAGAGTACATTGCGCCTGAAGTAATCGCTGCACAGGGACATACTGCAGCTGTGGATTGGTGGACTCTTGGAATACTCATCTATGAGATGATCGTAAGTCAACATTACTCATCTCCTGTCAAACTTGTGTGGGAAAGCATTGACGGGCCGCTGTAACCCATATACCCGATTGCTGATGTTGTTTTTTTCCGGCGGATTTTCGTGATGGAACAACCGTGTAGTTTGCAACGACGCCGTTCAAGGGTAAAGAGCGGAACGATACATTTGCCAATATTCGGTCGTTGCCTGTACATTTCCGTGATACGCCCAAGATATCCAGGTGAGCTGATGAGTCGTCCGGAAATGGTATTGGGATGCTGACGAAAGTTTTTTTGTCAGTGCATGTAAAGATATCGTGATTCGACTCTTGGACAAGGACGAGCGGACTCGCTTAGGGAGCAGGAGCGGCGCAAGCGAAGTGAAACACCACAAATGGTTCGCGAAGATAAACTGGGGTCTGTTGCGCAACACACGGCCACCGGTAAGTTGGGTTGACCTGCTTTCCCTCGGTGATGTGGTATCACCCAAACATGTGTTATATTGGTGGTTAGGATCCAGTGTAGAACACTGGAGTAATTCCGCCCTGTTCCATGCTGAAAGCAGCGCGGTGATGGTGGTGGATACGCACACGTGTTGATATTCTGGTTTCGTTTCAAGCTTGTCTTGTCGCGCCGCTCACGTCTCTTTGATTTGCAGATTGTCCCAACAGCATCCAATGGGCTGGACGCGGTAAACTTTCGGCACCTGAAGGAATCCCGCTCCCTCCATCTCGAGGAGCAATTCGGCGTTGGTGCTTCACCGATTCCACCTGGTACACCTGGTCACGATGATGGGTTGGACTCGCCACCGGACGGGGATTTGTTCGGTGCTTTCAACAGTGTCACCTTACACTACGATGGTGAATCGTGACAGCTGAACATTTGCCGTCGCATCCTATCATGGACCCCGCCGCCATAGAGGACCACCCCTGTGCTGTTGGTCATTTTTGCCGGGAGCAGTGGATGATTCTTTATTCCTTGTATATTCTACCTTGCCTCGGCTTCCCTGGTGGTCTCGTGCTCTATCTCTGCCGTTTCTCTTATCTTCGGTTGCTCTCTTACTCTCGGTCTCACTAGATCCCTCTGCTCGCTCGTCTCGGAGAAAAAAAAAAGTCGGTTCACTTGTATTATTTGCATTGCACACTTCCACCATCTCTTTTTGCCGTTGCATTTAGCTGACAATCCTTGGTGCTACTTATGACACATTTACTTTGCACAACCTAACCATTGATCTTTGATGGGTAGTTGACGTTCTTAGTGTTATCATACCTGACCACTTACAATCTATTCTAATCATCGATGATACATATACGGAGTACCGTTAGCCGACTGGATGAGTAAGCGAAGATACGAAGAGACGAACCGGGTTCAATGTTCGAGCTGATGACAGCAAACAGCCAAATGAGTATCAGTATCAGCATCAGTGCTTCTGTAAGGAAGTGAGTTAGCCCGAGTGCACGGAAGAAGTGATGAGATGAAGGTGATGCTGGGAGAGTGATGGGAGAGAGGCTGGGAGGAAAGGCCCAGTTCTGGAACGGGCCGCAGCGGACCGTTGGTGTGCTTGACCAGGCTCTACTCGCGCGTAGAATGTGTGTATCATTTTGATCTGGTACCCAGCTTGATGAAAGCATACGATCGGATGGTAGCTCCGGGATCGGCTGGTGCATATCAAGGTGACCATGATATTTGTAAGGGGGAAATACACGCGTGTATGCTAGATGGGGGATGTACGGGTCATATTAGAGATAGAGCCGCAGGGAATGCGGAGGAAAGTAGGATCAAAACGGGGATCGATGCAGGATGTGATCACGTGCGGACGGGAAATCGCTGTGGAGTAGTCAACAAGAGGTGGCTGTCGAGAAAGGGTCAGTGAGTATGTAAGCAACCGAGTACCACGGTGAGCGGCAAGTCAACTCTTTGTACGTCGGCGCGGATCGTCGAAGCCAAAGAAGAACGGCGGTATGTCCATATTGGGTTAGCGGGAGGCAAACCAAGTCAATTTGCAACCTGGGGTTTCCATAATGGGAAAGGAGAGGGACCCCGGTTAGCGAGAAAGTGAGCCAAGGTGGAACGAGGAAGCGAGCGAGCCAATGAGAAAAATACGAGGTGTGAACAAGACTGACCAAGTTGATGAAGTTGAACTCATGGCGGCCGAATGGCAAGGGGGTGAGCTGTGCCACGTACAGGGAACAGTCAGGCTAGCACGCAGATAGCAACACAGGATAAAGCAGTGAGAAAGCAATGAGGGAGCGGTGACAGCACAGGAGGGAAATGTTATTGGTATGCCACTACTAGCACGCAACAGCTGAGCGTGCATAAGGTCGCTGAGGATGGACATGAGATTCAAACTGAGATTCGCATGAGATTCGCATCTTGTGAACTCTCAATTATGGTACAGCGGCAACTCGAAAAAAAAAAACCCATCACATGGAAATCGCGATAAAGTGTGGGCGGAGAGAGACCAAAAAAGGATAAGCGTAGGACACCTCGGCGCCGAGGGAGTGGCAAGATGACTGTTTTTAGATAGTGAACATGTTATTGAATGTTTGTATTGAATTTACGGAAGGTGATTTCCGAACCCGGCCGCGGCTTGTGAGATGGCACCCTTGATTACGTATATGGCTTGAATGGGAAGTTGAGCAACAAAATGCAGAGCGAGAGCAGGAGTCACGTAATGCTATTTTCGGTGAAAGAGGAATTCTCCACCGCCCATCGATTTTATACTTAGACGGGGTTGAGAAATCAAACACTCTCGATCGACGACGTCTCGTCTTGAAAAAGAGACGACTCAGCGAAACGAAATCCATCGAGAGTGTTGACAGCCCTTCACTTCTACTTTCGCTGTCTTCTTACTTGTTCTTTCCAGTACATAGCATCCTTCTCTCGGCACCGTCCGACATCCTTCAACATTCCGTCTCTACGCCCAGCGACGTTCGACATGCAAGACCTCTACGCTCCTTCATACCCTGTTTCTCCAAACAATCACCAGCGCACTCAGTGGTCTCGTCACGCCGACCATTCATACCCACAAATCAACACCAATGCTCCATTATACCCCCAACAGCCCTCCGCGAATGGTCACTCATCATCTAGTAACGACTCCCCCACTGAAGACAGCCCTTCCCAGCACCCCAGCCTCAAAGTGCACGAGCAACAGCAACCACAACCTCCAAAATCCGAGACCAAGCCCCAAGCAACCTTTCTCACAAAACTATACGCGTAAGTGTTCCATCACAAACCATACACGTTCAGTACCGACGCGTCCTCCTCCTTCCCTCCTCCCCTCCTCTCTAGTTTGCTCGAGCGTCCAGAGAACCACCACATGATCAGATGGGATCCTGCAGGAGAACATATCATCGTAGAGCGTCCAGAGCAACTTGCTCTTCATGTCCTTCCTAGCATCTATCGTCAATCCAGATTTGCTTCCTTTTCCCGGCAACTAAATGTGCGTGCTTCTCTCCTTCTCTGCCTTGCGACATCCACATCTCACATTCCTTAATTAAATTTTCGAATATATTCTTATGTTTGCAGATTTATGGTTTCATGCGAAAAGTGAACCTGCGCAACGTTGATCCTGCCATCGATGATCCCGATGCAAGCACATGGTGTAAGTTCGCGCCACACCCTCAAACTTCGCCATCTCATACACAGCCACAGCCCATCCAACCCTCAATCGCCATTCTCCTCCAGAGGTTGTCGCTAATTTCAAACGCCGCGTTCCCCCGCGTCTCCCTAAGCCAAGGAAACGCGAAACTCAGGAAGCCCCCACTATTCCTCCTCCGCGCTCGGCGATTGGGGTGGGCCCAGTTCCCCTCACCGTCCCTTCTTCGGTTGGTAGTAAAGGTGGTGTCATGGGTGGTCGTGCTCGTGGCTTCTCTGCCCCCGGCTCGTTCACTCCCCTTAGCCAAGGTGGTGCTGCAGGCTGGGGAACCTCGTACCCTCGTGCCGCGTTGCCGCCACTAACGGTTCCCTCTGAACCGTCTGCCCTCCCGCACCATCATAACATGTACAATCAGTCGCACAACCTGCAGCCCATCTCTCCCGCTGATGAATCTCCCTCTACTCAGTTTAGCGCAATGGGCCCTAGCTCTGGGTACGCGCACCATAGCCAGCAGGTTTCTTCTTCTCAGTATCCCTACACGGAGCAGAATTGGTCCTTCTCTCCCAACAGCTCGACATCCAGTCACTCCGGAAGCCTCTCTTCGCTGTTGAACCCTCCGACTAGCAATGGTTAGAACCCTCCGACTAGCAATGGTTACAACGCGCGGCCGACGCCGACGATCAATACTTCTTACGCTTCGTCATACTCGAACGTGTCTATGCACAGTGATCATACCCCTCCGTCCCTGTCTCCTGACACTCACAGCCGTCCCACCACGGGTTACTCGATGTCGTCTGTTTCGTCGTTGCCCTACGAAGAGTCGCCCACCCACCAAAGTTACCACCAAGGTGACTACTCTCGTCCAGGATCTAGCCATCATAGACCAATTTCGCCCACGTTGTCACGTCCTCCATCGTCTTCGAAGCAGTATGGCCCTAGCTCATTAAGGGTTGGCCGTCCCCGACGCCACAGCCAAGCCATGAGCCCTTACCCTTCGCCTTACGAACACCATACGTCTGAACGACCTTCGTCTTCACCCCAGCCTGCCGATGAACATAATGGAACCATGCCGCGAGTGCGAAGCATGATACAATTGCCCTCTGTCGACCCTTACGGCTTTAGTTCTAACCAAGCCGAGTTCGCGTACTCTGCCGTCGGCAGTAACGCATCGATTGATTCGATGGATGGCCGCAATGGTTGGGGACACCCTGCGCAGCGCCCCTCGACGAGTGCCTCCTCCATCAGCGCTGCTTCACATACGTCGTCGTCGCAGGCGAACACGCCACCTCTCAACGATGGATACGGTGCGACCGAGACGGACATCAACCGCTGTAAGTCATATCGTTATCCGTTGGTGTCTTACGGCGTGACTTACTGACTCATAGTTTCTTGAATGGGTTTTATTTGTCAGTTTCACCTGATTTTGGATTCGTGCCGATGAACGAGCACCTCCCTCCGCAATATACCAAAAACGACGGGCGAACTTTAGATGCACCGGCGCCTGCGGGGGGGTTTTAAATTTGTGCCGCGCGGTTCACGATTGTTGTAAATTCCGACCGTCTTCATTCGAACTTGGACGATGAACTTTCGTTCTTTGCCTTTCATCTCACGATCAACTCCCTCTCGTTTCCTTCTTCATTGTTGCGATTCTGCTTCTCTTCGATGGAAGCTTTAAACGAAATTGGAAAATGCCCATCCGTTCCGTTCATTCACGAAACCAGTCATACCTACCTCGTCTGCATTGCTCTCATACATTCCGTCGTGTATACCTTTGCTCATCTCATTGTAGTATCAAGCTCCATCCACACTCCCATTTTGATACCTTTTCCATTATGCTGCTGTCTCCCCAGTTGTTACATGCGGTTACCCCGTATACTCGTTACCCCGTTCATTGATATCCCTTTTTTTTTTTTTCGTACCTCTTTGGCACAATGCAATCGGAAGCAATATGCTACGTTGCGTTTCATATGGTGTGAGAGGGCGTCGAGTTTTCATTTGTAATGGGTACAGCCGAAAGCTGGTGTGACTGCAAATCAAACATATACATATACATACACACATACATACACACACATACACACATCGGTTATCCTGATCATAATTTGAATATGAATTAGTTTCCGTCATCCTAGTGGAAATTTGGTTCCGCCGATCTTTTTTTTTTCCTCCGTCTGGTGCTCCTCAGCTGCTCATCACATTTGTGTTTACCCATCACCATTCAACGAGACAATTTCAATGACAATCTGCTGACAAGATAAACTGAACGAGACAATGACCGGCGCCCGTACCATCCGATTGACGGCTGGTCGGGTTGATCTGATCAGAGCCATAGTACAGAATTCTGATCGGGATTGGATCGTACGTAACTATCCCGGTGTATTGGCTCGTGTCCTGACATGTTTGTTCTCCTTTTGCACTTGTATTTCAGTGTTTGTTTTCAACATATTGTTCTTATGTGCATGTCATGTGACGGCCAGATTACGGACACTGACGTCACCGGAAGAGAAACCGAAATGGTGAGGCACGAGGAGATCAAGATCACGCTTGCGCGAAAGGTTAGGTTCAAGACATCGACATCGCGTGTGTTGTGTTATGAATGCGGGAGACACAGGACAGCAGGTATACGTGCAATTCGTAATACCTGTTATTACAGAAGGGCCTGGAAGGTCATCTTCGTAGATCTGTCCGCTTCTTCTCAAGGGGGGGAAAGCGTGCCATTCAATAAACGATCGATTCAATAGGAAACTGTGGCCAGTGACGCGTGTACTGGAAGGGCCGTACCCTTGAGGTGATCATTAAATAATGGCAAGGTTCAGTGGCGTTGACATGGACGGCGTCTGCCGCAGGGCTCCAGCTCCTGTGCTGTTAATCTGCTCCATACCATGCCATACGCCAATGATAACATAGCACATACCGTGATTTGCAAATTTGTTGTAGAAATTTGGACGGAACGGATGGACGGATGGATGGGAAGCCTTCTGTAAATATCCTATACGTGAAAATGCTGTTCGTGATGGGGTAGATAGGGGATAATCAATCTCAACGCTGGTATAGATCGTCAATGCCATGGCAAGCCTCGTTTCCCGTCATCTGGCCACAGGTAATGACTGTCGTGACTCGTCCACCTGGAAAGCACAGCACACAAGTGCATTGGCAGTACTAGTGACAAACGAGCAAAACGAGCCTAACTCTACCAAGGCGAAGAGGTATTAAGTATGGAATGATGGATGTAAAAGGGTAGATAGATTGCTAGTTAAAAGTACACCCTGGTCTGAAGGGAGGAGTACATACACACGATTTTTTATCAATATTTCCGAGTCCGTGAGCGATCGCACCGTCCGTCACTTCAAGCTGACCCTCGGGGAGGGTGGCTCGTGATATAAAAGTGGCAGGCTAAAAGCTGCAATAAGCACCCGATGGATGTGCCAGCAGCTTATATACTAAGCCGCAACAATGCCAACCGAACCCACGTCACCGCGCCGAGACGGAACGAAGCCGTGTGGGACAAGCTGCACTTCAGACATGTTATCTCTCGAGCGAGATGCCGATAAGGGGCGGCCGTATGGCTGCAGCTCCGCTTCATCATCGAGTGGGACATCCGGATTCAGGAATGCCACTCTTTCTTCCGACGTACTGCTGGACGGCTCAACCTCGTCTTCTAACTCATCATCCACCACTCGCCGTGCGACCCAGCTGAGGTACACAAAGAGCGCGATGCAAAGCATTATCCCGCCAATTGCCCAGACTTTGCTCCAGCCCTCTCCCTCCTCTTCTTCTGGTGCACCCTCTACCTTCTTCGTGCTAAATGAGCGGATTCCCGCGCCGATACTCGTGTGTACGATCACTTTGAAAAGGGAAAGACCCGTACACATTACGTAGGTATTCGTGTCCAGGGTCGTCGCTGCAAGAAGGGCGTTCATAACGTTGTAGGGATATGGCGCGAAGCGGACAAGGAACAGTAGTTGAGGTCTGCGTTCAATCGCCCGTACGGCCCGACATAGTCCCCGTGTTGATTGAAGCCAGCGCGCAATCGACTCGCGGAGGAAAGTGCGAGATAGGGAAAAGACGACAATTGCGCCTGATAGGGCTGCAGTGTAAGAAATCACTGCGCCGATCCAGGGGCCGTATGTGTAACCCGAGAGCGTGATCAGCGTGGAATACAATGGGAGAGGAGCTGTTGGGTTTGAAAAGCATCGAGGCAGGTAGAAGCGCCCAAGGTGGGAAGAATACGATAAATATAATAAATTTCGAGAGAGAGCTTTAATTTTTAAGACAGGGACGTACGGAAGGTAGTGATGAATATGAGGCAGAAGAGTACAGCGTAGCCAAAGTACTCGTCATTGCGCAGCCAATGCGAAAGTTGGTCAAGGCCTTTCGAGTGGTGTTGACCAAACATCGTGTGGAGTTGAATAGACAAGTAGATTGGTGGTCAGATCACCATGACATGGTTGTCAGGGAATGCGCAGCAGGACAAATCATCAGTTTAACGCCGGATTGAAACAGGCAGATGGATGGACAAGGAGCCAATCAAAGTTAGAATATTACTCACCATTAAACACTTCCGTTTTCCAAAAAGCAATGGCAAACACGAAACCAAGACTGGTCGCGCCATACGCGAGCACAGGCAACCACTGCTTAAACAGATTCCATGTCCGGAGTCCGCGGGGACGAACATAACGGAGGGGTTGTGAACGACCAGAAGACGAAATGCGAGACGGAATGAATGAATGTGCCGGACGGTAAGTGCTGCGAGGCGGGGATGACCGTAGACTGGATGATATATCGGTGGGGGATGGTGCGCCAAGTTTTTCGTCTAATATTAAGGAATCGCCGGAGTGCGTAAAGGCCATTTCCCGTGGTTGTCCTTGTTGAGTGGAGAAGGATACTTGGCGAGATAACGGAGAAGGCGGTTGCTGGACTGCAGTCCAGATCGCTAAGGATGAAATTTTGCCAATGGATCTTACCTAGACAAAGGGTAGCGCGACCGCGCGACGGATAGGCAAAGACTACGTATGGAAGGAGCGCGGGGGAAAGGAAAGACGTGGGGTCGCTACAAGGAGTGGAATATAAAACTTTCAGACGGGCAGGGGCACTCTAACAGTCCAACTTTGGCAGTCTCTGTCAATGATCTCGACATGGATTTCCTATCTTGGTGACTTCACACACACCACTCTCACTGTCTTTCTGTCACTGTTCAAACGTTCACGGTGGTGGGGAACGCAGAAATAAAATACATCCGACAACTGGGCCGGTACCACACAGACGATGGAATGGCGACGAGCGAGTGCCGTTTTGAAGGCACAAGAATCGCTTCAGGTAGCTGGCAGATGTGTCTCCTGACTTGGTTGCACGTTGATCATCATCATCATCTTGTTTTGTTGTCGTGCCTCACATGCACACACGACCCACGTGCTCAGCCAATGCCCAGCGCTATTCGAAGACAGGCAGCTTTCAAGTTGCTGGGCATTCGACGAGGTTGTATGTTACTATGATGCATTCTGCATTTTCCCTTTGGCCAATACTAGACTTTGTTAGCGCTCGCGATTCTTGTTGGGTCCTTTGAGTGGCTACACTAGTACTGTTATGACTCACAATCTTGATTGAGCTCCTGAGCTGGCATGACCCAACGCTTTTCGCACACAAGGATGAGCTTCGCTTTCATAATTAGTACTGTATTAATTACATCCATCCTCCTTTCACGCGGTTAGTCTTATCTACTTGAACTCTTTCAACTGGTACTTTTTCCGTCGTATTTTTGGCATTTGCAATCCGACAGGTTGCAACCCGCGCGGGCTCCCAGAGGACGTGACAACTCATCGACTTGTCACCAAGAAACCCTCCTAGAGAGCGCAGTGACTCACCCAGAAGAAATGTCCTCGCTAAGTCGCCTTTATCGATATATCCCAGTCCGCCTACATGTGCAACACACTCGAGCGTATGCTGCCCCAACGGCTAAGCCACGATCCAACCATGGTGACTTTTATTCATCCATGCTTCCTGGCATGATTCCCATAGCGTTGCTCGGGTCGGCGATATACATGGTGAGGCTCCTTCCTTCATTTCAATTATCTTCGTCCCATCTGTCTCGGTGTTTGGTCCCCCGTCTCGATACGCCAACCTAACTTCCGGGCATTTTGTTATTCATCATGGTCGACTTTTATTTCATTCCGGTGGCACCGCAGTATCACCTCCACAGAAGCAACCTCTGCCGCAACATTCTTTCCTATCGTCTTTCTCTCTTACGCACATCCCTGCTGACAACGGCCGATTCTCCATATCTATTTGATACACACAGGGATTACAACTCGTGCAAGGCAGACTTGCACACGAAAAATTCCTTGATGAGGCAAAGGAGCGTATTCGCACACTCCAAGGGGAAGTTGACAGACTGCAGAAGAAACCTGCGCCCACAATCTCGCCTTCAGGGTCCATGGCACCGTCCAGAACTGGCTCTTGGTGGCCATGGTCATAATCACCGTTTTTATGCCGACCAGCATGTTATTTTTCCAAACGCAGATGGAAAATTCTACTGTATATACGATATGGTGGATTGATGAAAAATATGGGAATATGGTTAGTAAGATGATGAGACAAGTTGGGTATGAGAGCGAGCAAACAGAGCAAGGACACATAAACTCAACATGAAATTAGTGCAGAACCGAAACAACGAGATCCAATAATTGAAAGAAAACGAAGAAATAAGCCGAATGTTTGCATAGCCGGAAGCATCATCCACGGGATGTTCGTGCCACGTCAAGGAATCTGGGCCAAGAGCCCGTATGTACTTCGTCGGAGATAGGCGCCAGCATTCGTTAAACCGCTTCCAAAATTGAATTGTCACACTCAAACAGTGTTTGAGAGCGCCTTGTTGATGAGAACAGACTTGTGTTTGTCATACAGTTTCGCGGAGCTGGTCATCGAGTTTTAAGCAAGGGCAAAGGAGAACGAGCAGGGATAGTTACCTGAGGACAGCCGCTATGAGACCTGCGAAGGACTGGACGGTATTTTTCCAGCGTTTGAGCCTGAAGATATCGTATGCTGGTAGAAAGTCTGGTCAGCAGCTGACAGGATGCAATCGAGGAAATCAACTCACAGACGAAGATGAGGTCCATGGTTAGCTTTGTTCGCGTGACATGGAGCCAGTAGCTCTTTCGTCGAAGTCTCGCAAGCTCCTTCTCGTCGAGCTTCGCTATTTTCGGTCGAGATTTCAATGTTGCACCTTCTAGCGACTCCTTGTATGAGCGGTTTTCCACTGTGCACAATGTAAGCGATGGTTGTGATCATCTAGCTCAATGATCACCTTGGCGTTGCAGACCGTCCACGATGCCCATCTCAACACCATTCTCGACCAGACCAACAAGAGTGCCAAGGAGCCAACACCAATCTGCAAAGCGTGCCGCCCGAGCACCTGTCTTGGGACCAACAAGTCCCAGTCGCGAGAGTGTGTGTATATCGTCCGAAAGACCATTAACAAGATCCAGAAGGACAGGGGGAGGAGCGGCAAGCAGTGCTTGTAAAAATGGATGCGATAAAATAGGACCAGTAAAGGAGGAATATGGCTTTTTTGCTGGAGCGTCAGCAAGGCCGTGGGGAGTCAAAGATGAACCGGTGGAGGAGTAGGGAACAGGCTTCTGTGCCATTACGGTGCTGAGTGGGGTCAGCCAGTTGAAAAGAATGAGCATTTTTCTATATTCAGGGGTCAGAACTCTCAGATCGAGGAGGGTCTGAAGCATTGCACCTAGTAAAGGAAAATCCACTTCGAGCAGACTCCAGTCTCCGAACTAGTGCTTGCTGCCAAGCAGCCTTGCCATTTCTGAACAGCAGTTTGGTATGGAAGAGCAGGTACACACGGATCGCATATTGCATCAATTTCTGTCTCCCGTAAACCGTTAAGGCGACAGCAACCACATAAGGTATTAGCAATACTCACAAATGCCTTGTCCCGACCGTTGCTCGTGACCAGCATGTCCCGCCACACCTCGTGCCTGCACACCTTTTTTTCCGCCTCCTTCACGCCTTCATTCTCCTCGTCTGGCTCATTCTCTTCGTCTAGTTCATTCTCCTCGTCAGCGTTGTTTGCAGCCACACCTTTCTTGGTCACCCAGTCTTGTTGCTCCTCGACCTTTTCGTCGTAGATGCTTATGCTCATGCTCCCAAACTGTGACTGGGCTGTAGTACTTGGGCGGGGCGTGCGAGGCGGGTGGGAAGAGAGGGGATTCATCTGAAAGGAGCTGCTCACATCGAAGCTCGGAGGTGCGTAGAATTGCGCCTGCATCGAGTTGTGTAGCGAGGAAGAGGATGGGGTCAAGTCGCCGTCCGTAGAGTGAGGGAATGTTATCGAGGACATGGTAGACTACAACGAGATGTCTTCTGAATATATCGGAGGAGATGACGGACGTTGGCGACTTGAACGTAGGACTAGTAATTGACGTTGAGAATGACCTGGAACGGACAGTCTATGAGGCGGCTGTTGACACCGGCGTACTATTGTACATGGCAAACATGAAGAAACAAAGTAGTAAGCTGTCCTCCTAGCCCTTACTAGCATATACACAGTTAGGACACCAACTTAGCGGCGAGTTGCTGCGTTATTTCAAGGACTCAAGAAACCCAGTTAACTTGTGTAGGATGTCGACATCATTTGGTTTTCGTCCTCCAATATCTCGATCCGAGACAACTTCACCTCATCCAGCCAGGCCTGTCTTTGACACAGAGCTCCTCCGCGCATACATGAAGAAGCTGTTACAGACAACTCTGCAGCACGCGATATGGTCGTCTGACAGGGACCAGGTGAAATCGTGGATGAGGGACATCAAGGAGCGCGTCAAAGATCGGATGATAGAGATACAACCAACCGGGATGTGAGTTGGTCCGTCAGGAGCCACTGGAGTATATATTGACAATCCACGACTAGGAAGTATATCGTGCTCGTCCAAATAAGTGAAAATCTCAACCAAGGCGGACGGTAAGTTGATGACTGCCTTCAAGTCTTGCGGGCGTTGATTTTGATATCCTAGTGCTGACATGATATCGCACTGGGAAGATGGTGACGCTTGTATACATGAACTTTTCTATAACGTTCGCATCCCTTCGCTATCCTTTCAACATAAGTCATGACACTCACTCCGCAGGACTCTATCATATGCACGTGTATCGCACTGGCCGTCCGAACTTCGTCATGATCCTAAGTTCCCAAGTCCGCAATTTTACATCGCATCCCTTCGTACCTGTATCCTGACGGAAACTTACGCTACAAGCTTTATATCGCTATACTCTATCAGTACACCAACTCTGTACCGGATATACTCACAACTACACTGTCTACTGTGTTCGTTATCCCAACGTTCCTATATGTTTGTCGAGCTCCCCAATCCGCGCCTTCTACCGCGAAAAAAAATCCCTTGCGACTCGACCTCTTGCGAAGTTTACCCACTGAACTTCTATTTTGAATCCATTTCCCTCGTCCGCACTTCACTTGGCGAAGATTTCGGCGCGATCCAGCGAATCGCTGACGAGGCTAATTTGCCAACTCAAAAGTCTGCTTCGCTTCTTCACTGGTCATTCGAGAATACGTGCTCGCGCTTACCTGCATTTAACGTGATAAATCGGCTCGTCCACCGTGCATGACCACGAATTTAGTCAGGTCAGTGAGCTTCTGGTGACGGTAAAGTCAACCTTTTTACGATTTTTACGAGTGTAGAATGCCTTTGTTCGAGTAACTGAGAGTCCCGGGTTGGGTTGATGATCGCTTTGAAGACAGTATGTTGTCGTGTTTTGCTGCTTTCTAATTGTCCTGTTCATCGCTTGACCATCAAGTTCCTTCCCTAAATCGGTGTCCCCCAGGGGGTTACCTTGTACCCGCCATCTCTCTTTACAAGGCAGATTCGGAATTGGGTTTTCCTCCCCGGAAATGCGTCCCCCTTAATCGCGATTTTTTTCCGTCTTTTGATGTCCGAGGATGTCGAGGTGTCGATTCTGAGTTGGGAGAAAACAGGTTGCCAGCAAAGCAACTTGTCCACCGGGCTTTCAGCATTAGCTGGCACCAAGCTAAACGTTGGCGTTGAACCCCCATCTTTAGGATTCCAAAGCTCAATCTGTATATTCAACAAGGGGGGTTCCACACAGGGGCGCACTGATCGGGGTGAACATTGATCTTTTTCTGATTAGGATATCTTCTCAAGAAACGCTGGAGCCGTGAAACCACTCGTCTTCGTCACAGCACTTTGACGAGAGTCGCCGTCGTTCAACTTTGTCACTCAATAGCGCGGTGTCCCATGCTCTACTCGTCCAAGCTAGAATCAGTGCCGCTTCTGATCATGATCAGATGAGACATGACAGGCTGACCTCCAGAATTTTTGAAAATTGTTAACCATCGGAAGAGTACGTACATCCGTGAGAGCGTCCTTATGTTCTCTCCGTCGATTGGTGAGGATACAGGGGCCATGTCGTGTTACTGATATGATGATGTGTAGAGAATTCTGGAATGTTTGTTTTCTCTATCTGGACGTTGTCGAGATATCGTAGCGGCATGTCCCGAGGGTCCGATAGGTGGGTGATACTGTAATCCACGTGTATGGCATGCTTTGAAAGCATCCGCTGACTATGTATGCCACAGCTCTTTCTGTCAAACGCCATTTTTCTACCGATTGTGCTGTCCCTTCTCATTCATTTCCATCAGGCGAGGATTCCCCGAGTGGTTAACCCCTGAGTCCCAGGTTTACCTTGTACTATTTTACGTCGACAGCTCGTGTGTTAGCACGTAACAGGAATACCCATTCTCGTCTGGTCCGTTTATTGAATTCCCCCTTAACACTACAACACGGGACAGGTCATGATCGAGGCATTCGTATTTTCATCCCGTACGGATGTTACTTTATCACTAAATTTTCACACCCGGTTGTACGGACACTCACGCTATCGATCCCAGGTGTTGTCGTCTTACCTTCCCACAATACCTCTTGCTTGTGCGTTTTCTGTCACCAAGTGCCTATTGTGGCAAATTATTATCCCCGATACTTAGCTCCTATCTACCCCCCCCCCTCCCCCCCGTATCTCTCAGTCTACATTCGGCCGTCGTGCGGCGCAGTTTGGACTAGGTGATCTCCGGCTTCCGCACACCGCATTCAGTGTGATGGGAACATTCTACAGTAACGGACCGCTAGGTCGTTAATTCCCATAGTATGTCTACGATCAGGCGCAAGGGCTAACCAGTAGTCTGCCATCAAGTACATGAAGGCCTGGAGAACGGCAGCTTGGGAGGCTGTTACGGGCCGTTCGCCTGACACTATTCATAATCCAGGTCGGTAGAGCGTTCCTGTACGAACCTCGATATTAAATTTTGCCACATAGCTGCCCCTCATGTGCTGTGGGTTACGTTGATACCCTGAGCAGCACGCTGCCGCGATGTAAATCAAACAACGTGTAAGTGAACGATCGATCGAGCATTGGATGACTGGTTGTCACGATATGGATACTGTAGTCAAGTACGTGAAGGCGGCAACAGTGTACGCAATATTGCCCGGGCGTCGGCGGGGCGTCTCTTCTCCGTTCCAGGAAGAACCTTCCAATACAGGACCGTTTATCGTAGTGAAAGAAGATCTGAGGGCTATTACTAGGTACCTAAGCTCAAGTGGCTATGCATCTCCGTGCACTCGATGAACTGAACTGGTTCGTCCCGAGAGATGAGTGTCCTCGGGGTCCTGCTAGTGACTACAGTGATTCACTAGATACGCTTCGTCTACAGAGATCCTTCGTCCTAGCGTCATGCATCGAGTCAATTCAACGATCAAGAAAGGCTTCGTGCAAATCCCGATGGTTAGCACCGCACTAGTCATGGGCGGTTACCTTGCCTCGAGTTCCATGCATCCCCAAGGAGTAAGGTCCGAGGAGATGGAGATGATAATGCAGGGCCATAATTTTTGGTTGCGCCAAACGGTGGCCGCAGTATTGCTAGCGATTAGATGACGCGGGCCGTCGAAATCTTCAAATCCTAAAAGACCAAATGTCGGATTGTTTAGTGTCTGTCCCCACTGAACCGAGGACGATAATAGTTTCAGTGAGAATAATAATTCTCAGAAAATGGCGCTGAGTTTCGGGCTTTGTTATTCTCGCCACCGCATCAGCCGCACAAACATTCCCATGATCAACAAGGCCAATGATGCGGGAGAGCGTCAAAGACAGCCAATTCGGGACACTTGGAAGTGAAAGAGTGGTACCGTCTTCGGTGTTTCCCTTGAACAGATATAAACGGGGACCTGGGTAAATTTGGCCATGCCATTGCACGGCAAAAAAAGGCGAAATTTCATAGCAAAAATTACTCCAGACGAGTTGGATGAGATTGCGCTGTATGACACAGGGTGTATGTGAGGTGTAGTTAGAGCGGCGGAGTGAGGGGGTGTATCCGAGCTCCGGATGAGGATGGGAACAGGCTAAACTCAGATCCCCTTTGAATCTGATGAGCATGTGCGAATGGGCCAAACGCTGCAAATTGCAGATACTCTGGTAAATAGGCTGACGTTATTAGTTGCGAGGATATCGCCGACACCTTTCGAGAGCGCTGAACAAGAAATCCAGGTCGTAGTGGCGGTAGATCGCCGTACGGCAAAAGTTCTGAAGCACCGGTGCCACAAAGTCTGTGAGGAAGTACCGAGAAAGGCTGAGAAGCCACGGACGTAGCAGAGAAGTCCGAGGGTTGCTTCTGAGAATCTGATACTTTCGACCATCATGCGAAGTGAGTGAGGAGCGAAGGCACCGATTATTGCTAGACTTACTATCCCAAAGGAATCCACCTCTCTAGGCGGATCAAAATATACAAGATTGGGAAGACTTGCTTTAACAAAAAGGGTCATCTCCTTTTGAAAGCACTTTCTTTATCAAGGATCGCTAACGATTCCGGGCGAACAGAGACAAGAAATCCAGAAATTCGTCAGCAGATATAATACGCACAACTGCAGAGCCCGAGCAATTTGATGGAGTTGTGTTGTTCGCATGTAGCCGATCTCTCCGTGCTCACAGGAACCACGAGGAACTAAAGAGCAGAGTTTCGCTAGTGTGGCCATATTCGCCTTGCACAGTAGTTCTTTGCAGACACGACAGGTGACCACCGCATTCAGCGTCGATAAACTACCCGGAGCGACAAGAAGGTGCATCTGACTGCGGTTCACATGTTCATAGTCTCTTTGAGAGCTGGTTTAGGGTGTAGGTGCGGGGCAGTTTCAGGAAAGTTCTTTGCAAGCGCCTCGTTCAATAACCTGCGGTAAGACTGGCAGAAAGCGTCAGCCCCAAGTGATAAGGGATAATTTGGAGAGGATACTCACGTCAATCGCGGCTATCTTGCCGTTCATGAACTGATTCTCAGTGGCCGCCCTCTCTAACCTTTCCTTGGTTAGCTGCATGGGGTTTCGTGTGTTGTCAATATCCTGCAACACTTGGAATGGGATCATGGTCCGGGTATTTTGCGCGATGTCATCGATCGTGGCGAGATGATGCACGACCTCATTGCTAGCATGGACAATATCATGAGTGACGGAACGCAACGGATACATAGGGTGATACATACGCTCTGAGCCCGACTTGCTTCCCTCCTGCTGGCTTATCGCGCTCCTTAGTGGAGTCATTGATTACAGTTGTGCCCAAGTTATACAGCGCATTTGCAAGTCCATGTAGCTCAAGCTCTACATCACCCTGTAACCCCGAGGGCGGGGGTGACTGAGATGATCTCGGCGAGTCTGGCGCATGTGCATTCACTGGAGCTGTATCCGGTTCGAAAGACGACATGTGGTGACCATCATACATGATTAGTTAATCAAATTCCATTGCATTCACAGTGTATTGCTAATGTTCCTGTACACTAGGGTTAGGGTTAGAACCCTAAACAAGCAAAGAAAAACAAGGCCTGCCCAGCCAGAGTGGCCGTGGCAGGACAGGAAAATATTGAGACGGTGCATGAGCCGAAGCACATACAAACCGTAGTTACCCTCTGTAGGGACAAGGTCGCCGTGCTATGGAAGGTCCCCAAGGCCCACAAACCCGGGTATATGAAGGGGCTTGTGCCATCAAGGTAAGTATGAAGATTTCACTCATCTGCTCATTGCTTAAATATGGTACCAGTCTGCGCACGGACCAGTTTGTGTAACTAATGAAACTTGCCTGTTTTAGCAATCACTGCAAGATGATCAACTGCGAATCGGAGACTTTTTTCACATACCATTTTCGATATTCCGTCAAGGAGAAGTTCACGGAATCATCTATGATGTGGCGACGAGCCTACCCAAGGTCACTAACGGCGGATCATCATCTTCAGGATGATTAACGTACATACGTGCCCCTGTCCAACACATACTTGACCTGCGTGACATTCTCGTTCTACTTGCACGTTTCGACTTTGCGCTTTCATTGTATTCGGGAGATATCCGCCACAGCCGCCAGCGCCAAAGCAGAAGTCGCTCGTCTTTTGCAAGAAAACCCCGATAATGGTTGGGATAATGCATGGTGTTATATGTGTTCTCTTGACGCGCATCATGAACTGAACTTGGCATTTCCCACAGGAAAGCCGGTGTGACTCCTTGGGATGCGGGTGACGTTCAGCCTGCGCTGCGTAATCTGATCTTGTCCAAAGAACTGGATCTTCCGAAGCAGGGTCGCGCCCTCGTCCCAGGTAAGTTGCGTGCTGAAACGTAATAATGCGGCATCAATAATAAAGTAGGGATATGATGCGACTTTCATAGCATCGAATCTTGGTCTCGACGCGTTGGCCATCGACATATCACCAACGGCAGTTCAGGCCGCTCGTGAGTAAGTGCATCGAAGTGGATGCAAAGCTCTCGTACTGATCGTGTCCAGTCACTTTCACTTTGAGAAGGGACTAGAAGTGTTCGCTAATGGCAAGGCGTCATTCAAGGAGGCCGATTTCTTCAAGTTATCGGCCTCCGAAGAACAAAAAATTTCATTGATATACGATCACACGTGAATATTCCTTCCCTCCTGTCTCGGAACTGGCTCTAATGTTTTTGTTAGGTTCTTCGTTTCCATTCCACAAACCCTCAGGAGAAACTGGGCAGGCAAATATCGGCGTTGTTGAAGCGAGGTGGTTACCTGATCACATTGGTCTATCCGCTCGACCTTCCCCTGGCCGGTGGCCCACCATTCCATGTCAAACCTGAGCACTATGTTGATGTTCTTGGAGAAGGCTGGGTAAAAGTGCTTGATAAAGTCCCAGGAAAGTCGACTCCGACGCATATGGGTCGGGAGAGGCTCGTTGTCTACAGGAAATTGTGACGTTTCCACGTGTCTCTAATAAGTGTAGATTTATGACCGGTGGTGAGTTACGTAACCTCTCCTCGAATGTAGTGGTTCTTGACAAGGACCCTGCGGCCTGAGGAGTCGTTGCTGTCATGTTGGCTTGTCATCTGGAAGAGTTAGATCTACAATCTTGAATGTAGTAATATATATCATCATGTTGATGAGGGAGGGAATGGAATGGAATGGGAGAATGGTAGAGTGACTCGTTCGTTCCCCTCACTCGTCACCTCTCCGGTCAGTCTGAGAGTGAGTAGGATGGTGTCCATGAGTCGAAATTTTGAGGAGATCGATCAAGCGAACTTAAGGACTTACCATATACGGGTAAACATGGATCGACGTCTTGAATAGGCTCATAAATCCACGTGTGAAGTTTTGCTACTCCCAAGTCCAAGTTCAAGGACAAACTGGAGCAAGAATTCTAGCTGAATTCTAGCTTTTGGAAGGGATGAGATGCGACTTGATGCACTTATTATGCAGAGATCCATAACAAAATTCCGAATCGCAAGCACACCCCGATGGTCACTACACCGGTGCTCACTCCACCTCTCTGCAACGCTTGGCCACTCCCCCCTCACCCTACCTGAACTCGACATTCCTGAAAGCAGACCCCACAATCTTGATGTCGAGTCATATCTTGGTCGACAAGCAATCCAAGAACGCAAGCTCAATGCACTCGAGAACATCTTGTCACAGGATGACTCAGAATCTTCTATCGTGTGGGCCCAATACGTTGACTTTGCGAGCGCTGTAGAGTACGACAACCTCCCTCTCGAAATCCACCAAAAGGTCCTTCGAAAATGCGTTCCTCATCCCTCTGTTCTTCGTCCTATCTCTGCACGCCGTATGCAAGGTCCCGCACCCCCTCGAGCTCCTCACGTGTATGAAGCCAGGCTGAAGACCGTCATGCGGAACATTCGTTCCATAGTGCAGACGCCCCCTTTAAATGACTATAACTACATCTTGGAGCAGTTCGCTGCCGTCGGTCATATATATGGCTCCATGAACGTGTACGACGAACTCAAACACGTCCTCAAGCTCCAGCCTAACTCCCGGACATTTGGTCTCTGTCTACAATCAATAGCCCACCGGCTAACACTACCCATGTACAAGTCCCAACGAGCAAGGATTCAGCTCGACTGCGCCTCCTCTTGCAAGACACTGTTGAACGACATGAGCAACCTCAGTATCCCCCTCACTTCTGTCATCCTTGACCTCGTTCTACGTATTTCGAAGGAAACGGCGGACGAAGCTGCCTTCACACAGCTCATGAAATTTGCATACGGGATCGACTTAGACTACCCTGACCATCCACCAATACAGTGGGATCAGAGCACAGCTGTCGAGGCCGGCATCCCACAACTACCCAGCCTGCAGCCTTTTTCCACCGCTGCACTTAACACAACTCTTGACATGCTCGGACGGTTCGGGAACGTATCCACCCTTGTTCAGGCTTTCGAGGTGCTCACGCAGCCTCTGCCTCCCCAAGCCAGTCAACACTACTCTCTAGAGTTTGACGACGAAGATGATTTCGGGGTGGTCAACCCCGCCTCTACCCAGCCTCACCAAACTCCACATGCAAAGCCAAATTCAACCACGTATCATCTCCTACTCAAACACTTGTCCCGCGCCGACCATTCAACTTTTGCACGACACTACCTCTTCCAAGCCTTCCAGCTTGACAGAGAGACCGACAGGGCGGTGCGGACGCAAATTTATCATGCCCCCTATAGGACACCGGCCCCCCAGTTTGCGATGAACAGGAGCATGCTCTTGCCCGTGTTTGGGACAGCCAATAGGAATAAAGATATGCAGTTGATGCGATTCGTGGGGTACATTGCGCGTCAGGCATATAGGAGGAAGAAGAATGACATAGCATATTACACGGAGCTGGAAAATTTGCAGCGGCAGGGACAGCAACCTTTGGCACCGGATCACGACCCATCTCGTCCAGATCTGCCACTATCGCATCAAAGACACAGTCAGAAAACAGTCATCGACACACTTTCTCCCTCGTCGTTATCTCAAGAGTCTGATGTTATCAATACTACGCTCACCATATTGTCAGAACCGTCACCGTCACCCCCTCCCACAAAGTACTTCGATGTATCTCTTCATCTAGACATTCTCCGAAAGGACTTTGAAGACATCGCAGCTTTCTACACTCACGAAGTCCTCCCAGCTCTCACTCGTAAAACTCAGCGCGTCAAAGAAAGACTCGGACGCCGCGTTTGGAAACAGAAGGACCTGTACTTGCGCACTCAGCACGCTCGTTTGCTCGTTTCGCGGGAAGATTGGACGGAGATGGTGAAGTTTGAGGCGGATGCAAGGACACCGAAGAATACGTCTGAGGCTGTGGTGAGGAATAAAATGGGGATAGGAAGAGAGGGCACGCGGCCACGGGGACAGCCAGGACAAATAGCTAGCTCGAGGGGACTGACGACTTCGGTGGTTGGGAATTCTGTGCTGGCGCGGCCTTTGGTGCCCCCATTAGGCTTCTGTAAGTTGCATTCTTTCTGTCTTGAACGATGATTCTGATTGTCTCTTTACTCCAGTTGATCCATCTTTTCGAGAGAGTTAGTCGTAGTTTTGCGGAGGATATCATTATATCATGCGCTCGAGCTGTAGCTACCACGACAAGCAAAACTTCCTTTACAATTTCACCCTATCACCGTATTGCTAGAATTTCGCAGACGTGTGTATGTGGTCAACAGCGACTTGAACTCGTCAACGAAACGTCTGATGAAAGATCGACAGCAATATACGTGGTGGAGCCTTGGAGAACACGACACCGCCCACATCACAGATGTACTGATCAACACCTCCTACCCCAATTTCCCATGTTCACCAGCTCGATCATTCACAACCTTTTCCATAGCGTCCAACCATACGTTGATGTCAGTCCGAAAAGCGCCCTTTGGTGGTGGCCCGTTGGGAGAGGGAGATGCAGCTATACTGGAGGCACTGACGCCGACGCCGATGTACCGTGCCAGAGCGAGGACGGGAAGGCGACGCAATGCACGGCCTGAGAGGCCTTGTTCCTGCAAATCACACGAAATTAGAAACGAATTTTCAGAAAGCCAGCTCCACAGGGACGGAAGCTGTCTTACCCTGCACTTGGTAGCGAGCTCGAGGAGTGCCTTTCCTATCTTATCTTCTTGTGCATGAGATGAGTTCATGTCGTCGTTTGACGGAAGGTTCCTGTACCAGCCATGCTTTTCCGTGTATAACACATCTTCCAACGGGGGGACAGACTGTACAAAAAGCCATTAGTGATTTACGTCTGTACGTTGATGTTGGGGATCCAAACTGACTACTTCTTGCAAAATCCCCTTCAGAACGAATTCGCGAAGGGAACTGCGCAGAATTTCGTAGATAGCCTCGCGAGGGGGGAGATCCACGTATTGGATGATATCCGCCCTATCTACGAAAGCAGAGTCTGTTTTACGGGTGAGACTTGACTGCCGTGTGATGCGGGATCGCACAGACCTATGGCTTTTGCGAGGTTGCTGGTTGACATCACCAAGACATTCTTCCTGTATTTCAGTTTGTCTAGTTGAGTAAGGAGAGCATTGACTACCTGAAGAAATGAATAAGCGAATAAATCGATCAGTCGGGCTTTGACAGGGGACGCACTCGCAGACCATCTGATGGTTCGGTACCTGCCATAGCGCCTGCTCTGGCTGCTGTCAGAGATTCAACTTCATCTGTGAAGGGTGAGGTTAATACACGCATATATGCTACATGAGCCGACAAGGGTGCCAACCGATGAGAACAATGACGAAACAATCTTCGTCTTCGACCATTTCCATGATGCTGTTGAATAATCGCTGCACGAGCTTTCCTGATTCCGAAAACCATCGGGAGAACAGGGAGTGTGAGTTAATCTCCAATAGACGGGCTTGTGTGTAGCTGTCAAGTCAGCGATTAACAAGCATATAGTGAGACCTTGGAGAGCACGTACCGATGGGACAGTCGTATCGAGAGCTTTTGAGCCAGTGCACGACACAGAGATGTTTTCCCCGTTCCAGGTGGCCCATGGAGAAGAGCAACCCTGTTCCATGAAACGAGATTGACTGTACGCTTGTCAGGGCTAGTCTCCGGTCATACCTGATCACCTACAGTCAACATTCGCATCGCTTAAAACAAGAGTGGCATGTATGTAGTCAAGTAGTTTCAGCTTGATATTATCTGCATATATCAAGCCCTCCCATAAGCCCTCCAAGGACCTGCAAGGCAACTCGCAGACGCTCGCTGCGAGGACGTCCTCACCGCCATCACCAGAGCCATTTGCATACTCTTCTACGGTATCATTCTCGGATGGCTGGTAGGTGTGAATCTGAAGCAAGATCTCGCTCAATGGAAGGGAAGTTGAAGAGCACGAGGATTCAGATATTGCGATGCGTTCGACGGAGGACGCTAGGGTTGGATCAGCGTCCCAGCCGCTCAGGAGTGATGGGAGAGAAAGGCGTTCGAAGGACGAGGTGATGTAGTGTCGTACGAGATCTTGTATGATGTCCATTCTTCTCCGTGCCTTTGGGGAAAGACGAACTTCGACTGGAGACAAAGGACATGTGAAGTTATAATTTCAAGACATCAGGAAAAGAGGTCTACCGTGTACAGTCCATATCACTGGTTCACTGATTCCATTTTGATTTGATGTTAGAGGATATGTATCCATACGGCTACTACTGAGTATATGCGGGTGAATCGAAAGTGTGGATTGGTGTTGTTTCAAGGATGTCGTGGCTTGCGCAGAAGGACGCGTTTCAATGTACCAAACAACGCGTCAATAGGAGGGATATGATCACATGATCGATAATCACTACCTGTAGTGTGAACAAGCTTGTTGTCGACAATATGATGGCGGATACCACCAGTACTGCTGCAGCGTCCTGCCCCACACCAGCCGCAGAAGAACCCAACCCTACCAACGTTCTTGATCCATCCACCTTTGTCCCACCAAGTCCCCTCCCAGTTCCTAGTATAACTATTGAGTTTTGTGATAGAGTACGTTTGATTAGTCCTGATGGTCAGAACTAATAACATACCGCACCACCAGTGTCGCTGGTACGCTCGCTTTCGTTCCATAGAGCACGAACTAGTGCAAGTTAAACGTTCATGCCGACAGGCTACATCGGGCGACGTGGGTGTCGACCGAACTACTCCTTACATTCCCTCCCCCAGCCCTCAAGGCAGTATCAACCATGCCGTTGAATGCTGATGATACTGCTGGTCGCTTTCGCGTCTGGTTAAACGTGGTGAATGACGCTCCCATCCTGATATGGGATCGGAAAGTCGAAGGTGGCTTTCCGGAACTCAAGGTACTGGTGAGCTGAATTTTTGAACCTACTATGGACATAGTTCCGACTCTTGTATAGAAACAGCGCATTCGAGACCACATTCAACCCGGGAAGTCACTCGGACACTCAGACAAGAAATCATGAGGCCCATGCAAGTTGGAATAGTGCGTTACTTTGCATGTATGTATCACAACTTACGTGGTTGAGCCAATGGACGATATGCTTGATCGATGAATGGATTGTCTCGATGTCCTGTAAATTACAGACCACAAGTTTGAAATTTGTAACGATGAGATGTTGGCTCGAGTTTACATGATAGAACCTATTATGTAAACAACCCAAGGAGCACCTTGTTCTCCGCCACATGATAACCCAGCCGTGTCGTAGACGGCATCGAACCTTTTGTTGAGCTCAGGCTGGTCTTACCTTTGACTTCACCCCAAACCCTACTCACTGTCTCTTTTCTTTCTTAGACTACCATGAGCAACGATCGACTCGACAAACTCATAAATCAGTGCAAAAACAATGGTCCGTTCACGCGGTTGTTCCTCCCGAATATTAATATTCTCATTCTCAGTCTGTCTAGACGTCGACCTTAAACTCGATGCTATCACAAAACTCCAATCTGAATTCGAGGCCGGAATAGAGGTGCGAGATGCTATGAACGTTTTGGTGTCCTTCAGCTGACCTGTAGCATAACTCGCTCAGATCGCAGACCCAGAACCTCTCATTGCTGTTCTCAAAGCATGTCTCCGCATTTCAAACCAACACCTCACAACTGCAACACTCTCAGCCATCCCCCCACTCCTGCCTCTTATTATAGCTGGCCCCAATGTCACGCCCAACACAACCGCACGTCCGTTTTCCGCATCCTCGTCGACATCCTCATCACCCGGCTCCAGCCATGATATGTACATCCTGCGACAGGTTATGAACGCTTTTCTGCCCTCACCCGGTGTATTTGAAAGGCTCGGTGATGCACGCGAGAAAGCCCGAGACAAGGCGCGTGAAACGCTCGTCATCATTGGCGGATTCGCGTTCCGTTCCTCCCCGTCCACATCCAAGCTTGTCAGTGGCAAGAGCACTGAGCCACCCCTTGCAACGTTTGAACGGTTCTTGAGAGACAACGGGTTCAACGGTAAAGTGTGGAGAGTTCGGGAACAGGTGAGCCTCTCGACCGTGTAATTTTGAGAAGCAATAAACACCTTCGACTCTGTTAGTCAATCCTCGTCCTCGTGAACATCCGCCGAACCCATCACTTGTTCCCTATCCGACCCTACCTCCCGCTGCTCGTGGACGCTCTGGAAGACACGGACGGCAACGTTCGCGCATGTGCGACACCTTCCATGATCGAACTTTTCACGGGTCCCGGCGTGACAGATGCGGCACGCGCTGACCTCAAGAAAGAGATGACGAAAAAAAATGTCCGGAAGACAATTGTAGATAATATCCTGACCAAGCTCATGGGAAGCAGTCGGAGCACAGGTGCAAGCACTCCCCAAAGCGAAGGGTCAGAAAGTGGGGAACCCGGCGCGAAGAAGGGGTACATCCCCCCGAGCTTGATGCTGCAGAATCGACGCCCGACCGTTGGGGCCGCCTCTGGCGGACCACCAGCTGCTACGTCAATGGTTCGTGCGGTAAGTCAGGGAAATGTCAGAGAACCATCGAGACCGGCGAGTAGAGCAGCTATAATGGCTTCCCCACCACTATCACAGCCTTCGAGTGAAAGTGCGAGTACGGTTGAACCTGCCTTTGTAAGGGGTATTGGCTTATGGTTCTTTGCCCGCTTCTGACTCGGCACTGTAGATTGCGTCAGCCCGGGACCTTGAGAACGAGTTTGCTGCCATGGCCAAAGCATTTGAGGTATGCGCTTTCATGATCTCTGGCTACACCGCCAAGACATCTATCTCTTGTTAGGGTAAGGAGACAGAGCATAACTGGGCTGCACGTGAAAGGGGAATACAACGTGTGCGGGGGATGCTCAGAGGAGACATTCACACAAGATACCCTGATGTCTTTATTCAATGCCTCAAGGATGGATTTATACAATCTTCACTGAAAACAGTGAGTTCTATCGGAGGCTCCCAAGACGACCTCTTTTACTCACTATTCCCCGTCAGCTTGCAAGTCTAAGAACGACGGTCTCCGCGAGTACCTGTTCCTTGTACACAGAGCTGACTGCTGCCCTTGGCACAAGTATCGACCCATTTTGCGAACCGATCTTCACGAACCTCCTCCGAATGGCGGGATTCACGAAGAAGATCATTGCCCAGCAATCACAACAGTGTCTATCCGTTGTTATTCACCACGCGTCGGCCCATCCTCGTACCTTCCTTCCTCTCCTATGGAACACCTCACAGGAGAAGACTGTGCAGTCTCGAACCTACGCGTTAGAACATATCAAGCAATACATTGAAGTCCACGGTCACAGGTCAAGATCGTACATCGAATCTGCTGGTGGATTGGAATTCCTGGAGAAGTCTGTAAAGAAGGCGCTTGGGGACGCTAATCCCGCTGTTCGGGAGAGCGCTCGTGGGGCATTTTGGGTTTTTGACAGTGTCTGGCACGATCGGGCAAATTTGATAATCGAGTCGCTGGATGCGGCCGCACGAAAGCAGCTGGAAGCCGCGTGCCCAGACCCAATCGCTGTTTCCGATCTACCACCTACCACTCCGAGTGTCAAAAAGAGTAGCGTTGCGGCGGCAATCGCAGCCAGTCGCGCAAAGGCAAAAGCCATTGCAAATGCACCTCCGACCCTGAGACATCAGGCCACGTCACGCGTAGCGGTAGCGACCTCACCACCAGCGAAGAGAGTCGGTTCTCCGAGTAGTCCGTCAGCGAAATCTGCGAACGGTCGAATTTCCCCTTCACCTGCACCTCGCTCCTCGTTGCCCCCTCGCTCGTCCCTTTCTCCCCCGACATTGCCTAGGTCTCGGATTCTCTCCAACAATGCAGCTATGCCACGATCTGTCAGCACTTCAATCCTCACCACCTCTCATACTCGAACACTCTCAGATTCAGTACCTACCAGTCCTACAGATACTACGCGGCGTCGAACTTCTTCTCCTCTTGCACCGCCTTCGCAATCTCCTAACCGTCCTTCCATAGTCCCCCGGCCTCCACAACCCACACTTCGAGCATCGCACAGCGATCCCTCCAGCGTGCGTCGAGCACCTCTTCTCCCAGCCGCTGTTCCCGTTTCCGTGCGATACTCTACCGCCTTGCCTGAGCTAGATGATCAAGATTCTCTCCTCCTCGCTACCACTATCCCGGTGCCAGATGACAGCGATTCCGACATGGACGAATCTGTCAACCTCATGTCATTCTCCACGCCCTACAAAATATACCCACCTTCTCCGGGAAATCCCTTACAACAGCCATCGTTCTCGCCGCAGTCCGGCCTCTCGACGCCCAACACTGTATCGAATGCACTCTCTGACTCGCCTGGGAAGCCCTCTGATCGGGTGCCCGTTGAGGATGCGCTTCGTGCACGCGCCGAGCAGGCACAAAGCGCGGCGGAGCGTTTATTGGAGCTTAATGACCCTGAGGCGGAAGATAACGCACATTCGGCGATCCCTGCGTCGTTGCTGCTAGGCAGCAGTAACGCCAATACACCGAAGCCCCAAAAACTTCCTTCCGTGCCTAAAATCAAGAAGAGTCTCGCTCCTCCTGCGACGCCTGATAATCGGAACGCTGCCATCTTCCGCCAAGCTGCCTTGTTCAAGAATAGTCCGGTGAACGGAGGGAAGCCGGTTGATCCGTTGATTAAACCTTTGCAAGACCAGACACATGAGAATGGGTGGTGGTTAAAGCGAGCCTCTAGTGAGTGCTCCCCTGGCGTGCTTCTGTGCCAGCATATATCAACTTCCACCACCAGCAATTGATCACGGAACGCCACTCAAAGGCGTTGAATTGGGAGATCGAGTGCAAGAGCTCCATGAGTTCATAACGGCCCTTGAAAGTGACGATGCCGACGCCCGCGTCTTGCAGAAGTTGGCGTTGCTCTGCAGGATCAATCCCATCCCTGCTGATACTGCTTCACCACTGAGCCCTGGACTTGGGTTGCCCTCGAGTCCATCACCGTTCATCTCTATCATGCGTGCTCTACCACCTTCAATTCCGGATATGTGGACCAAGGACAAGAGCTTTGACCGTTTGTTCGATGGTATGATGAAGTTCCTAGAGCCAACCAAGGTGTGTAGACAGGTCACATATATGGGCTGTTGTCGACGTTATACTTTCCTTTGACAGGATGCTGAGCAACTGGAATACGCCTTGATTGTAGTATGGGAAATCCTTGGGAACCAAGCCGCTTTCCTCGAGGGTCGAGAATCAGAACTGTTCTCTGCATTATTCAGAGTACGGTACTGTAATGCAGTAGGCGTATGCTTCCACCTCTTCACTGACCCCTTCTCGTTGCTGAGCAATACTAGGTTCTCGAAGCCACTAAGACCATCCGTGATGCACTATGTTCACGCATAGAGCCAGTATATGGCCTGACAACAATGCATAGTAGTCTGCGTACTTTTCTTGCAGAACCTGCATTGGATGTCGGGATGAAGGCGGGATCGCACGCGTTCGGATTGATTGCGCTCGGCAGGTTCATCTTGAGGTTACCTGCTGAGGTGCTTGAAGAGGAACTACCCCGGCTGAAACAAACATTCATGTCCGTAAGTTAGATTATTCCCAAGACACTGTCAATACAGCGTTGACTCGTTCATATCAAGGCACTCAATGACACTTCGACGCTGGTCATTCGCGAGGCTGCTTACGCTGCGATCATCGCCTCTCAACTAGTCTTGCGCGACGAAGCTCATCTGTTCGCACTCATGGACGGACTGGACGATAACAAGAAAAACCTTCTCACGTACTACTTCGAGAAGCACGGTGCCCGTGAGGTTGACTTTTCTGCTGGCTCTGCTGGTACTGCTGGCATGATGAAGCTCGAGGGTCAAATGGGGAGACTCGACAAGATGATGAACACGCCGCAGAGGGGGAGGCAGAGCAATGAATAGTACCAGATATATCAATATCATACCAATTGAGGGTAACTTTTTCTTAGATCTCATTCCATTCGCAAAGGCCTTCGTTTGTGAAAGTCTTTTTTGATCTACTACCGACGCTCCTTGTGTTTTTACAGTTATTCCTTCCTCTGGTCCCAGTCTTCACCTGCACATCACACTCGTTATCCACTCTTTGTTTTCTTTCTAAATATCTTGTCTCCCGCTCTCTCACAACTGTACTCTCAACAGTATACCTCCCTTTCCTCATATTATCATTTGCATGCGCGTCTACATTACGCCTTCAGTGTGCTGGACTAATAGATATATCCACGTCTCCGTGCCCCAATCGCGATGCAACCCCGTCAATTGGTAAGATGCAACTGGCATCATGTGGTTATCGGCGAAGAGCAAATTTCCACATATAATAACCAACGCCAGAGAGCAGCCCTCCAACGTGTCCCGCCGAATCGGTTGTCGTGCGCTGTTAGGGCATCCCAATGTCAAAATCCATTATTCGCATTTTATTTCCGTGGCCATCACGGGAAAGGAAGAGAGGAAAACACAAGAAACGCACCCGATCCGAAAAGCTCCGCCATCCGTCATAAAGGAGGATGCCGGGGAGGAATATCCAAGCTGGGCAGGGGATGACGAAGAAGATGAGGAACGTGTTGCGAGGGAAGGCACACGAGTATAAGGCGAGTGTGGCCATTATTGCACCTGGGTGGATGGAAGACGCGTGAGCGTGTGTATGGGAGAATGATAAACAGAAATGGGAATGAGTGTGAGGGATGCTCCATTACGCCAAGTACGATGAAGGCGCAAGGGTGGAATTTTCTACGGCGAGGTAGGGTGAGGGTAGCGGGAAGGGGATGAGACATCAATAACTGGGCTGAGGAAATCTTACCACTTGCGCCGTGTGAGGATACATTTTCATGTCTGAAGAAGCGATTCCATGCAAGACTCGCGAGGCTTGCCGATATCCCACCTGTTGGCAATTGAGAAGCACCCCGCGGTCGGTCAGGTCCGAACAGAGAACGAAGAAATGCAACGCACCTAGGAAATAAAGTCCCAGGAAACGTTTGTTGCCCAGCAGTTGCATGACAGCTGGTGCCATGAAATAGAAAGTCAGGCCGTTAAACAATGCGTGCGAGGTATCCCTGTGAGAAAAACAGGCAGTGAGGAGTGTCCACCTGATGGACGAATTGTTAGTGTTGGGAAAGAGACGGGGGTCGGTGTTCACTGACAAGCGGCCTGCTGAAACGTTTCGCATGTCCACGAGGAAGTTATCGCGCAGAAACGCCAGAAGCGTAGGATCTCCCATCGTTCTCTGTAAGTGTATTTTGTGAGTCTAGCACGCTCTGAAGGAGCCTGGACGACGCACATATGTAGTTACGGCGCTCTGCCAGGCAAGGTAGATACCGACATTGACGGCGATGATACCGTAGAAGATGACCTTGCTGTCTAAAGAGTCGAACCAGTCATGACGAGGGGGGCGGCGCCATGAGGAGCGTGAGCTACCACGGGAACGGAAAACGTCTCTATGAGTTGCGCTCGGAATCCCTGTGCGGGCAAACTGGAGAATGCTTGACAGGGACAATCTCGAGAAAAGTACACTATGAGCGGTGATAGGACACGAGTTTGTTGCTGGGGAATGAGATGCTGTTGTAGTGAGGGTTGCAACCTTTGGTGACAGCCGCACATGTTGCGCGCTCAGCATGATATATGCATTAACACTGCTATTAGTCCTGAACGAAGGATCAAAGAACCGACTGCTCCATCGTAAGCTGTGTGGGGACTTGAAGCCTGTCCGGTGGAAGAGTAGCAAAGGAATATTAGACATGAGCAGAGTTGGCACACTCGGGTTTTAGTAGAGAATTTGCAGACAGCAGACACGATGATGACCACGACGCTCACGGCTGACATTGTGAAACAACAGGCAATAACACAACCCGACAGCTGGACACCGCGGGGCGTCATCGCGTCATCTCAGACTATAACCCTCAGGTGGTTTCTTGTTGAGACTGTTGGACCGATGTCACACCATCTGTTCCTCCTTTCACCATCGGACACGCCGATATACAACTTGACGCACTACTCTAGCAAGCCAGCTCAGACGACACCTTACCCACTATCGTCGAATCTACCGACATGGTCTACTTCTGCTTTCGCAGGCACGCTTACTGCGCTATCTGGGGCATCGAGTGCTACTCAATCACACCATGTTCAAGGAGGCAGTGGCAGGATGGGAGGCGGACAGGACCGCCATGTGATACAGATGATCGCCAATGCAAGCCTTGATATAATTGAAGAGGTGATGCGGAAGGAAAATGCGATGTAAGGCGCTCGCCCGCTGTAATGGGTTTGAAGGTCACCATGGGACTGTGGCAGGTATCTGAAATCAGTTGACAAGTTCAACGAATGGACGGTTTCGGCGTTTATCACGGCAGGAAGTAAGTTAATAGTTGGGATGGTATGTTTTTTTTTTTTTGAGATATTCACGACCAGGGTTGATACAGATATGAAATTCATTTTACTGCACGAAACGAAGAACGATGATGGGATACGCTCGTTCTTTCATGACGTATGGGAATTGTACTTGAAAGTGAGTGAGGAGCTAATTGAAGCGTTCTTCAAGGGAATGATAAGATCACATCTTTTCTTTTCGTAGACGATGTTGAATCCGTTTCACACCGCACATAGTCCCATACGCAGTACAGTGTTTGATACACGTGTCCGGGCGAGTGCGAAGAAGTACCTTTGACGGACGCGTATGTAGTACACGGCGGTAGCTTGTTCGGAGCAGTTTCCTTTGTAGTACACGAGAACAAAAGACTAGGGCCAACATTGAGTGCACGTGTAGGCTGTGGGGTGACTCGGGTCCATTTGCCAGTACACGGTAGTTTGATCTTTTCTTTCCTCTCTCTCAACGCTGCTTTTTCTCATTTGTCTCTTCTCCTTTTCAATCATCTATACTCTCAACTATATCACTTAACTTCATTACAATAAAACAAAAAAAAACATTTACATATTTCTGCTTTCTTTCTTTCTTTCTTCCTTTCTACAGGTCTTCAATCAGACCCATATTATAATCCCTTCGCAGGCCCAAGGCTACCCTCGTCGATTTATCCCTCAGAGAGATCGAACATCTTCACAGAGACTCGTACTGTGTCCTTAAGTGACCCATTTTATACCACCCACTCCAGTAAGTTCTTCTTGCTCATCCACTGGTTGTCTATGATCATGTACATACACTCATCTCTCTCCCGCCTTCCAGTTGTATCATCTTGTCACTTATCACCTCTCTAATCGCCTCTTCTCTTAATATCCTCTCTGTTCTAGTATCTCAGGCAATACCCGAATTGCCTCCAAACCGCTCTCTACCTTTCCCTCCGTCGTCTGAATTCTCCATGGCCACTGCTCAGCACACCAACCATCGTGCTGCCCTTCTCAACGGTCTCCGCACAGGCGGTGTCCGCTCTACCTCTATGAACGGTCCACACACCGCCGCACCAGGCCTCTCTTTTAACGTCCCACGCTTCGCATCCACTTCTATCCAGCAGTCTATCTTCCCAGAAGAAGAAGATATGGATCAAGTCGGCGACCTTTTCTCCCAGAACCTGTACGTCCACAACAACAACACTACGAACAACAACGGGTATTCTCCCACTGCACAATCCACGCGTCCGTTGACCGCTGCTGTCGATGGTTCAAATAACAGGTTCATCCAACAGCAAGTAGCTGGGCAGAGAGGCTTGAACCCGAACAGTGTTCCGTTTAGCCCGGCTTATCCCCACGGCGTGCAGCAGCAAGTAACTCCCGCAGAAGCTCAGTTACACGCATATCAACAAATGCAACTGATGCAATTAGAGATAATGCGTTTGCAGGTTTGTTGCTGAATTTGCGATGCAGTCGTCCACACAGATCCTGATCCCCATTTTCACAGAACGCACAAGTTCAGCGCAATCAGCAGGTACAAGCTGTGGTTCTCGCAGAGGCGCTTCGTCAACAAGTCAGACGTGGGGGCATGGGAATGAACCCCCCTGCCTCAGCTGGACCTACGAACAACACCTTCGACATGCGTGCCAATTCCCCACCGGCTCGCCGTCCCAGTCAAGCTGAGATGCTCAAAGTTCAGTTGGGCGTCAGTGGTGTTCCCTCGCACGAAGATCAAGTTCCGATGACCGCTGCTCTCGGAGGACGCTTTGGCGCCCGGCTACCCTCTAACAGCATCGCTTTTCCTACTGCGCCTGATGCTATGCCTCCTTCCCCTCCCAAGCAGACTATCGTTATTAGTGGAGGCACATCTCTCAGTGACTCACCGCCCCACAACCTTAGTAGCAACCTTCCTAGAGACAATGTGCCCTCCAAGTCCGACGTTGCCACCTCCTGGAGGCGAGGAAACACTACCAACTCTGTCCTTAGTGGATTGCGCACTGTATCTACTGCATCTCCTCGCGTCAAGATCACGCCTCCCCCTGGCGAGCGCCTTTCTCCACCGCCTATCTTGACCCCTACCTATAAGCTTCGCCCGCGCCCGCTGAGCTTCACCTCTGTGGCTCCACGCAATGTCCCCATTGTCGCTATCGACTCAGGCAGCGAACATGATGACGCAATGTCGTCTGCGAGCTCGGCGTCTCTGTCGAACCCGGCCACGCCGCACTCTGCGTCTTCGCTCGACACAACGCCTCTCTCGCCACGGGAGGAGGCTACGAAGAAGTTGTACGAAGGCCTTGGTATGGGTCGTCCTGCACCGTACATCGTTCAGACTACGATGTCGGCACTGCCTCAAAGGTTTCTGAGTCAGCCTCTCAGACACCCTCGGGGTCCGCCATCCGGTGCTGATGAGTTTGGCCCCAAGAACTTTGCGACAAGGATCAGGCGTAAGGCTATCGGCGGGCTAGGTGTCCTCATGGACGCGCGTGAGCGCCGGGAGTCGATTGAGGTGTGTTAAATGGAGCCCTGCCGGCCTGCGTCACGAAGGTCTCTTCTGTGTCACGAATATTTGCCACTCCTTTTTTTACATATCCCATACCTGCGCTCGATACGGTGGAACTGTTCGTTAGATATTGCCGGGCGCACAGACGGACATAAATCCCGGTATTAGCACCCCCAACATCCCTGCACTTCACTTTTTTGTTTCACAGTTCAGCGGACGTGTTGTTTTTAGTAACAGTCATAAGAGAAATGTTACGCTTGCCGTTACATTGCCATACCTTTCATTCATTCCAGTCACCGTTTACCCACACATTTGCACCAGCGTCTTTTTCTTTGGTCCTGTTTTATTTTCTTGAGGTCCTTGTACTGAGGTCAAGGTGTGGGTTAGGTGGAAAGGGAAGTTGACCTTCCCTAGTTTTACAACCGGGCCTTCAAAGCTTTGTCTCATGTGTACCCAATGTTCAAATGAACAGTCCATGCGAACTTGGTGTGATTGTGGGTCTGTTCGGAACTAAAAACTTGGATGGTCACTGCAGTTTGATTTAGGCGGGTTCTGGAGTAAAGACATTTGAGTGCTTGCTATGAAGGGACCAACACCCTCAAAGCGCGAAGATCATTTGTGCAAGGCGGAAGAGCACTGCCATTCAATACGATCGTTCTATTTACACCGTTGACCAACGATAGCCTTGCCATGCTCCTATAAAAGTAGGTGAGCAAAACCAGTAAAGCGAGGGCGATGCGATGCGAACGGACCTGCCACTCCTCTCGGCTTATCCATAGCTGATGGAAAGTGCCCAGGCTTGCCAGGATACTGCCTCCCAACCAACCGCCGTACCTTCTCTCAATAGGGTTTCCAGGCGCATGTATTTTGACCTGACCAACAGAGATCAGAACTGGCATCACACTCTGTCCAACGAGTCACACTTACATGGGGGAAGTTGCGAGAAAGCTCTGTCTCAAGTCGATCAGCGAAACCTGAAAAGAGGCTCCCTCCACCGGTGAGGACGACGTTTCCCATGAGGACTTGGCGCAAGTCTGGGTCGCAGGCGCGTAGCGACTCTGAGAGCAATGCTGGGATGTTTTTTGGTAGGTTGGGGTTTTGAGCCTGAGTCACTGTATCAGCGAGTCCTTCGGTAATATATCGAGAACACTTGCCACCAGCTGTGGAGAATGGTAGAAAAACTCCTCGCCAACTTGGAAGCGCTCGGGGCCGAAGTAGGCGTTATATCCTGTTGGGAACTCATATTGGCGCGGTGCACGGGAAGCAGCGGCTCTGTTCACAAATGCAAACTTGAGACGTGAAAGAAATGATCGATTTTTGGACTCACTGCTCGTTCCACCCTTGATCAAGAACACCAGCTACACTCTGAATCCATTCATCCACTTCGCGACCCTCGTACCACGACGACCAACTTTCTGTCGTCCCAGCGAGTCTATCTTCACGAAGTGTAAATCGTGGCGGGACTCCTGGTTCTACGAGCTGAGTTGAATGATATAAATCAGACGCGAAGGGCACTAGAGCAAGACAAGGACATACGTGTTTTGTGGCAATGAGTTGGTGAGGGTATAACTCGATGCCATTTCGTGTTGGTGTTGGGTTCGTGAGGATATGTTTCGCGTGTGCGTGCACGAGTTTTGGGAGCGGAGAGTAGACAAGACCTGATCTTTTTATTATCATGGACGCTAGAGCGACTGACACGACTTACCCTTTCTAAGGACAAAGCCGTCGACGACTGGAGTAATACTTGCCATGGAATGACCGACATCAACTACTAAGGCTGAGCCCTTGCCTGCGGCAAATCTAATGCATAACTTAATATTAAGAGGCACGGGAGAAGTCAATGCCTTACGCATTCAGGACCCCTGTGTTTGCGATGTAGAAGGCAGGAACTTGAAACTCTTCAAACATTATCTCAGCCATACGTTCCCGATTCGCTGGTGTGTTCCATGCGGGTTCCGTGACGAGGATGGGGTGCTCGGATGGGTTACTTCGCATCACGTCCACGAGTGCATGCGATATCAGGGCAGGAATCGGGTTGAAGTCAAATACTGGGAAGTCATCTGATGTGAGCTGCTATGTGAACAAAGAGTTAGTTTACTAACTGAGTTCATCTCGCAAAGGATTCCCAATCTCCATGCCCGCTCTCCATATAGAAGGACCGTGCTGTCCAAGATATAGCTTCGCATCGTTCCTTGGTTTAGTGCCCTCTGTTGTGCTCCCATCTGCCGCTGTATCACTCATCTGCACGTCACTATCATCTGCAGTGGGTTTGTATCCGTAGTAAGAAGATATGATTGCTTTTGGCGTATCATCCCCTGCATATCCTGCTCGGACTGATGATGAGCCAATATCGACCACCAAGGCAGAAACTTCGTCTACATGACATGGATATTATTTGCACGCGACGTTGGCTTGTTGTTCGACGTACCTCCTCCGTAGTTAACCATCCTGACGATGTTATGGACACGAAAGCTGGTCCGACTAAGACTTTCAAGTCCTTGCCCGATGAGATCTAGAACTATAGAGTCACGTGGCCGACTGTACGTATGCTACTAAGTATGTTGGGTTCGTCTGATGGGTATATAGGGCATCGTCCTCGAGCGTTCCCCACTGATACTGACAGCTAGATATGTCAGGGTTCGAGAATACAAGGGGGATGAGAGATTATTCGAGACTGTTCACTCCTGGCCTC
Source organism: Gyrodon lividus (assembly GCA_014904945.1). NCBI lineage: Eukaryota > Fungi > Basidiomycota > Agaricomycetes > Boletales > Gyrodontaceae > Gyrodon > Gyrodon lividus. The sequence goes on from MU127435.1 coordinate 95,667, forward strand.
TAATTCGCATCTGAGCATTATCTGCAGAGGCCAACTGAAGGCTATCCAAGGTGTGGACATGTGGTCCGGGGAAAACTCTGCCCTTGGCAGACTCGCATGCAGCCTGCGTTCCCTTGTGGTCTCTTAGCGTCTGCGCCCTTGTGTACGTTTTTTCGCATGCGGGGCACTGGATTTTCTGTCCGACGTGCTTGGCGACATGGCGACCAATGCTCTCCTTGTTTATTTCATCCCGGCAGAAGTTCCAAGAACATGTCATCTTGCCCACACCTCCAGGGAGAACATTGTGCCACCTCTGCAGGTGCTTCAAGCCGCTGCTTTGTGTACCTCCAAGCCAGATGTCGCACTGAGATCCGTTCGTCTCTCCCCAATGGCAGGGGTAAACATGCAGCACTCCAGACCTCGGGCACCTGGAATACATGAGGTCCCATTCGTCAACCCAAATGCCCCCGAAGAGACGCGCGCGAACCTGGTCGGTGGTCGCGTTCAAGTTGTTAGTGGACTGTGAAGGAGGGTGTGGTTTATTGCCTTGGAGCGCTCCGATATATACAGGTGCACCCGATCGAGGTGAAGGCTGAGATCGAATGCTTCCTGCGGACGTCGATCGGAGAGGGACGGGGGAGTGGACAATGGGGGGATCAGAGGACGGACCGTCGCAAGTTCGTGAAGAGAATAACAACACCGTTTGCTCGGGATTGGCGGTGGTTGGCGCGGGGAGAGGCGGAGGATCTTGATTATGACCTGGATGACGTAGCTGGAAGGCGGGTATTTCATCTTCGGGGCAGGGGCCGTGCGTGCTTAACCACCACACCCCATACTCGACCAGTGCGTCAACGAGTACAACTGGGGGCACACCACGTCTGGGAGCATCACGGAGGAGTTGCCAAAAACCAGCTGGTAGGTGCTCATTTTCAAAAGCAGGGCGAGCAGAAAGGGGCTGTGCGCTAGCTGGTTGTTGACTTGATGAAGCACCAGCAGCTGCGAGAGTGTCGGCCCTTGAACCATTCGAACTATCGTGCTGCTGAAAAATGTAGCCAGTGTAAGGGGCTAAAAAAGGCAGTGGGGATATGGAGTGCTGGACGGCGGAGATCCATGGATGGGCAATGGGGTCAGAGGTGCCGTTGGCTGCTGCTAGTCCGTTTCTTGAATAGCACTGGTGATCGAGCTTGTTTGCCATCGGGACACAAACTTGCTGTTGATAAGGGCTTGTGGGCCGAGGGGTCTGCTTTGATGATAGGCGCTTTTCCGTGTCGCCCAAGGAGGCATGCTGTGGAACATGGTGCTCTTGGGAGAAAGACCCGTCCTGACCGCCTGACCTCGCGCATGAAGGGCATGACGTGAAGTGCGAACTGGAGAATGGGAAGGCGGGTGAAGGCTTACAGACACCACAGACCATCAGAGGGGTGACAGAAATGAGGACGTGATCGCAACCCTTGAAATATGTACCCCTGCAAATGCAGTTTGCACCTATCACTTGATTTTTTTTTCAAACTGGACACCCAACAACCTCTTACGCAAGACTGAAAGGGGCAGAGGAAATGCACTGATTCAAACACGGAGGAAGTGCTGTGAGAGGATTCATAGTTGAACTGCCGTATCTTTTCTACCGTTACCAGTACAAATGTCCGATGCCGTTTCCTCACCTCAGCCCATTGGGCCTTGACTCCTACCAGAAGCTTAGCCACTGAATTGGGCAGAAAATGAAAATGTCTCACAACTTGAGGTTTTTGTCACCGAGTCCTTCACGGGGAACCGAGAGCTCATGCTACAGCTTGGCAGATAGGAACTATATCTTACCTTGCACACAGCACGTAGTGTCGGAACAGGTTCCACAGGAGCGAGTACAGCAATCACAGCATTTACAGCTCTCATGGATAAATGGACCGGGGGTGAAACAGAATCTGGCGCGAGGTCAACTGGCCCGGATAAGGCGAACCTCAATGCTATGCGTGGATGATTCCTGGAGAATGAAAGCCCACACAATGAAGTAGTATCTGCTGTAACAAACATAGACAGTCTTCTGATTCTCACTCACAGGATTTTTTCTGCAGCGTCTCTACTTCCATCAGAAAAATCGAAATCTGGGTCGTGGGGCAAACTTGAAAGACTAGAAACATGACTACTGTGGGACCCTACAGTTGTTCTTATGGCCGTGTGCGGATTATCCTACGTTGAGTGAGCCGTGTTTCTTTTTGCGTGTCCATTATCACCCTTGCCAGCCTGTGAGCACACTTGCGCCAGTGCCAAAAGCAGTTCATTAGTTATCATTCCTTAAGATCAGATGATATGCCCACTGTTACTCCCGCTGCCCTCATTGTCGTCGCCATTCCCATCCACTTCGACACTCTCAAGAACGGGCTTGGGTAAGCGTGACTCCAGCTTTCGACATTTTCTCTAAGTGCGAGCTGAGCTAACTTTCAATTGACTGTGTTAGTAACTCTTTGTTGATTACAGATTAGATAGTAGCACTAAGACCATAGAATGGACTGTTATCCGGCATGTCTCTGGCAGGATGAAAGCCCACCTGATAAAAAGATTCAAGTCATGAAACTGTTGCCAGAGGTTACTGTCACCACCTACAGAAGTTTCAAGCATGTACAAAAATTACTCAGCTAGTCAGCCACTATGCAGCTGGAAAACAGTGCAGTCACATTTTTGACGAAAAGCAAGTGATATTTGAGATCAGACAATGTATAGTATGACCACCATCCTTGTATACATAGCTATGTATTTAACCAACTAGCTTGAGATGTTGTGGAGGCTGCACATCACGAGATTGCAGTAGAATGAGTTGGCGCAAGTGCTGGTCCAATACTCCAAGTGTCGTTGGAAGATCAAAGCAAAAACGGATTACGTAAAGGGCCCAATGCAGATCCAAGTTTTTCTTCAAGTATAATCGACTTGCCTGCTTGCCTCGCACACCATGACTGCTGTCGAACGCGGAACAGTACGAGCAGCACGGAAGAAGAGGAAGGAAAGGGAGGCTGAGGAAGACCAGAAAAGTGCGTTCCCCGAGGCCGTAAGGTTGGAGATGATGAGTGACGAGGAAGGGCACGATGATGGAGACAACGGGGACGCAGAATCGGACGAGGGAGTCGACGAGTTTCCGGAGATTGACGCTAGAAGCGACAGCGAGTTAGATGAGGAAAGTAGCGACGACGAAGTGGACGAAGAGAGTGGTAACGATGACGGAGACGAAGAGCACACGCTTGCCTCGGAATCAGACCTGGACATACACATATTCCCAAAACCAAAAATGATTGTCTCTGAGATCACCGGCCACCCAAAGCGTGTATACCCAGAGATAGAACCAGACTACGACTCTGATTCGTCCACAGAAGATGTACGTGTGTCGTGTCCAGTGACTTTGGTGTCGTCTCTTGACGCTGTAACATCAATTCAGGACCCAAACCGCGTCGGAGATATTCCTATGCACTGGTACGATGATCTACCACACATTGGGTACGACATCAATGGCAAGCGAGTGCTTCGGCCAGCCAAAGGAAACGAACTGGACAAATTCCTGGAAACCGTGGAGGACCCGACCTCCTGGTGTGTCGCGTGTTCCCCTCATGGCTTATATCTCGTTTACCATTTTACAGGACCACTGCTTTGGACAAAAACACTCAATTAGACAAACCTCTGTCTCCCGAGGAGTTGGACATCATTCGCAGGTTACAAGCAGGAGAAAACCCCGACGCTGGGTATGATCCCTATGAACCTACAGTTGAATGGTTCACCGGGAAAGGCAAGGAAGAAGTCATGCCTCTTTCAAGTGCCCCTGAACCCAAGCGCCGATGGCTCCCCAGTAAATGGGAAAAGCAGAAAGTATCTTCGTTTGTTTGTGTACGATGATCAGCACTCAACTGTGTGGTAGATCATGAAAATTGTTCGTGCCATACGACAGGGTCGCATTGTTGGTTCGAAACCCAAAATGGCTGGCAACGGGCCACGGTTTTATGCCATTTGGAACGAACCGTCCTCCAACCAGCCTCCGCCCCTCCCTGCGCCCAAACCTCACATGCCCACGCATGCCGAATCTTATAACCCTCCAGAAGAGTACCTTCCTACAGGCGCAGAACGAAAAGAATGGGAGAATACCGAGCTCGAAGATCGCGAGCATGATTACCTTCCCCAAAAATACTCGGCCCTGCGGCTAGTACCAGCTTATGATCAGTTCATCAAGCAACGATTTAATCGTCAGCTCGACCTCTACCTTGCGCCTCGAGTACAGCGGACCCGACTTAACATTGACCCCAATAGTCTCATTCCGAAACTGCCAAGTCCTAGCAGCTTGCGGCCCTTCCCGAATTACTGTTCTCTGAAGTACACGCATACAAACGGACGGGTTCGGTGTGTCAGCATAAGCCCCGATGGTGCTTGGGTAGTCAGCGGCGATGAAAATGGTATTGTAAGCCTGTGGGAGGTCAATATTGGGCATGAAGTGAAGAGGTGGACTCTCGATAGCAAGGTCGGTGCAGTGGAGTGGTGTCCGCGGACAGATGCTAATTATTTCGTTGTCGGCACGTACGTGACGATTCGAGGCGGTAAAGATTGATAACTGAACATCAATTTTAGGGAGGATAAGTTACATTTTATTATTCCACCCAACCTGCCTTTGGCAATCTTGCGTTCGACGCAGTCTACTCTTGCTCCACCTACCCTCCCTGCAGTCACCCAGTCATCCGTCAAGTGGTCGTCCACCCCAGGGATAGAAGACGGTGTAGTGTTGACGATTTTGCTTCCCGCAGCATCCGGTCTGTCTAGACAGGTTACATGGCATCGAAAAGGCGACTATCTCGCCACCGTCTGTATGTCTACTTTTCCCCTGTAGTGCGGTGGCGACGTTTTTGAAATGGTTCCCCTCTAGCAAGCAGCGAAAGTCAGGGTAGTGTTTGGATTCATCAGGTATCTCGCAGACACTCTCAGGCTCCGTTCAAGAAGATCAAGGGCTCCGTTCAACTGGTGTTGTTTCACCCAATTAAACCTCATTTCCTCGTTGCAGTAAGCCAAAAACAAGTGGTTTCGAGCATCCATTTCTGATCATCACTTCTTGCAGACCCAACGTTACGTCCGAGTGTACAATCTAGCGGAGCAAAAGTTGATCAAGACCTTGATGCCAGGCATAAAATGGATATCGTCCATGGACATTCACCCCTCCGGAGACCATCTCATCGTAGGGGGTTACGACAAGAAACTGTGCTGGTTCGATCTGGAACTTAATGATAAACCATACAAAGTATTGCGGTAAGCCCTCCCCTCCGCAATGTCAATTACGCCAAGCTAATTCCGGCGCTGTTGCCAGGTATCATACACGAGCAATCCGATCGCTTCAGTTCCACCCAACTTATCCTCTTTTCGCATCTTCTTCAGACGATGGATCGATCCAGGTCTTCCACGGCAGGGTCTACAGTGACCTTATGACAGATCCCCTGATCGTTCCTCTGAAGATACTTCGAGGCCATGGTGTCAGCGACGGGCTTGGTGTCTTGCAGGTCAAATGGGTGAGCAAGCAGCCCTGGCTGGTTAGTGCTGGGGCGGATGGGAACGTTGTAGTGTGGTGTAGTTGAAGCTCAACTCTTTGTCTGACCTTCTGACTATGAAATTCAGCCTTTGTTGAGCCCGAATCGGGGTTCGTTTGTGTTACTGTGGCGCAGTGCGCTTCGTAAAGGATGCTGCCGTTGTTGCTATGATCCTGAACTCAAACCAATTAGATGAAGGCGATCAGAAGCGGAACAAGGGGGCAACCCGGTTGAAAGTATCCCGTTTGAGTTCCTCGACTTAAGACTGCAAACAATGTGAGTCGCTCTCCCGAAAGAAGAGAAGCTGGTGACTGTCATCATTACTCTTAGTAGATCTGAAGACGTTGGAGCTCTGGGCGGCACCGACGATATGGATCGGAGATTCAAGACACCGTCAAGGCATAACTTACTGATCGACGTCAAACTTACTTCCGTCAGTCGTTTAAGGAACGGATAAGGAGCAATGTGCAGTGATCCCATTTGAGGTAAGTAGTGTTTGCATGACAAACGAAATTCGCACTACAGAGCTATGGCCATGCAAGTAAGGCGGGCAAGGGTCTAGCAACCTTGTTGCGCTGAACCACTTGCACGGGTGGCGGGCCTTGAACAGTCCCAGCAGACGCCAGGATGACGAGCGCGGATGGATACATGCAACGGCGTAGTTTACGAGCTTACCACGGTACGTAAAATTCAGCGAAATATTCTTCGGATTTGCCGAGTACCAGACTAGCATCAGTGCCCGAATCACAAAGAGCTATGCAAGACCTTGGCATACATGAGGGAACCCATATAAATGCTGCCTTTCAACTGCAGAAACACGGAAGGGTCTCGTCTTATCTCCCACACAGCTCTCATCAATCCCATATTTTTGTACCGAGTTTGAATTTCCCTTCGTTTCTTTGCAACTGTGTATTTCCACTCTCCCAAGAATTTGATGATCGCCTGGAGAGATCCGCACGAAATGGCGGTGGAAGTTTGTGGGTCTCAGCCCATTTCTCGGCACATGTTTCCTTGCTACAACCTTATTCTGTGGCTGCCTTTACTAAGGTCGTGTACGTCTTCTGTGGACTGTACATTTGGGAGATCCTTGTCACTTTCTACTTTGAGATCTCCATTATTCGAGGCAAGCGCAAGGCTGCTTGGCCACTGGTACGTTTCTCGCCAAAACGAATCCACCCCCCCTTGACTTCCCCTAGAGTGAGTATTGATCCTGGTCAAACACTCTTGGGTCGCATTAGCTGATTGATTTCACAGTTCCGTTCTTCCTTTGTCGATATGGCATGCTCTGGGCATTTATTGGACTGTGGGCCTTGCCTCTCGTCTATTCACTGAGACACAGCTAGCGAATGTCCTGCTAGAATAATTTCGTTCAATGTTTCTACCAAGGTAGTGCTGCTTCCTACGGCTTCCTTGCCTGCCTTCATTGATTCAATCTACCCCCGTTCCGTAGGTGAGGTGCGGCGTAAGTGTAGGCATAAACTAAGAAATCAAAATCTCTGACCATTTTTAGGCCCTGTATACGTTCATATCGGCAAGGTTTTCGTTTTCACCCTGTACCCGATAACAGCAGGCTCATCGCTGCTAATGAAGGTTGCCGGAAACACGACGATTGCGAGTGCCTCGACATCTTTGATGATCAGAACGTAAGTCCGAATCGCGGGCAAGTGTCAACTGAAACTTGTTGATAGAACATTGACTTTTTGAAAGAATCGCCCTTTAGGAATGGAAAAGATGGGTCGTCATCGTCATCGGTGCCCTTTCTCTCGGTCAGTGGAGTATCTTGATTCGGGGCATGGCTACCGTAAAAGCCGTCTGGAGCGATGCCACCAGCTCATGCACCGTGGATTACACAAATCATCTCCTTAATCTATAGTGAGTCTACGCCACCTTTTTCACGAAGAAGCTTAAAACCCTCTTGCACGTGCAGCCATGACATTTGATTTGGTCATTCTCCTGTTCACAGTTGTAGTTCTTGGAAAGCATCTTAGACACGCAGGGCTTTCTAGTCTTCTATTTCGAGATGGCCTAGTATACTTTGCTCGTCACATCAACGTGTAATACCGTACTCGCGGTGAGCAGCCTTGGCTCCATCATCAACCGGAAACTCACAAAGTCAGATCAGGTGTTGAATCTCTTAAACTTGAATGGTGAGCTTTCCTCCATTCCGTCCAATGAGACCACTAACGCTTGCTATAGACGAGATGAATGTGTATGTTACTGGTCCTGTGCTTTCTCTCGCAATTGATGCTGATGAAATTTGGCGATTTGAAGCATTGCCACAGTGAGTGCATTATCATGCAAGTGAGGCTGACGTCCGCTTCAGGTTCCTGCCGCGGCTGCCTCGTGAGGTCCCATGCATATGCTTCACTACTATATCTCACCACTTGACAGGGCAATTGCGGCATGCCGTACTGTTATTCGTCTGAAGGAATATGGCGATCGATCCAGTAGCCATTTGGCTCCCTCGATCAACACCACTAGCAGACTCCGCAGTTGGGCCACTTCTCCGAACACCAGGAACAACTTTTTGACTATCAAAGCAGGAAAACCAATACGTCAGGAGGTGCGTGTCAGGACAGACACTATTGCCATGGATGAACTTGGGTAAGCTTTGCTGGGGAGGCGGGCATCAGCCAGTTGATAATAATCAACAGAGCGAATGCTTCTCTCGGAACCTCAAACCCCAGATCCACACCCTACGAGGCATGGGGACAGCACGACAGTGACACTTCAGTAGACTCGGTGATGAAGACGGCCACTCGAGACAAGCACATGGCCCTCAAAGCCGTCCCCTTCACATCTGTCGTCTGACAGATACGAAGGCTGCACAATGATCTATCTCCATCCCCGTCGGTAGTCGCCCACGAGCGCGGAATGAATCATTAAATACTATCTTTATACCATCATGGTAATAGATATTTCGGTACATGAATTCCTTGAGTTTGTACTATAGTAGTACTTTTGTCGATGTGGAACCCAGTACAACCCACATACGTATGAAATCAACCTTGACCTATCATTTCAAGCGTTTGGTTGGGTATATGCCCCAACTCAGCATAAAGAGCTCTAGGACACGAGGAGCTGGCCAGTAACGATTTTATCTCCTTCGTGAAGGTCTCCCAGCCTTTCTTCGTGCTGCCAGTCCTCCTTGTCTGTTCATCCCGTGGCGCTTCGGCACAGGGTCCATCCCTTTTGATTTTCTCCACTCCTCCCGCCGTGAGCCGCGAGGGCCATGGGTTGGTATGCGCATTGACTTGTGATTCAATTGATCTCCTCCGTCAAGATCCATTCCCTCTGGAGGGTGTATAAGTTGTCGTTTTTTTTTTCAAGTGATACTCGACGAACCTCCATCATTAACCATATTCGATACACCATCTAAAAGACAGGATTGCGCATCAATAACACTGTCCTCTAAGTGAAATTGTTTAACCGCCATCCAAGCAATCCATCCCCCTGTTCCCCCATCCGCAGTAGTAGTGCCAGGTTCTGCGGTGTCACACACCATGGATGCAGGACACCCAAGACAGTAAACAAATTCTCTGAATCCCACGAACCTTCAGGATGTCCTTCGGCTGCCACTCCGTCCGCGCTATCCAAGGGTGTATCCCCATCCTGATCCTTTTCCTTGAGGGCGACAAGTCTGGTGTTAAGTCTGTTAAGGCGTGCAGCTTCCGCTGCTGCGTATTTGCCTGTCTCGCGCTTCTTGGCACGAAAAGAGCGCTTTACTTTCGAGCGTATTGATTTTGCCATCGTTGCGAGTTATAATAATTGGAGGTACGATGGTGGTAATGGATAATGAGAAGCGTTGGTGGGGACCTCTGCTGCAAAACACAGCCACGTTCTCTAAATCAGGTGACTGGTATGCTAAGTGACGACGCCCTGCTGGTGCACAAATAAGCACATTGAGATAATTATCATGCAAAAAGAACAGGCTCCAGAAACTAGCGGGAATTAGATTTTACGGAACGACAGCGCTGCGAGACAAATTATAGTAGCCTACAGAATTCCCCCCCCTGTGCCATGACTAGATCTTCCAAGATCATGGCATCGAGGGACCATCAAATCAGTGTTGGTATTGACATTATGCAGGTACGATATTTCAAGATACAGCTGACGAGTTTTTCACAGCAGAGCGTTTTGATGCGAGAAAAGGTGTCATCCTGATTGCGTGATCATTCTGAAGGTGCCTCTCTGTGGAAACATCAAGTATTTTAGTAAAGACCCCTTTGCCAAGAGGAATGATACTTATGATGTAGAGCACGTTGTTACACCTGCAGATGGCGTGAGTAGAGGTGCGCTCAAAGCTAAGATCAGACATACCGAATGAAGACTTCACCGAGAGTTCCTGTGGACTGCCCTTCTTGAAATTCCTCGGTGTTTGCTAACTAGTAGCAGATTGAGCCCAAATAACACATAGTATAGGAAGTTGGCGCACTTGAAGGTTCATGTAACCATCTGTACTGACAAGGAAGCCCTTGTATTCAAGCCCCCATTTTAGCCTGACAAATACAAGCTTGCCAGTAAGCTCTTGCATAAATGGTTTTGGGTTGACTGGGTTAACCTGTTCATAGATCAGCGCGCAAAGAGCGGCGAACGATCAGTATCACATACTGTCGACATTTTGGCTGAAGAGTCGAGTACGATGTCGGCGTCCGCAGTGTGAGCAGATTGCGGACTTCGAAAAGGCAAGTCACCAAAACGGAATGCGCCACATAACGACGACTAGACTGAGCTACTGGCTATAGTGAATCTTGCCCATCCCTACACTTTTCCGAACCCCCTTTGTCCCGTATTTTATTCTCTGTTGTGCAGAATGTCTGACCGAGAGGGTCCGATAGGCTCAGGGTCCGCAGATGACGATTTGTCGTTGCCAAAGGCAACTGTTGCGAAGATGATTACTGGTATGCATGACTTTCATTATAGACATCTTCCCGGCATTTGGAACGCGCCACTCATGCACCTGCTATCCGCGTTCCAGAATTGCTCCCCAGCGAGGTTACGTGTGCCAAAGAGACACGAGATCTGGTGATCGAGTGCTGTGTAGGTGAACATACTCCTCGAAGTAGCTACTTCCGCAGGAGGCTCATGCCTCTCTATCTCTATCACAGAGTTTATCCACCTGATTTCGTCAGAGGCAAATGAGATATGCGAGCAGGAGTCAAAGAAGACCATAGCACCAGAGCACATCATCGGTGCGTTGAAGGTATGTTTGCGTGGTTGTAATGCTGTGCACCAGCCTACTCACTTACTGTAGCGTCTCGGATTCGATTCTTTTACGGCAGAAGTAGAAGATGTCCTTAAAGATCACAAGCAGCAGCAGAAGGTGCCCACACTTGTTCTCCTGCCAACTAAACGCTCACTATACATTATACACACCAGGATCGAGAGAAAAAGGCAGATAAGATCAAAGATTCTGGCCTCACCCCAGAAGAACTTCAAGCAAAACAAGAAGAACTTTTCGCATTGAGCCGCGCAAAATTCGCACAACCTCAGCGACCTCACACACCGACGTGAAGTCGTGGCTCACCCGATATTTCTGTCATTTTACACGTCCCCCTTGACCTACACCAGGGCATTACTTAATTTTTTTATTCTTTCTTCTTCGAATGATGCTGGCGTAATGCGTCAACCCTTCTCTGAGGCGAATCATTGTTCCACTCCTCTACCCCGGTCTTCGCGTTGACCGACAGTGAGGGCAAACCTTGTTGTTCAATAACAAATGATGCCGATACTGACGCGTACAGTGTAGCTGCCACGCACATTCAGATGCAGAGCAAGAGGAGCTGAATAAAGGTTTACCTTCGTAGATGTCGTCCTTCGCCAACAGCAGACCAGCAGCGAGACCTCCTAAAAAGCTATTTCCAGCACCTTTGTGAAAACTACTCAGTGATGGGGTGTGGTGGCACGCGGTCGGCATGAACGGACCAGTAACATCCACAACTTTTCCACTGTCTCGAGGTGTCCAAAATGCATCGACCCATTTGCACTCTTTTTCACGCGTTGCAACGCATGCTCCTAGAGCCCCACATCGTATAATGACGTAACCTTTCCCGAACTCCCCGACTCCAAGCTCAAGGAAGCGGGCTGCCGCGGTTTGGACGGTGTCCCGCGTAATCGGAGACGTAAAAGAAAGTAGACCAAATGCCTCCTCTGCATTTGGGCTATGATGTGAAATCAGCCTGGCTTCCCCGGCCATCGCAACCCATGGACGAACCTGAGTATTGCGATGGAAGGCAGGGCCGTTCTCAGCGAAGGCAATTCCTCGGGGACGCATCTGTCCTAATTTTAACAGTTCAAATGACAGAGACTCCATGACTGAGGGAACTGACAGGTATAGGTTCGAAGATCATGATTGGTTTCCAACCATCGAGTTGCTCTGCCTCGGAAATTATCTGGAGTGCACGAGTCGGGGAACAAATAAAGTGCAGGGCTGCGGGCCGCACCAGATGCGTTCCATGCAATTCCCGCGGTGACAACCTGATTCGTGGAGTGAGGTATTCAAAACTGCGTAATGATACAGACAGAGTTCAGATGTTGTGAATTCGAATGGGAGTGCTGACGAAACTTTCTGTGATCACCTCTGTATGAATTCAAAGCACGAGTAGTTTTGTGATCGCTATGATCACGAAAATGCCAGAGGTCGGAGCCGTATGATAAGAGCTTCTCTTGTAAATGTTGTGGAAAGTCGTGGCCCCGATCTATGATCATTCCGACCTCGCTCGCAGGTAACCTGAAGCGAATCAGGCTCAGCGCAGCAGGACTTTCAGTGCAGAAAATTCTACAGACCAGATTCGAGCTCCAATAGTGGCATATGTCCCCCCGCCACCGATCTATAGAATAAGGTCCAAGAGCGTAAGTACATGGGCGTGTAGCCTGACAGGGAGCATGCCTGAGATGGGACTGTTTTTCCAGTAGGTACACCGTTCTCGTCAGCAAACGTAAACTCGTCGATGATGAACATGCCGAGGGACACGAAATGAGGGTAGTCTGCCATATTGAAGCACCACCCGAACGTCTTGCCAGAGTCTTACTGACTTTCGAGGATCGAGTGGATTCCGTCTCAAGAGCACGGAAGTAACCGAGGATGTGACAGTGCAAGTGGTTACCCGCGGCGTCGTAACGGTAGAAGGTTGTCGTCGATAATTTGGATATCCACCGTGATCATGCAGGTGTGGGCGATCATATACGACAAGGCAGACTTTCCGGACAGCGTAAGTATCATGGCCTCGACCTGTCTTCACAAGTCTTATTCAAACCTAACAGATCTATCAAAGTGCTTTGCCTTTCCTCGATCAAACAGTCCAGTCAAAGATCAAGCGGTTTCATCGTCGCGAGGATGCTTGCCGTATGCCAACCCTTTTCATGTCTGCGCACCGCGCGGTCTGACCTTGTCTTGTTATTTCTCCAAAGGATCTCTGATTGGTAGTCTTTTACCCCGAGTTCTGCTTAGGAAGCGAGGAGTGTCGAGAGATGTAATGACTTTTGCGGCCACCGAGAACGGGAAGCCCTACTGCGTGGGTTCATCCCTCCCCTTACCCATCTTATCTCCATTTATTCAACCTCTTCTCAAGACAACTCCGGGTATCGATCCGCCCCTAGGGTTCAACGTCACCCACGATGAAAGTGTCATCGCGATGGCGTTCGGGACGGGTGACCTGGGACCACCAGCCTACAATATAGGTGTTGACGTGATGCAACTCAAGGTTCCACCGCGAGTCGCCTTCTCTGAATTTGTGGATAGCGTTTCCAGCCAGGAGAGTTGTCAGCTCTTCCAGTGGTCGCCTCTTTAACTTACCATTACCTTTCAGCTGACGGCACTCGAGCGGAATATCGTGCTCGCAGATATTCCCGAGGGAGAAGCATTGCGTCGATTTTACTGGGTATGGACACTGAAGGAGGCTTACACCAAGGCTCTTGGAATCGGGCTCGGGTTTGACTTTCGGCGAATAGAATATGACGTTTTGGAGGAACAAGTTACGATTGATGGCGAGCCGGCGAGAGGATGGCAATTCCGTAAGTTCGAAGTCGCACACAGTGGAAGCAAATACGTTGGCATTGCAGCGAGGTTCATAGGGGGACGGAATACAAGTATCACTGACCTGGACGAGGGATCTCTGGTTTGTTACGACGCAGCATCTTTTGTGAATAGGGCAATAGAGGAATTGATTTAAAGGATTGTGTACCATATTAGATGTGCGTGTACTCAGGGAATAAAGGGTGTATTTAACATCAGCATTTGCCAAGTTTTGGAGTCAGTTCAAAGCGGATATTCTAAGGGGGTTGTTGCGCAAATAAATATATAAAAGATGGATGTCTATGGTTAATTAATATGCGAGGAAAATTTCTGTTCCAAATAACAGATCATCGTCTGGGTGAGTTCTACTTGAAAGGGGAGATGATTGCCAGACTCTCTTGGAGCTGTCGTCACGTTTCTGTTGCGAGCCCCAATGCATGCCGGACAATTCGAAGGCGTTAAGTTCCGAAAATGAAGCGAGCACGTTGGCCACTTGCTCATAGAACTCCTGTACGGGCGGTTAGGTTCGGTGGCAGCTCATTTCTGATCATCAAAACTTACGGCAGTGGGAGCTTTGAACATGTTCTGCGTGGACATGACACGTAGGTAAGCAAGATGAGGTAGGTGACGATGGAGTAACTCCAAGAAAGGTACGGGCGGCGCGTTTGTCACGGCTCCCAAGACAACCACGGGAGAGCTTGATTGTGCCAGCAAAGGGATATCGTCCTCTGTCAAGCTGCTCCCGTTGAGATGGATACTCTTGAGTGGCCTACCAGGCACAATTAACCTCGCGGCGCGCGAAGAGCCGATGAACTGCTCTAAACGTGGGATTGATGACTCTGGGAGCGAGGGAACGGGTGAATTACGCGCCAACATCGTTGGGATCGAGTCCACTTCTAGTTCTAGGAGGGATGGTGTTTTTTCGAGGAAGTTGACGAGGTTGTCGTCGAATGGGAAGGTGCACGTAAAGTGCATCAAGTGAGGGTAGGAGGCGCGACTGCAAGCCTCCTTTAGAAGCCAACTGACAGTGGAGTCTATAAGCAAATTAAGGGAGTGTAGTCCAGTCATGTTAAGTATGGCTTTCGCGAGCATGGAGTAAAACGCGCGGAAGATAGGGGAAAGTGAGTCTATGGCAATGTGAAACGATCGCACGTAGAGCGCAAGGTCAGGTTTCGTCGCGAGCAAGATCACGACAGAGAGATTGCGAGACCAAGCGGAGAGGGAGACATGGCGATAAAGTATGCGCTGTGCCACCGGGCACAAGGAAGAGCACGTCTGGGCGAGCGCGGCAAGGGCATCGGAGCCCAGGCGCTGGGAGACGGAGAGGAGAAGTTCCATGGGCAAAGCTTGCAAGGACATTGGTGATGACTTGCAAGCTGAGACGTTTTACCTCTTATACGTTCACGGTAGCGCAAGAGCGTTTCAGGAATATTTTTCAAAGTGATCGCCGTGTGCGGAACGTGTGAAGCAGGGGGGATAAAGAAAGCAGTCAGATACAAGCGAAACGAACTAAGACTGAGAAAGTCCGTGGAGGATTCAGCATGGCGTTAAGCCAACTGGAGAATGATTTACTCAAGTAAACTAGGGATGCGATGAGGAAGGGATGCACTGGTTTACTGCAGCATGAGGCTTTGCTTTGTTCTCACTTGCATAATCTACCAATGTTCATTACGTAACTAAATATACTCCGTGTTGCCAGCTGTACTTTTCAAGTTCCAGTGCCAACGGGCCCGGGCTTGAACGAAATTTCATATCTTCTTGTATTCTTGATACTGACACTGTATCTTGGCACCATCCAGCTAACAGTGTCCTCGGCTCAATTTTCATTTGTAAAAATGATACCATCGACCAGACTGCATTCCGTTGCACGAGCAACCTCGAACGCACGCTATTTTCGAACTGCATCGTTCTGGAACGCACAGACACCATCTAACAGCACTCATGCGGTTTCTCATTCCGGTCAGCGATATCACACACATCCTCTACGATTCCTTACCCTTGCCAACTATGATTGACGTCTTTCCTTGCGATCATTTAGCCCCATATCCTAAACGTACTCATACCTGCGGTGAACTGACTCATGCACATGCGGGTTCTCGTGTCATTTTGACTGGCTGGTTGCTTCCTGAACGGTAATTTCCATATCAGTACTACTCCCCACTGTTTCAGCTGATTCGCTAAATCAAGCAAAGTTTCAAAGGCGCTGTCCTTCTTTCCCATCAAAGACTCTTCTGGAATCACACAATTGGTGGTACATCGACAGGGGCATGTTGGGGCACAATTCAGCTCTCTATCAGATGTCCCTGTAGAATCAACCGTCTTGATCGAGGGTCAAGTACGCGTAAGGCCCGAAAAAGACCGACGCCATGTCAGTTCGTGGCTCATTCCCATCAGCACACTTCATTCTGCACTGAGCCCTAACACGTCCTCCCAAGATTAGCACAGGAGACATCGAAGTTCAAGTCGACAGCTTCACAGTGCTCAACCCGGCGTCTCGTGACATGCCCTTCTACCCGTCCGATAATCAGACTTTGGTTGGTACACTGACACACATTCGGCTTCGTAATTAATCATTCATACCACAGGTAAACGAGGAACTCAGGGCACGCTTCCGCTATCTTGATCTACGGAGGACTGCACTTTCTAACAACCTCAAAAAGAGAAGTCAAGTTTCCCGAATTATCCGAGAGACACTCCATGGCGAGGGTGCGTGTCGTAATGTGTACTTGGAGCATAGCCTAAGTCGTCCTCAGGTTTTCTTGAGGTCGAGACTCCACTCCTTATAAAATCAACCCCTGAAGGGGCCAGGGAGTTTCTCGTGCCAAGCAGGATCAGCCGCTCTGCGACGGAAAGTAGCACAAGTAAAGAACCCCTTTTTTACTCCCTTCCGCAGTCACCACAGCAACCAAAGCAACTACTCGTTTGTTCTGGAGTAATTGATAAGTACTTCCAATTTGCGAAATGCTTTCGCGATGAAGATGGCCGCAAGGATCGGCAACCTGAATTCACTCAAATCGATCTGGAAATGGCATACGTCTCCTGGGGTTCACCAGGCTTCGGACATAACTCCGAAAACGACGGCTGGCGAATAGGCGGTCACGAGGTTCGCGCCGTAATCGAGTCACTGATTGGTAACATATGGCAGCAAGTTGAGGGCACTTGCCTTCCCAGCTCATTCAGGGTTATGACCTACAACGAAGCGATGACACGTGTAAGCTAGTGATTCCCGTCTGTGGTT
The DNA here is from genome assembly GCA_014904945.1 of Gyrodon lividus. Lineage (NCBI taxonomy): Eukaryota > Fungi > Basidiomycota > Agaricomycetes > Boletales > Gyrodontaceae > Gyrodon > Gyrodon lividus. The sequence continues at coordinate 112,438 of MU127435.1, forward strand.
GCTTATTCGCAATAAGGCTGTATTGATTGGTCTCCCAGTACGGATCAGATAAGCCCGACACTCGTTTTACCATGGAGGTGGTACAAACATCAGCACTTTTTACCCTGGCACTTACTCCTTTCAATGTTCAGATTGTCGATGTTTCCCCGTTGCTCCCTGATCATCATCAAACGTCGCTTGCAAACCATGGAGAAACTCTAGAAACCTTACTTGTCCGTCGGTCCGAGAGCCAACCTTTTTTCCGCGCAAATGAAGTGTATAAACCGGATAATGAGCCCACTGTGGTGCGTTTCGAGGTGAAGGAACTTGATCTGCCATTCATACCCCGACAAACAGGAGCGCATCGTGATCACCAGTGACAATTTACTTACGTGGCTGTGTGGTCGTGAGCTTGCTTCCTTTCGGGTGCCATTGAGTCCCGAAGACCATGTTGTCCTGAACAAGGCATTGAGAGTAAGTGCGGGCGACACCATCTGGCTGTCCCGACGTCGTGCAGTTCCTGAGGTATGCATGGCTTACTCCCTGCTCCTTCTCGTCCTCACGCGAACAGGGCGGCTCCACTGCATTGGGCCGAGTGCGGACACAATTGTTTGAGTCAGCGCAAAGCCTTGGTATGTCTATTGCTATATCATGTTTTGGTTGTCTTATTTTGTTTTAGGGGATTACATTCCTCCTGCGTCTCCACACTTTTTATGGGTGACCGAGTTCCCGCTCTTCACTAGATCGGATCCCGACAAGGACTTCTTAGCGCGTGGTCGATGGAGTAGTACCCACCATCCATTCACAGCCCCCATGTGGCAAGACATTGAAGCCATGTATGCCGGTCGCATTGACCAGGTTCGCGTCCCTCCATGTTGGCTAGAGCGGCGGTCCTTGTATTGACTCCTCGGCATTCTGGACTGCCTAGATCCGAGGGCAACATTACGACCTTGTACTGAATGGTGTCGAAATTGGAGGAGGTTCGGTTAGAGTACACGATGCAACCATGCAGGAATACATATTTTCCCAGGTTCTGCAGGTACGATGTAATACGTTGAATTGCCCTTATGATTCTGACACCGTGGACTTAGCTCAGAGAATCCGAGAAAGCGACATTTGATCACCTTTTGCATGCTCTCAGGTGCGGTGCTGCGCCGCACGGAGGAATAGCTCTTGGTACATCACAAACCTATCGTGTGGACCAACAGAATGCTGACAAAGGAATATCCCATTCATGATCCAGGTTTTGATCGATTGATGTCCATTCTCTGCAAAACGCAGTCGATTCGAGATGTCATCGCCTTTCCAAAAACTAGCTCAGGCACTGATCCTCTCTTCAAGAGCCCAGCGACCATCACCAAGGACGTGCTATATCAATATGGCATCCAGCCTATGCATGGATAAACTCATAGAGCGCATACAAAAAACTCTGGGTCGTCTTCGGTCGTATCATATAGATCTTGAAATACAATTCCCTAATCTTGTTTCCATTCCTGTCTCAGGTAAGAACTTGAAGAACAAAGATAATGGTTCAAAATCATCAGGCTAGTTCGAGTCGCTCAGCGTCCATTTGTATCGTGTGATCTGATTGACTGTCCGAAGTGAGTTTGTGCTCGGCTTCTTGATCATCATATGAGGTCGGGTGTGAGGGGGCGACCGATGTAGCAGAATGACGTGGTGTCTCATCCCCGCCCATTGTCTGTGTGTACGGGGATTCGCCGTAGGCAAAACCATTCCATGCATCTGGTTCTGGAGGTGACGAAGGGCCTCCGTGTATCTCGGGAGGCGGAGGGGGCCTAGATTCCAGTCGACCAGCTTCTGCAATTTCGATCGCGTGTCGTGTGTGCGGTTCATCAATGATGGGGAGGACACTGCGTAGTTTTGGATTTGACTTTCGCGAATAATGATTCGTTAGCGGAGGGTGTGATTGCCGTCGCTTGACAACCGCTGAAGGAGATGCGGAGCGCGGAGGGGTACATGAAGGTGATGACACGGTATTCCACTCTGATGTTGTATTCGCAAAGAAGCCGCCGGTGGGAACCCACGCGTTGTTTACAATGTTAGGCGGCGAAATGCCAGAACCAGAAGGCGGTGAGTTCCCCAAAGGACTCGGAGAAGGAGACGGTGCATTGGCCATGACGGCAAGGGGTGGCAGAATTGTGAATATCTGATCTTCTGCCTGGGGAGGTCCGTATGAGTCAAAGGGATCTGGAACGGACTGGAGCATGGGCTCCAAGATGGGGTCGGAGCTGAGAGAATGGCAAGATGAATGGGTGGCCGCATACGATGAACAACACGCACGCTTTCGCAGTGAACCTGTCAAACACGTCCATGGTGGAGCGCACTGCAACGCAAACCTGAAACGTGGATAGGGGTTATGCAATGACGGAGAGCGCGGACATGAATCTACCTTGGCCTGAACTACATCCCAAACCTCTTCCTCGTGTTCCATAATTTCTCGATAGTGCTGTGCCTTCAAGCTGTCGAGTTCATCCACCTGCTTCTGCAGAACAGACAATGCTTCTCGGAAGCTCTGGAGGTCTGGAAGACGTCAACGAAGCTCACCGAGACCGCCGAGGGCAAACGCACTTCTCTGCTTTCTGTTCATGTTACTCGTTTCAGTTTGGCGAATGATTTCACTCTTCTCTCTAAGAGCTTTCTCGTATGAAGCAGAACGTTCCTATGATGAATCGATGAGATCATTGGGCGGACATTAAGTGAAGAACGGCCAACGTACGTTCACTATTGTCTTGTATGTGTCGAAGTGCTGACGTAGGGGCTTCTCAAAATTCTTGTCCAGCGTTTCTGCCTGTACAGAAGATCAGAGGCGATGATATGTGATTATGAGAAACACTGCAGACCAAGACGTGCCAGTGATTGCTTATAAGATGATGCAGTCCTGAAGTTGCTTGCAGTCTGGTTCCTGCTTCGTATGTCGGCCCTTTCAAACTGCGGTGTAATCAGTTCCATTGTTTTCATTCAACCAAGTGCATTCTGGACTAACCCAGAGCATTTCTCCAGTGAATCTGCAAACACAGCGGTGGCTTTGGACATGTGAAGTAACGCAGCGCGATAATTTGCACTGCAATTCATGAGCTGTGACCGATGTATTAGAATGCATCCTATATCCAGCACGCAAGAAAAGCACCATGTACGCACTTCGTCGTAAGCCTGCAAGCTAACTTTGAGGTTTGCGCGGGTGATAATCTTCTCTGGGCCGTCTGCGCCAAAATTCATGGCTGAAGCGTGGGTTGCGTCCGAAAACGTGGGTGATGGTGGACCAGGCGAGGACGAGCGTTTTGGAGATAGCGCAAGATTACGGAGTGAACGAGATTTTCGAGGCATGTTGGCGGCAACGAGGCAGCCCAGGATTGATTAAAGGTAGTGGATAAGATGCAAAGTCACTGGTAACTTTGCAGCGTTCGTTCAGTCCGCACCCCAATTTGTTACTGCGGCTAATTGGTACGGGCGTCTATATGTCAACCAATCAAACCACGTCCGACTTCGTGCAATTTGCGTCGCGTTTGCCATTATGTAGTAGTTTCTCTACAGCAAGTATCCTACGAAACACTCTCTAGTACAGAACTCGGCACTTGCTCGAAGCTGGGAATCAGATATCATGTTTCAGCTCACGTTCCACCTCGAACAAACCTGGAGGCGCATATGACAGTACCTGTGAACAAGACTGAGTGTATAAAATATCTACACCGCTTCAAATGCTTACAAGATCATGATGGAGAGGAAGCCGCAGGACCCTTCACACCCGCCGAAATGGCTGTCATCTTGTCCGGGGAGTCTCGAAGGAAGAACAGTTTTGCTCTCCGTTGCTTGTTGCCTTTATGCTCTCCAGCCCTTTGCCTAACCTTGATATCCTTCAAATGCGGAGAGTTGACAAAGAATTGCATTTCAATGCCTGTCCGCTGGATGACGTTCCGCAGAACAAAAGATGTGTCCGGGCCTCGTCTCCGCACCGATATTAGCACTCCAGAGAAAATGCCGGGAGCATGCTCAGTGGTCACGGTAAGCACAGAGCCAGGCAGAAGGCGGTCAGGATGCCTTCGGGAGAAGAATGTAGCAAGCCATTCTCGCTTTTTAGGTTCTGGGAGAGCTTGGTGCAAAAAAGCCATGAGACCTTTGCCTTTCTGGAGAGTTTCTTGGCGACCCGGTGGTATTGGGAGTGGAACTGGGAGGATAGCGGTTTTAGAGAATGGATAACCAGGCGAACTTGCACTGGAGGACATTAGCCTTGCTATGGACCTGCATATTCTCGAAACCATTGCTAAAAGTGCCAAAGACCCTCCCAGGAATGCGTTTGCTGTGGAGGTTGCTTGTAGCTTCAAGGGTATACCGGCTTTGACACCGGCAAGTACCGAGCACATTGAAAAAATAGCTCACAAATTCAAGGAACAAGTAAACATCACGTTCATTATCTACAGTTTTATAATTCAGGCAAGAAAAATACATAGCAGAAACAATTTCAAACGTGGTACGGTGGTAGCCTAAGAAAGAGCACACAGAACTGAGGTTACCGGAGGAGTACAGTGTGTATGAGGCGCTGCGCCGTGCTACCAAAGGTGTTTGAATTAATACCCGCGTCCCCGCCCTCTGGTTTACCAGTCAAAGCAGTCCCCGTAATGGTCACCGAACACTCACCTGCCACGAGCACGATAGGGGCTGTATCCGGAGCTACCACCGCGATAACCACCTCGGTAACCACCCCTGTACACTCCCCGACCCCGACCTCGATTGAAGCCTGGAACATTAGTGCGTTTTGCTGTAACCTAAGAGTTTTTTTCAACGTCGCCCTCAATTTTCTAGAATGTCGTGCATGCTCACTTTTATTAGCCGTCCGCGGAATAATGAACTGTCCATTGCTAACGCCGCGTCTATGAATTCCGGCTCGGCAAACTCCACATATGCAAATCTGAAGAAAGTGGAATGTTCACCAGAATGAACTAGAACCCACGAGTAATAAGTTCCATACCCTTTGGGATGTCCCGTGAACTTGTCGCAGAGGATAGTCACTCGATTGATAGTCCCACAAGCCTGGAAATGGCCCTGAATTTCTTCTGGGGTTGCACTATAGTCGACCTACAAGTTGACGATTATTTCCATTGAGAAGGAATGAAAATTCGATGACCAAACTCACATTACCAACGAAGATACTTCGACCATCCGCAATTGCCCTATCCTCTTCAGTTTCCATCGGCACACCCTGATCTGTCGCAGCACCGCCCGCGGCACTCTGTGACTCTGCTGCAGCTTGTAGTTCGCGCAGCTTTTTCGCCTCCCGTTCCATTTCCTCCACACGTTGTTTCATGAGCTGGATTTCCTGTGAGGGTATCGAAAACTTCAGTTCTCCAGGTAATATGGAATAACGACTCAAATACCTTGGACTCTGCTTCCTCGCCATCGTCGATGGCTGGATCAATGCCCCCGTTCAGAGCTGTCTGTGTCGCGTCGGTGTCCGCCATTTGACGTGTCCTAAGTGACTTACAACGAAAGTTTTGCTTTGCAAATGCAAACAAGGGTACACAATCGGGACGTCTTTGGAAGGCCCCTACTCCTAGCTTCAACTTCGCCTCAGGCTACTCCGAGTCAGTTTCAAGTGATATAAATCCGCGTTCATGTCGAATTGAGTTCACACAACACATCATTCAAGCACTCAAGGGACACTGGTGCAGATGTAAGTCATTTGGACACGTCCACCAAGTTTCTCAGAGGACCTCTGTCCCGCTCAAGTCGAGTAATTGTATCCTGCCTCACGGTGGGCTGGGTCCGAACCGAGGTATGGTCAAGTTGATTCAGTGCAATTCATAATGTGGATGTCTATCATTCTCAACAAACCTTTGAATCAACAGAGTTCTTGTGTGTTTGGCGAATGTACAACTTACGTGCAAAATGTTATAGAAGCATTGGTGTCGATCTAGGACATCTACATACTTCCGATATCATTTGCTATCCCACATTCCTCCCAAGAAATATCCTTTTCCTAGACACTAACAAATCGACATGTTTTTTTTTTGCCAATTTGAGCCTGTAATCCATTATGCATCCGGATCAAACCCTCTCGTAACCAAACCAGGACTGTCCATTCTCTGAGACAGGTCTCTTACTCCAGCCAGAATATGTGAGCTGACATCAACAAAGGTCGCCTGTAAACCAGCTTCTGCGATAAAAAGATACTTAAGGCATTGTACGCTAATGTTAGAAAAATCCCTGTCCTTGAGATGTGACGCCGAAAGCTTCAAGGTTTCTAGGGGCAGTGGAATCGTCTGGCATGGACCACTCACATCCCAAAGATAGTTGTAGCAACTAAGACTTGAAAACCGAAGCCCGCTGAGCACAGGAAGGCACGGTTGGAGAGCGAGGCGACGAAATATTTCTATTCGAGCAAGGTTCAGAAAACCTGTGGGCAGTTTTCTGGTCCACAAAGACAGCAATAGCCATGGTGATGGTATGCCATGCATCTGCGGGTCCACTGGATCGTCGTCTGAGCCGCAACGCAATTCGAATATCACTGGGACATGGATCGCCCAGGAGTGTAATGGGTTCGACGTCAGTCCTCCAATGATGTAATTTGAGGCACCGTATGTGTGTGTCGCCTGTTGGTACGGCAGTCCTTCAAGGAAAATTGTTATCACTTACTTATCGTAGACACAGCGAACGATCATCTTCTTTCTCATTGGCTGGCTAGGGGAGACTGATACTATCGCGTGTTGGTACTCGTGGGATGACCGACGCAGAATGTTGATGTTGAACCGATATCTCACTTGCAAATTAGTGGTGAAAGGCCTTCTTGTTCAAACGACTCCCTGTGAACTGGAAGGCTTGTGGACGGACAGAAGATGCGTGAATGCCCCAGTTTTGAACTGCGATGACGGTGGATTGCAACGGCTATTTTGTCTTGTTGTGGGTCTGTTGCTCTGTCACGGTCTGACTTTTGGCAACAGAGTCAAGTTCCTTGCACACTCATACTTAGCAAGCCATCAGCCTCGCGCGAGGCCTTCCCTTCCGAATATTCAGTGTCAATCACTTGAAATGTTCTCACTCCATAGGCTCGTGCCTGGCTCGATACCACTGCAAGACGAGCGATTACGAGTATTCAACGGACAAATTGTTTTGGTCTAACTCAGGGAAACTTCCACTTTGGGCAGCGGATACCTAGGCTATTCTCCACCAGTCACCAAAGGCTTTCGTCATTTTGAGAGCTAGTCCCCTCGTGTTCCCGGCAGATCCCACATGCTCTTTGCTCTTTCCAACGAGCTCCAGGGCCGCGTGAACCGCATGGGCAACGTGTGTGTCGTGTGTAATCTGCATGTGGCTGGGTCGACAGCCCGTGCTACTCTTTGCATTGATTTGCGGTGCTATGGGGCGTTGCAGCACACCAACAACTATGTACTGAAAGGTATTGAACTATCTCCCTGTGTAACTAGGATCTGCTCTTCGTCATCAAGGATGCTTAGTACTCAGTACTCAGTGCCATGAACAGCATTAGGAAGCCACGATAACCAAAGGCGGTTTAGGGTTTTTGACCAAGGTAGCATGCATCACCTTACCCAATGCGTTCTTCAAGCGTTGTAGGACCAACGAAGCTTCACGGCATGCAGGTATTTGCCTACCAGCTTGAAGCCCTGTGTTAACTTCCAAGAGTTGACATCGGCAGATTCTGCATGCATCGCTTGCCGCTCCACAATAACTCAGTGGTGTGGAGACAGTCCGCGTTTCTGTCAGACTTGTACGTTTTCTGAAATCCCGTTTTCACCTCCGAGGAGTCTGTGTCGTGCAGCTCAGGGAGAAATTTCAGACCTTCGAGGTAACAGGGCGGTTTCAGGGACATCCACACCATGCTATCTGCCGCTGTGAAGCAGCCTTCGAGCCACAGCCAACCAGCTACTTCGCCACCGCCATTGGACTGTCAATGATTTCCCGAATCTGTGGGACTGCCGCAAGGCTGAGCTACACGTGTTTGAGGAAGGGAGAGTGATCACAAGTTCACGTGATGTAGGTGATGGTCACGAAGGCAATCCGTGTAAGACCAGGGGTCGCAGTGCAGAGAGAAACCAGGTGTTGGTCGCGTACACCGATGCGAAAATTACCGAGTGGGACACTGTTCACTTGATGTTCTTTAGATCCAGGGTCCAACTGTACGCCAAGTCCTTGCCCGTAATCTTCCAGTTGATGTAAATTTGACAGTTATTGATAGCGAATCCGGACGTTCATGCCAGTGTCACCCCTTCACTGAATTTGCGAAGCTGGAAACCCTTTATGTGTGCGACATCAGCAAGACCAGTTTTCACTACCGCATGGTGGGGAGTTCTTCTCCATACTCGCTTGGAAGTCTGAGGCTACAACTAGGGTCGATGGGTCGAGGCTGCCGAACTGCTGTCGCATCGTGGTGATAATTCGTCTAAAAGTATACGTTCTGGATCGAAATAGACGGAAGAGAGGACGTTGATTGGCGAGGTGTGACTAAGGGTTAACAAAGGGCGTAGGCAAGTGCCAATAGGGAATGGACGGTGACTTCCCCAAGAGCGAGGACACTCCCCAATGTACAAGTGATATGCAGAGGGCATTTTCTATCGGATGCTTCTGATACGGTTTGCGCGCAACTCATACCATGTCAGGTATTGCTCCAAAACATTCTGTACTCACCAAACGGGGATGTACAAGCGCTGAGGCTGCTGGGGGACCGTCCCCCATTCTCAGGAGCCAGTGACCTCTCAGGTTACTTGATGTAAATTGAAGAGCGAGTCTCGAAGTGTTCATGGGAGTGCCTCTCTTACAAACTGGCTAGCTCGCTCTCGAACTTGACACGCTCAGGTCACCTAATGGAAGACCCTGGTGATCAAGAGTCATTAGCGTGATAGGACCTTAGTTTTTTTCTCAATGGAAACCAGCTTCTGACCTTTTAGGGACCCCAGGAGTGATGGAGGGAAACACATATTGCCATTTTCCACCATCCTGAGGTCGACTTCCATTGTTCTGCACGTGCGGTGGATCAGGTGATACCCAAATTGCACCAGAATTGAATGCGTCCAAGCAATAATGAGAACTATTTGTGCCCGGGAGGACTGTCTTCCGGTCCTGTTATGAACGAAGTTTCCATGGGACCAATATTCACAGATGGCTTGCGCCATACGCTAGAACAAAACCCAGATGGATAGCGCAGCAGCGTCCCTTAATACTGAGGAGCGGGAGTAAATTATGTGACTATATCCGAGGTATGTTGCCGGGACGAGATGGACGGAGGGACATACGTGGCGTAACGGTTACTTGAATAGGAAGGGTTGACGCGTTTTGACCACTCGTGCGATCGAGGTGGGACTTGGCACCCAAGAGCTAGAAGTCACCGATCGCGAGTAAATTAGTCAAAAGGGCAATGCCTCTACTCGCTTGGAGGTGGAACTCACCGATTGACTTGGGGGCTATGATGCCGTCTCGGGCCTGTCCGTCTCAACGGGTTCGGGTGAAAGGGTTGTCCGGAAGACATTGCTGATACGGGATGGAGATGGGTCAAGGAGTCACAGGAAGAGCATTAAATTATGACATTCATTTCCGAAGCGGTTCTTATAAAAGAGGAGGTGAAAGGCGTAGTGAACTGTGTGTACCTCAGACATACCTTTACCTCCCGTTTTACTGTACCAGCGGGCCGAGCAAGCACAACACGGTATGTCAGCATGGTACAGTGCAGGTTGGAAGAGGACTGACTAAATAAGGAAACTGTCGGCTGTGTACCAGAAATGGACTGGCTTAGTCATCCATGGTATCGGGCCGACCCGACAGCTGTCCGACGATATCTTGAGGCCGTTCGACCACAAGGTTATCAATCACAAGCACGAGGTTCTCCTAAGCGCATGGTACAGACTGAAGACTTTTATTCCATGACACACCAGTCGAAGAAGAAACGCATCGAGGACGACGCTCTGTCTCTAGACGCTGGCACTAAACCCGTTCAGCTCCAGCGCAGAAGGGTCTGGCGTGCATGTGAAAGCTGCAGGTACTCCCACCTTTCACTTTGCCCGCTTTCGTAGACGAAAATTTTAATTCAATCGTTACAGGCGCAAGAAAATAAAGTGCGATGGCTGCGAGCCAACCTGTGCACAATGCCAATCATCCGGATCGCAATGTACCTGGCTTCAAACCAAGGACAGGGCGGCTTTAAGCAGACAGTAAGTCATCCTCACATCCCGCGTTCACACAACCTTCTCACTTTCACCGCAGCTATGTACAGGAACTTGAAGCACGTCTCTTGCACATGGAATCATTGTTTTCTCAGATCACGCCCGTACTTGAACAGTTGGGGCCTTCTTTAGGTCTTCCACCAACTGCAGGTTCATCCACAGCACCCGGTAACACCGGGGAGGGCAGTCTACCTCCGGCATCGGCTGTCCTGCAGGCAATGTCATCGAGAGCTGCTGCAGATACCCGCACGGAAGATAGCTCTTCACCCGAATCGTCGGGCATCAAGATGGAAGACGATGTTTCCGAATCCTTCGGACAGCTCGCGCTGGATGAACACGGTCATCTTCGCTGGATAGGTGGCTCTTCCACCATGTCATTGATTCAGTCTTTCCGCGCGCTCACGACAAACCCTTTGCATCGTGTCTCCCCAATGGAAGAAGACCCACGCGCACCTGGTCCTAGTGTAAATAAACTGTATTTCCCAGCGTCGGTCTTTTTTGGGAAGGTACATGCCCTTCCCGGTGCGGAGGAAGTCGAATACCCAGATGAAGATCTGTGTGATAAGTTGGTAAGTATATTATACCTCCAATAGGCCATCCTCTCCTAATTATGATCGTGGCATAGATCGAAGCATATTTTCAGCGCTTCCACTTTTTAATGCCCGTCCTTGACAAGCCTTTGTTCATGGCGAGGTATAGACATCTGATGGGAAGGAGGGGCGACACGTCCTTTATCCAAGCTGAGGCTGCATTCATCTCCGTTGTCTTCGCCGTCTTTGCATGCGCAGCCCGACTGGTTGACGACCCGCGTTTGACGGGAGATCGACCAGATGATGGCGGCATGGGGATGATTTACTATGAGAGGTAAGATCTCATCACCCATGGCAACTACCGGTTTGGTTAATGATAATGTCATCATTAGGGCCTTGATTCTACACTACATCAGCCATGCATCGATCCAAGTTTTACATGTCCAAAGTTTTATTCTCATGTCTTCGTTTTTGTGTTCTGTCAACTGCCTGCCCCAGGCCTGGCTTCTCGTCGGACAGGCAGTGCGCAGTGCGCAGGATTTGGGCTTGCATGTAAGCACTGGCTAATAAATCCGCGGCCATTATTGACGCGTTTTTCTTCAGCGCTCGCCACGCCGTCTGGCCACATCGTCTATTGATAAAGAGACTCGGCGAAAAATTTGGTGGGGCGTGTACTGTCTGGACCGCATGCTAGCGCTTGCACTAGGTCGCCCCCTGGGGGTTGAAGATTCAGACTGTGACGTCGAGTTTCCGGTGGACGTCGATGACGAATTCTTACCGGAGTACTTCAGCGGCGTCAACCTCTCGCCAAAGTCTCCGCCTCTGATGTCGGGGACCATCGCCCTAGCAACCCTATATCAGATCGCTGGACGGGTCCTTCGACAAGTGTACGCGATCGATAACTGTAAAGAAGTACTCGAGTCCGAGAAGAGGGTGGAGTTGCAGCGGTCTGTGGAGGCTCTTGATCTGGAGCTCACTAGGTGGTTCGACGATCTACCTGTCTCTTTCAGGAACACGAGCACAAGCGACAAGCATATCTCTATGGCTGCTGTGTTGTGCAGCCACTACTATTCTGTGCTCACTACACTTCATCGCAATTTTTTGCCGGTTAAGCGCGATCAACCAGTTGCGCCGAAATCTACTGCAAGGGCGGTCTCGTCTGCACGGTCATGCATTCGCCTTGCACCTTCGATCAACAATGTCGTGCCACCTTCGCATCATCTCGCGTTCTTTATCCAGCATTTATTCAGCTCGTCCGTCGTCATCCTATTATATGCGATGCATTCTCCGGACCCGAAGGCTGCAGCAACCGCGATGGATGAAGCAAAGGGCTGTCTCCCGACCATAGAGTCCTGGGAAGGCCATTGGCCAGGCGCTCGTAAATGCAAGGAATTGCTCACTGAATTGACGAATACTGCGGACGAGGCCATTAGGAAAGCCAGCAATGATGATAGACAAATCACCGGCCTGCAGATGGCGCAGAATGTTGCACCTGCGGCACTCGAGCGCAGGCGATCCCTCGTTGCATCATCGTCTTCTGGACAGCTATCTACCGTGAACCGTCCCATCAAAATGAAGCCCAGGAAAATCAGCCGTTCGCGAGATACTAATTGTACGCGCCGACCCCTTGCAACGTCACCATACCGTGTAGATTGTAAGGCAAATATCCGCTCGCTGATAATGCTTGCTGACATTTCCTGGACCGCAGCGCAGCGCAACCGGTCGACGTCTCGCAAGCGGGGACATGACGAGAGTGATGGTGTTCCCGGGTCGAGCATGGCGGCGTACTCTGGGGTTTTTTCTAGCCCGCAGTCGATGGGTGGGAAATCCAGCCCTCACAGCTCTCCCGCATCTGTAAATCTGCCCTCCCCATCCATGTCTACCATGGAAACAACTCAGCAGCAAGAGGGAAGCCCTCACCTCATGGGTGCATCTCCATATAGCTACACAGGTGCACCCTTGTCACCACTGCACGTTCCATCGCCTTACGACTATGGAATGCACCATAGCCCTCTGGTGACCGGAAGCGGTCATCAATGGGACGCGAACTCCGGGGAGCGCCGTGCTGTTGACATGTATGCATCCGGATCGCAGCCCAGCTCACTGCCGTATGCAACATATGAGCACCACCCACCGTCGAGCATGGACCCATCGTGGTACAACGGCTCCTCGGATATGGGATACACCACCCTTTCTACCACCCCACCGACTTCTTCATTTCCTGCACCTGGACTTCCGTTCCTAGGACTTGATTATATCCGCAATTATAATTCGAACGGATACTCAGCAGGTGGTGACCAAGATTCACTGTGGCGGACATTTGATGCTGGTGCATTTGGGCTTGACCCCGAACTGCCCTTCACTCTTGGTGAACCCCCTTCGGAGCTTCACGAAGAGCAGCAGTCCCCGTCGCGGTCACACCCCTGAGCGCATCCCTCGAAGCTCGAGCGTATCACGGCTTTTATGCCATAGTGCTTTTTCAACTTCATATGCCTATCGGACCTTTACTCAGAAATTCACAATATGTCGCTTAATCATTTCCATTTCCATTTTTCTTTCGAATCCATTCTTGATCTTCTTTGGGTAATTCGTGTCGTTCACAAGGCTTGTATCCATATGCATCGCTGACGACCATGCTGATCTGCGCACAACTCACGGTATTCTAGAGTTGCTTTAGCCATCCCCAACACACTAATCTTTTGACCTTCGCTCTCTTCGTTTCGTCAGGGCAGGACGAGCTTCATTTTGTTCCGATTATGATACGCCAACGCTACCCTCTCAAGAGCTTGTATTACCATTTCGTTCCATCTTTCTAACTGTTCAATGTCTGGTTGAAGCGGGGACGATATTATTTTGCTCGAGTGAGATTGATTGAGCACTTATCGAAACTTCAAGATTTTCCTTTTGCAACTGGAAGGCAGACTGGGCTTCATCGGTCGGGTATTTCTAATAGCCGGTTTCTGGGGTTACACACAGGCTGGCCCGCTCGTACACCCTTCCTTCACACATACCCATGGCCAACCACCCAGTCGTCGAACTTACATCCGGGGCATCGTGGAATCTTGTTCGTGTCATGATTGTGTGTACTTGACACCTACTAACAGTCTGAAGATTGAGGACAAGTTCACGCCCTATGGGAAAGAGACGCTAGCTAGACTCGTGGCTTTTCTTCAGGTGAGCTATGTCTACGTCGGGAGTCTGCACTTTTCTAACGTGCTGCATAGGACGAAGTTTACCCCTCTTCCAAGCTTTACCATGCACAGATCCCGAAAGACCCTGTGCAAAGGTGGCAGACTGTAGTGCCAGTCATTGAGGAACTGAAAGCGAAAGCGCGCAAGCTCGGGCTATGGAACCTTTTCCTCAGTAAGGCACACTATCAGGAGCATGGCGTTCCGCTGTCCAATCTTGAGGTGCCTTCATTCTATCACCGAATCCATGAACAACTGTTGACGTGCATGACAGTATGCTGTCATGGCAGAGATAATTGGACGAGGGGGACACATGGCGTCAGAGGCAGTCAACTGTTCAGCTCCTGACACAGGGAACATGGGTATGTGCTCTATTGTGTCGTGAGATCCAAGAACGTTCACTAGGGCTTCTCAGAGGTGCTTGCTCGGTATGGCTCCCCCGAGCAGCAAAAGAGATGGCTTATTCCGCTACTCCACGGTGAAATTCGCTCTGCCTTCGCAATGACGGAACGATTTGGCGAGCGCCCCCATATTTCCGCCATATAATGGCATTGCTGAGATTGAATGTACAGTGGCGTCCTCCGATGCACGTAACATTAAAACTTCCATCCGGCAGGAAGGCAACGAGATCGTAATCAATGGTCATAAATGGCTAGTGAACCTTTTGTCTTGTCATTGCGGGCCTCTTATACCGCCTATCGGCTTTCCCTTACTTAGGTGGATATCAGGTGCCGGTGATCCCCGCACAAAAGTGCACCTTGTCATGGGCAAGAGCGACCCGGAAAACCCGAATGAATACATGCAACAGAGTGTCGTCATCGTTCCTGCCGATGCCCCTGGAGTTCGGGTTGTGCGTCCGATGGAAGTGTTCGGGTATGACGATGCACCAGAAGGCCATTGTGAGGTGATCTATGAAAATGTGAGAATCCCTCTGGGCAATCTGGTGCTGGGATGGGGCAGGGGATTTGAGGTGAGCCATGCCTTCTTTAGATGTGAACATGGTCTCACGATTTGTCCTTTAGATTATTCAAGGCCGTCTTGGGTATGTGACTGCCTTGTTTAGCTTCACAGTAGACTTCAAGCAAACACAAACATACTTTTGGTCAGACCTGGGCGCATCCATCATTGCATGCGCTCAATCGGCGCAGCTTCAAGAGCCCTCGATCTGATGATTCAGCGGGTGACAGATCCTTCGCGCAAGACGTTCGGAAAATTCCTCTACGAGCATGGTAAGTTCATTTGATGTTGCAGAACACCTCTGGCTGATGTGACGCTACACCAGGTACTGTGATTGCTGATGTAGCCAAGTCGCGTGCAGAGATCGAATCTGCACGGTTACTTGTGCTAAGTGCCGCTCTCCAGGCGAGTTTTCCAATACCCTGGTTGGCGTTATGACCCAGAGCTCGTATTAGATTGATAAATTCAAGGCCAAGGGTGCATTGAAGGAAATTGGCATCGCCAAGGTGCGCTCATTGCTACTGGTGGCCGTCTAATTGAATTTCCATGAGTGGACCTCAGTTTGTGGTCCCCGAAATGGCGTGTAGAGTTGTCGATCATGCGGTGCAGGCGTTTGGAGCTGAGGGCCTAAGTCAAGACCAAGAGTTAGCGAGCATGTACGCACAGTTGCGGACATTGCGGTTAGCTGACGTGCGCGTTTCTAGTTTTCTTTGGTGATTTGCGATTGACGACTTTATTCTGCAGGGACCCGATGCGGTAAGCTTACCGCCTGGGTAATTTGGGTGAACCACATACTGAATTCCTTTAGGTCCATATTCAGCAGGTAGGTCAGAGAGAGCTCAAACGCGCACCGGATTTGCACAAGCGCGCAGCAGAGCTCAGCAGGAAGGAAGTCACTATCATGCAGAAAGCGGGCATAAAAGCTCATCTTTAGAATTTGTTGTGCTCTGGTGTCTTGTATATGCACCGATAGTTTGGATTGCTATCACAAAGTTGCTTGCCTTCCTTTCCTACCATGTGGACGGTGTTTGGTGTACTAGTAATAGTGGTATGAGTAAACAATTGCTCCCGGCCCATCTGCTTTTGCACTCTGGTCGTACACCAACCTCTGAAGTAAACATTTCCATTAACCAACCACTTGGACGCCTCCGCTGAAGCTGGGGCTGCATTACAGTCAAGGGCTGAATCAGTGAAATTGTTTTGTGCTGCGCTCCTCTGGCTCGCTGATAGGTGTCCCAGTGTCCATCTTCAGTTCACCTTGGAGTTGACCGGAACCTTCCAATTGTTCTTTCATTGATTCACAATACTTCACGAGTTCATCCAAGATGTCTACTAATGACGAGGTATCCTCGGATGGGCCATACGATATGACTCCGATTCTCCACTCTCGTTACTTCGCGCTGCCAGTCTCAGCTGCCATCATGGGCACTCTCATCGGGGCAGTGCGAGGCTCCCGTAGGGCCTCGTTGCGATTCCTGGCCGAAAATGCACACCGCCCACCTTCGACGATCCGAGGATGGTACCTCTACAATAAGACTAAAAATTACCGGCGGATTGCAGCAGGACTCCAAGAAGGCGGTGTCAATGCTGCGAAATTGGGAGTCATTGCACTGGTTTGGGTGGGAATTGAGGACGGGTTGGAGCGATGCGGTCAACCGTGGGCCGAAGTAAGAGAACTTGGAGCTGGTGTGGGGACAGCAGGCATCTTTGCGACCGTGTGTAAGTTATCCCGCTGGAGTGGCAATATTCTGATTAGCATGGCGCTAACTTGGTCACTACCGGGTGGGTTTGTTCGGACATCAACCTAGACCGGCTACCGTGGCGGACGGGTAGTCAAGTGATATGGCTTGGAGGGATAGTTGGCGGGGGAATGGGATTCCTACGATGGGCTAGGGCATACTTGGAGGAAGCTGTCAAGTCTCAGGACCAGGATGACCGCACCACACTCAAAGATACCTGGATAGACAGTGACAACACACAGTCACGACCGCAGTAGGTGCTGTGTTCACAAGTCCTAACGGGCCAGCGTTTATGATTCAGCTCCCACTGGCAGTAGATATCAAAGACACAGATCTGCACCGTAATGATATCCGCCAATCCGAGCTCATTTTCAAATGATAGAAAGAGGCAAAGGATATCATATCCTGGACCACGATATGAATGAATTCAGCTGTCAATGAAAATTTGCGCGAGGGCTCGGCAATTTGTGTATTATAATAGGTCTCACCCCCAGTTAATACGTATTTCACCTGCCCCGAGCTCAATGACATGGACGGCGAGCGATAGCCCTTTCCCAAAAACTATTTTATCTATCAAGTCTTTTCAAACTTATTCCTGCGCCTGGACGCATATAGTTATCCAGTGGAGCTGATCAGAATGGTGAACACTTCAATATCAGAAAGATCAACTGCGTCCGACACTCCTCCCCTTCCAGTACAACCAACACATCCGTCTGCGTCCTCCTCGTCCTCGCTGTCGTTTTTACCACTTCCGAAAGCCATGATTAAGCTATGGCCTTCCATGCTCGACCAGCTCACTCCCCGAGCTAACGCCGATGGCCATGAACGCTCAAATCCATTTGAAGCTTCGGGCTCAACAAACACCACTCTACCGTCTTCATCACCTGGTTCGGCAGCAACATCGGTCAATGGTCCACCAACACCAACACCACTGTCGCCTTCTGGTTCCATCCACCACCACCTGCTGGGGACCACACCGGCGGCCACACCGGCACAAGCCGATATCACACCACCAGGCCCCCTAACGCCTCCATCCGGTGCCTTTGCCGCTCGCATTCCTACAACTCAAATTTCCCTACATGCACCAGACTTTTCTATGCGCGACGTCAAAAAATCATCCCAGCTCTCAGACTCCATGGAAAACAAATCCAGTACGCCATCGCCATCGACCACCTCGACCAGGGCATCGTCAATCACGACGTCTAGTGCTGCGCCAGTATCACAACCTCCTGGTCCATCGGCAACATCAAAGGGGCAAATCCACGTTAAGCTTATATCTGCGCGCGGACTCAATGTATTATCCATACATGCACGCCCATATGTAGTCGTCCAGTTCGAGCAGAACGAATTCGTCAGTCGTGATCCTACAGACGAAATGGACAAGGAAGTGAAAGGGACTGCCACAGCTCTGTCGAGAGCTTCTTCTTCGAATGCTCTTACAGCGCTCACCGCCATCGGTGTATCGCGGCCTCCCGGGAAGTCGAGCACGAACACATCTCCCTCATCGTCCGTCTCATCTTCAAGCAAGGTTCCATCGCCGATAAATCCTCCGTCCGTCACACAAGGACTTTTTGGACGCCTGTCGGCACACAATCCTGTGTGGAAACATGAGGTGTCTTTGTGGGTGCTGGCTTTCGCCGATTATCTTTGGTGTCTCACTCCACTTGTAGCGATGTCACGTCAGAAGAGTCACTGATCACGTTCAATGTATACGATCGCGTTTCGGACCACTTCTTCCTTGGTACCGTCCAGATCAAACCCGTGCTGATACATGACCACACTGTTGACCAATGGTACAAGTACGTATTCCGTTTGCTATCTCCCTTCCCGCCTCTCCGTCTTGTTGCCTCACTTTCCCCCACTTACGTCACTGCTTACACGCAGGCTCCGGCCATTCGAGAACGAGGTCGTAAGCGGGGAGATGCGTGTACAGATTACATTTGAGCAATGTAAGGTAAGCACGCGATTTGCCTCATTGTTTCCCACCTTATGCCACGCTCTCGGCCTCCTCTTCGCACGGTCATGGCTCTTGACAACGATGTTAATTCTCTCACCGTCTTTTCACGTGACAGACCAAACGGGCGCTTACCCCACGCGACTTTGAATTCCTGAAGCTCATTGGGCGCGGAACCTTCGGGAAAGTCTTTCAAGTCAGGAAAAGGGACACGAAGCGCATATATGCCATGAAGGTACTCTCAAAGAAAGAGATAATCGCAAAGAAGGAGGTCGCACATACAATTGGGGAACGCAAGATTCTTCAGCGTTCTTTGGAGTGCCCGTTCCTTGTGGGGCTCAAGTTTAGCTTCCAGACCGACACAGACCTGTATCTTGTCACGGACTTCAAGAGCGGAGGCGAGCTATTTTGGCATCTCCAGAAGGAGACGCGATTTACCGAGGAGCGCGCGCGATTTTACATCGCAGAGCTTGTTCTCGCTCTGGAACATTTGCACAAGTATCATATCGTCTATCGTGACCTCAAACCGGAGAATATCCTTCTAGACGCTACTGGACATGTCGCCCTTTGCGACTTTGGACTGTCCAAGGCAGATCTACGGTCCGATGAGCTTACAACGACCTTTTGCGGAACGACGGAGTACCTTGCACCCGAGGTGCTCTTAGACGAGCACGGCTACAGCAAACTCGTCGACTTTTGGTCTCTCGGTGTACTCCTGTTCGAGATGTGTTGCGGATGGAGCCCCTTCTATGCCGAAGACACCCAGCAAATGTATAAGAATATATGTTTCGGGAAGATAAGGTTTCCCCGGAATGTAATCAGTGAGGAGGGAAAGATGTTTGTCAAGGGGGTATGTACACCGCTCTTGCGCTTCCAGGCGCCTGGTCTGTGTTGATGATACTCCCTTCAGCTTCTCAACCGAAATCCCAAGCACAGGCTAGGAGCGCGGCGCGATGCAGAGGAACTCAAGGAACACCCATTCTTCTCAAGCGTAGATTGGAAGGCGTTGTCTATGAAACAAGTCACGCCGCCTTTCAAACCCGTCGTTGAGTCGGACGAATCCACAGCAAACTTCGATCCGGAATTCACTACCGCAGATATCCGAGAGGTCGGTAACGGCTTAGACGGGAGCGGCAGTCCTGACGAAGAAGACCCAAGCGAAGATTGGATTCAAACTGGCGCACAGGCGTTCTCCCACACACCAAATGGCCCGCTAGGTAGTGATCGCCTGGCCATCCCCCATGGTTTGCAGAACGGATCGAACGGTAGTCAGGGAATTCAAATTGGCAATCGCAAAAAACGCGATATTGCTGGGTCCCCTCTTACGAACAGTGTGCAGGAGAACTTCCGCGGATTCACTTATTCTGGTGGGGAAAGTTTGGTGATGAGTGCGTTGAGGAGGCGAGGTGACGAAGAAGAAGAAGAAGAGGCTATCGATGACGATGACGATGAGCTAACGGCCGAAGATGAATTTGAGGATGAAGAAAGTATTGCCGGACGTTACTCGGATCGTAGAAGAGGGATAGATGATGACATGGCGGTATGAGTGCACATAACGTGTGTGCGGATGGAGTTAGTCGGTTGCTTTCTTTATCTTCCCCGACAGACCATTCACCGTCATAGCTGGGGTTTGGACCAACAGGGACCAGGCATTCGGTTCGGCTTGTTCATTATACTACCCCGCAACCTTGCGCTTCTCATGCATATGCACACATTTCTCGTTTTCTGTTATTAATGCAGCATTTCTCTCTCCCCGATGTCCATAACGTCGTTATGTTGAACTCGGTCCGTATGTATGTTTCTTTCCATTGTCGATGTCCTATAGTATTGACTACCACATATATCAAGAGATGTAGAGATGTAACAATCCAACTCTGACCATCATGTCTGCAAGACTCCGAAAGGAGTTCCAAATCCCCATCGATGGCGTCGGTGATACATATCAGGCGCGGAAACGCTGGTCTGTCCCTACCACGATCACCAATCGTACAACGTTTTGCATCCTGGCCTTCCCAAGTTCAGGCCTCCGCGAAGTATCGGGGGTAGGACCTGCCCGGCGATGACTGTATTCTTCACGATGGAATGAACATCATGTGGTGTAACTCGTCCATACCAGACGCTTGCTCCTCTAGGGGTGTATATCTAACAAAATGTATGTTCAGCACTACTACTCAGCTGGGTAAGTGACCTGAGGACGCCTACAATGACATTTCCTGCAAACTTGTGTCCACCGATGTGCGAATTGCGAAGGATGAGGACTTTTCGTTCGTCTCGAAGGGCCTTCAGCCGTGTCTCAAACGCAGTCTCTGGATCTAAGTCTATGTTCAAAGAGGCTTCTAGAGAGGGACTACCCGAAAGATCTTCAAGTTCGGTATGGGCTTCCCAACCTTCATTCTCGAGGTACTCGATGAACGCTATGTCACACCGTCAGAGAGAATCTTCTTCGAAGACAGATACCAGAACTTTCGTACTTTTCTCGAGGATAGGAGCAGCAATTGCGCAGCGTTTGTCGCGTCTCTTGTGTGAACCTAGGCACAGCAACAGGTGAGCTTCAGATGAAACCAGACAAGACGGCATCATTGTTTACACAGCAAGATTACGCAGGAGTACGGCAACACCCACGACTTGAGTGAATCTGGACGCGACTGCGCGCCCAACCGCCCATACGACGGGTTGAGCGTAGCTGTCCACAGCATCTCCGCGCCTGCGAGGGAGCGCGGAACGTCTGCGACGACCTTGAAGTCAGGAAGAATAATGACCGTTTCTTGAGTGGGATCTTCTGAAAACGACTTGTGGCTTCCGTTTAAAATTGACACCCTGCGAGTGTCGCTTTGCTCAAACAAGCCTGCAGGGAGAGGCTTTTGAGCCGCTCTGCCGCTGTCATCTAATATCTGTTTGCCCCCACTCCGGTGCCTCTCATCAGCATTTCTCAAGAATGCAGCGAGAGTGCCATCGGCCTCCGTGACTTCCTTGTCCCAGTCTGTTTTACCGGTGGAGATTATGACCTGTAATACCGCTTATTCCCCCTTGACAGTGTTCAAACCAGTATGATGATACTTGCCTGACGTCTGTATGGCTTCACTGAACCTCGCATGTCTGAGTCCATGTCTACAGTCATTTTGCTAGCGTAGTCGTCATGATCTGCAAATCAGTACTTGAACAGTAACTCGGAAGGTAAGGACGACCACCTTGATCGCATGGATCTGCACAAGACCGGCAGTCAGCCTCGGTGACTGGGACATCTGCAGCATTGAGATCATCATAGACTTTCTGAATGTCTCCGGGAAGGTAACCTGCGATGAAAGCCTTGAATTTTCCAAGCACAGACATGAAGATAACTAGTTCGAAACTGGGGTATGGGCGCTTCAGGAATGAAACAGGTAGGTTGGCTCTTATGCTGTAGACTCGAGAGGTATGTTTGAGGATTTTATCAGATAATATGTTGATTGCTCCCGGAGTCTTCATCTATATGCGAACCGCAGCAGCCTTACATAACCGTCTATTACCTGCCAGTGCGGTTCCCGTCAGCCAATTTTACCTGCTACCGTTCCAGTGCTGCTGCAGAACCGTCTCATCGTCACCAAGAAAGTGACATCCGCTTGGATTCAACTGTACAGACAAATGGTAGCGAACGACAAGCAGGATAAATGATTCTTACACTACGATAAGTACAATGTCACGTCTCCTACTCCCTGTCCTCGGTGAGAGCGGAGACACCGTCTCACTAAGCGAGTAGTCATATGTAGCCATGATGTCCTATCGGGTAAGGTCGTGAACTATGAAGTGCATACAACAGCACTCGACTCAGAAAAACTGACAAATTCAAAGTGACCTTGAGAAACGGATAAGTAACGTGAATAGGCGGTTGACACAAAAACTTGCCTCGAATTACTTGCGAACTCGGGTGTCTCTGTCAATTTGAGATTTTACCCTCTCAGCATTCTCCTTCACCGCTGTCCAAGACGGCGTTCCATCCTTGTGTGTCCCCATCAAAGCTTGGTAAATCCTATCTACTCTCTTGGGTTTACTCTCCGTCCAACCTGGGCCCATGCTTTCAGAGTCGTGTCTCGACGAAGAGTTGTCGTCTTTCCCGAGGAAGAACTTGGGAGATTCTCTCTGGTGCTTCCTCATCTGAAATATTTCAGCAAGAGAATGCTTCCCCTGGTCGTCTCCAAAGCTTGCGGGTTTGGTGAACGCCTCATCGATAGCAGTAGAAAGGTTCTCGGGTGTGATGAAGCGGTCGGACTGATGGTAGAGCGAGATGAGGGCTTCCATCTTTGTGTCATGGTGTGAGTGAGTTTTAGCTTTTGACGAAGCACTACGTCTCGCAGTAGTGGCTAACGAGGGACACCGCGAAGCTTTACTGAGTGTTGTTAACATGAACATGTCAGTGTACAGACAGTCGTCCGTTCGCCCATGAAAATCACACTGGATCACGTGGCTCAGCAGTGCCAGCGCGTAGCAGCCTGCCACTACTGAGATGTTACGACTTTCGTAGTGTACTAGTATCTCATTTTCATGATGCCCTCGTGTTAGTAGCTTGCTTTACACACGTCTCGGGCTCGTGAATAAACAGAACTTTGGTTTCGCGTCATGATTGAATATTGAATATTGAACGCCGACAACGATATCATCCTCTCCTGGAACTAATTTTATTATAATCAATTTAATTAACATCTAAGGGACCTGATAGGTCGACAGCCATTGCGAAGGCGACGAAGCTTATATCCTCGACTCGGAGGCCATCACACTCAGTCTGTGAGGGGCCATAGCACGTCGGAGGATGGGTCCTGCATCCGGCGAGATATAGAATATCCATCAAGTTATCTCGAAGTTCCTCTTGCAGTGGGCTAGGACAGTTAGTATGTAGCCCCGGTAATGAACCGCACGCTTTGGCCTCCTTCGATGCTTCTGTCAAGACAAACCATCCGTTTTTCTTACCCACCTTAGAGCATTGATATCGCTGGGGTGATACGTCGGGTCTGTGGATGTCGTGAAATGATGGCTACCCTACCGGCACCGAACGTAGTCTAAGGGTTGCGTACGTTGGAACAGGGGGATCTACTAATGAATCAGAGTGATTCTGCTCTGGAATGAGCACAATGTGCAGGTTCTGGCGCAGACGTTCATGACTACGATGGCGTAGGATATTCAAGTTATCATGATCAAGGTTCTGGAAATTACCCCGACTTTGTTTGTGTATTGGATCCGAGCGTGGTCGGTTTGGATTTTGTTTTACAGTGTCTTCCACAATTTGGACAATGTATCTCTGTGTATGTTAGCAAAGCGGACAAACAACTCTTTGCCTTACTCTCTCTCTAACTCGTCGCCCTCGCCGTTCCACGATGGAACCCGCCTTCATAAACGTCGTTGGCCTTGGTGATGGGAGAGAAACTGGCCCGTGCGCGGGCTGCTTTCTCACGCATGACATAAGCCACAGCAGTTCCCTTACAACGTTCCTTCCCAACACCTTCCAACATTCCAGTCGACAAGCACGCCGCAACCGGCGAACTCTTTTTTCCTGATTATCTGCGTTCGAACATCAAGTTTAATTATGTCACAACCACAGCAGACGGTGATGCCGTCGAATATGTTACCACCAGGCGAGGCAGAGCTTGCCCAGGCGAACTCGTATTATCCGCAAGAACCTGCAGACCTCACGGGCGGATTGCCCATTAACCTTGACTCTCTGCGCGATGGACCTCCAGGCAGCAAGCCTTTCTATCCATATTCAACTCTTATTCGGTATGTGCATTTGGTTCTCATTTCAGCGACACTATTTTCTTCGCGGTTGATTCGCCACTATACTAACCTTCATGGCCATGTCCAGCTATGCAATCAAAGGTTCACCCAACCAGAAGTTACTCCTGGAGGATATATACTACGCTATTGAGTCTCGGGTGCGTAGATGTTTCTCGGTATCCCACAAGATTGGGTTAGCGCTGACGCCACGTCATCTAGTTCCCGTATTTCAGATCTGCACCATCGGGTTGGAAAGTGAGTAGGACATTCAAATTCCGTTTTTACAACGATATGCATATTTCCACCGCGTTCTTTGTACACTGCGAGACGCGACCGCGATGTTGATGTTTGATTGTATTCATATTTGTTTTGCTTTCCTACAAAACAAAACACAACTAATTTCACTATTCCGTGCTCATTTAGAATTCCGTTCGCCACAACCTTTCTCTCAACCCGTGCTTTGAGAAAGTCCCACGCCCGCTCACCGACCGGGGAAAGGGCTCATATTGGACCGTAAACGACAATGTTGACCCGCGCACAGGCGTTCATCGTGTAAGAAAGAAGAAACCAAAGGGCGCCAAAGGACGTCAGTCGGAGGAGGAGCAAGACGTTGATTATCGTGCGGGCGAACCATTCAACGACCCACACGCACAATTTGTACAAGCGCCCCCGCCGCAGATGCATCCGGACGAAGCAGGTCCAAGCAGACAGGGTCCTTACCCGCCTCCCTACCCGCCTGCGTATGTTCCTTTTCTCCTGCATAAACATGACACCGACTCTTCTTAACTAGCTTCGATCCCAACTTTGCCATGCTCCCGCCACCTCCACCTGGGTTACGTTTTCCTCCACATCCCGCTATGCCGATAGACAATCTGGAGGCAGACGAGAACGGCAACTTGTCTTGGCGTCTTACTTTAATGAAGGAGCTGAGCAACCTTCAGCAATTGGCGGTAGAACAGGAAAAGGCGGGTGTTGACGAAGAATGGTTCCGTATGATGCTTTTGCGTATCCGAGGTGCTCTCATGGCTCCCGCTTACCATGATGGAATGCACCCTCCCCCACCTGGAATGCCACCTCACCCTCCACCGAATCCGGAGATGCAATAATGAGTTGGAGGGTAGAGCCTGGACTTGGGATTTTTTTTTCGCGTCTGGATTTTTTTTCGTCCTGGAATGATGATCAGTGCATTCAGCTTTCCGTATACTTTTAGTCGCTGTCTGTACACTACAAAAAATTATCGTATTTCTTTGATTACTTGGATGCTAGAATTCGATACCATGCAACCAGTCCGACTTTGCGCTGTACAAAACGAGGACCAGGAGATGGCCGTTATACCGACGGCCGAATCTGCTTATTTATCTAAGGGTGCGTAGCTAATCAGATTATTTAGCAAGGACAGTGTATTCTTGGAGGATACTATCTCTGGATTACTGACATTTTCTACGTCTTTTCCTTTCCCTCACTCCAATGGCACCCACAGCAGTGTATACTACGACAACCATCCCAGAAATATCGAAGCCAACAGACACTCACACCAATGTACCGACAGGGCCATTGCTAGCCATTGGATCCCTCGGCACAGCGCAGAACGGAAAATACCAGGTACTCGTTTCAAACTTAGATGCAAGCGCAAGTGGCAAGGTCGTAGAGAGACAAATGCTTGACAGACTAGTTGATGGAGGTACGATCGATTCCCCCTCTTCCGATCAATAGATCACTAACCGGACAAACGATTGCTAGCTACTACTTTGGCGTCCTCCTCTTATTCATCCATACATGTTATCCTCACCCCTTCCGAGTATTCCGCTCTCTCTCCGACCTTGCAGTCCCTGCTCAGCCAACTTCTGGAGGGCCTTAGTCCGCTGGGCAAACTCCACCTCCTGAATATCCCCACAGGTTTTCTCAATTTCAATTTATCCCAGGAGCTCACTCTCGCAGGATTTACAATCCCAGAGAGTATTCTGGAAGGTGATGACGCACGGATGGTTGCGCAGAAACCTGGTCACTCGACATCCGTCGCTTTGCTAGGGGCCTTTTCTAACGGAGCCGTCCCTCTCAGACGGAGAGTAGATCCAGCTCGCAAGTCTTCGAAGAAGGCTCTTTGGGCACTTTCGTCGCCCTCTACACCCTCCATTGACGCCGAGGCTCTGTTGACACTCGCCGACCGCGCACGCCCTGTGCCCACCTGTGAGCCCGTTACCGTAGGTACACCAAGGCGGAAGAAGGCTTGCAAGAACTGTTCGTGCGGGCTTGCAGAGATCGAGGCTGAGGAAGCGAGGTCGGGAAATGTTGTTCTTCTAGACGCGAATGGCGCTGTAGAAGTCGGGCCTGGCGAGGCTGAGAAGGAACGGCTAAATGCTGCCGCAAACGCTACTCCCAAAGCGACTAGTAGCTGTGGAAGCTGCTTTTTAGGCGACGCCTTCAGATGCGCGAGCTGTCCTTACCTAGGTCTGTTTTGTCTGCCTCTCGCTACGACAGGGCCTGACGCTTTCCTTCTAAGGTCTTCCAGCTTTCAACCCTGGCGAGAAAGTGGAGATCGACTTGGGCATGGATGATATCTAAGATGCAGCTTTCTCTTATCAAATCCCTTGCCATCATTTGCATCGTTAATTTGCAGTCTTGAGTTAACAGTGTATAACATGTTCCAAATTACGGTTGATGTATCATATCATATGAATCGAAGGTCTGACCGCAAGGCGGACTGGGTAGCGACTTATTCAGTGTATGATTTTTGGGACATTTCGGATTCTCAGTGTGTCAGAAGTGCGAACACCTCTTGGCGTAAGTAGTTCAAGAATCCTTATACATACCGCTTGTCCATCATTCGTCTGCACCAAGATCCCACTCGTCTCCCCAATCCACACCGTCTTCATCTGCTGCACCCTGTGCTTGTTTCACAAGCTCAAGAAGTACAGCTGGATCAATTGGAGTGTCTTCCACGTCTGAGCTGATATCGTGATCATTCAATTCGGGGTACCCATCTTGGATACGATAATCTTCAATATCTGTCGGCGTTTCTTCGTCGTCGTCACTGCCCGAATACTCTCCCAGCGTGACCAGCCCGATGGATTGCTTTTTTTCTGTCCCCTCTTCGGACTGAGAGCCACTCTCGCTCCCGTATTCGCCGACAAGTCCCGCAATGGCTTGCAGGCCCGCTTTCTGGTCGAGCTTCCTGCGCTTCGCGGCACTACCCTGGTCATCCTCTAAGAAGCGAGTTATTAAACCAGTTTTATCAATGACAGTGCCGAGGAAAGACGACGCATCAGGGTCGAAAATGTGAATAGTGGGGAACTCTACGAAATGGGTGTTTCGAAGGAGCTCAGCGAGGTTCAAGGTGGGATCTAGCTGGTGGTAGTAGACGGTGTTGCGATTGATTGGAGCGCCGCCTGGATAGATCGTGTGCAAAAAGTCAAGACCAGCGCGTATATAGCAGTGTGGGGGAACGAAGCCCTCGGGATCATCCGGATGGGGGTTGGCAAGAGAGGGTAACCAATCTGGAAGAGCGTTTTCCTTCTGCTTTTGGGATTTTGGAGGGATCCAGGGTGCATGACGCTGAAGTGCAGCAAGGAGTGTGGTTGAAAGTTGATTTCGGTGTGAGAGGACAGTGTATGTAGATGTTGGTGGAGACAGAGTGGATGCAGGAGTCGTGGGTTGGTAAAATGCGAATTCAATCGTGAGGAGGGGACGTTTTGACCTTGCACATAGTACCAAGTTAGTCCGGACCAGTGAAGCAGGGAATCAAGAACAGTACTTTTGATCGAATGTCGATTGATTCAACTTCCTGCGATCCATGCCGTTTGGTAAAAGCTCGACGTCGATATCCAGCATTTCGAGGTGAGCCCTGAATATGTCTCTTTTTGACCTCCCTGAGGCCGCTTTCCTCCTCCCGTTCGAAGTCCTCCCTGAACCACCTCTTCCCCTGATGACCTTGCCTCTACCATTATTCTCCATGGCATATCCGCCGCGGACAATCTCGTTTCCCCACTCGCTCACTTGTCTCCCGACTTCCTCCAGATAGCAGTAGTCGCGCATCATCGTACCCCAACCATACGTATTCATTGAGACATAGTGGACCTTATTGCGCTCGCCAGTACAACCTGTATCCTGCTTATGCTTGCGTGAACAGGGAAGAGAGCAGGTGGGGGCTGCACAACGGGGACATTTGTACCGGGCAGGTGTGGTGCATAGTGCACAAGTGCGAAGATCGGAGTCGGTAGCATGTACAGACGATGACATCCTTCGGTGATTGATTTTCTGGTGGCTGAGGTTCAGATAATCGGTATGCTTGAAACCTCGTCAGCACTCGGTGAACACCTTTCCCTGTAAAGAGGCACCAACTTGCTCAGCAGCGCTTTAAGAGACAGTGCTCAAGGAAAAGGGGCAAAAGTAAAATCAGCGAATTGCAGCCGAAACGTTGACGGACTCGACAGCGTCAAAGTTATTTGGACGTTGTTCAAATCATCCATCATAGCTTGTGCTTGATCGATGTCGGCAGTCACTCAAAGTCAAGCCCATGCATACGAAGTAGCCCTCTTCGGTGAATTCTTCGCCCGCGACCTCAAGGCTATACTCAATCGTCTCACCCTCCACACCGAGTCCGCGGCTCCTATGCACACTTGCGAGATCGTATTTGAACACATTGGTGCGCAGGCCCTTGCTCAATCAGGCTCTCAAGGGGAAGAACCAGTCTTGTTGAGGGCCAGAAAAGAGCTTGGAGATGGTAAGCAGAGTGGCTGGTGAGCGTATTCGCATTGCGTATTTGTACGACCATCATCGTGTTCCTTTGCTAACCATTTTCTCAGGACGCTCTCTTCGTACCTCAAGCCAGAGTCCGTACGTGTACATCCAGAAGCCACTGTTCGCCCGTGGGCGATTTGCGAAGTGATTGGGGATGCTCTCAGCTTTGCGAGTGCGCTTGGATACGTGTATGGCTAGTTTGAAACCTCGCTGGAAGTGCGTGCTCATACAGAATAAATTAGGCGTCGCTCACAAATATATAAACGCGGATATGCCTTTCGGCGCGGTCCACTCATTATCCAGATGTTCCAGCAAGAGCAGGTATTACTTCGTAATTTCTCCCACATTTCGTCTGCTCAGCATCATTAATCCAGGCTGACTCGAAGACATCGCTCCCAATACTTGCTCATGCCAGCACCCTCTGGGAGGTCGAAGTCAAAACTGCAACTCAAGTCAATACCACCGCTTCTGCGGTAGGTCAAATTCAAGTCAATACCGTTCGGTCGGCCATCGATGCAGTGCTCGAGGTCCAGCTGATCATGAAGGGTCTGTTAGACCTTCGGCGGCAGGACCTATGAATTCTCTGCCTTTATACCCCCCCGAACGCGTATTCGGCAAGTTCACATCGGCCCACAGCAGGAATATGTTGATTTGCCTTCCTTGCCTATTCGTGCTGTTCCACCTGCAGTCATCTGATGCACACATGAGCACACAGGGTGTATCACGAAATGCCAGGGTCCGTGATCCCGGGTGTCATACCATGCGTGCTCCTTGGGTTGTATTCCCATGCTAGGATAACCCACCTATAGACACGAGCTCTAGAAAAGACCATGTAACATAGCTGGTATAATTTCCCGATGTAAGGATCCTTGGGAGCACACAGCAGCTTCCACAAAGAACATCAAGTCAGGCACTTTCAACAAATCACAGGATGGTCGTCCTAGTTGGGTCTATCGGCGTCTTTACGGCCCATTTTATAAGTATCGCTGGTGCATTCCCTTTCATCTGACCATCACCCTTTGCTGCATCCTATTTCTTCTCCTACGCTTCATCATGAGCTCTGATGTTTCCAGTCTGCAAGCACTGAGATATTGTCAGGGTGAGCAAGCATTCCCATATACAAAGCTATTATTCATTAGTATTGTACCCCAGTCGCGACAACCATGCTCGTCCTTTATGATCATTGTATGTTTATCTCCGAGCAGTCTAGGTCATTGGCTGACGTTTTCTACCATCAGCTATCAACTTGGATAGGGAGGTCCGTTTGGTCTTTTGATCTGACATCCCCAGTCCGAGATCGTAATGTCAACAGATCAATCTCGTGTGGTTTTACAAGAAAACCCAAGGCCTGTGCCAAACGGTAGGCCGACTGAAATAATAAGCATGCTACTTGTTTGCTCAAGATCACTTCATTCGAAGCAATCCTCCCGAGCAAAATTTGATTTCACTTCCACACTCTATCTTTTGGTAAGTATTTACAGCATCGAGCACCTGTGTTATGACGTTCAATGGGTGCACTTCAGACCCGGTATCTCGGGGAGGCTGTTCTTATGTGTGTATCTCGATCCTAAGTTTCAGCGCGACGCTAAATACCCTCGCAGCTTCACGAGCGTTGGTAAGCCCTCCTTTTCGCGAGCTGCAGACGAAGAAGTGGGCCGTACTGATTTCAACGAAGTATATATTAGTACTTCGTTCAGTCTTGAGGTGCGTAATTAAGAGTTGACAACTGCTTGTTCTGAAGAATTCCACTTCTGACATAACAGACGTGAGTTTTGTTACTCATTAGCGTAGAGCCGGAAACGCTTACTCGTGTACAGATGTGCGCACATCAGTTTCCACATTGGATGATATACAGGTGGCTGATACGTCACGAGATAGGTGCCTGGCTTCTGAACTGTCAGGCCTGGGTTACTTTCATCTCAGTGTGGGCAATCCAAGGTGTGCGTACTGATGAAAGAATTATTTTTTGCTCATGTCTGACATAGGGATCATGCAAGTGCGCGTCTATGCGATGTGGAACCGATCCAGAAATGTACTTCTGTTCATGGTTCTATGTTTTTTCAGCGAGTTAGTTAGTACGTCAGTACTACTGGGCTATCGTACGAGTGAGCAGGTCTGTCTCTGGACTGAGTTGGCATAACAAAGCTCTCGTCGGCAGATAACGTCACATCCACCACTACAGCTTTGGATCACATGTGCTCATCGAACGTCGAGGAAACGAATTTCATGATTCTCTACCTTCCGATCCTAATCTTCGAATGTGTATTGCTGCTGTTGGTGCTGCGCGCTGTCCAACAACATATGCTGCAATGCCATGAAATCACTGGCCTGTGGGGCATTAATCCTGCCATAAAGACGTTGACTATTTACAGCGTGCTTTACTTCTTTGCGTCAGTATTCCTTCCTGATCCCCATACTCAGGGGGGCTAATGATTGTAACACAGGGTGGTGTTTTCCTTCGTGGCCACCTTCATCGTACCGGTGCGTCTGTCTGCCTCTCCCTGATCTGACAGGCATGTACTGACGTGCATGGAATTCTCCAAGAAGCAGAATTTCTACGTCCCAGCTGCATTCCTTCTAGGCTCCCTGGTCGTTCTAGCTACGCGCCTGGTACTGGCTGTTCGAGAGCCTCGACCTGCGCCATCTTTCGAAGGTCCCTCAGAAGATGTCTGGGTTGATTGCCAGGGGTCTTTGAAATTTTCGTTATCTTCTCCATTGTCGGATATTTTCACCATTGAGGATTTGGAGAGTCCAATATCTGCTATCTGCTAGGCTGGAGTCTATATAGCAGTTGCACCAGTCAACTCGCCTGCTTCGCGAGGATGGAGTTGGATGGAGTTGGAGGTAGTTGGAGGTAGTGGCTGGTTGTAGCTGCTTACTACTGCACAGGTTCGGACCAGCCAGGAGTCAGTACTTCAGTTGCCAATGAATCGCTCCTTGGTAACGCATGTAGTGAACGTCAGCGCTCGCCTCGCCAAACTTGAAAATCCTTCCAAAGCATCGATCTCTACTGCCACCTCCGGACCAGTGTCGAAACTTATCACATCCTATGAACCGGGATATCAGTTAAGTTAAGCCTGTGTACTATATGTAAAGTTGGGCCAGGCGCCATCCAGCATTGTACATCTGGGTCGTTGGCGATCTGGTCACTCCTGGCAGTAGCACCCCAAGACTTTTGTGACACTCGCTGAGACGGGGTACATGCATTGTGCACTATTCCATCGAGAACACGCGTTGAGCAACCAGTGACCTCTAAAGATACTAGTAGAACTCGAAGCAATTTGTCCCAGTTGACAGGTTAGGGTCTACTAATTCACAGCAACAAGTCAGTACTACGACTCCCAGTTCTGCAAGGCACATCAACAGATCCCCAAGCTCCGTGCTGAACCAGGCTGAACCGTGGAGCCGGGCTGCTGTCCAGTGAGGCGCCCCTGCTACTGACACTGCCATACACGATGTAATTAGGCGCCGCGGATCTATCCGACTATCACTGTATCAGTGAGAGCATCACCTTGCTGTTGCTTCGAGTGAGCCCAGTGCAACGATGCTGATGCGGACTCCCAGTGGAAAGCGTTCCATCTTACCAAGATGTTCCAGGGTGAGTACTAACACTCGTCTGAGTCATACATACAATTTCACATAGCACCAGCGGCAGCAGTAGCTTTGTTCCTATATGACTACGGTGCGATTCTTCCCTCGGGACTTGAACCATGGAAGGTTGAACGCTGTTTGGCTCAGCAGTGCTGGACTTCAATCGGGAGGTAGGCCAGTCAAGTCCAAGCCCTTTGTGATTGACCATGGAGTGAAACCCATCGCAGCTAGTGCTCGTTTGGGTAGGTGGAGGCCTAGGCTAGCAATATGAATGGTGTTGACAAGGACTCCATGACGTCGGCATCTAGCGACAAGATTTCACTCGAAAGACGGCTCTCTTCTGCACGGTGAGCATTCCCCTGTCTGGACACGCCGTCGATATTCATCACACCACCAGAACAGATACTTGGGGGGCGCTACCATAATGTGTGACTGGATCCCTCTGCCTCGAAATTGCTCATAGTCGCGAAAAGTGCCAGTTTCGGTGTCTTCATCAAGGCGCCTGGAAAATCCAGCGTGAGTTTCACATAGGATATTTGCTTATCTGGTTGACGAAGTCTGTGCATGTGAAGACACAAGTGACTAGCCTCACATCCATTTCGTTACCTCAATAGCGTTCCTCCTACAGATGTAAGGATATTCTGCTGTCCACTCTGTTTCGTTCACACATCGTCTCCCTAGGTCACAACTACATTCCGTTCCACGCGTGGATGACTGCGTTTTCACTGTGGACCATACAAGGTATGTTACTATCATAAGAACCCTACCTCGCTTACCTGAGTAATACAAGGTCTTCTTCAGTTTCGATGTCATGCATTAAATCGCCGTCACAAAGGAACGATCATCTTCTTGTTCTTGGTTTTCGCCCTCGAAATGTCTGCAATGATAGTTATGTTAGGAATAACATCTAAAACCATCGGTGAGTTACTTAAATCCTCACACTTCTCCGATCACTCCTTAATTTTTGCGACCTCGTCTCCTCAGGAGACAATGTTGTGGTACCAGGATCAATGTGCTCTTTCGCAGGTATCAGCAGATACTTCTACACATTCACCATTCCCGTTTTGTTATTCGAGTGCTTGTTGATTGCGCTCACTTTTTCGGGAGGTTTGCGACACTTCACAGAGATGCGTAGCGTCATCAATGATTGGACGCCGGGCCCGACGATGGTTGTTCCAATGAGGGATGCTTTGATCCACTTCGTCGTGTAAGCAGTATCAACCGTACCTCCCCCTAGGTGTTTTGACTTCTTCAATAGGACTTGCACAGGACATAGTATAGCTGGTGCCATTTGGCTACACAATGTGAGTACGGGGGTCATTCACTGAGTGGACGTTCTGGTGCTACCATATCACCTTGTAGCCTCTTTTGTTCGAGATACCGCTAAGTGTGATCCTCGTCACGAACGTCATCATTGGCTCTCACATGTTCCTCAACCTACGCCAAGTAACATCCCGGTACAACCCCGAGGACCTACCAGACATGATCACCCCTAGTAATCATGCAAGCCATTTGTCATTTGCTTCGCAAGGAAAAACCATCGAGATGGCCGGCTTACCACCACTTCTATGTATTTCCCCTTTATCTTATGTTGGTGACGACGAGGAATGAAGTGGGGATAATAGCAGCTATATCGTTAAACCTGGCATCCGTATCAAGCAAGAGTTATACTCGTATCAACGATTCCGTGTAGTTTTAGAGCTTCCAGACTTGATGAGATTGCAAGCCTAACTCTCCTAAAATACCTTCTACTTGCCCCTGAGAATAGTTGCGACCATATGGCCCGGCGATGGCGTTCACCATCCTGGGTGATGGTGTAAGCATTGGACGATTGTCAAAGAAGGTATCGTGCTCACTGTTCTGGGCCACAGAGCATTACCAACACTTTCCTCTCTGTTGCAACAGATGTAGTGGTGGGTGGCCCGAATATCTTTCTCCACCAAGGTGTGCTACATGTGAGCCGCAGGGCATCTTGTATCGCAGATTTCCCAACGCGCCCTGATTCGATGTTTGGAGATCGGGTGACTGCGGAATCACCAATCGAATCAACGAAAAGTCTTAATTTGAATTTGTCGGGATTTTTCTCCGAGAGCGTTATCAGAAAGTCGATCATGCTTGGAGGTGGAAGGTCCGCCAATGATCTCGATCCATGGAGTAGTGTGAGGTGACCATTAAAGGGGGTATTGCCTGGCTTGAAAATACTGTGGAGAAGTTGATAGAACGGGGTAATCCCGGTGCCACCTGAGATCTGCGAAACAAGTTGCTACGGTCAGCTAGTACACGAATGGAAAAATATAGATAACTTACCAAAACAACTTCATCCCAGTCACCGTGCTGCCACGACCTCGACCAGGTCTTGATAGGTCCGCGGATTTCAATGGCGTCGCCAACTTGCTTCGAGTGTAGCCACCGGCCTACCTCCCCGTGGTCATACTTTTTGATCCAAAACTTCATGCACCCGTTTCCGTCCACCCCCTCAAGTGGAGTATAGGGACGCTCGACTTGAATATCGTCGTCCTTAACGAAGACGGACCAGATGGGTGCAAACGCGTCCGGATTGTCACGCGGCAACAGGTACGGAGGTACGGACAAAGTGAGTAGCTTTGTATCGGAAGAGGACTTAGTTGATTCGACCAGGGTGGTCGGTGTAAAGTGGGAGGGGCTTAAAGGCGCTGAGTGGTGAGTTGGTGCATGGCGGGATTCATCGGGCAGAATAAGATAGGCAGTAACAACGGTCGAGACTCCGGACAGAGTCAAGATATATTTAAACAGTCTTGACTTTGTCTCTGGCGCTGTTGCGGTTGAAAGGAATTTTTTGTGTATGCATTGTCTTTGGAGGACTCGACGAGGAATCGAAAACATAACATTGGTGACAATCCGAAAGAGGCAACAACGTCGATGGCTTTGCACAACAAGTACAAGCAACCCTCGAGTTGTACTACTTACTACCAGTACAAGTTCATATTTCTCTCAAGGAACAGACTATCCCCCGCCCTGCGGCTTAGCGCCTGGGTCTTTACGACGCTCACGAACACTTACACTATTCACCTTTAATAACACTCGAGGATGTTCAAGTTGCACCACCGCGACCCCACTTGTAGTTATGTACTGAGCATGTCCCCTCCCCACACTCAAACTACCCACGTAACGCTGGCGCTGCGAAACCTTCATACATCTACTCCCACCCTCTTTTCACCGCGCAGGAACGCTCATAACACGCCTCGTACTCGCCGCGGCGACTCCTTTGATGATTTTCAGTCGAACGCTTGGCTCAATGGTCCATCACATCGCCCCCCTCTCGCTGGACTAGGTATCAGTTGTCTCAAGGACACCGCCGCGATCCCTTCAGACATCAAACTTCGAGTCCATGATCGATTGCTCGCTCTCGAAGACTCCGCGACCCCAATGCAAGTTGATGGAGAAGAATACCTGATTTCCTCACTGGCCAAGGCGATCGGTGTCGAGGCTCCTCTACCTGACCTTTCTTCTGCGC
This sequence comes from Gyrodon lividus, assembly GCA_014904945.1. Taxonomy (NCBI): domain Eukaryota; kingdom Fungi; phylum Basidiomycota; class Agaricomycetes; order Boletales; family Gyrodontaceae; genus Gyrodon; species Gyrodon lividus. The sequence goes on from MU127435.1 coordinate 148,532, forward strand.
CAAACGTCCCAATTGCAGGTCCCTTCTCTTCCGTGATACATCCTACGACTCACTTCTCCGTGGCCTCTATCCATTCTCTCGGTGTTGATACCAGTTTCGATTATATGGAGCTCAGCCTGGAGGATGATATGGGACCCCTTCCCTTGGACACTATTGGAGTAATCCCTGACGTCAACATGTATAGTAAATCATTGTCTATGGACTCATCCGGCGCCAGTGTCAACCCATTGGATACCATCAGTACTACATCCCTACACCATGCCGGAAACCCCCCTCAAGAGCAAGTCTCATTGATATGTGAAGAGGCTTCCATTCAGACTCTTGACGATAAGGCTTCCACAGACCTCTTGAAAACGAAGGAATGTACATCATCGGGAGTTATTCAAGATATCATGTCCATCTTGATACCACCCGCACCTGAGTTTTCATTCCCGCCGTCGTCGCCCCCAAAATCACATTCACTACAGAAGGGCAACAGGTCATGGCCGACAAGGACTGGATTTCAGCTATCCTCATTCCCTCCGTTGGCTAAATCCGAACAAGTCCAGTTCCCTGATGGCGACTTCCACCCTCTCCCGTTTCCGTACAATCTGGAGGGCACGAGCCTGCCTCCCTGTGCTTCAGACCTGGCGCATTCATCCCCTATACTGAACGCACATCTCGGCATCGAACTGAGCGAACTCACCTTCAGGGCAGAGCGTTTCCGAATCAGAAATCCTGGACGAGTTATCGACAGAGGGTGGCTTTCTCACTTTGCTGGAAAACTCTCGGAGCGCGGGGAGCTTCTCGGCGATTTTCGGTGTTACGTCATCGGTTGCGATCAACGGAACAAGCGCAGGGACCACATCTTGGTCCATGTTGGGGCACACATCGGACAAAGGCCGTTTGCTTGTTCTGTGTGGTTTGTTGAACTCAACTTTATTATTTTCATAATACATAACCGACATACGTGGTTCACAGTCCGCTACGATTCTTGCGCAAGAACGAGTGCAAACGCCATGAAGCCAGTCACACCGGCCACAGACCTTACAACTGTGACATTTGCGGTCAAACTTTCGTCAGACAGGACCTCGTGAAACGGCATGTCAAGCGAACTCATGAGCTCGATGAGAATCAGCCTGTTCCGAAGCGGCTCAGGAAAACTAGAGTGCAGTAGTACATTTTACTACTTGTTTTTCTGTGTACCTTGAATCATAACTACCACCCTCGGCTTCTTGAAATTCATGTGTGGTGGATCTTTCTTCCTATCTTCTCGAATATTCATTAGCAGTATGTGGATGTCATATCAATATCTTGCATTGGGTTGTAGACCTTTGGGATATGTCACAATAATTGTGACATTTCCGTGACACATGTGACAATAATGTTTTCCCCAGCTTGACATCGTTTTAGCGAGTTTATTAGAGGACGTGTTCAGCAATGTCGGACAGAGGTCGCTCAACGTCGCCAAAGCCTCTTCACGATGCAGACGTGGATATGGAGAACGGACTCAGCGATGAAAAGAAGGATGTCAAAGTCGTCGTCGTGAATGGTCTTTCTCGCAACGTCGCCCAAACCCACTTGCAAACAATATTTGGGTTATACGGAGAAATCGCCAAGATTGATCTTCCTCTCTATACCAAATGTATGGTTTATATCTTGCTTGATGGTCGTTCATCTCACGAACCTTTGTTCAGCTGGTCAAAATCGAGGGAAAGCTGCACTGGAGTACGTAGATACAGCGTCAGCACAAAAGGCCGTATCCCATATGAACGGCGGCCAACTGGACGGTCTTGTCTTGAAAGTGGAACTCTCTGACCTCCCTATCCGTGCTCGCTCCCGTTCACGCCCACGCCCAGCACGCAACGGGCGGGACCGCCGGTCACACTCTCGCTCCCGTTCTCGTTCTCGTTCGCGTTCCCCACCAACACGCAGACGAGGATACGAGCCCCCGCGCTACGCAGATACGTACCGAGGGACGAGGGGCTATAACCGTCGTGTGCCTCCTACGAGGGATACCTACCGCCCTTCTCGCTCTCGTTCGCGTTCGCCTGTCAGGCGCGGGGACCGCCTTCCACCAAGACGGAGATCTCCAAGCTACGAACGTGGTGGAACTGGGTATGCAAGGGCCCGACGAAGTCGCTCCAGGAGCTACTCTGTGCGGTCCAGTCGCTCGCGCTCACGGACGCCTTCTCGTTCGCGCTCTCGTTCACGGTCTGCGTCTTATTCGTCGTACTCAAGGTACAGCCGGAGCAGAACTCAGTCTAGGTCTCTCAGTCGGGGCAGGAGAAGCTACAGTAGGGATGATATCAGAGATAGCAGGTCCAGATCTCCAGCGTAGTTGTTTGTGTATCTTGGTATCAAGCAAAATCGGTCTCGTAGTTGACTGTGTTGAAGGCTGGTATATATTTTACAGTGGTAGAAAATCGTCCGTCAGAAAATCTAATCGCTTGCAATTGATGAATCGTCAGCAAGGAAGGGGCTAGGGTTAAGAAGATTCGTTACTGCAGGCAGAAGATGAAGCGGCTGGCTGCTCACGCATATTCGACGTCGTTTCTGATAGCATTGGACATCCATTCCTCATCCGCCTCTTGCTGAGCGAAGCCAGGGCCACCTGCAAGGCTGAGCACCACTGGGAGTAGGACCAAACCATGTAGCGCTCCAGATATAATGAGAGTAACCCACATGCGGAAGTAATAGATCTGACGACTTTTTAACCAGAGGAAACCTGAGTAATGCGAGTGAGACCCACCTCTAAGAGCCTTGAACGGGTCAACGCAAGAACCGACATTCCGATGAGTTTCGTCAAAGTAATTCCAGAGATAACCTGAAGGAATCCACACATTAGTTCACCACCAATCTCACCCGACATAAGAACCTCACCGAAGGGCCAACATCGACCAAAGCAGTCCACATCCGTTCATCTCTCTCTTTCTGACCCGCAGGGTAATCCACTGGCAAGCCAGATCCCGCGCTCATGAATGCCCTCGCGACATGTGCACAGAACTCCACTGCGATACCGAGAGAAATGACGAGGTTCACCAAGCTGATTGCGTTGAGATTGATTCCCCACACCGCCATGACACCCATTACGGTCACGACAGTCAGTGCAACAACACCAGTGACGATGGTCCCGGCCCTCCATGAGCCAAGGAGCAGCGCGGTGACTACCAACACAGCCGCTAGACCCAGCCCAAGGATTTCTTGCGTAATAGCGATGATGTGTGCGTATTGATCGAAAAAAACATAGTGAAGAGAGTAAGGGAAGACCTTTGACCCAATATTCTCCGAAATCTCGTCCGCAACACGGTGCGCAGCTTCGAATGAGTTGATGAAGTCAGCCTGCGACCTCAGTGGGGTATGCGACATGCGGAAATGAGACGCGATGACGCTCGTGCCTGCTTCGTCGATTGAAAGGGCTGTTCCAAACGACGCTTTCCCAGCGAGGGGGCACTCTTCGTTAGTGGGGGAGACGAGCCATTGTTCAAGATAGCGCATGAACTCTTCGCCTTCAGGGAGTCCAACCATAGTGATGTTCCACGCGGGGTTCCGACCATACAAACATGGACGACAGAGTCTCTCGGAGTCCCTTGGTGTGCAGAACTTCGAAGGGTCTGCCTTGCGGACCCGGCAGCAAGTCTCCATAGCGGGGTCAAGCCACTTGAAGAAATCGTCGATCCAAGAAGCAGCTGGCTGTGAGATAAAGGAAGCTTCGGGCCTCTTGCGTTCAGCTTCTAAGATGTTCGCAATCGACAAGTCATTGCAGGTAGTAAAGCGGCCGCAGAGCTCTTGTTGACCTACTCGTCGGGTGACATCGATGTCCTGCGAAACGAAGTACACGGGTGGACCAACGTCGAGATAGACATCCAAGTTGTCAAAGTATGCATTCAGGTATGATTCTGAGGGCAAAGCAAGCCTTTGGTCTTGTTCGAAGTTGTCAGTGGGACGAGAAGTAGATAGCTGATGCCTACAACTCACCAAGACCAAGCTCTATATGCTGTAAAGATATCACAGAAAGCACAAAGAATCCAGAAAATGTAAGGAGTACAACCCCTTTGACAGCCGGTTGCAGAAGGAATGGTGCATAGTGCCGACGAATGAAACGAGCAACTGTACCCAAACCACTGCTTCCCAATGGAACGTCGAGAAGCGCGATGCGAGATGGCATGCGAATGCAGGGGAAGCAATCAGCACGGCTAGCCTAAAGGGTTGTCACATAATAAGCCAGTGCGGAGGTTACAGTATTTACCTCAACACGCTTCAAGTCAATAGCGAGGGCACTGACAAAGACTGTGACTTGCAACAACGCGTTCAAAAGTACACTGCCAGCGGCATATAGCGCAAAGTTCCGTACGGCCGGCATTGGCACCAAAGCACCCAACGCGAATGCAACAGTCTCTGTAACGGTACTGAGCAAAATGGACGGACCCATCTTCGCTAGAGTTCGTGCCACACGCTCCTCCACAGAGAGGAACAACGGCAAAGATCCGGCATCAACGGAACCGTCTCGGGTGGACTCAAACGGCGAGCGATGAGAGTGGGTAGGTGAACGTGGCATCGACAAGCTACCGCCTTGCAATGCTGCTGGGGCATTGGGCCCGTGGAGCAGGTTCTGGCGATCGAGCTCATGCACCAAGATGAACACATTATCAACACCGACAGCTAGGACGAGGAATGGGATGACCTCAGCGATGATTAAAGTCGTTTTCACCCCGACTAGGGAGAAAAAGCCAACTGAAGAAGACACCGACAGGATGACAAGCCCAATGCCGAAGAGGCCCAACATGAACTTGGAGTTTACAAATAGATTGCGAGGCAAACGAGGGAAGATGCGTGGTGTTGTCCACGAGTCGACAGATATCGAAGATGATGTGGTAGTCGACCGTCTGAACAACAAGGGGAAGTTCTGAGCCCATTGTGATAGTGAAGCCACGACGCCTTCCTCCTCTCGTCCTGCAGTCCCATTGCCCAATGTCAAGGAGATGTAGAAGAACATGGCGAGATACGAAAGCACAACGATCTTGACATCTGTATTGGTGCTTTTACTGATTTCCTCCTCGAGGGAGATACCAGTGGAGAATGCGATCTGCATGCCAGCCTCCGTGAGTATTCTTTCACTGAGGTCAAGCAAATAATCTTTGAGAGCTCCCTCCCACTCCATAGCTTTGGCTTGCTCGGCGGCATCCAGAGAGTCTGACAACACGTATGTGACTACAAGCGCCTCAGCTTCCAAGTACGACTTGGTGGCTGTGATGCTCTCTGGCACACCACCAAGTACGTATTGAGGGCCCAGGGGTTGCTGGAAGTCAGGCAAACAGTCTACAGGAGAGTGGGCGCAGTGTAATACACGGCCCTTCCACGTGGAGTGGTCATAATCGCCGAAGTCGTTGCCAAACCATGCGCCAATGGACTGCACAACACACGCGCCGCGCGGCCCCGCAGGCTTGAAACATACGTCTGTGAGGCGGTAACCATGCGGAGATGAACGAAGAGCACGAATGTCGCTCTCTACGTTAAGCCAGTAGTCGAGGTGCTCGTAAGAAAGGACGGCACGGTTGTTAGGCGTGAGGGACGCGTTGTGGTAGGTTTCCACAGGAAGGCCTGGAGCATTTGTGACGAAGACCTGTTGCGCGCGGTAGAAAGGGCCAAAGTGCTGGTCAAAAAACTCCTTCTGTAGTTTGCTCTCGGAGTCTGGGGAAACCCACAGCCTGATTGGATCTGTCTCCACCTCGAACTTCTTCCAACCAAAATTAAGCAAACCGACAACGGTGAACACCAATGCAAATGTCAAGAAGGGTGACGAAGCCGTCCACAGACCAAGGCGGTAAAACGCGCGTCTGAGCAGAGTGTTCAGGCGGTACTGACGCGGTTGAGATGCCCCAATAGGATCGAGGAGTGATGTTCCACGACCGATGCGTCTAGACTCCGTGGACTGTGCACCCAACGAATCGTTCCCATCTTGGGGAAGTGACATTGCTCCTACCAACCCGCGGTTGTGTAACCTTGGTGATAAGGTAGTGGATGCAGCGTCGGCAGATAGGGCCATGCGTTCGTATCTCTTTTCCCGCCTTCTCCGGATTGTGACTTGCCAGATATATCCGAATAGGAATGATCCCACGGCTAGGGCATATGCTAGTATGAGGACAAAAGACAAGCAGGAGAGAGGACCAACATGGCAAGTTGGTCCTTCACCCGGCGCAGGGACATCAGGTAGTGCTTGGCAAACGTCCGGGCAGTCAATGCAAGTACACCGACTAGCCAAGTCGTTATCTGTGCAATTCCTCGGGACGGGGTTGAGAGGAGTGAACATTGGTGGTGCTGTTGAGGGGTAGTTAATTTGAAAGGGACTGCCGAGATCCTTCTCGTCTCCCAGGAATTTGAGAAACTCTGAGTAGGTTTTGGCGCCACCGCCAATGAGGTCCATGGCATATCCATTGGTAGCTCCAACCTGGACACTCTTACAGCTATCATAGAAACCTGACGCAAACTGTTCTCCGACAAAAAAGTCCACACTTTTTACCGCGGTCTCGCCCGAGCTAGACTTCTGAGTCTTAGTTACGCTCAAAAATGAGCCTTGCTGAGGAGAGCAAGTGAAGGTGCAGAAGAACGACCTGAAGTTGTTGCGACAGGCTGGGCAGGATGAGATGAGGAGCTCTGCCTGAGCTAGAGAGCTCCTCAGGGTTTCCACCTGGTCTGAGGTGCAGCAAGTTGGTCCCTCTGCGTATTCCGCGCCGCAAACGGATAGCAGGAGGTCCCTTGCTCCCTGATTCTCGGGCTGCGATAGATGAGTACCTGCGTTAGTCTATCCTCGCTGGATATGGGCGAGCATACATACCTTGACTGCTGGACCGTCATACGGACATGGTAGCTGCTGACCGAACCAACCCTTGGACCCACAAGAACCCCTCATAGCACATTGTCCTGTGTCGCTGTCTGACATTGTGGGGCGAATACTGAGTGCAATAGCTCACGGAAGAAATGGTTGTATAAATCTGAGAAAGAGGTAATGCCAAAGGAAGGACAGTAGAACAGCCGTGGAGTGCCAGTGAGCAGACCAGTGAGGCTCAGGCTGTGGGTGAGCGAGTAGCTAGCCTCAGAACGCGTACCACGTGCCGGAGCCATCACGTGCTCAACGGAGATTAAGTTCTTGGAGACTCTCCGCCGTGCCACCAAGCTCTCTCAAGTCTACCGCATTGTAATGGCGGAGGAAGCCAAACAGAAGAAACTGAATAGCGCCTCAAAGCCCAAGAAGCGCTTCGTGGGGTCAAAGTCTGCTGCGCCGTCAAAACCTGGCTCCGCAGTTCAAATTGCGAACCAGATTCCAGATGATATCCTCACAGATGCCCTCCTCAACCAAACCATCAATCAATTACCTTCCAACTACTCCTTTGAGATTCACAAGACGATACATAATGTCCGCAAGAACAGATCAAAGATGGTTGCCCTCCAGATGCCAGAGGGCCTCCAGATGTTTGCATGTGCCATCGCGGATATCATCGAGCGGTGCGCAGGTGATCGCAAGATGTCTTCGCAGAAACACCCCTCATCTTAATATCTGCACGATAATTTTTTAGCTTTACCGATGCGCTGACTGTCATCATGGGCGATGTCACCTATGGCGCGTGTTGCATCGATGACTACACTGCAGTCGCCTTGGGCTGTGACATGATGGTCCATTACGGACACAGCTGTCTTGGTTCGATTTTTCACTAGACATCCAGGTAGTGACGTCTGAACCGTGGTTTCAGTGCCGATCGATCAAACTACCATCAAGACGCTCTATGTATTTGTCGAAATAGCGATCGACTCTACACATCTCACCAAAACTGTTCGACTGAACTTCCCGAGTGATCGTGCCACCTTCCACGAAAAACTTTTGGACTCCGAGGAAGCTAATGCAAAGATACCTGCCGGTCAGCAAATTGGCAAAACCCGTCACCTTCGCATCAAAGGGCCGCAGTCAACGGGTGCCACCTCAGAGGACGCCCAGGCTCAGCACTCGCGAATATCCCAACATCCGACGCGGTTGGCGTTAGTATCTACTATTCAGTTTGTTGCAGCTTTGCAAAGGCTCAAAGAGGACCTTACTACTATGGAATATCACGATACCGCAGCACCTGGACTGCCATCAGATGAGGAGTCCAATTTCTGGACTGGCAAATACGAAGCGACGATACCCCGCTCAAAGCCACTTTCACCTGGAGAAATTTTAGGATGTACGGCCCCACCACTCAGCGACGTCGATGCCCTACTGTATGTCTCCGAAGCTTAGCTTTTGATCGTGGTGAAAACAGCTTGTGTAGATACCTAGGGGATGGTCGTTTCCACCTCGAGTCCATCATGATCGCCAACCCTACCGTTCCCGCTTTCCGGTATGATCCCTACTCAAAGAAACTCACTCGAGAACGCTACAATCACGACGAGATGCGAACTATCAGAGATCAAGCTGTCCAATCTGCCCGCAAGACCATATCTGCCTTTTCCCCACCCTTGCAATCGCAAGATTCACTTGCCCTTGAATCAACGACCAAACCATCCGAACCACTCCCTCAGTTATGGGGCGTTGTCCTAGGCACGCTTGGTCGCCAGGGAAGCTTTAAGCAACTTCAAGCAATCACCCACCAGCTCACAACCTCTCGCGTTCCGATACCCTATATGCCAATCCTACTTTCCGAGCTCTCCCCTGCAAAGCTCGCCCTGTTCAGTCCGCATATATCAGCTTTCGTGCAGACGTCTTGCCCAAGGCTGTCCATCGATTGGGGGTACGCGTTCGATCGGCCGTTGTTGAGTCCGTATGAAACAAATGTGGCGTTGGGACAGGCAAAGGGATGGATGGACGAGGTTAAGGAAGGGGAGACGATGAAGGGAACGTATCTGATGGACTTTTATGAAGCCGGCAGCCCATGGGCGATTTCTAGACAGAAAGCATTGTTTTGATCTGCTAGTAGCGGAGGTTATCATGACCAAGTACTTATATATACTAAATGTTCAAACGCTACAACGTGACTGTTGCTTAGTACAGTCGGCTCCCTTATAACACATACCTGGTATAACCCACAGCATTTTCAGTTTCCCGAGCTTCACATTGTCAGTGTCTAACATGTTATAAAGGAGTCGACTGTGATATTTTGCTTTCTGAGTTTAGGACCGAGGTGCCCTTCTGTGTGATACCCTCCCCGCATCATTTGATTTGGTTGGTAGACGCTGGTTGCGCAACCCAGACAAGCCTACATGAGCCCAGACTGCGGACAATCATGCGTTTGCATCTCAATTTGTAGCAAAGCCACCAGGAAGATCACAAGTGTGTTGAAGTCGTGCAATATCATCATAGGTAAAAAGGAACAGATACGAGTCCCGATTCATGTGCAAGCTAGACACTGCAGAGAGCATAAGTCTACAGTCCACCAGATCATGAAGTAAAACGCACCCATAAGCGTACTCGACCTCGTCCACCCCACCTCCCGAGGCGAAGGGGCCCGACTGCTCTCTCGGCATGGGACCCAACTCTGATTCATCCGAATCGTCCAGATCAATAGCACTACCATCGTCCAAACCGAAGGGCAACACAGGGCGAAGGCCACCTCCTGAACTCGATCGACGGTTCCCAGCAGGAGATTTAGGGAGTGCAGCCATAGTCTTCGGGCTCATGTGCTGATTACGATCACGATCAATTTTCATACACCATTTTCGACAACCAAGGAACAGAGTCCTCACCTCCCAGTTGTTCAAGTTCTCATCTGGAATATCGCGATCTTCTCGGCCTTCAAGTCTTGCATCGTCACCAAGGTTGCCAATAGACACCACACTTTCGCTGTCGCTGATATCGTCCGTCATATTGGACACGAATTCAGGAAGCCGATGCCATGCCGAATTTGAAGCGTTCGTTGAAGGGAACGGTGGACCATACGTTTGTTCATCCGACCAACCCAGATCCGACAAGTATTCCTCGTACTCTTCTTCGAACGCCAAATCTTCGGTGGTGTACGGTAAGAAAATGGATGGGTCAGGGGCTTGTGATCGAGGTGGAGGGAAGACGTCTGCTTCGACGATATTCGGGGTACCGAGAGGTCGGATGATATTCCCAAGGTCTAGACCAGGAGGTAAACCTTCGAGGTTGTGGGATATGCTGACCGAACGACGGTGAGCTTGGGCGTGTTGGTTCGCAGCCTGTGTGCCATATCGCTTGGTGTTGTCTACCAATTGTATTCATGACCACAGTATTCCAGAGTCAGAGAATCGCTTACAAAACTTGACCAGGTGGCGCAGGGCTTGCTCTTGTGCCTTAGTTCCAATGTAAAACAGTTATTGAAAGAGCATATAATAGTCCTACCTGTGCGTCGGAGACATCATCAACTTCATTACCAGTGAGCCATTCGTCGCGTAAGTCTGGTCTACAATTGAGGTAGATAGACGTGATGACCTTCATGTTTGCTACGCAATTATGAGGCTTCCTAGCTAGTGAACATGTGATTTCTAACTCACATTGGCGCCATTTGCGACCGCAGAACGGCACTTGGCTCTTGATGAGCTTAAGAACATGAAGTTGCAGTATCGGGTGAGGTACACGAAGCACCCGTTTCAGCACAGCCTAGCGCATGGGTGAATCAGTGGCATGTCTTCCACAACGCATAGATTGTTTGCTCACGGAGCTCTTGTATTGAACTAACATCCATATACGGTGAGACCGGCTCTTTGACAACTTCTGCATGATTTTTGCAAAGTTGATGGACGAGAAAAAGTTTCGCCAAGAAAAATCAGTGAGCATCTCTACTTCTTCTTCGTGTTTCTGCCCGTTGGGCAAGGTCTTAGTCTGCATAACTATGTGCGAAGCCGCACGAGGCTTCTCGTCTTGTATGCTTGGAGCAATGCGTGCATGGTGAATCTGGCAGTAACGGAAAAAACTAGTGCGAATTAGAGTCGGGAGCCTTCAAGCGGATGTCTTCGGCTTACTTGTGATCAGGGGAGTCAGCCCTCGACACAACCGACGCCGATACTTCTTGCAGACCAAACATTTTCAAAATGAGGAGTAAACAGTTTGTGTCAAGCAAGAGCTGGCCAAGGTGATGGAACTTCATCACATCTATTCACGTGTCCCATTGATATCCGCATATAAATGAACAAGAGGCTTACGAGATGCCTTGAACCATTTCAATGTCAATAAGAGGATCGCAGATACTGCTTTTGATGTGATCTCGCGGTGTCGGGTAACATCGAGATCATCAAGCGTTGGCGGAGGCGCAGGCGGTTGTTCATGGGCTAAATGAAATTAATAATGAGACGTGCGAAAAAACCAATGATCCTTCCGGCTCACGCGAAGCGACTCCAGGCGGAAATACGGAGGACGTGGACGACTGAGGAGCTTGCTGCTGACCTGTACCAGCCGAAACGGTCGCCAACAACAGTTTCAGCAGTACCAGCACCCAACCAGGCAGTACTGGAATAACAGAACTCTAGGGATTGATAAGTTATTAGCCATCGGCAGCGATACTTTTCATCTTTGGCTTACGTAGATCACTTCGACCCTCTTCAGGCGCATGAGATCCTCTTTCCTCTCCCTGGTTTTGCGTTCCTGCGTACTTGGTGTAGCCTCAGCGAGCGCCTCAGCCTCCGCAATTCTGGCATCAAGTAACGCAATGTCAGGCAACGGTTCGGCAGTCTCAGGATCCTGGGATTGACCTTTGAACACCACCATCCAAAGGTAGTAACTGGTCCACTCACCTCTGATGTGACCTTTGGAGGTTCAACATCACAGTCCGACCCGGGTAAATGTTCCAATCCGCTTTCAGTGGTCATACATTCCTCCCTCGTGCGCCACATCTGCCACAATGATAGACTCACGTACATGTGCCGATTGTAGAGTTTGTCCGCCTCGTCGATGGCAAAGGGAACCAACCGAACATTATTGGGCCCAAACTTACTCTTACGAGAGAAGGGGAATAAAAATGGACGGTTTTGATCAGTCTGGTATTGTTGCTTCTTCGGCTTTGGAGAAGGTGGTGGTGAGGGTGCAGGGGTTGCGGGCTGCGGGTTCGGGCGGAAACCCATATTTTGTGACTCCTGCTGGAACGGCTGGTTCAAGCCGCTGGGCATCACCGATTGATATTCCGAGTCATCATGATGATAGTGATGGCGAACTGGAATGGGAGAATATGCCTGTGCTAATTTCGCGGTCGTGACTGAGGATGTAGGTTTGGCCAGAGTAGTATCTGTAGCACGGGCGGGTGGAACTGGTGGAGGTGCAAACGTCGGATATTTGACAGAGGTTTCTTGGTGAAATGTCTCAAGATCGAATGGGGTGCATTTAATGGCGACGGCTGGGAAGGGGACATGGTATTGAGCTCGCAACCGCGTGGGAATGAGAAAATGGACGCACCTTCGTCGGGTACTGATGGTAGCGATGCGACCTCTCGCGCGAGCTTCTTCACGCGTGCGAGTTCTCTTATTCCTCCACAGCACGCGAGCAGAGTTTTCCATAGGACGAGGAGGAGCTACAACCAGTCAGGAAGTCACCATCACTTGGTCGGGGGGTATCCATACTTTCTTAATTGGATAGCCTTTTGCACTCTTGTCTTTCAAGCCAGACACGACATTGAACAGGTAGACGGGTAAAGGAGGATCCATGCTCACTGGTTATAGTACTTAGTCGTTGAATGTGAATGTGATGTGGCATGGCTTACTCAGTTCATCCGCAAAATCATCTCGCTCTTTGAAAACCTCGATTAAATGATACATCATCCCGAGGTACACCGATATCTCGGTAGTGAATTCTTCCAAAAAGTCAGCCTTTTCTGCGGCGGTGATCTGAAAATGCGTCGCATCTGCATCTGAAAGCGAGCTGTTCCGGTACGATGCGATGAAGATCACAAGAAATAACACGAGCTTATTACATACCAAAGTAGGTCGTGCTTTTGGCTGGCAATCTTCATTGACTCTATGATTGTATTCAAGCCATTCGCGGTTCGAACCACCTTACAGTTCTCGTAAATCCAGTGGAGTTGATGTTCCGGAGATGTGGTTTCAGCAAACGTGCCTAATGGAATGCGCCATGAGTCAACTCCCCGATGATAATAAAGCCGGACGCGATTAACCTTGAAGCACGTAAAACAGACGACGGGCGTTGGTGAACCGAATTTCGGCGTCACGATGCTCGAGGCTTTCTAACAGGAGTTCAACATGAGCCTTTCTTTGGGCATGTGTGGTGTCAGGGCTTGTCCACTCTACAAAGAGGAACGTAAACTTAATGGAAGGGATGCTAGCTATCCAGCTCACCAACATACCTCGAGGAAACGAGCCTTGCCAAGCTTTCAAATTTTCGGCGACCTGCGGCATTTCTACGTACGAGTAGAATTCATCGATTTCGTTCATTACGGTGTCCTCATCATCGTAGCGAAAGTCATAGAACGATTGCTGCGAAATACACGTATGGTCAACATTTGATGGCGAACACTATAGTACGTGTTTGCCTGCCTTGGGCTTGGGTGCTGAGTTAACCATAGCCCTAAGCTGTCCCAAGGTGATGGAGTCCAGCCCGAGTTGCTGTGCTGTGCTGGTACTGTCTTGCATGTCACCTCCAGAATAAGGCGGAGGTGCGAAAATCATACTCATAATGGCAGCTGAGGGAACGGATGTGGATGACACAAAGCCGTGTGTCAGAGGCTTGGGAATTCAACAAGACGAAATAGGAGTAAACAACCTCCACACAAATTGATCACGTCACGTGCACCGTGTAAGTATGTTGATATGTAAATAATTGACAATTTTTATGCAGATATTCACAAACACGGGACGGGAACCCGATAGCATAGCTGAGTCAGTACGGGCTTGAATCATTTGACAATATGAAGAGTCCCCCGAGCTAAGTTTGTCTGGCCGATTGTCCAGCTGAGAAGGAATCGGATATCGCGCCGTTTATCTTTGGGAGGGTTCCCTTCCAATAGTAAAGACAATCTCGTTTGTACAGAATCGACCATGCTCCGAACCGTGAATAGAAGACGCCCTGGGGAACAACTGGAACAATCAAATCCTGGGGCCAGGACACCAATGGCCAAACTCGACCGTTAGTATTGATGAATGATCTGATATCGATGGTGGCGAAATGAGGGACGGTATCAGAAGCCAAACACCGGAGTCAGACCACGATGCGCGTCGGCGATGGCCAGCGATGGAGGGATGAAGGGATCCAAAGATCGTGACGAAAAACAAAGGAGCGCCAAGAGTTGGGACTGATGGATGGGTGCCTGAGTTTCTAATTGGGGAGGTTTCACATGGATCAAGGTGATGAGAAACCGATGAAGGAGATGATTGATCTGGGTGGGCATAAGGTGTGGTTGCGAAAGATGGGCGCATGGCGTGGACTTAGTAACGATGTTTCTCGTGGGGTGTGAAATGAATCACGATGCTCGAATTTACCCAAGTAGATTAGTACGTCGGCAGGGGACATACGTACACAGCGGCGGTGATATTATCACTGAGGTTAGTAACTAGGACGCTAGCTGTGGCATAGGTAGGCTGGCATGCAGCCAATGGATTTAATGGCAGGCAGTCAATGACAAGTCACTACTAGTCCGGCAGCGTGAACGGAACCAAATGCGATCGTGGAAAAGTATCACATAATCTGGTTTACAAGATATCCTATATAACAAAAAAAAATTAGCAAGCTTAGTTAGGACCGTTTAGGCTGTAGATCGACCTCGCAGTCGGTCTCCTTCTCGCCAACAAATCTCTCTTCTGGTTCGACTCATCGTCTGCGACAGCGTCGACGTCGCTGGAACCGACGAGGAAGCATCGACGAGGTTATCGCTGACAACGTCGACAATCTCTCTCATCTCTCCCTGGGTCTCCCGTTTCTCCACTAGACGCTCCCCGCGGTACAAGACAGTTTCTAGCAGCGGTGTCTTTTCCATAGGCCATTATCCGCTCTTCAGGACATCCACCCAGAGCATAACAAAAGGCACGCCTTTGCTGCGCGTTAGCCATTATCACCACGCTCGGTCTTCAGACTTCTCCTATTCTAGTCTATCGTGCCCTGCATCCCTTTACGACCCATCTTACGACTTTTTGCTTCCTCGTCCTTTGACTCCAAACCGCCAATATATTTACTCTAGAGATCGAACTGCTTTTGTGCCTTCTGTGCTTCCTGCAGTCCAGTCTCTGTCCTTTTCCATCTGCAGATGCCAGTCCCTGTCCCTTCTGTCCCTAATCCTATCGCGCACTCTGTTCAAAAGTGTAACAAAGCTGGCGACTCTACAAATTCTCAGCCTTCCGTCTTCCAACATCTGAAGCGCACCCTTCCCCTGTCTCCAACAGGTCCACCCCCCTCTTTTGGTAGCCGCAAGCAGTGGATTAACTCTCTGCCCTCGTGGAGAAGGACCAAGGCTCGCCACATTTGGGACAACGACTCTAGCTCCGCAACAGTGGTAGACCGGCAGGGTTTTTGTAAAGGGTTGGCTCGCGCGGTCAACGCACCGGCCATTAAAGGAGCCCACGTGCAAGCGTGTATTCCGCCCCTAAATACCTTGCTGAAAAATTGTGGCATGGAAATCGTTGCACGGGAACCCTTTGGCACGGAGCAGGAGCCACGGGCGCACTGGAGTCGAACTCCCTCTGTGGATCATGTCAAGCAGGCTCTCGTTGAGAGCGACGCCACAGATGGCCATGGGTGGTCTCCCACTGCGCACCTGCACCCAGAGGACGAGGGCGGCCTATTTGCACCCGTTCTCGAAGACGATTCTCCCGACCTGATGGGTGGTGACGTGGGCTCTAGTCCCCTAGAGCCACTCACACCTTTTGGGGATTACGTTGACCAAGCCGTCGCCACCTCAGATGCTACAGTTGCCCATGACCCCCTTGCGCCCAACAGACCACAAGAGTTCCAATTCCCCTATTCAGCTCTTTGCGGTGCTCAGTGCTACTCCCAGTGCTATCACCTTCAGGCCTATCCCCACTTGGAAGTAAAGGAACCCTCTGTCACGGCAAGCGAACAGCCGCCAACAGCAACGTTGGCTTACAAGAAACTCGCTGGACCATTGCCCGAATGGATTGTTTCCTATGTATGGAAGGTTTGCACAAATGCGATCGTACTTCCGCAGCCGATTGCTGGTTACACGTGCGTCGATAATATTTTCTGTCCGTGAAGCCTATGTGTTGACTCTGTTTGTAGACTTTCCAATGTGCCGCAGCTTCGGCAGCCCGCGCCGCTGCACCTGATTGGTCCTGTTCATTCGTTGCTAATGTCAACGCTTCTTCAGCCATCGGCAATTCTTTTGGCTTTGTGGTACATTGTGCACTTGCCTGTCTATCTTGGTGCGGGTGGTCTAGGTCCGGAGCATGTAAAGGAGCGGCGGTTTAGGGTTGAGTTGCTCGGTGATGCTCGCGACGCTGTTGATAGAGATTCTCTTGAAGGCACTGTGACTTTCAGACTCATTGTGCTGGGATGTATGCTGGCAAACAAGTGGCTTGACGATCACACTTTTTCCAACAAAACATGGTAAGATTCTGTCCGGAAATGGAAGTACCTGATTCTAACATTATTGGACACAGGCAGACTATTTCTAACGTACCCGTGCAATTACTCAACAAGCTCGAGTATCTCGCGTTGGATATCTTCTCGCACGATATCTCGATCTCCCCATCGACTTGGTCTCAATGGCTCAGCCACTTGCTTTCGTACCATCATTCCCTTTCCACTGCTACTTTCCCCCAACCCATCTCGCGTCCTGCCTCCAGTCCCCATTCAATCATCCGGAAAACCATCCAGGAGATTATGGAGGCGCCCCTTGTGCACCTCTCCAACGAGCCGGTGTTCCTTGGCGTCGAGCAAAGACTGAAGGAGAAATTCGTGTTTTCCTCTTCCTCAGAGGACGCTGAGTCCTTCGACATTGACTTGGACAAGGATGGTCCTCTTCGCGATGAGTATCTGCCCAAGCGTCGAGCGAGCAATGGAAGTTCTACTCGTAGCCGCAGCTCAGAGTCTGGTATTCCGCCGAGAATGGATGCAGCTTCGTCGCACCATCTATGGCTTCACAACCAAGTCAGTGCTGCTTTGCCACCACCTGCGAAATGGAGTCCCGCTGGTGACGAGCCAATATACCGCCCAAGCGACCGTACTGGTGCCATTTATATTCCAGTGCAGCCCTCTCTTGCGCCGCACTACGTCGGCCCAGCTTCAGCAGTGTATCAGGCTTGGCCTACCGCCAGCTTGGCCCACGTTCCAGCCAGGCAGCACCCTGATGGTGATTCCGTGGCAAACACTTTACCGATACATCACTATCCGTATTGGGTCCCTGTCAATCGTCCCGCAATACGACAGCCTCAAACCTTTTGTACCTCCGATTACTACACGGGTTCTGATCACTCCCGTGCATACTCTCATGGAGGATTTGATCACAGATGCAGTGACATCCGCACGACACCTGGTGGCACTGGGTACCACACGCAGCCGTTGACATCCTGGACATCCTTGGAACAGTACGGCTACGTCACATCTAGAAAACCACTTGGCCCTCACCCGCCACTGAATTATCGGTCGACCTGGCTACGAGCCTGAGCTCCAGCGAAAGCTCCCGGATGTTCTGCGCCTAGAATCTCATTTCGACTACTTTTTTTCTCATCTCGCCATCGTAATGCTGCACCCAAGTTTCCCGTGTGGTGCCATAATCTCCGCTCTCTAGCTCATGCATGCCCATTCTTTCGCGGCCTGTGAATACTGGTTTCTTTCTTCGCCTCTGGCGCTGTGTTATACAACTTCGGGTCCCCATGTTATTAAGACATATCCATCCCGTCTTGGGGACCAAGCACCTGTTTCATCATCTTTCGACGTCTCGACCGCGTAAGCGTCCTATCTATGCGGGTCGTCATTCGCTTTCAAATCGACCCAGTTGTCGTCCGCAGCCTGATTGATATCCTTGGACTACCACCTTGTCCCCATACTGCTGTTCATGGATTGAACATTCACAGCCATTTGGTTCCTGTTCTCACATCAAGTTTCCATTAGTACCCTCACGCCGCTAACCTAATCACCCTTTTGACGACTTAGTTTCCTGCCTTTGGCTCGGGTTGTTTCTTCTTGTTACGTTTTCAAGGTCGAAGACGCATCACGAAACCACACAAAAACATGCAGAAAATCACCACGTAACGCTACAAAAACATTTAGCTCTTTTTTCGCACTTTCATTACTCTTCCCAACTGCCGCCATTTTCGTCCATTGTCCCGCAGCCCACCAATCTCATTATCCCCTACTGGTGATTGCGATTGAGTAGTCGAACTTCGTGTGCTTTACTTCTCATCCTTTCCCTCCCCTTGTGCCTTCGTAGGTAAGTAGTTATGCAGCCCGCCATTGTTCCAGCTTCTGGGCGAGAAGTCAGTACGGCAGATCAGAGTACTCCACACGCTTCACAGCTTCACTTCCAAACCTTGGATGCTATTCAAACCCTATGCCTCACTGTACTGGATGACCAGAATTTGAAATCATAAGGTCTCAAGACGGGTAATTCATGGACCATTGATATAGAACATTACATGCAGGTGTACTTCTTTTCGTCTCTGCTCTTCAACATCAGATGCGCACCAGGATGAATGGTACCTACGGGTCAATTTTAGTTAGAATGACACCTAAATCCAGGGAGACGAACTCACTTCAACGTCCTCTCCTTCCTCGTCCATCAGCATAACTTCAACTAGCAAATGCTTGACGTGGGGTGGAATAGGCTTCTTGCTGACGTGTTCAACGAGCTTGCTGAACTTCATCGGTAGTCTCTCCGCGCTCTAAAGGACGCATCAGGACGCATCCACGAATCCCAAGAAGGTTGACGCATACCTTCTTCCTGTCGGTGAAAGAGCTCCACAACATGCTCACGCCTTGGCTGACCATGCTGACATCGAGATCGTGGTTTGTCTTGAACCATGCGACGAACTCTTTCAACGTAGGATCGTTCTTGAATTCCAGGCGGTCCCAGAGTGTCCATTCTGTGTTGCCGAACTTGTTCTTTTGCGCTGCGATAGGTTCGGAGAAACCGAAGAAAGGAAGAGCAAGATTGACAAATCCGTTCTTGTAGTCCTCAAGTTTGTTCCTGCCATCGATGATCTTCATCCCAACGTCAGGGTACGTCCCCAAGGTGAATAGCGGAGCAAGACCTACTTTGTAGAGTTCCAGGCACACCAACCCGACGACGAGGGCGGTAGTTGTGGCGATGGCGGGGATGATCTTGCCAGCAATTTGCTTTGTTGTGTGCCGGTCGGCAATGGGAATGTTGTAGTTCATTGCACGAAGATTGGAAGCTGCGGTGATGAAATCTATATGATGATTGGTGTCGTCATCTTTCTCGAACTCAACAGGCGTAAGGCGATAACCAGCAAGAGAGGAAGGGGGAGGCAACTTCTTAACGAGTCCACTGAGATCATCCGAGTCTGGATTCAGCGTTAGCGGTGGAAATCACAAAAATTCATTAACCGCACCAGCCGTGGGATGGTTGACCGGATCATTCTCATTGATCTGGATCTTCACTCCGCTCTTTGGAGAAAACTCAGGAACGATGACAGAATCCGCGATTTTCCTGAAGATAGCCGGGTCGGTTTCCCCTCGAAGTCCGTAGTTGTATGCGTGGAGGTTTGCCGCGGAAATGATAAAGGTTAAGTGGGTTGGCTGAGAATTCATCTGTCAGTTACTTCTTCAACCCACATTTGCCTGGGCAACTCACGTCGGCAGAGTTGAAGGTTAGTGGGTCAGGCGCTCGTTTAGGGCCGCTCCAGAATGGTTGTCCAGTACTCGTCACATGATCCTTGGGCAAACTGTGAAGTAGCTGTCGAATAGCATTGTTGTACTTCTCTTCGAACTGAAGACGAGCCCAGACAATACATTCATCAAAGGTCAGTGGTTTGTTTATCACCAGATAGGACACTATTTGTTCGATGTGATCATGTTGCTGACCGGAGTACTTGAGGGAGTTCTCCAGATAGTTGGGTTCTGAGAGGTATTGATTGATAGACTCTATAGGCTTGACGAACATGGCATCGAACTCTTGTCTACTCCACTCGATGGTATGTGTAATTGCGTTGGGGAAGTTCTTGACAGTGCAGGAGAGTGTTTGCTTTTCCGGTGGATCCTGTGATGACGAGTAGGATTCTGTGAGGTGAGGAATGACGACCTGAACGTTTCCTTTCGTGCCCATGGTCCCGGACTCCAGAAGAGGCTTTTCGTACAAAATGCAGCGTTGGTCCATGTACACACCTGGAACCAGATTAGCACGGATGCGGGTTCACAACGCGTGTACCTCACGAGCGGCAACGTTGTCCAAAGCGTTGGTTACACCATCGAGGGAAGCAAAGAGGTCATCATCGAACACACCTACCATCACGTGAAAATTGAAGCAGGGGTGGGTCGACAGAAATGCTTACTCTCAGTGGCCTGCCCAACAGGTTCTTGTTTGCATAGAATATGGCCTTTCAGCGCAGGATTCATGTCCGCGACAGCGGCAGCAGCGACCTCTGACTTGAACTTCCCGAGATCCTTTGCGCGGAATAGGAACTGCCGATTCAAGTTGCTCTTCTCAATGGTATCAAGGTCAGTAACATGAATTTTCGCGTGAGGTCCAGTGGCGAGGCCCATCATACTCCAGTTCTTGAGCATCTCGCATCCGATAGCTCCGGCGCCAACAAGGAACTGACGATGGTTGGCAATCTTGGCCTGGAATGACCTTCCGAAGACTGCAATCTGTCCGTCATACCGGCTACCAATGGGTTTGCAGTCATCCTCTGTAGGAAGGACCGAAGGGAGTGACTCGAGCGAATCAAAGTATAAGTGCTGCACCATAGGGTGAAATTTGGCGGAGCACGCTTTCAAAACCTCCTGGGCCACAAAACCACCAATCACCGCTGTGATCGGGGAAATGTCGCCTGTCGCCTGATACGCCAGCTCCTCGAGGACCTTTTCGTCGGCGTCAGAATTCAGCTCCTTCGCCAGCGCAATGAATTTCTTTGCATCTTCAACATTGCGTGGGCGAGGAGCACCTCCATACTGTTCTTTGTACATTGAAAGCGCTTGAAAACCTGCATGGAGCGTGGCGGAACGGTCAAACTTGGCGAAGTCAGTGATGAAGAACTCGGGTGCTTGCAACGATTCTCGCAACGATTTCTGTCAGAATGTTAGCTTTTCCACAGAGAGTGTGCCCTACACTCACGAATTCAAGGATCTTGGGCATCTTAACCTGATTGAAGATTCCACCTCGGATGTAGTTGCCCAAGGAGGAAGTGTCACCGATAGTAAATGTATACGGACCCTTCACAGACACCCTCCGAGGCCGACAGTCGTTCAATGCTTCCATGCCCTGGACCTCGGTGAAGGTAACAAAGTCACCGTCTTCAAGGCCGTGACGTGCTTCATCCAGACAAGTTACGAGGCCTTCCTCATCCTGGAAGGGCACGTCAACGTGACATTGCACCTGCAAGGGACTACTCACCTTCTCCACAGACACGATCATTCCAGTCAAAGGCTGCTCGCCGGTGGGATCTACACAGGTGAACTTCGGTCCGAAATCATTGAACAGGGATCTTCAAGTAATTCATGAGAATACGAAGACAGGCCGGGTTGAGACTTACCCGAAGAGACCTCGAGTCTCGGCAGCGATAAAGTGGACACCATTGTGATGAGCCCAGTCATTGATTTCCAGTTGTTTCTTGTAAGACACGTTGCAAAGCACAACAGCCTAATACTTGTTGTTGCTCGCGTGCAAAGAAGAACATATATGTGCGCACTTGGAATGGTTGTATCAAGTCTACTGTTATCTCTTGACCGGCTTGCCCTCCTAGATCGCGCACTGGAACGTAAGCATTGAGTTCAGAGATACGAGGCAGCATAGCTGCTGCTCGTGGCTTTCCGACATCATCCTCGCGAAGGAAGTACTGATGATCGTGATGTCACGAATTGTCAAGAAAGGACCAGCGGTAGATACTCACTTGTGTGCTCAGATCTTGTAGGGTAACAGGCTCGGGATCATACAATGTTACTGACTTGACTCCGGCCAGGCAAACATTCTTAGCTAGGGTGTATGCATTAGATTGAGCCTCCCGTAGCATCCAGATTCCATGCCGTACCGATCTCAGCACCCAGACCCTGAAGGCCGACAATCAATATATTTGAGGTGGCCATCTTCTTCATCGCTTTAGAAGGGGGCTCAGCCAAAACCAATCAATGGACTTTCCTATGCCCCTACCTTCATGGCCGAGAACATACCTGAAGAAACATGCGATTTCAGGTGAGTGATGAACACGATGGCTTGGAACAGTTAGAATGCTCACAGCTGACGAGAGTAGAGGCCTTCGTCGATAGCAGCCTCATCCACATCCATCTTGGTTGCAAGGTTGGTCGTGTTGGACATGGTTATATGTGGGGTCGTGGTCACAGTAAGAGATGAGATGTATTTCACTGCCTTCGCCACTGGCGGAGGGTCGCCTCACTATGGACACTACTAAGCCTCTGACTAAGCTCAGGAAAGCTCCGATAGGTGACTTGAACAACATAGCAGTCATATACGGTCAATGATATCCAGTAACCAGTACAATAGGAAGACGTTGTCCGATAATCGTAACACAGTGTGTAGTGTGATTGGAAGAATGGGATGGAGTAGAACGAGATCGACTGTACCACCAGTAAACCAAACTTCACCGGACCGTGGCTGAAGCTGAAGCCTGAGCGCCCACGCAAGGCGCAGCGGGGGCCTTTAGCCCACCTGAAAACATCCACTAGGTTCCACACCACAGACCGGAAGAAATACAGAAACACATGGGGTCTTGCATAGACTTGGAAGGGCAAGAGAGGAAACGAAACGAGAGGACTCGCGTCAACCAGATTTCCGGGGGCTGTAAGAGATTGAAAAGGGGCGCGCTGACCGAGACAAGATTAGCCTTGAGTGGGGAACCAAGAGGCATTCTGGCATGCACCGGCAAGGCGGACGGTGTGAGCTAGACGAGCCCCGATGGCACCAAAGGGGCCATAGAAGGATGTACCCGCGGGTCGCTGGGGACGCGTCAAACCTGGAGCTATGTTAGATGTAAGAATCAAATCAAGGAGATCCTTCGCCGTGGTTCCAGCCTTGAGGTTCATGGTGTGGTGATCAGCGCCGGGCGCGATGCCAACGGTGCGTGGTTTGCGATTGACGATGGGATCACCCTCGGGACACCATTCCGCAGGGTCAAAGAGCTGCCAGTGGGAGAAGTGTCTGACGGGCTGGGGTGCGACAATTTCCATTGGAGGCTGAACCACCTTCGCAGGTGCATATTCCTCGTCTGCATAGCTCAGGGAAACCAATTCATCGAGCAAGCGGGCCATTATGCCGGGTGTCGACGCCTCGTCGTAGGTGAAAGGATCGAACTGACAGCCCATCTTGATGTAAGACCGCAGATAGATAATCATCTCCTTCCACTGCGTGTTGGTCATCATTGCGTTCCATCCGAGGCCTTTCAAAGCGAAGGTCTCCGTTTCATTGAGAATAGCCCTTGGGATGTGAGTAAGGCGGCTCCTGGAACATAGTCAGCCGCTGATGTACCGCGCTATTGGGCTCAATGACCTACCAGGTGCTGGTAGAGAACGTCGCATCATTGACGGACTTGTCGCCAAGCATTGCACAAGCGACGAAGGTGCGAAACATAAAATCTTCGGCACTGAAAGTTCCATTGTTATGGAGGTGCCGGAAAATGGGAATGCCCAAGAAAGGGATCTTGTCCTTGTCGTATTCATCGTCTCCCGCAAGGATGCCAATGAACCACAAAGCATGAATAATAACCTGTGCTGGGTTGCAGATGTCACTGATAACACGGCGGATCCGCAACGCGACTGGAGCGGAAGTCCCACCCTGTTTCCCGTGGTACCTGAGAGTGCAAGAAAAGTTCAGCATTGAAAATAAATATTGAGACTTCAGGGACCTACTGGAATCGGTGACCTCGCTGAACATAGGGCTCAAGCACTAGCTTATGCACCCATTCCGCGGCCCAGTTGGCCAGAGCAGTTACCAATGGAGAATCATGACTTGACCGGAGTTCCACGGTGGCACCAGGGATTACAGGCGCGGAAGGCAATTCGACAGGGAATGGTTCAACGGCGCCGCGCCGCGGGATGCCAGCACCTTCAATAGACGACGTGCCTGAGGCGCTGATGACTCCGCAACGAACTAGGATGTCACCAATTCGACGCCTACCTTCGAAGAGTTCCTCTGGCGAGTGTTCTTTGTTTGTGGTATTGTGGTGAGGGCATGTGATGCCCAGACCGGGGGGGACGAGAGGCGTCGAGCGGTGTTGACGGGTATGAGTGGCCTCGAAAAGCAGAGGGTCTTCAGGCGAGGGGTCCACGGTTTGAACGCCCCGGGTCAATGCTTCCATTCTGGCGAAGCTACTCCTGCAGGAGGTAGTGGCAGCGTCGTGCTCCGGTGTGGTGATGTTGGAGCTGGCAGCGGGGGACGGAAGGGTCACCACAGTGTGGAATCCGTTTTCATGAACGGTTCTTGCTTCCCCACATGCGTTCGCGTCGTGGCAGGTCGCCGCAGCGGCAAGACCGTGGTCATCGGCCACGCGGTCGGCATGATCTGTGAAATAAGAACGTGCATCCGTCGAGTGCACGAACCAGTCATTGGGGGGTTTAAGACCACCAGTGGCGGGCGCATCCTCGTTCGCTTTGGAGAGTTTGGATCGGGGTTGCATCACGTTTGACACATTGTCAATAAACATTGGTGGTGCCAGCATGGCGGGGTCCGGCGAGAGGACCCAGAGGGGTTTGTTGAAATACTTCGCCTTGAATGGGCGATCCAGGGCATGTCCAGCCTTCCTTGTACCTCTTGAGAACTTGAGGGCAGATATCATGGTGATGGATGAGTGATAGATGATAGCGATTCGAATGTAAGGAGACAAGGCGAAATTGTGAAGCAACGCAGGAGGCCTTTTGTACTGTTTCCCTCGTCCTCAGAATGGCAACCGCTTTGACGGGGTACACCCACAAGTGCGCCACAAACTTCTGACTGAGTGCTTTGACCTCGGGTGGTGATGGATGGTTTGAACAAAGCGAGTGGTCCACACTGCTACCACACCAAAGCGGAAAGTGGATGGGACAATAGCGCTGTGGACCTCAAAATAAAGCTATAAAAGTGAGTGATTTGGTGACCGTCGGCAAGTCGAACAAAACGGGGCTGAGGTGCCATTGCGCTGTGGACCTCTAGTAATCCACACTGAAATGCCTGGAGGTCTCCGAAAAAGGTAAGTCGTCAATTGAACGTTCATTTCATCTCCGCGAAAATGCCCTCGGTCACAAAGGGCTTTTGAGCGTCTCGTTTCGTAGGAACTGTGGAACGTGATATAGTATAGACCTCATCTGATGCACTTGCATGTAGCAGGCGGCAATCATAAGCGCGGCAAAAGCAAAAGAGAGCAAGCAACTTAACATTGGGCGGGGTGAAGCATAGTAAATATACATATTCCACATCGGGTACACGAGTCGATATACCTCTACTTGCGATAAAACTGATCGACAGCTGAGTGCTTTGACATCTCAAAGTGACAGAAAAACTCACATTACGGCGGAAATTGAACCACAAAGACAGGCACCCTCTGTCAAAGCTACTCCGGAACCCACTAGCACGGAGAATCAGTGCTGAACACTCAAAGAACACAAGTGCATCGTATGTCTCTTACCGTTTGTGGGAAAACTCCCACTCTCTATTCACGATTCTAAATGCGATATCCTCGTAAGGAGGCCCAGCACTGAAGTGCAGTAGCACGGTGTCCTCGTTGCCCGGCTCCTTGACAATTTTGTACGTAGGTGCTTTTGATTTGTCGATGAGATCCGGATAGAATATGTTGAACTAGAAGTGTGATCAGGGCCAGGCTCCTTTGCCACGAATACGTTACATACTTTATACCCTTGCACGACCTTTGGCGGAGGGTTGTCCACGCTATAAGGCAAGACATCAGCACACCCAATTAGATAATGGATCAAAAACACGCACTCGTAGTGCGTCTGGTTGTACTTGTTCCACTCGTAACCAGTGTGCACGCGATTAAAGTATCGAGGCTTGCGTGGGCGGTGTTTGTCTTCCCAGTTGTAAGATGTGGGATGAGCAATGTCCTCCTCGAGGTTAAACAATTCTTCCTCTTCGTCAAGCTCTCTCTCTGCTTCCGCTCTGTACAGAGCCTCGGAGGCAAGATCGGCACCGCTTGCGACCTCGGGCACCTCCACCCGCGCAACGACCTGGGCAGTCTTCGGCACATAGCGAGACGCAGCAACTGTACGACGTTGTTCCAACTAAAGGGGATATTGAGTAAAGTAAAGAGAACACGAAACAGATGACACACCAGCGCTCGGAGCTCGTCCTTTTCTGTGACGATGTCAACATCGCGTTCTTCGGGGTGCAATTTTGTGATATCGACGAGTAGTGGACTCATCGAGCGGTCGTAAGGCTCTACGTCTTCGGGAGAAACATCAGGTTCGCCTGAGGCTCCACCGGACACAACGACACGGGCGTCCGTCCTGCCTTGCACGACTGATTCAGCAACACCTGCCAGTAATTCCTCCTGCGCCTGAAGGGCTTCGTCCCGTTGACACTTCCGGAGCTGCTCCAATCGGTTACGGACAACAACCTCATGCAAACTCTTCAGCTTGGCCTAGAAAAAGTTTTAATGGTAGGTCTGAGCTAGTCGTTGACCTGAAAGCACCTTTGCTTTCCAAACGAGCAGCTTCTTCAGTAAAGCTTCCCAGTAATCCGTATCAATGGGTTCTCTGCTGGCGAGCTTGGCTTGAATTTGCTTTTGCAGAGCAGCAAGATGTTCGTAGCTCTTGCCAGAGAGAAGCGCCGTTATGTCTGCTTCGACGGCAGCGGCGGCCTCTTTGCCCATGCGTTCACCATCTTTAATTCTGTCCAAACGATCCTTGCAGACAACCACCATATTCTGGTGCATAGACGGTCAGTCAACATGATGAGAGAGCAAACTGGATCTAGGCGCACCGTCCAAAAATCAATATTAACTTCAGAATCTTCGAGGGAAAGGTAGCGTTCGATGTCATCATGTAATTCTTCCACTTGATCCGGGGACAGATTCTGTGGTTGACAATCAGCCCGGGGCCAGCCCACTTGTCGAGAATACTCACGTCAAGAATGTTGTAAGGCTCGTCGAGATCAATCTCAAGTCCTGTATCGTCTCCCTCTCCCTCTCCTACGGGGTGCACATACCGAAGATTGAGTGCCAAAAAATCGACGGCCTTTGCTCTCTTCTCTTTGATGCGAATAGCTGCTCGCGTGCGCTCCTGCTGAAGCTGAAACTCGCCGTCCTTGGCTATCCAGTCCGACATCTGTGCGGACTCTGCGATTCTTTGCATCTTCATCTCTTCCTCCTCCCGGAGCCTCTGCTCTACTTCTCTCTCGGCTCTTCGCCTGTTCAACCGCTCTAGTTCCTCTTTGGCATCCTGTCGTCGGATTGCATCCCTGTGTTGAGCTTCAGCCAAGGACAAGCCCATTTTCTTTTCCTTCTCATTCTTTTTATGCCAACGGAATTGCTGCCCGAGATTGACATCGTGGAAGGGATTGTCCGTTGCGCTGTAAACGCTGAGCTCTGCAACCCGACGAGCCTCCTCCTCTTCTCTTATTCTCTTCTTCTCCCCCTTTCTAGCCCTCCGTTCCTCTGACTTGTCCCGTTTCCGTCTAGATTACAGTTAGTTGAAGTGCTCGAGTGATGCAGATTTTAGAGTTTACTTCTTTTCCTTGCGATCGTCGTCTCTGTCCCTGCTTGTACTCCGGTCCCTTGTGCGTCGCGAGTGTTCGACCTTGTCTCTAGCCCTATCCATGCTGTCTTCATCTTCTCGATTTCGTCGACGTCTCGAATGTTCGTCGCGGTCACGGTCCCTGCTCCGACTGTGTGGACGATTGGTGTAGTTGCTGGGAGTGCATTTGTCGTCTCTATGTGAGTTGCGGTATCTGTCTTCGCGGTCCCTATCGTATCCCGTAGGGGAGCTGTTACGAGCCATGATGGACGGAAAGCAGTATTGGTGGTGGTGAATAGCTAGCAGTACAAACCCAGATGTATTTAAGCTGACACTGCTCGGCATTATTACATATTATCCAACTAGAAGCGGCGGCCCGTTGGATACTTGAAACTTGAAGTTGAGAGTCCACGTTCACGTTCACGTTCTCACTACACACGATTCTGCAAGACATCTCGAAACATAAGTACTTAGTTTGTTACCAGTGTCTTGTTCAGCTCCAATGCTGTCTGGCCATCAACTAGCCCGACACGTTCGCTCACTCCGAATCCTCACCCACAGTCTCCGAACTCAAGCCCGTTACGAGTACATCCCACAAGAAGAGCCAGACGAGTGCTCATTCGTGAGACCAGCAGGGCTCGCAACTCCAAGGCAGGTATGTTTGCAGGGTTCTGTCTCAGTGGGGCTTGCGTAGGGGATGGTTCATGATTTGTACGCCAGCTCGTGCAATACCTCGATGAGTTCGTGATCGGACAGGAGAATGCGAAGAAGGTGCTTTCAGTAGCGTGCGTCTTTCTCACTCTGAGCCATTTTGGGACGCTCATGGCGAAGCATAGTGTGTTCAACCACTACAATCGAGTACGCGCCAACCTCGCTGCAATTGAAGACCAGGAAAATGCTCCGAACTGGAATGAAATCAACTCATCAGATGGTATGTGCTGTAAGATTGCGGTCCGCAGAGAAATAATCCATGGTTTTTAGCACCCTCTGGTGTCACGTCAGCGCGGATACATCCACACCCTCAGCGCCTCGCCCCACCTCAGTTGCTATCACAGCCGCGGCATGCGTCCCCGTTGTTCGAGAAAAGCAACGTTCTGATAATGTAAGATAGCGGATGATTTATCACAAGATCCGAGTCGATATCGATATCCCACTTCCACAGAGGACCAACAGGCTCGGGTAAACACCCTCACATGTCGGTTGCTACGACCGCTCACAGTTCAGTTTCAACTCCTAGGCAAGACACTCCTCGCACGTACACTTGCAAGAGTACTCGACGTTCCGTTTTCCGCTAGCGATGCAACGTCATTTACACAGGTCTGAGCTACATTCCCTCGTTCTAGTCACATTCATGACACGGTCTTTCCAGGCAGGATGTCAGTATACCATACAAGGGTGCAAATTCCTGCGCTAACCTCACTTTAGATGTAGGAGAGGATGTTGATATGGCAGTACAGCGACTGGTAGGTATTACTGGTTTTGACCCACCGGTTTCACACGGAAACTCGCCATTTTGCAGCTACAGGCCGCCAACTGGGATCCCGTCAGAGCTAGGTGTCTACACCCTTCTATCCTTCCTATCCCCTACCTTATATCTTACCAATTCCACGCAGCACTGGTATCGTTTACATTGACGAAGTTGATAAGATCGCTCGCAAGTCAGGTGGTACAGGTATCGAAGGTTCACGCGATGTCGGCGGGGAGGGCGTACAACAGGCCTTTCTGCGCATGATGGAAGGCTCCGTCGTCACCGTTCAGGGTAAATCACCTGGAACACTTGAGCTTCCGCCAAGCGCAGCCGGAGAGGGACGGTCGAGGCCTGGAGCAAGAGGGCAGAGCCCACCTCCACGTGTGTGATGTTTTGATTTACGCCTTTTTATTCACGCGAGAATGTTGTTTGTGTGAGCAGCGCGACCGGATACGTACAATATTGACACATCGAACGTGTTGTTCATACTGAGTGGTGCGTTTGTTGGTCTGGACACAGTGGTGAAGCGGAGGGTAGCAAAGGGTGTATGTGCTTGATCTCGTGCCCAAATATCCGAGGACTCACCAATGCTTGGTAGTCCATCGGCTTTACCGCCAAGCTCGCTCCAACAGAGGACAACTCTGGAAGTAGAGGATTCATGCCATTCTTCACGCCCAACCGGAGATCGTTGCATAACGTCCTTGATTTAGTAGAGCCTTCAGGCATGTCTTCCTTTGTTTTCTCCAATCTACACCCCACTGAACAGGCTATCCCTAGATCTCGTGAATTATGGGTATGTTGTCCTCTCTTTTCCCTTCACTTTCTTGTATCACCCCGTCTTACCAGCACCACAACCTAGCTTCATCCCAGAATTCATCTCACGTCTACCTTCTATAACCACTCTTGCCCCATTAACAATCCCTGACCTCCGGCGCATCCTCACTGAAGTTCGTGGCTCCCTTGTCTCGCAATATACCTCTCTCTTCGGCTATTCAGGTGTTGAAATCCGATTCACGAGTGCCGCTCTCGACCAGATATGTCACAGTGCTGCTGAGAGGGGCGGGGGTGCGAGAGGGCTCAGGGGGATCATGGTGGGTATATCTCACAGTTTCATCCAGGCGATTAACGCGGGGATCTGACGGTATGTGAAGGAGGCACTACTTTTGGAACCTATGTATGAAGTACCGTAAGTACCGACAGATTTATCGTCTTCCAGTATGATCTAATAGCTCCTGATTTACGCAACGCAGGGGATCGGTATGTGGACTATGCAACCAATCATATGGCCATGTTACTGATGATACACCAGAGTACTCGTTATGTACTTATTGACGAGGACGTTGTGCTTGGGAAGAAACAGGCGATGTACTGGACAAGGGGAGAAGGTCCTACTTTTTGGGCAGCATGGGCCGATGAGGAACAGTTGGTGACGAAGAAGCAGATGTAGGTCTCCCCCCGGACCCTTCTCGGATGGATGTATGTTTTTCTCTTGTCAGTTTGCAACATTACCTGTGCCACAACGTTGTTAACCATTCGAGGATTTATGCACGTAAGTCAGTTCAATGCCTGGGTAACAACTCATACAGCAAACAAACTTCTTTTCGGTATTTCGTGAACAATTGTAGGTAAATGGTGAACAGGTTGGTCTACATTATCAAGGGTTGCGAACGGGAGCGGAGGGTAAAACGACTGACTGATGGCCAGCGAGCACGCTACGGTGTCGCAGTAGAATAGGAAGAGTCTCGTGAAGTGGATAAGAAGAGGAAGGGAAGTGGGAACGCGACTCGGATCGTTGATCACCACCTAGACCTCTTTATTCGCTTCCAAGGCAACCTCTCCCTTTCCTCCGTCCTCTCCCCCGTCCTCGTCCTCGCCCTTCTCTTCTGCATTTCCCTCTTCTGTTGTCTTCACCTCAGCCAGGATGTCACCTGCATTGATCATCTGAGCAATCTCGAACTCTTTCTTGAACTCCTTGGCATCTGCAAGATGCAGTGAGTAACACGTTACACCATCACAAATATTGAGCTGACTTTCAGAGTTCGCGAAACGAATTGCAAGGGTCTCAGCTGTAGGCGGGGATTCTGCATAATCAGCAGTGACCTTCCACACCCAGCTCCTGTCAGACCCAATGTTTGGTTGGAGGCGCATATCGGAGGTAACTCAAACGCGCCGTTAGTGAGCCCAGATCGCATTACATTAATATAGAGTGCGTACTGGAATGGTTGGCACAGACTTTGAGGGTCTTGTCGCGTCTCATGACCAATCGGACCTTCGTTGTTTCTCTGTGTTGAAGCAGACGAACATCGCCTGTTCCACGTTCCTTCCACTCATTTCCACCACCATCAAATCTAAAGAGTTTTGCACGCCTGAAAGTGGTTGAGGCAAAGTTGTTATCAACAATGCCGTCCGACCGATGATGAAAGGATTCCAGGAAGAGAGAGATATACTTACATTTTAAAGAGGACGTCTTCGTCCTCCTCATAGGTCTTCGTCTCGACCTGCTCTGTGAGCTTTACGACGGGCTCGAAATGGGCATCGGATTCGTCTTCCTGCTATAATTCATGATAGATCAGTTGGTCTCGTGAAGTGAATGGCACGATCATTACGATGTGTGTAACATCGACCGCGGTATGATAGCAATATGTTTTCGTAAGCTTACCTTTGGTGCGAGAGCATCAATTAAATCTGACATGATGAAATGTAGAGAAGTAGTAGAGCAGGAGGAAGAATAGGGAAGAGAAATATCACAATCACTTTTCGCGATCGCAGCTGGCACAAATCTAGATTCTGGAATATCTTTGATTTCTTATCTGGACCCCAACTACTTGCCAAGTGCTCTTGTATCCGGGGTCTTCCCCCGGTACCCTTGGCTAGTACTACGCCGACCACGACACCTTCGACAAGACGCAACTATCGGTCTCGAGAAAATAACGTAAAATGTCGCGGAAACAACATACTTCATGGATCGCGCTCTTCTGCGCATCGCTGCTGACAGTCTTGCCCACTCTCGTTTCTGCGCACATGATCAACATACCAGCATCCACCAAGGAGTGTTTCTTCGAAGACCTTCATGAACATGACCAGGTGCGTATGCCTGTTGTGAACAAGGCGTGCGAGCCTCACCTGAGAAACCAGATGACCGTCACGTATCAAGTCGGAGAAGGTGGTCACCTTGACATCGACTTCTGGGTACGATGTGTGTGCACGAACACCCTCATTCACGCGCTCACGTCTCCACCGCCTAGCTCACAGACCCAGAGGGAACCGTTTTGACAAAACACATCAGATATAGTACTGGGTCGACCTCAATAACAGCAGAGAAGGACGGTCGCTACGAATACTGCTTTTCCAACCAAATGAGCACAATGGCAGATAAACAGGTCAGGTATGCGCGTCACTCACGTCATAAGGACACCCGCTTAAACGTGTATCTGACATATTACACGCAGCTTCAATGTCCATGGTATTATATATATATCAGCAGATGGTTGGTTTGCTCTCCCTCCCATGACCCTTGCTAACCCAGATCACTGGCCCAGAGGATATCG
Source organism: Gyrodon lividus (assembly GCA_014904945.1). Classification (NCBI taxonomy): domain Eukaryota; kingdom Fungi; phylum Basidiomycota; class Agaricomycetes; order Boletales; family Gyrodontaceae; genus Gyrodon; species Gyrodon lividus. The sequence continues at coordinate 181,257 of MU127435.1, forward strand.
TTGCACCAGTGGAGCGTGAAATCCGCTCATTAGCGATTGGGCTCCTAGCAGTCAAGGATGAACAGGAATACATCGTGGTTCGCGAGAAGAGACACCGCGACACCGCCGAGTCGACCAACGATCGTGTGAAGTGGTGGTCGGTCCTGCAAGCTGTAGTCCTCTTCTCAGTCGTCGCATGGCAGATATACTATCTCAAGGTGAGAACTCTCGTAAGTTTGTGGTGAGTTTGGTGTTGACGAATTCACCAGTCGTTCTTTGAAGTGAAGCGCATAATTTGACCTGTGCCATACATTGGGACTGTTGTCTTAATACATCATTCATTCCTGAGACACCTGGGACCAATGCGTCAGTCATGTGGAAGCCAACCTGGCAACCCCAAGAACGAACGATTGCACATTAACAAGGACGACAGTACATAAACATGCGTAGATCTAGAGTAAACACTGATTTGCGAACATATAATTCCCTCCTTACAACAGATGGAAAGTGACAGACACGAGGGTATATCGATAACGAGGGATGTGGTAGGCATATGGGAACACAGACGGAATGTCGAGACACAAAAGAAGGTACATCCCAAAGGCTCTGCTCTTGGTTAATAAGGCAGAAGTAACATCATTCAGCAAGAATTATTCATCGCCATGTTGGTTTTGAATTAGAATTAGTGAGCCTCACGTCTGGACTGATGCTCGCGTTCGGGTCTGCTCCCGGAACAGTTAGCGTAGCCATGCTCGCCAACGCGTTTGACCCCTTGATCCTTAGCGACCTGGACGTACTTCCCAGCAACGACAGTCTCTTGGGTCGCTTCGCAGGCGATCTCCCAATTGTTTCGACATGTCGTGGACCGCTCGGCTCGGGCATCTCGTCCGCGGATAGTGACGGTTGCGGGATCATGCTCGACCTTCGACGTGTCTTCTCGCTTCGTACTGGACCAACGTTTGACCGCCTTCGCCCACCTTTGCTGGTAGACGCACCGAGACGGGCAGCAGTTGTTGGAAGGCGCCGCGAGGGGCTGGTGTTATGGTCACCCTTCTTGGGGACGTGGAGCACGGAGGGGTCATCATCGTTCCTCGAGTACCGGTTGATGCTCCGGTCAGAAAGCGGGGAAAGCGGGGATGCCCGCCTTACCGGTGAGCCGTTTTCATCTGCCTCCTGTAGGCATCCGAGTGATGTCGCGCCCCTGGCCTTGAGAAATCCAGGATCAAGGCGACTTGGTTTCGGTCGCCTGCTCGCGCTGGACCGCAGATTCGAAGATACCCTTGACGAGGATGACGCTGCTTCCCGGTCAGGAAGAGCGATGAAGCTGAGACTGAAACTATCATCAGTTCGCTCGTCTTCCCATTCGCTCTCCGATCCTGCGACCGAGTGACTGCGACCGATGCTCTCTGCGCTGTCACTCGAGGTAATGGAAATTACTGGAGGGATCTCTTTGCGTCCTGCGTCATCCAAGTCGCCTTGCCCTGCCTCGTCCTTCCATTGGACTACTTTCTTTTCCTTATCAGAAATGCGACGGTATGACTGACCGACGCTAGTACGCAATGACTTGCGTGGGGATTTGTATGCTCTTCGAGGCGGTGATAGGTTGTTGTTATACGACGACCGTCTTGAAGACTTGACAGTAGGTTTCGATAATGACCCTGAAGAGACGCGAGAGAATGTCTGCAGGACAGACTGGTTCGCAAATGCATCGATAGCAGAGCTCCCAACCTGAGCGGCATAGGTGGCTGTGGTTTGCCCGAGCAAAGCAGCAAACGAGTCGTCGTTCTTCTCTGCGATGTTTTTCAGTGATGCCGCCATGGCCCTCACCGTTCCTTCCATCCCTTCTTTCCCTTCTTCAACGGCAGTCCTTAGAAGCCGTGAAGCCTCCCCGAGCACGACGGTACACCGTCCCATCATTCCCAAAAGGCCGATGACCATCTCGGCTTGTGACTGCAAAGACTCCTTGACGGCATCTTTTTCTGCCTCCGCCCTAACGCGGTCCATTTCGGACTTCCGCCACTTCGCTTCGGCTTTGACGTTCTCGATACTAACTTCCTCGAGTTTGTCAGAACGACGCTCGCTGACTGCACGAAGAGCAGCCTCGAGCATGTTGCGCGAGTTTTGGGAGCGGTTAAGGCGTGCATTCAAAGGCGAGCCTGATTTTACTGCCTGCTCTTCTAAGCCTGCGAGAGCCTGTAGGAGGGCGCGTTCTGCTTCGAGGTCAGGGAAAAGCGGCAAGGAAGAGGATGTCTGTGCTTCTATTTGAGCTAAGCGAGCACGGATGGCACGAAGCTTAACCTCTGCAGCAGATATTTTGCCAGCACAGGATGCGCCGTCAATGATAGATGCTTGAGTCTGCTCCGTCCGTGCCTGCATGTCTTGCTTTGCGCGCTCGACTTCAGCATTGGCTTCTGCTTTCTTGCGTTTAGCGATATCATTTTCGGCGCTGATTTTACTGCCAAGCTTAGCCTTGAGTTCGGCAACTTCGATGTTGAGGCGATTGATGGCTTCGACGTATCGACCGACATGTCTATCGACGTTGACAACGTTCCGCGTGACGACTTTCGTCTTAATCTTCGTGGCACGTTCGGCATATAGGAGGGTATTGTGGGTGTCGTCAAAGTGTTGTGATGTGGGTGCTATGCAAACGACCATGACAGTCTTGCAGTTGCCGCCCAGAGAGAATTTGAGCAACCGGGTAAGCTTGCTGTTACGGTAAGGAACGTGTCGGATGGCGCCTCCGCTCTCGCAGAGCGCGTTGATACAGTTGCCAAGTGCAAGTAATGATTTGTTGATGTTGGCACCCTCAACCATCCGCTGGCCCATATTGGATGTGGCTGCGGCACGCTCGCTCCCAGCCAAGTCGATGATGGAAAGTGTGGCCATTGTTCGCTGCTCAGTCAACGATGCAGTCCGCGGCGATTGTGTGACATGTACTTGAAGAACAGCGTGTGAACGCGACGAAGTCTCGTTCGCGTGAGTGGGTGATTGTGTCCGACGCGAGTTGCCTTGGAGCACAATCTGCTTGACCTCTTCCGCGCTGGTAGGGCGTAGCTCGACAAGGCCAACTACCTTGACGGATTTATCTTCACGTATCTGGAGACCACCCCGTGGAGTTGGAGTGCCAACTTCGGAAAGAAGATCGCGAATTTCTTCATTATAGATCTCTAGGAACGTGACGACTACTTCGGTGTTCCATTCATCTCTGCGATCTTCTATGCGCTGGAAGAGATCGGCCATGGTGAGGTAGATGATGCCTGGATCTGCCTCGGTCCCGCTGATGGTGTGGGTCTTTCCGCACCCTGTTGCCTGCCAGAGACGTTAGCAAGAGCAGCACACGTCAAGACGTCCCAGCAAGCATACTCCATATGCAAATACAGTAGCATTGTAGCCATCCAACAGGCCATTGAGCAATGGCTTCGCGGTAGCGGCATACACCTCCTCCTGTCGTGCCTCTCCATCGAAGACCCTATCAAACATGAATCTCTTATCTTTGTACCGCTTTGTCCCAGGGGGCAGAAATCCACGCTCGACAAATGCGCGAGCCCTGTCCTTCTCGTCGGGATCGAAAGTGAGGATGCGATCATCTACTATTTGGACGATATCACGTAGGGGTGCTGATGTTGTTACTGGTTTACCGGGTGCTGCGAGTGTTCCGTCTCCGCGAATAGTGGTGTCGTAGCATGGTTCTGGTAGACGAGCTGCCTCCCAGGCAGTTGGGGGGCGTGTACGGACTGGTTTGTGTCATGATGGCTGTTCATATTCTACAAGGGATAGTACGTACCTGCAACAGTAATTGATCCAGCAGCAACCATGAGTAGTAGCTGGGGTTTAATATAAGAGCTGTTAGATATTACAGTAATTGTTGACTAACAAATGCGCGCTCGTCGTTGTGGTCGTCGCCGAGACAGATAAATGACTTAGGGCGGCAAGCTTGGATTTGTTGGTTGGGACAAGTTGAAAACTCAACTTGACGCGCCCTGCGACACATCACGTGACCGTGCTTTCCTCTGATCTGTACTATCATGATGTCGAGTGATACTACTGACACAATTATTGTCGAATCCCCTGCAGATTTTCATGTCCACCTGCGACAGGGCGATCTGTCCTCGCTAGTAACACCACATGTTCGTCAAGGCGGGTTCGATTTGGCCTATGTTATGGTGAGCGACCTAGCCTAGATCATCCCGATTTGACTTGAGCACAGATCTAGCCCAATCTCAATCCACCGATCACGAAAACCAATCAAGCAGTAGAGTACAGAGAATGGCTAAACACAATCGATAACAAAGTCGACTATCTTATGACCCTCTATCTTTCACCGGACCTGACCCCTGAGGAGGTCAGAAAGGCAAAAGAAGCAGGCATCGTTGGCGTCAAGTCGTACCCGAGAGGTGTCACTACCAACTCGGATGGTGGGATCGAATCATACGAAGTCTATTATCCCGTCTTCGAAGAAATGCAGAAATGCGATCTTGTCTTAAACCTTCACGGTGAAGTTCCATCGGAAGCTGCCTCAGTAAGCAGGTCGTGAGGTATTTTCACGCACATCGTTGAAAAGTCCTTCAGAATATTTGCGTGCTGAATGCCGAGGAGATTTTCCTTCCTCACCTGAAAGTGCTCCACGAAGCGTTTCCAAAGCTACGCATAGTACTCGAACATGCGACAACTCGAGCGGCAGTTGAGGCCGTCAAGTCACTCGGCGATACGGTAGCATGCACCATCACCGCGCATCACCTCGCCATGACAGTTGATGATTGGGCGGGTCAATCTTGGAACTACTGCAAACCTGTCGCCAAGTACCCAAGTGACAGACAAGCACTGCGTGATGTTATATTGGAGGGTATGTGTCGTACCATTTACTGTCAAGGGAATCAGTGCGAATTTCTCTATGATCTTTAGGTCATCCAAGATTTTTCCTGGGATCAGATTCGGCCCCACACCCTACGCATTCCAAGTCCATGGCAACACCAGTCAGTCCTTGTGCTGCAGGTGTATACACCTCGCCGATCCTCTTGCCCTTCGTCGCTGACATATTGGAGTCGTTCGGTGCACTTGACAAACTCCAGAAATTTGTGAGTAATTACGGACGAGCCTTCTATAGGCGCCCCCCTGGCGCCAATGCTCGACGAGTGATGCTACAAAAAGTAAAGGGTTACCAGGTTGAGGATACTTGGTCTTTCGGTAACGAAAGCGTGCGGCCGTTTTGGGCAGGAAAAGAAATTGGATGGAAGATCAGTGATGTCAGTCAACGCAGTCAATGATTATCGCGTTCCTGTACTGACTTTGGGCAACAGGCTCAGGATATCATAACTGAAGCCATACGGCCGTGATCGACGGTGGTACTATGGGTTTGGGAGATGAAGCTTATGAAGGGTGTCTTTCTGTTGACACCATGTAACATTGCATGTGGACAGCCAGAAGGCAAAGACCGGGGGCGGTACGAATGCGGTGCCGTTGGCTGTGATTGACGCTCTGTTGTTCGGGAAACTCATAGCCTGTTAATTGAAAAAAGAGAGTTTCTGTCGCGATGATGGTGGATTTATTATTACGGCCTCTGGTGTTCATGCACAGTTTGCATTCAAGTTGTGCTCTTACCCTCGCAGTATCAAAGTGACCACAAGTTGTCAGATCAAAATTACCCTGTTTTACCGTGCCAGTGTTTGCGAGATCGTTAGAGCCTTCCAGCGTTGCCCGGGCTCTGCCTTCAACCCATGTCTGCTGTGTAGAAAACATTCTACCCTTCCCACTGTCCCAATCACTGCAAATTGAATGCGCGCAGACGGAACCGAAGGCTGTGGCGTCCCCCGTTGTGAGAGTTCGCCCTCTCCAACCCAAGGTGCGTCTTCAATTCTCTTCGCGATTAAACGCGCGCAAAACGCCAACCGGGACACCAGATCATCGTGCTATGAGACGCCCTAATGCAGTGCGACAAGAAACAGATGCTATCTTGTCGTACTACTATCAGTCTGCCGACGCTGGTCGAGGTGGAAGCCCGAGTTCGTTACAGGACGATAGTTGGTATGGTTGTGACATGTCGCGAACAGACTCAGGGTCTAGACAACAGCCAAGTCCCCGCTCGTTTTCGACCACCTCCACGTCATCCTCTCACTCTTCCGATTACTCTTCAGAATCGACCAAAGAGAGTCCTGCCACGCGCACAAATCCACGCTCCCTCCAGCCACGCGCTGCATCGCCTTCTGCAACTTTATCAACAACCAGTGCTCGTCGTCGGACCAGTATCCCTTCACAGGGAGGTACACACAGAAGGCGTCTCGTTATCGTGCAGATGGACACGCCAAATCCACCTGCCCAGGACGGGGAGAACCAGAGCACGGAATACGCAACCCGGTCTTCCGACTCCGGTGGCGCCCCGTCGAATAGCTTACGCTCCCGGAGAGGCCTCGAGGCTCGCTTAGGAGGCCTGGCATTGGTTGCACCGCCGGACGTGCCTCGTCAGAGTTACTCGGCCCTGACACCACCTATGTCCGCTCCTATGTCCAATCCGCAACCTTCCGTTTCCGCAAGTTATCCTGTATCCTCTTCCAGTATCCACGCACGATCGTTTTCGGAGGCAGTTACAGTATCCACGAAAGGGAAAGGCATCGGTCACGTACCCCGTAAGTCTTCGCGCGAGGTCGCCATTGTTGGGACCACCGGCTTTCCTGGGGCCGCTGCATTGGTCCTACAGCAACTGTCGAAGACTTCGCCTGCCACAGATTCACTTAAGCCACCGTTATTTCAGATGCCGCAGTCGAGGTCTCCGTCTCCAGGGACTTCTGAGATCTCTGACTCGGGCGGTTCAGCCAACCGTGGACGTCGGAGGAAGGATGCCCTTGCACCTGGAATCAGCCCCATCAAAGAGCTGAAGGAACTCTCAACTCCTGTGCGAACGCCGAACATAGGCATAGGCGAGTCAAAGGATATAAGGGATCGCGTTGCAGGCCCCATTGTCACCGATCTCTTCCCCCAGTCCCCATCACCTAGTTCAAGACCTTCGAGCCAACAGTCCAATTCACAAGACGCAATGTCTCCCAGAACTAACTTTTCGAGTCCTCCAACGCCGTCAACAGCACTTACTTCACCCACCACGATGCCTTCTCCGTATCTGTACTATCAGCCGGGCCTCCATGCTACTGCAGGACCACTCCCACCACCACCCCAAGCCGTCTTTAACATCGACCCTAAAGCACCACCACCACCACGACCTCCCAGACATTCGCCTATCCGCAGGAAAGGTGACCTCCAGGCCATCAAACAGGCTTTGCAACTACCCCTACACGTCGCTGCTGCTCTGAGAGCGAAAACCTCGTCATCATCAATAGGAAACGAAACCGTACCCTCAAATCCGCCGGAATTAAGTACTTCAGTGCCTGTCGTGGCCTCTCTTCCCAAAAGCAGACAGTCTAGCTTGAAGTAGGTAGTCTTGCGTCATCATCAAGTTGAAACTAAAAGATATACAGGTCCAGCTCTCATGAAAGCATCAAATTAGATCCCAAACCCAACCACATTCGCGAAGGCGCGTTTCCTCCGTCAAGATTATGCACGTTAGATTCGGAGATTGTGAATACCTCACCTGAGGATGTCACTATCTCATTACCGCGTCCTGATTCAATGGATGATCTAGTAGCTTCTGTTGGTCTAGCGATTGATGATATGGGTATCATCAGCTCCAGTGACGTACCGCCACCGACTGTCATCGAGCCCCCTCGTCATCACGAAGGAAGGAATGGCAGGCAAGGTCTTGAGATCCGTCGTGATGAGAACAGCCTCAGCGTCAGTCCTAGTCCCAGTCAGGAACCACTACGCGCTGCGCCATTTCCAACTCCCCCTCGTTCCGAGGAGAGCGTGGCACATAGCTGGGTGGATCCTGGCAAGACCATCCTCTCAGAGACGGTACCACCCGTTCCAACGAAAATCGATGTCCCATACCTGGACACGAAGTCGCTCAAGAACGCACTCAATATCAAGCGGTTTTCGTCTCTGCCGCGTACTCCATCGTTGGTGTCGCTCAATCGGCTGTCTGCGGGGAGTAAGCACTCGTTCAGGACGCCTTCGCCTTCAGTGACTCATTCAGTGTCGCGACCAACACCGCCTGTGCGAAGGACAAGATCCACATCTCCGCCTGCAATGTACTTTGCAGATGTCGTTGTAAAAAAGAGTGCCTTAGAGCGATCGGTGGGTTATGCTTACAAGATCAATGAGTTATACAACTATGATTGTGGTCTGGGTGACTGGGTGGCAGGTACCAGGCAGAAAGGTAAGTTCAAAGGTGACTACGTCATGACGGGGCACTGATGACTGTCACCTTCAGCACTCCATCCACAGTCGTCAGGGAAGCGCGCCACTGTGAATTCCTTAGGAGGACCTCGCGCTCCATCGACTTCTTCTCCATCTATCGCACCACGTCATCTCTCTCAATCGTCTACGGATTCAGGTGTCACATTTCCTAGGAGAGCTGATGCCTACTCCGCCACTGATCTCTCCGCACGTCCCACTCAAGATAGCAGCCCACCCAACGCGCCACCCTCTCTTCCATACCCTGCATTAGTCGCGGCTCCACGCAGTGGACCTTCTCGAGCATCGACAATGATGGCAACATCCTCATCTTCGTCTACTCGTTCGATTGCTACACCCTCGGCCGCAAAATCCCCTGGCGGCTTCCTCGCTTCGCTTGGGCGCAAGACCAGCACCAAGAAGGAGAAAGGGGGGCCTCTCACGCCCTCATCCCATGCAAATATACTCTCCAAGAGTCCTCCCAGGACCGAACAGCCTGGCCCTCGCTCAGTCAACCTACCCCCTGTGGCGCCGTCTGTACCAGGCGGCCCTCGTGCACCTCCCAATCGCATGCAAAGGTCCCAGACTATCATCATCGCTCCACAAAACTCTTCGAATGGGATGAGTCCTCAACGCTCAAGTACTATGGCATGCAGGTCCTCTCTTCTCAACGGTCGTGCGAGCGCCGACCAAATGTCGGAGGCCGAGTTCAATCACCAAGTCGATAAACTCGCCGCTCTTCTGCCTAAGGCGGACAGAAACATCCTCGCCATCTATCTGCGTCGCGTCGGCCAGGATATGCTCGCTATTGGTCAGTACCTAGAAGATGAGAAGAACAACACCCTCCGCTATGAATGATCCTACACTTTTCATCCTCGTCTCACCTTCCTCTCATTAGTGCATATTGTCTTTCTGCTTTCGCTGACCTGTACCTGATACCCCTCGTGCACTGTTCTACAATAGTTTGTGGACGTCTGAACTTCATCTCGCCATATGATATATGTATTATTTTTGTAACATGACTTCCACTTGGTTTACAGGTCTAACATAACATATACAGAATCTTGTTCTTGAATGGCACGCGAAGCGAAAGATACAGGTCATCGAAGCCTGAAGTTCCTGGCTTTACCTCGTCGTTTTGAATCCCCGTTTTGTTGAAATGTTGAAATCTGCAAGCAAAGAATTAGATGAGGGTGGTGGATGCCATATTTCACGCACGCCCTTGCTGAACCTGGTGAGACCTCGCTGAACCAGTTCCCCATCCACTTGAGCCAGGAGATATTCCAATGTGCCTTCCTCTAACAGATTGCGGTAGAAGCATATCCTCGACCTCGTTGGTGCTGTCCGATCGTTCCGAAACGGAGTTGGCCCTGAAGGAGCGGTCACCTGTGTTCAGTGGATGGCGATGTACACTGGCAGTTCGAGTTGCTGGGTTGGACTGGGGAGCATGCGACCGCGGATGACATTGCTGCGTTCCAAAACTTCCACGCATAGTGCGATTGATGAGAGGTGTCCGCTGGATCTGATATGTCGTCAGAGGAGAAGTCAATGCGTAGATATCACCAAGCTAGTACTCCAATAGCTTCCATTCCGCCCACAACAGCTCCGATGTCAACTTCCCCAGCTGATCTGGTTTGGTTGCCAGAAGCACGATCAAATGGGTTTATACCGTGGCCAGCAAGTGCGACTGGGCGAGGGGCATCAGGGGCAAGAAGCGCCTTTCTCTTCACTTTGTCGTGTTGAGCCTACATCGTTGTGTTTTAAGGTCAAATTCCGATGGATTCGAATTCAATGGATTCAACCTTGAGTTTTTGGTACTCCTTTTCCCTGTCTCTCGACGCATCCTGTAACTCGCGGATTTTGCGGCGTTCCAATTCAAGGTCCCTCTCCAACTCTGCTTGCAAGACAGTAAGGTCGTCACGACACTGGTGTACTCTGTTTTTACCTGCAACCTTGTTTCCAAGAAGATTGATCTCCCCGTTTGCTTGATACTGGTTTGAGGACGTCGGTTACACGAGTTTCCGACTAAACGTACCTTCTCTGATGACGTTTTCTAACTGCTTCTGTAGCTGAGCATTCTTATCGTTGAGGTTCCGGGTAACGGCTTGCTGAAACGAGCTGCGTTGCAACGCATGTAAAGGGTAGTCATTGTCCAACAGAGGAACGTACTTTTCCTGGTGAATTTGATACTGCCAAAATGAAAGCGCTCTTTCCGGACATGAGTTCTGATAGAAGGGAAGGAGTGCAAGCGCACAAACCGACTGCAGATCTCTGTGATAATGGTAGGGCTCAGTCCTGAAAGTACGGACTTGCAAAGAGAGTTAGGCAAGTAGAGATGAGGACACAGATACACACAGTTTTGTAGTCATTTGTCGGATGCAAGGAGCAGACCTTTCACTGATTCAATAATCAACTTCGGAGTGTCGATTCAGCTCATTACCACAACGTCATCCCTGTCAGAAGCAGACGTTGTCCTTCGAGATCCGACGAGGTGAACTATGATTACTCACGGCTCAGTAAGCGACGTCTCGCAGGCTATGGCTATTAGGGAGCTCAGGTTGTCAAGAGATGACATATATAATTTTCACCTGGACAGAGGCGTGATGCATTGAACAACTCGTTGGCGCATTCCACTGTTCGCGAGTAGCAGACGCCAGAAGTGTGTCATCGATCGTTGAGCATACCCCAGCTCACTTACCGCAGAATATATGCGAGCCTGTCCGTGGTGCTGCATGATCTGGACCATACGGTAAAGAAATCGATGTGACTTACATGTCGTCTGAGATGAACGCGTGGATCTTCAGTCAGTATTGCATCGGACGGGGACCAGACATTGTTTGTTACTCACCACAACTGCTTTGTCAACCAGCGTCTTCCGACAGCAGAGGCGGTTGCACCTCAGGTCTGAATCCATTGACTCATACACCGACTAAGGCTCGAGGTGTTGCTGGCTCAAGCTCAAGGGGCTTACACAAAAACAGAAAGGGCCTTGAGCATTAATATTATGTAATGTTCGGCCGAGAGTGACGATAATAAATCTATGGAAACAGAACAAGGTACAGAGCAAGAAGGTGCAAGACAGAAATCAATGATGATAATCATCAGTAAGCATCCCAGTCCAACAAAGTCAAAGTCAACACAAATGTAACAATTAGTCAGTAGGCGTCGATGACAGTTATAGGTCCTCGTAGGGTGTGATGAAAATGCAGGATTATCAAGGCCTCCACAATGTGTGTCGGGCTGGTGTACTGGGTATGCTTGTCCGAGGGCGGTGAGTAGGCGGTTTTGAAGGCGTGACTGGGCGAACCGGTGGTCCGTCTGGGTCTGCACGCCTAATGAATTGCAGAGGGGCCAATGGTGACCCTGATGATGGGGTAGACTTCACTGAACGGGGACTGTGAGCACCTGGTGTTGAGAGTGTAAAGAAGGGAACGAAAGGACCACGGGGTTCCGGGGTTCGAGGGGGTGGGGGAGAGGTGATGATCTCTGGTGCTTCCAACAAAGTTACAGAGCTGATCCACTTCTCTTCTCGTGATCCAAAACGAGGTGATCCAAAACGAGGTGATGATGAATCAGGAGGCATTATGCGGAATAAGTCTGCGAAGTGGTCCTTAATGAACCTAGAAGAATGTCGAAGGGTGTCAATACAAATTGAGAAATCGTGACTGCACTGCGTACTTGGATAACTCCTGCCACCCACCCCCAACGCGAACCATCACGGTCTGTGATCGAAGGATTCGACAGAAGCATAATTTGGGTTCTTGACCGCCAATCCAGTACTTGCCGCTCCGGTCCTTCCACGTATCAGCGACGACCTCGACATTGATGGTTACAGGAAGGTTGTTAACGACATCGCCGACAGCGACATCGAGCTTGTTTTTTGGATTGGCAACGTACGCCTTCCTGGGGGCCAGCTGAGTCTTGCGAGGTGGCGTTTGGACCCTGTTTGCCGTGGGGAATGACTGCCTAGGGGCGCGAGCCCAAGTTGACATCGACGATGAGGACCGGGGCGGGTTTGTTCGCGAGTTTGACGAAACATCTGATGGTGTTGGGGATACCCGCGATCTGGTTTGAGCTCGTGGCCTTAGCGTCAGAGACGGCCTTGGCGGGGGGCTGGAAACATTTGACGATAGGCTAGCCGTGCGCTGCCGAGAAGCAAAAGTAGAACCAGATACAGAGGTCGAGAAAGCCGGTGACGCTGACACGATAGGTCCAGAGACAGAGCGACTGGTATCCACTGACACCATGGATAATTTGCTTGATGATCGGTGGTGAGTGTCCGATGAACCAGAAACCACACGTCGCGAGGATGGATGACTCGGGGTTAGGAACTTGCATCTGGTAGATCCTCTCACTGACAGGCTCGAGTATTCACTGGCTTTTCTGCTGTGGGAAACATTGAGAGCGCTTGGACGACTTGCCCCTGACCGTGTACTAACAGCAGAAACAGATGCGCTGCTGTGTCGACCAGAGCTGAGCACGCTAGGCGGACGCGGTTTCTTGCCCCCGATCCTCTCGTTGGCCATTTCTTCCAGTTCAACCCAGGTTTGCTGGATGCGCTGATGATCGGCGACAGCGCGAGGATCGTCGTTAGTTGGTTCCAGGTACGTCGCCACCTGCGCAAAGGCACGCCTGGTGAAGCCGATACGAGCACTGAGTTGCTCTTCCGGAGGCAAGCGAGGTGTTGAGACGTGCGTACTCGACAATGATCCTGTTGGGGTCGACGGGTAGCTGTCAATATGTTCCAAGAGATCACTAAGGGCCATGTCACATTTATGAGCAGCATCTGCGAGATCTGCTAGTCGGCGAATGCGCTGCATAAGACCTTGCGAGGCTTCTGCTTCAGCCCTCAGCGACCGAAGTTCTAGATCTGTGGTTGGTAGCAGAGCTGACGAAGGCAATGCAGCGCATGCAGATAGAACTGAGGCAAAATGAGCGTTCATCTTTCCATACTGCTCCAGGGTGGGTAACTGTGCTGCCAATGCGGAAGTCCCTAGTGGTCTGGCAACCTCATTAATGCTAATTGACCGCAGACGCTTTCTTAAAGCGACGATCTTGTCCAGCAGGTCGTCCTTTTCTTTGCTTTTGGTGGGTGAGGGCGAAGGGGCCACCCGAAAACCAAAAACATCTGAAATCAACCATTATTACTTGTAATGATAATGACAGAAGTCAGAAAGGCACTAACCTTCTTCCGGATGAGCGGGTGCAACGGCTGTAGAGAACACGGTCGTGCTCTTCTTCCGAACGTGTTCGGATGCCTTTGCTTTGCTCTTGTTGGTCTGCAGGTCTCGCACCTCCTCTTCCAGCTGTTTCCATTTTTCGTGCCTCGGATGCTCTTCTGCTGCCGTTGCCTTCGCTTCAATCTCGAGACGTTCGCGTTCCTGGGTTTGCTGTAGGTCCTGGAGAGCCTTCTGCCTCTCTAACTCATGATGCTCTTGCTCCCGGAGGAATCTTTCAGCTTCCTCACGAGCAACCTGTTCCAGAGCTTGCCTTTCGCCCTCCTCTCGAACGAACCTCTCTGCCTCCTCACGGGCCAGCTGTTCGCGCAGTCTCCGCTCAGTCTCGAGGCATTCCAATTCCCTTTGCCTAGCCTCCTCCGCCAATCGCGCGCGTTCTTCCCTTTGCCTTTTCTCCTCAGCTTCCTTCTCTCGCTGGATACGCAGGGTTTCGAGTCTTCGCGACTCAAGCAGAAGAGTCTCCGAAACTTCGCCTCTCAGCATAGCTGCCCGATCGCTCCATGAGTTGACCTTGATCTCGAGATCGTCCACAGTGCGTCTGCGTGATGCGAACAGACTCTCGTGGAGGTGTATATCATGAGAAGTGGGCATGGATTCCATCTGGCGAAGGGAGTCCCTAATCAAGGACAGCGAACGGGAAAGGCAAGAGCGATGTTTGGTAGAATGGCTTTCAACGTCCTGAGACAACGCCTGAAGCTGTTGAAGCTTATGATCACTCCGTGAGATGGAGGGGAGAGTGGATCGTAATGACTCAAGCTCTTGGGTAACTTCACGCAGGTTGCCAGTAGCTGAGCATATCGCGATATCAACGTCTTTGGCCATGCAAGCCAGTTGAAAGTGGTCAGCTTTGCGCTGCAGGCCTTCGAGCTCCCCGGCAAGTCTCATGATGAAAGAGTTGGAGTCCGCGCGAACGCAATCATCGAGGCTCGTAAGTGTGAAGGGAAGTTCAATGGCCACGGGTAGCTGAGAAGAACCGAGTCGAAGATCGGCCGAGGAGAATTTCTTGCGAATGAAGGTGATGGTAGAGCCATAGTCGCGAGGACTTCGAGACACAAAAGGTACACGACGGGGAATGTTGTCCGTGAACATCCCGACAAAGCCACGCAGGGAGTCAGCACCTTTTTGCAGCTCCGACTGCGTCTCCGGAATGCGTTCAGGAGACAAGTCACCTGATAGTACGTCTTCGATGGAGACGTCGTACCAGATTTTGAGGTCCTCAATCTGCACCTGCAGTTCATTGACCTCCTCCCGAAGCGAAGCCATGGCTGCTGACTGTGATCGAATCGCCTCCAACAGCTGCACCATCTGCTTGACATTCTCCAGTCGACCGATGAGGCGATCTGACGTCTGAGTGAGGAAACTCTCTAAAGATACTTCCAAAATGCCGGACAGGGAAGCTAGCGGGACTGTGATATCGTGCGAAAGAGTCTGTCGTATATTGTCAAGGCATTCGAGCACGTCCGACGAGGGGATTGAGGGATCCAGAACCAGAGACCGGGGGGTCTCCGGAGTCATGGGATCTGTACTCGTCTCGACCCGTTTCTTCCATCTCTCCCTTTCCATCATTTCTCCTACTTCGCACTGAATATTCTGCAATTTCTCCAGGGCATCGTTCATGATTGACCACGCCTTCCTAACAACCCTAAGACGTCCAACTCGCGCGTTGGTGTCGTTGATGAGGAAGTGTGTTCTGTCTCGCACAGATACCAAGGCATCTAGTAGATCGCTCGCGTGTTGTCTGAATGTAAAGTCAATGCCGGGGCGATCCAAGTCGAGGAGAGCTAGTTGGTATGAGCATATGAGTTTATCGACGATGGAAGTGGTTTTCTCCGCTTCTTCCAGCAAGACCGGGAGCAGAGTAAGGAACGCAGCATGTGCGGCCGGTTGCAGGCAAGCTTCGGACGACAAATTCGGTGGTGACCCGTCCCCGTCACAAGCGTCGATACCATTCGAGAGGCGATCGATGACGGTGTTAAATTTTGACAGCATCTCATCAGCGGTCTGAGAAAGGACGTCAATCTCCTTCACTGTTTCGTTGTTGGAACGGTACTCTTTCGCAAGGGCGTCGACTTTGGTGACTAGGTCCGCAGCAGTTGCAAACTCTGCGGATAAGTTCTGAATGAGGGAGTCGTTGAAAGACAGTTGCTCTGGAAATAACGGGTGCATCGGTCGAGGGAATAAGCTGGGGTTAGACATCGGATTCCCTCGCAGCGCAAGACGCTTGACAAGAGTATCGGCTCGAGATGCAAAGCTCGAGCTCTGGCGAGGGGTGGGGTGGTATAGTTTGGCTGTTTCAATTTCTTCCAGGAGGTTCTGTGCGGCACTTTGGTCTTTCATGGTCTCAACGTAAAGTTCGTCTGCCCTGCCAAAAGGGGTCATTGGGGGCGATAGGTTTCTGGAGGTATGCTCACTTTCGCCATTGCGTTACAATGTCCATGACAAAATTGCCAACGTCTTCCATTTCGTTGATGCCCTTCTCCTCGAGCCTGTCTTGTTCGTCCAATAGCTCCTCTGGTACGGGTTTTCGGCTATTATCTATCAGCTTGTCCAGAGCCTTCCCAGCAGCAGAGATCCTTCCGTGTCTGAGGGATGACGCTTTGCCAGAAAACTGAGCCGCATCCCGAGAGAGCAATTCTGCCAGCTTGAAGCGCGCGGTGCGAGAAAATCCGGCATTCGAAGTTGCGGAGGTGTCAGAAGCCATGGACGCGATGGATCCTCGTCGGCCAGAAGGCTTCTCTTCAGGCTTCACCATGAACTCGTAAATAGACGGTGACCATCTGGCTCTAGTTGCGAGGAATGACCCTATGTCCAACAAAAGCTTCTTAAGGTCTGCCCAAGCAGCAGTCCGTTGCTCTTCCCATGCAAGTCGTACACCAAGCAGGTCGAGGTTTTCGGAACGATGTCGAAGCAGGTGAAGAAGCTTATCTAATTGATAGATGGTTGTAAGTGTGAGCTCGATGAGATCGGTGTCCTCAGGGGAGAGGTGTCGTTGTGTGGCGGCTGTCATTCGTAGTCGATAAACGTAATGGGAATCGGGGCAAATAACATACCTTTGGTGAATTTTCTGAGCTTCTTGAGCTCACCAGAGTCGAATATCTCGGTCTCTTTCTCAATCCTGTCGTGCTCCGCCAACCATTCTTGGAGTTGCTTGCGCGTGGGTAAGCCGGGAATAAAGTCAGTGGACGTCCGCAGAGCGTTACTCCCCACAAAAACTTCGATAGGCGGTAATTGCTCCAGAAACTGGTGAACAGTGTCAAGAGAGCCTTACTGTTATAACTTCCGAAGAGAATATTCACTTTAATTTTCTCCTCTATCCATGCTTTGCGTTCACTGAACGCCTGAAGCTCGATCACTTCGTGGGACTCGAGGGTCTCTTCCTCTGTATTCTGAGGATCATGAGTCTCCCCCTGCGGAGTGTCCTTTGATTCAGCGCCAGTGAAGGCCTGTTCTGAGACAGCTGGAGGAGGCGTGCCAGACGCCATATCGGGGCTGAACTCCTGCGAAACCGAAACGGTAGTAGTGTCGGAAGTTGAGGCGTCGGAAGACATCCTATAGGAAGAACTGACGGGTAGATTAATATATGACGACGATTAACCAGAGAAATGCAGCATTGCCCGGGTGTTTGGTTGCTGATAGCAGACTCTAATTAGCTGGGCCGCAACCTGCTGCAGGGTGGTGTTGCTACCCAGGCCTGCTGTGTTCAACGAGGCCAATTCCATCTCCAGTATTACTTAAGCCACATGGGCGGGTGCCGCGGACCGCCCTCAGGCTGTCCCGTACCACACGCTGATACCGTCACTGTCAGGTAGTAGTACGCTATACCAACCAGATTATTACATCAGGTATCTCACATATGGCGGCCACAAACAATCTGCCAACAACCCGACTACCTTCTACCAATATCATCGATCCTCAAGTAGTCCCTGGGCCTGGTGATACATCTATCCTACCAAACGATACCCCAGCAAGGGAGAACATTCTCCTAAGACGACCAGCGATCACCACCTTCGTCATTCTTGCAGCCTTCCTTACGCCTTTCGCTGTCGTCCCCTATGTCCTGACCCAGAGGCGCATATCTCGTTTGTCCCACCAGTTGGATCAGTTACTGGCCAGTAATACTGCTCTGCAGAAGACCGTGTCAAGGTCCACACACGAGGCAGCCTTAAGGAAGGAGGAACTAAGCCGTGCAACATCGTTGCTAGAGAACTCGAAGAAAGAGAACCAGCTGTTGCGACGCGATATATCACAGACTCAAGCCCAGCATGAAGCATTCCAGAGAGCTACTCGCACAGAGCTGCAGACTCTCTTGGCAGAGAGGAAGCTGTCGAGGCAAGCATTCCCCACTCATTCACCCGAGTATACAATCTTGTCCGTCACTTACCCATGCGTTCTGCAGGGAACGCCTCGATTTACTCCCCCAGCTCGGGCTATCCCTTGCTGATGTCGCAGCATTCATGCATGAAGTAGAACTTCATCAGGGGCTGCCTTCATCAGCTATGGATAATCATGGCGTTGAGAAATTGCGGATGCTAGCTCTGAAACTGCAAATCTTATCTGCTAGGGACGAGGTAGGTTATCTGTCTGAGTCCTTGGAGCCGCGGCAAGTCTCACGCGGTGGCAGTCTTAGTCCTAGCACACAAATAGCCACCCGTGTATCACAGGTGTTCCACGGAGTCACGAACTGCTGTTTGTGTGTCAGGTGTCAGGAATTCTGGATCGTGTATATTCTGGGTGAGAGAATGACAATCGAACAGCCTTCCTACACATGTAGGTCATCTTCTTTCTGTATCTGTAATTGCTATTGTTCAGAAACACGACAATATATTTAGTCAAGAAGGAACAAGATACCGATAAAAATGCGAAGGGTCCTAAAAGTACAGACGCAAGATGTCAAGATACACTACACAGAAAACAAGGATAAAAAGCTTGACGGGAAAACAAAAGACGCAACAAATCATAGGATGTCCTCCAACTCATGTAGATAACCACAGTTTGTACCACTTTCGCTTTTTCTTGGGAGGTGATGGAGGCGGCGTGGGTTTAGGAGTCGCCGGTAACCTGTGAACGTCATCAGAAACAGTAGTATACCTCTGCACGTGAACGTACTCCTCAACAAGCACAGGATATTCTTTCTGCAAGGACGCGATTGCCTGGGTGATCTGGGCTTGGTAGGCCAAGCGGATGTTATTAGGAATGGGTAACTTGCGCCTCCAGATGGCAACACTGTTTCCAGATGGCGAAGGGAGAAAGACAAAAACGACAATGTGGATAGTCGGGTTGTAATAACCGACCGATTCTTGCAGAACCCGATCCATGGTTGGCTGTATTTTTTTCCAGGTAATCCAGTCAAAAGCTGGCTCGTTCGGAGAATGGCTGGGTCTGTAGTCAGCATTCACAATTAAAGCGCCGCGCTCTCGCGTCTGCAAAAACTTTTGTAGCTGAGGAAACTATCAGCAACGGAAGTCACAATGGGGGGGACCACGGGATATTCACTCCAAAGGATGCGACCCCAAACGACACAGCTTGGATCCAATTCAGAAGGGACGAGACACGTTCATCTTTCTCGGGGGGGAACAACCAATGGAAACGATCTGCTGCCTTCCGCGATTTGCCATAGAAGGCGCGTTGCACGCCCTTCAGGGCTTCCCCTCGTGACTCGACGAACTGAAAATCCGATATCCGCTGCATCGCCGCGCGGCCTGGTCCATTGCTAGTGGATGGCGCAGTGCCCGAGTATGCGTAAGAAAGTGTCTTCGACATCGGGATGGTGGAGAGCCCAAGCTTGTTCTGCGGCAGAGCGTTGACGGTAAAGTTTTCGACAACGGCAGCAGGGGCAATGGAAGGCGGAAGCACGGAGGCGTGTGCGGGGCCGGGAGAGAAACGAACCCTGCGATCCCATACGTCGTGGGTCGAGTCGTATTGCTCCTCGTCATCATATAGATCGCTCCAGCCATTTCCTACCTCCCAGTTATCGTGCTCCTCTTGGTGTCGTTTCCTGTTGTTGTTGTTGTTGTTGTTCTGCTGCTGTTGTTGCTGCTGCTGTTGCTGCTGCTGCTGTTGTTGCTGCTGCTGTTGCTGCTGTTGCTGTTGCTGTTGCTGCTGCTGCTGCTGCTGTTGTTGTTGCTGCTGCTGCTGCTGCTGCTGTTGTTGTTGCTGCTGCTGCTGCTGCTGCTGTTGTTGTTGCTGCTGCTGCTGCTGCTGCTGTTTTTGATGGTTCTTTTTGTTCTTTTTGTCTTCGTGGTGTTGTTCGTAATGATGTCGAGGTTCGTTTTGCGGGAAGCGTTGTTGCGGCTGCAGCTGTCGCTTCCCATGCTGAGGTGGTTGAGGGGAGGCCCCCATAGGTTGGTGTTGTTGCCAGTTCCTCGCAATAGCGGGAGGCAAAGGTTCTCCGTAATTTGGAGGAACAGGATACGGCTGCTGGTTCTGTTGCGGTTGATTGAGCAACGCATTTAAAATCCGAGACCGTTGCAACTGGGATAGGACAGTCCTGCTCCCAGTGGAGCTAGGGGAGGGTGGGATGGTAGGATCAAAAGTTACCTTGGGCAACCTTCGCGCCTCTTCACTCCAGTTCTGCCATCCAACCGTCGGTGCACGCGATATGGCTTTGGAATGGTTGGTATGCGCAGACGTCGCGTGGCCCCATGTTGCGGAATGAGGTTGTTGGCCCCATCCACTGCTGTTGGCCCCATTCCACCCAGGATCATCTTCCCACCCATTATCCGCATTCGCCCAGTCCTCTTGGACGCCCCAACTGTGGTCTTCGCCCGATCCGTCGTCTGCGGAGTTCCAGCCACGTTTGGGTTGTTGGTGTTTCGCGTGACTCCAACCGACTGCTACGTCCTTGTTCGCGCCTCCGCCTCCGCCTCCACCAGCACCCCACCCTGCTGTGTTCTGTTGATGATTTTGATGTCTATGCTGGTGTTGCTTCGTACGAAGATCACCTCCACCAGAATTCTTCTGTGGAGGCTGAGGAGGTGGTGGTGTCATCAGTGCAGGAGAACGGACGCTTATGTCCCAACCGTCGTTATCGCCCGCGGCGTCATTACTATTTTCGGGCGGGTTAGTTGCCCAGCTATCGGCTGCGCCATCTGATTGAGCCACATCTTGCCATGACTCTTCCTCCTCCTCTTCTATGAGGCCACCTGTGCGGAAATGATACCGAGATGATTAGCTCTCGTGCTCGGGTGCTCCCGGAGATTCATGTGACAATGGAAGAAAGCCCACCTGGGAGGCCTTCAAATTCCTCTTCCTCCTGAATGGTGCCGACGGTTACAAGAGGATATTCGATATGATGTGCAGCAGGCGGCGAAGGAACTGGAGGAGGTGGAGGTGGAGGTGGAGGCGGAGGTACTGCAGCACTATTGACGGCTGGGGTTGGCTCCTTCTGCTTTCCCTTCTTATTGGTATTCTTGCCCATTCTCGAAGTCGGTGCACACTACGGAATTGCTAGACTCGTGTGCGATGACGCGTGGAAGTAAATGAAAAACTCGAGGTATGCGCGCTGTCTTCGATGGAGAGAACACGAGATGATTATCGAGTAAGGATCGGGTTTATGAAGGGAGTATACTAGTGACCGTTGCAGACGCTCCAAAAAGCGTAGATCGATATCAGAACGGTCCCAGATTTAACCGGGAGAGGGGTGTACACTTTCGCGAGGCTTACAACGGAAGAAACGAACTGGCAAAGGAAGTCCAAGTGTCACACGTCACACTTGCACGAGACTCGATGTAATGACTATGAAAAAAAAACATGACCCTAATCCAAGGTTCCGGTCCATACATCGTAGCCTCGTGCACTTTCCTATATCCTCTCAACTACCTCCCTAACAACCTCACTTGTTTTGCTCTTCCCACCAAGGTCGGGCGTCAAGTATCGGCCTTCTCGTATCACTTCATCCACTGCATTCTCTATGCGGTCAGCCCCGTCTCCATAGCCAAGGTGACGCAACATGAGTGCTGCAGAACGGATAGCAGCAAGTGGGTTAGCTATGTTTTGACCAGCTATATCGGGTGCAGATCCGTGAACACTGGAAAGATTAATCAGACTGTGACGGCATCCACCACGCTCCCAACTCACGGCTCGCCCATAACGAACGTATCCCCTGCATTGATCGAAGGCACAAGACCCAGAGAACCAACAAGGGCGGCAGCAGCATCCCTACAACGTGGCATCAGCATATTGTGGGGAATTTGATGACACGACTGACGAAAGAATGTCGCCATAAAGGTTGGGCGCAACCATTACATCATAGATGCTATCGGGGTTATTGACCAAGCGTCTAGCACCGAGCATTACAAGAACTCACTGTGGTTCCCGAAACAGCCTGCAGGTGCGACTGGATGATCAGTTAGAGTACTGTGGAATAATGCTGGAACAGACCTGTACACAGCACTGTCGACAAGTTGCTCCGCAACCGTAACGCTATCGTATTCGCCATTAACACCGGGTAAAGCAGGGACAGCACGAACGGTCTCGCGAAAAAGACCATCGGTGATAGAGAGCACGTTGGATTTATGAATGATAGTGACATGCTAAAACAGACACTTGAGCCAAGCAAATGGCACACTGCGTTGCACAAACCTTGCGAGGGCGAGCCAATGCAGTTTTAAAGGCCATCTCACCAATCCGACGCGAGGCGCGCTCGGTGATAAGGCGCGTTGCTCGGGCTTCCTTACCGTTCTCGCCAATAGTCTGAATTTCTTGCTTTACATACTGCATTCCTTAGTCATGAAGGGTTTTATCCCTGCAAAGATATCATCATTGCACTCACAAGACATTCAGTGTTTTCACGGAT
This sequence comes from Gyrodon lividus, assembly GCA_014904945.1. Taxonomy (NCBI): domain Eukaryota; kingdom Fungi; phylum Basidiomycota; class Agaricomycetes; order Boletales; family Gyrodontaceae; genus Gyrodon; species Gyrodon lividus. The sequence goes on from MU127435.1 coordinate 203,544, forward strand.
AACCACGAGATCAACCTGTTGTTTTTCTCCGGGATTGGGAGCAACCTGCCTACATAGCTCAAGTCACGTCCAGCCCAAGATTGAAAATGTGTGCATACGGATGAGACAGGTCTAATATTTGCATAGAGATCCATTTTCTTCCGCAGAGCGACAATGGGTGATGAATAACCAACCACTTTACGGGAGGGTGAGCTACCAAAATCGAGGTTTATACGGCCATTGCATGCATCCTTGACATTCAGCAAGGTAGCCTACCTGACCGCCCCGAACAAAGCGCAGTCGCACTCATTTTTCAATACTTCGACTGTCTCATCAGGTAGGGCTGTGCCCGTTTTTGTGAAGTACTCGAAGCCAGCGAGTAAGTCAATGAACTCGGTCTTGGGTAATGATGATCCTAGCGCCTGGATGGCGGCTTTCGCTCCCTTAATGGTGATAAGAATAAATACGTAGGGAAGGGACTTTGCGAACATACTGGAAGTACTTCCCGACCAATACCGTCCGCAGGGATCATACCAATCTTCAGAGATTGCCTGGCACTGGTGGCTATTGAACGAAACGGAGCCTTGAAAGCCATGGTACCGTTGAATCGTCGTTGTTTGATGTTGATTTTTTTCTGCAAGCAAAGTACGCCAGCAGATTACTAGCAAAACTAAAGCTTTAACAAAGAAACTCCGCGACACGATCACGTGGTACACCTACGACATAGTCATGGCGCGTTGACGTTGTTTTGCGAAATTGAAGGACCCTTGTCCTTGCTGCACAACCAATCAATATTTGCCATGCTACACACCCCAGCAAGCTCGCCTTGTCGCAGCCAGGTGTTGCTCAACAGCACCAATGTTCAACCCGAAACGCAACGTCGTCTGACCGCAACACCACTACCAACACCCCCAGATGATGTCCCGTCAAAACGTAGACTTGTCGCGCTCGACGAAACCCCGACAAAACGACCCCGGGTGATGCGTTCTAATGGACAAGACGGTGGTGACGACGCGAAAGATTTTGTCGTTGTCAACAGCCGGACTCGTGGTACGATTTTCGGAATGTTAAGAACGTCATACGTGCGTCCCCCAACTGCGCCTCTTCGAACCATACGTATGCATATATTCGATGCCAGATTTACGTTTATTGCTGACTCTCGTACGTCCACAGTACCTTCTCGCATCATCTTGCAATCATTTGTATCATCTCACAAGTTCGACGTATACAAATGTCACTCCCTTACTCATGATACTTTCGTCACACCTCCTTACGCTTGTGCATTTTCATATAGTGAGCTTATTGATTCTTTGGAAAAACGAACCTCTATAATTTTTGTCTAGGTGCAAAGAGTAATCGCACTCCAGTTCTTGCCCTGGCCACCGAGGAAGGATCCATCGTCATTCTCAATACTTCAAGACGACACTACTGGGACTTTGGTACATATGTTCATTCTACACCTTTTGTGGTTCCGACCTCCTAACGCGGCCCACAGAGCCTCAGCGAACTGTTTTTCAACCACATAATAATGGTATATTTGATGTAAAGTGGAGTTTGGATGACTCCATGCTGGCAACGGCGTCCGGGGACAAGACCTCGCGAATTTGTTCCGTCGAAACGCAAAATACTCTACAGGTCCTTCAGAATCATACCAGTACCGTCAAGTGCATCGCATGGGACCCGTTGCACCGTGACATCTTAAGTACAGGGAGTCGGGACGGAATGATATGCGTATGGGACCTCCGGGTGGCAAGCGGTTGCACAGTTATTGGGGGAAACGTTCCGACACTGCAGCCAGTCATAACTATCAACGCTGCTCATGACCAGGAGAAAACCAAAGGTGGACGCAGAAAGGCGACACCTCTACCGCGGAGCGTGACGACTGTGCTTTATGCCGACACGCGACCACATGGTCTCGTCAGCAGCAGCTCATTCGACGGGTATGTGGCTATTCGCTTGTAGAGAACTGTTATGATCCAGGTCACTCACCTCAATGCTTAGTGTCCTTAACATATGGGACCTCCGTCTGCCTGTAATGGATGGCACGAAGCGGTCACCGAGAATGCCCCGCGCCATGACGCCTCTCGGATCGTCTCCCGATGACCCAACGACTATGAATGGCTCGCTTCGGCCACGTGGAATCACTAGTTTATGCGCCGGTTCTGGACCCACATCAAGCCTCCTCTTCGCGCTTGGAGCTGATTCACGGCTTCACACGTATTCGTCTCCTATGTTGATGCCATTGCAAACGGACACACACCCAAATCTGAGGACTTCCTTTTACGTACGGCTCGCAAGCTCCCCTTGCGGTCGGTGGCTCGCCAGCGGATGCTCAGGAAATAATGGAAGTCTGTTCCTCTTCGATGTTAGCAACGCCGCACGCCTTTCTGCTTTACCTCATGCCAAGGGCTCTGCTCAATCGTTGTCTGCTGCCGTGGAACTGCGTGGGCAAATAGGAGAGATCGGCGCGGTCGATTGGGCGCATGACATGGTCGCAACATGTGCGGATGACGGCACCGTTCGCGTTTGGAGACCGAACTGTGAGGTCTATCAGGGGTGTATGTCCGACCCCGAGGCACAAAGATGGAGTTGGAGCTGGTCAGAGGATTACTCAGAAATAGCTCATAGTGTGTAAATATTTCATTCACATCAAAGCGACACTGTTTGTACATCCCAGTATCACTCCATACGGTTCCTAAGAAACCCACCATTAACATTCTCCTGCCGCGTCGAGACTGCGAATTCAAAGACCAAGCCCCTAAACGGAACCGCAAGATCATAACCCGCCAGGGAGCTTTTTGTAGATCACGTCATACACTAGATCATGGGATCGTCATGAACGGTAAGCAGCAAGCAGCCCCTCTGCACAGCTCAAGTAGAAAAGCAGCTAGGGCACTTCCTCCTACTTGCACGCTTGAATACCGACTTCAGATTCGAAGCTCGCGAAATGTCACAGAACACGTTCAAGTCTTTTGCTATACTTGGAGCTGGTACACTGGGTCTTCCTCTAGCCAAGGCCAGTGACATTTTTTGACAGGCGTCATCTTCGTACTGACCAATGGTTCCTTTAGGCACTCGCAGACAATGGGGCTTCAGTTGCTGTAATGACTCGCCCCTCTTCTAAGCATAGGAGATTCCCCGCAGGCACTGTTCATGTCTCCGTGGATTTTATGGACGTTCAAGCCCTAACTGATCAATTCCGCCGGCACAACTGCGAAGTGGTTATTTCTGCGGTCAACCATGACCACCTGGAAGTACAGCCACCTACCCTGGAGGCCGCCAAGAACGCCGATGTAAAGTTGTACGTTCCGTCCGAGTATGGTCTTCCATCCGAGGGGCAAGATGGCATCCTTGCCCAAAAGAGCGAGTTTGTGGGTACGTGGCCTTGATTTTCACCTACAATTCAGGCAACGAAATGCATCTCAGATAATATCAAGGCTGCTGGCATCCCATACGCACGGCTTTATGTCAGCTGAACCTTTCACCTGAGTTCAAGAGCTCACCCGTTTTATAGTCGGGCCTTCTCATGGATTTCATCCCATTTTTCTTGGGGATTGACTGGAATGGAGAAGCAACTTTGATTGGAGAAGGCGACAAAGCGGCATCGTGGACCGCGCTTCCCGATGTTGCAGGTAGGGTTATCTCTCTCCAGTGAACATTACAGCTTAATAAGATATGCAGGTTTCTTGGCATATGCACTCACGCATCTTCCTCCGCAAGAGCTTTACAATCGTACATTGCGTATCGAAGGAGAGCGATACAATCTTCGCCAGGTTGCCGAGCTCTACGGAGACATGATCAAGATTGTGCGCGCACCTCGATTCCCCGACGATATTGACAGTGCGCGACTTAGAGAGTATCTGCAAGCAAAGGCAGACGCAGGAGCTGGGAGCGTGACATACGATATCAAGACTGGAAAAGATGATCACAAACTTGACAACGATCTGTGGCCCGACCACCGCTGGCAGACTGTGAACGAAACCCTCGGCCTGTAGGTCAAGCGGAGCTTACATTACTGTGGTTCGAATTTGAAGTTTCACCGCACAAGTGAAGTTGATGTCCACACAACGCTACCTGTACATTATTGAGTGAGTTTCGTATGTCTATGTCCAACTTCTGCGATCGAGGGACAGCAGCGCGAGGGTATTGGCGATGAAATAGGGAGCGACGGGAATTTGTGACCAGAACGAAGGGTACTCATTGTAAGATCCTTTTCGGGGTTCTGTACAGCAATCACAACTTTTTCACCGACCTCGCGGTCAATGAGAATATCTCTAAACTGAGATCTGACGAAAGTTATTCGTTTCAGTGTCAACCTACGCCAATCACTATCCCCAAGAGGGTTCAGTCTATTAGGCAGATTAGAGAGAATTAGGGTACGTGCTGCTACAGAGTGGGTGTACCGATGTTTGATCAAGATGGGGGCGGAGGCTATGCAAGAAGATGAAGGGTACCTACGTGGCAGAGGCTGCTCTATTTCTTTTGTATCGCGTTCACCAACCTGAAAGTGACCCATGAATTTTTTGGAATCGAGGATAAGGGAACTGCTCACCAATCAAGACCTTCCTCCAGACCTTCGCCTTTCGTAGCACAACTTCCACGCACACTCCATTGTCTCGAAGTCTCCCCGCCTGCAAGTCCCAGCTTATCACTGATCTCCTCCGGCTTGAGCGCACCTTCTACATCCTGCTTATTGCAGAATACAAGGAGAGGTGCCCCGTTTAGTTCATCCTCCGACAACATGGTCAACAGTTCGCCCCGAGAAGTTGTCAGGCGAGCATGATCCGATGAATCTATGACGTAGATGATTGCAGAGGTGTTGGGGAAGTAACATCTCCAGTATGGTCTCGAGGAAAAGTATCAACTCACAAATTGAGCGTAAGAACCGACGCGTGTACTCACCGAATGCTCGACTGTCCTCCAAGGTCCCACACTTGGAACTTGATATTCTTATACTAATAAGAGTCAGAGGAGGAAGAGCGCTACGAGCGGCGTTCAACGCACCTGAACAGTCTCAACGTTGAATCCGATTGCTTTGATTCCGCATTCGCGTCAGCGATGCTGTCCACCCGATACCTCCGTTTACTCACTGGGTATTGTTGAAACTACTTCTCCAATCTAACGCAAAGTTACGAAAGAGCGCCATCCAGATGTCGAAAACGCTCACCTGAAGTCTGTACAGAATCGTAGTCTGAATGCGCATGCGAAACACAGAAGGTCAACATCGAATTAGTTCCGCTTCGAGACGCAGCATACCTTGCCTGCTGAATCGAGGCCAAGCATTAGTATACGGACATCCTGGTCCTTGCTCCATCGTGTTAGTGACGCGAGGGAATCGAACAGCAAAGAAAATGTAAGACCCATAAAGGAGAAAAGTGTCTGGCAGCTGGATAAACAGTGACACTGGCTGTACGCAGGTTCACCCTATAACACCTGGTCAGTGGTCACGTGTGAGAGGGTACAGTGCCTAATAGCAGTGGACTACTCCCAAGCGTCATATTGGCTTCACTGGTAGGTGCTGTGTCTTCATTGCATCTCTATGCTCTCCGGGTGTATACTTCTAATAGCTATGTCAGACAAAAGTGTCAAAAGATCCAAAAGAACCCGCCAATCCGAGGGGGCAGAGCTGGCCCCGATGGCAAGTGTCGCAGAACCTCCCCCTGCTACTACAAAACCTAAGTCGGCCAAAGCCTCGAAAAACCCCGAGTCGAAGCCCAAATATACCCTATCTATCCCAACACGCGACACTGACGTGCCCGATTCAGATATGCCGAAGAAAGAAAAATACGCGCAAGATGAGAGCAAGGGAACTAGCAGAAAGACGGCATCGGAAGTGAAGATGTCAAAGAAACGAAAACGGACCACGGGCGGTGAAGTGCTCAACGAGTCTATCGATCCCGAGGTCGACACCACACCACTCCAAGAGGAGGGGGAAATGCCAAAGAAGCACCACAAGCGAGAAACAATGACTAGTCATGAACAGATCACAGAGAGGTCACAAAAAGATAAAAAGAAGAAACACCAACATGAGTTGCCCTTCCCAGATCCTACAAAGGATGGGTCTCTCGCCGAGCAAAACTGCAAAGGTACACATTCCAAAACATCGCTAGTGAGTCCCTTGTTCACAGCAGTTTGCACCAGCCTTGTCCTATGCCTACGAACGATTCCGAGATCCTCAGTCATGGAAGTTCAACAAAGCTAGACAAAACTGGCTGATACGCAACGTCTGGTCAGAGAAAGCGGTACGCTGGATTATATCATACCCTATGGCCTGACCATCATACTTTGATACTCTAGATACCCGAAAATTACGTCCCCCTTTTGACCAAATACCTCGCTGATATCAAAGGCAGCGCCAGGCAGGTAAGTTGGCGTCTATCTAACTTTGTAATCATTCTCAGGTCGGCCTTGCAGAAATTGATTGACTCGTGCCACTTAAAGGTTTCTCCCATTGTGGTGGCGCCGATGGATGGCGGGCAACCACATGACAGCATCGACACAGAGGACTCATCTGCGATGGGCTACCACCCTATTCGATCACGAGCCCATTCCTTACTCCAAGCTCTCGGGCAGTTTAGTTAGAAATGCATCTTGAAATGAGGGAGGGCTGAGCAAGAACGCATGGTTTGTATTGAAAACCTGGGGTCAAGTTTAACGGAAGGTAATTGAGTCTAAGCGGAAACAGGGACCTGAACAGCTACTGGCACCTCAATGCTACTAACAGGTGCGTACGCCCGAGGAACATGTTTTGGGAAAGCCTCTGCTGCCAATTTCACCGCCCCTGTGAACAATCCAGCCTCCGCCTTGCGCTCCTCGTCACTCAGCCCAACCGGTCCCAGCAAACCCTCAAAGTCCTTTCGAACAACCTTGGCGGCCGCGGCGTTGACCACAACTGCCTGTCCATTGTGCAAGGTCTGTGGGACGCCGGCCATATTGATTTGGCTCTGCGTCCAGATTGGCTCTATATTGTCCTTGCCAACACCGACGTTAGCACGTCCGCCAAGCTTGGCCCATTCACTGATGCGGTTGATGTTCAGCTCCGTGAATACAGTGTCGACGGCAGTGACGAGACCATCAATTTGCTCAGCGGTGTGACGAGGCGTAACAGTGACTCTGAGGCGCTCCTCGCCGACAGCGACAGTGGGGTGGTTAATAGCCTGAACGTAGATGCCATGTCCGTTTAGCAATTTATCGCTGGCCGCCTTAGCGAGACCGGCATCCCCAATGAGGACCGGGACGATGTGGGAAGGGCCGGGGACGACAGGAATATCCAGCGCAGCGAGGCGTTCTTTGACCTTGCGAACATTAACCTGTTTCAACGCGCGATCGCCGATATGATGCTTCTGATAAATGATAGATGCGCGAGCACCAGCGACGGTTGCAGGTGGAAGAGAAGTTGTGAAAATGAAACCAGGCGCGTAGGAACGGATCATATCAACGAGATCGCGTGAACCAGCAACATAGCCTCCAACGGCTCCATAAGCCTTGCCCAGAGTCCCTGCACGAAGCAATCAGGGGGGTACAAACTCTGAAAGAATGCCCGCGGCTTACCGGTGATCATGTCCACACGATCCATGACGCTATGCTTGATGGCCTCCGGACTTTGACCGGCTCTCTGGTGCGCTTCGAAGTCAAGGTGTTCGGCAACACCTGCTCCGCGGGGACCGTACAACCCGACCGCGTGGACTTCATCCAAGAAGGTAAGTGCACCGTACTTCTTTGCCAAGTCGCAAATTTCCTCGATGGGTCCGATGCTGCCGCACATGGAGTAGACGCTTTCGAATGCAATGATCTTCGGGGTCTCACGAGGCCACATCTTCAGCTTAGACTCTAGGTCCTCCATGTTGTTGTGCTTAAAAATAACTTTCTTCGCACCAGAATGGCGGATGCCTTGAATCATAGAGGCGTGATTGGATGCGTCGGAGAAGTACACCAAGCCCGGCAATTTCGCTCCGAGGGTAGAGAGAGTAGCGTCATTGGCCACATAGCACGAGGAGAATATCAGGGCCGCTGGCTTCCTATGAAGGGAAGCAAGCTCCTTTTCAAGGCCGAGATGCATCGCACTATTTCCAGCGATGTTTCGTGTTCCCCCGGCGCCAGCACCGTACTTATCTAAAGTACGACTGTGTGTGAAAATGTATTAGAGGGGTGAAAATACGGAAAAATAGCTGGTACGTACTGCATAGTCTCAAGGACAATTGGGTTATTCCCCATGCCGAGGTAATCATTAGCACACCACACCTCGACCTCGTCTTTGACATTGACCGTATGGGCGACAGGGAATTTGGTTGCAAGCCTGTTTATGTTGTTGAAATAGCGATAAGACTGGTCCTTGTGTTTTTTCTCAAGTTCTGTTGCATAGAGCTGATCGTAATTGAACGTTCCGGTCGTGCTCTCGCCGGACGCTACCTTGTGCACTTCATTGTCAACGACAACCCCCGGGGCTGCGGCTGTGGACTTGTGGAAGGGGCAGCCACCTGAAACCACCTTCTCGGCGGTTCGTGTCGCCCTGGTGGCTTCAGCGGTCTTTGCGCCTGTGGCAGCTGAGAGGTCTTCAGCCATGCGGGCGGCGGCTCGGGCGGCGGACGCATGGGGGCATTTGGCGATGTCGGCATCGGAAACATTATCACCAGGGAATATGCCTTTGCTGTGATGAATTTTCTGGACGTCGACCTGAGCCGCTACACTGGCGTATCCAGCAACCATTTGGCTGGAGCGCATCTGTAAGGCTGGACCCATGATAGGACACTTGACAGCGGTCTCGGTGAGCTGAGAGAGCGCGGGGTAACGAGGGGACGACAAGCTAGAAAGCGAACGCAAAGTCTGGGTTTGTGTGCTACCGAGAAACGGGCATGCTTTCTTGAAACGTGAAAGGGTCGAAAGTCTTTCCATGGCGTCGACCAGAGGGTTCAATTGGGTCGCAGATATATAACCTGCAGGGTCAAGAATGTTGAGCTCAACGTCGTTCAAGCTCAAGAATGCATTCTTACGATTTTGAGTGCAGCAATGAAGCTAGTAACTTGATGGAGGGATGGAATGGAATGATTCGCAAAGTTTTGGTTGACAAGGTTATAAAGATTGATTTATGCAGATCGCTATTGGCTGGAGATCACGTGCCGGGTTTCACTGCGCTGTGGGTGTTAACTTATCACACAGCTATATAGTATAATGTTTCATCGACATCACCCATGGACGTGGAGGAATGGCATCGCGTACAATTGAAAAGGTCATAATGCATACCACTGAGGCTGTCAAAACCTGATGCATTACCAGGTCAATGCCACACTGAATATATGTCGTTATTTGCCACGGCACTAACTATCTATCTAATGAAGTTTGTTGACTGATTGAAGAGATTGCAATGAACTGGAGTGTCGAACAGTGTTATGGTAGGATGGGCATCAACACCTTCATCCAATCGGCAATGGTAACATTTTTGCAGGCAGATGGAGTTTGAGCGGAGGTGTGAGGAGCATCTGTCGTTTTTCTGGCTTTGGAGCGTCAGCTGAGGTATTTCGTGGTTTATGTTTTAGGGATAGAATGATATGACGATCATAAATATACAGCTTTCAAGTGTGGCGTACTAGGATGTCGCTCTTACACACCCACTTTCAAGTGTTCCCATTCACTATCGTAGCCACATCATGGTCATAAGATCTCTTGCATTATTGCATATTTCAGTGCACATGGACCACCCATATCCACGGCCGCGTTTACGTATGGACATTCAAATATCCAAAGGTGGCACGAGACGAACCACACCGATATCCCCAGTCGTCAATACGGAGACGCCACACACCACAAGTTTCAGCCAGCCATGCAATCGAGTCACGTAACATGACCGCACCAGTGGGATATCCGTTGGCCAAAGGCTTCGCCATCGTGGCGGGTAGGACGGAGTGCGCCCATAAGAGTTCCGATCCTGTACAGACAAACACATCAGATGTGATGTATGTGGCATTCCGCCCTACCTGTATTTCGTCATAGATCAACATAGCCGCTGTTTCATGACCGAGTGCATTTACACTGCGATGCCACCGTGTGAGAACACGAATGCTGGCCGTGCGTAAATAGAAAGGAGGTATTGCTCTTCGAGAGCGGGGGTGCTTGCCGTGATGGACGCTTGAGGAGTGGCGGCTATGTCTGACTGGCCTGGGGTAGTGCGTGCTAGGGAGCCTGAACGTGAAAATATCTAGGACGAAGCATTGCCAGAGCCTGTTGTTTTGGTGCATACTTGCCTCCGATGCGGTACTTGTACTAGCAAGACGAACCCCTTATATGTAGCGTTGGCAGTGAGTGAATTTTCACTGCCACGGCGGGGCTAACCTTGACGGTTTCTCCTGTTGAACACGGGTGACGGTCAAGTTGGTCCCCTCCGACTATTGCACATAGATGACAGTGTACGTGGTGGATTACATCCTTGACGAGTCCAGGTTCCCGACTGTAGGAACCAACTTTCCGCCTTTTGGATGGTATTGGTGGGACAGCGAATGAGACGCGCTTTGCATCAAGCAGCTATGGATATTTTACAGCAGTCATACAGCAGGCTTCCTCGAGGAGTAGCATAATGACCTCAGCTGATGATCCGAAGAATTCAAAATAGTATGACTGTATTCGTACAAACAGGGATGTGCAGACCAAGCATGAAGATCAAGCAGCACCTAGTATTATCGACATAAACAAGGTCTCACGAGTTCCTAATCGCTTCCAGCGCTCGATCGACTACGGTTTGTGCTGACTGACATTGAGGACCCAGCAGAGGATGAGCGCACACGAGTACGACCCCCTGTAGACTTTGGGGACCGAGAAAGTTCTCGCCCTCGCTTGTCAACTTGGTCGTCATCATCGTCGCGCTGGAGCGGTGAGCGGTTACGGCCAAGTAGAGAAACGGACCTATCACGCCCTCGCCGTAGGGGTGGTGATTCGGACCGGTCACGACCACGGCGTAGAGGTGGTGAGTGCGAACGTCGTCGTCGTGGAGAGTCGAAGCGCTCGCGTGTTCGATGAGGGGGTGTGGGGGGAGGTGAGCGCCAGCTGAGGGGTGCAGGTGAGCCAGAACGCTGGTAGCGAGCGGGACCGGGAGACCGAGATCGGGACTGCGATCGCTCATACGATGGGGAGCGACGGCGAAGTGGGGGTGATCTGGTGTGAGGTGACGGTGACCGCCTGCGACGGTAATCGCTATCCTTGCGTGGAGAGCGACGAGGGCTGCGGCTACGACGATCACGATCAGCGCCTTGACTACCAGGTTCCCTGATTCTCTCCCTGCGGGAAGGGACTGGCGGTGGTGGCATCCGCTCTTTTCTTCGAAGATCATTTGCTTCACGTTCTTTCCTCATCCTGTCTTCTTCCCTTCGTCTCAATCGATCCCGCTCCCTCTTCTCAGCCTCCCACTTTTGCCGTTGTTCTTGCATCTTCGCGCGTTCCTCATCTCTCTTCCTGTCTTGTTCCTCGCGCTTGGCGAGTCGATTTATCTTCTTCTCCTCTTGTTTCTCACGATCGAATGCGTCACCCTCCATGTAATCCCTTCTCGTGCCAAAAGCGCGAGCCATTTTATCAAGCTCGGTCCTTTTCGCTGCTGCAATGGCGTGCGTATCTGACGGCTTCAATTTTTTTGTGGAGGTTGACAAAGACAATAGGTCGGCGGTAAGCTTCGTGCGAAGTTCCTCAACTTTTACTTCAATGTCCGCTTCGTCAAGCCTGGGCAAAGATGATGAACAAAGGGGCAAAGCCGAGAATCTATGGTGGTACATACTCATCATCCTCGAGCTTCAATTGGAGCTCCAAGCACTTGACCTCGACTTTTCGTTTTCTTTCATGCTCTAAAATAGCTTCATCGGGTTCCCTGTGTTTTGGAGGGGCGATATCCCAGGCTGCTGCTCTTTCAGCTGCTGTCTCGTGAACCCGAAGCACAGACATGTTGCGTTGAACGTAGCCATTTGTACCGCTGCACGACACCGTTAGACTAGACCGAATACTCGAAACAATCAATGGTGTTGAACGTACCTTCCACGGGGAGTCGTTAAACCAATTCCATTATACATGGTTGTTGACTGTGAATTGGTCGTTCACATAGCGTTGGTTAACGCTCAGGTCTAACTGCGGACTTTAAGACGGACTTGTAAAAATTGTCGCCGAGCTCCTATTCCCCTGGGAGACGTTGGCTCGTGTACGGTCCACATTACTCCTTTTTGCATTGACGCACTTGCATGGAACATACCCTACGAAAGTGATATCTATCATTGACAGAGTGCCCATCACGTTCAGTTCATAGGAAGCAGCTGTCTGGGAGGTTGTTGTGGATCTGCTGATCTGCCCATACCTTGCCCTTGGTTTGTCCTTTGTGGGATCTTGCAACAGCCGTGTCAGTTGCGTCTGATATTGCGGACAGTACACACATTTTGGAGTATCATGGGAAGCTTCAATGTTGGAGATGTTTCCCATGAGCTCAGGTTTGCTTTACTACTCGAACCGTGAGTCATCGAACAGCTATTCACAGCAAGCATTGGGCTTGAAACCCCAGGCAGGCCATGCTCAGTCGAACCTCGCACATTCGCCAGATGTCCGAGTCATGACAATCCCAAAAGTCTAAATATTCGGGAACATAAGATCGATCGCACGGTCAAATTTTGGCTCCACCGACTAAGACGCTACGAGTTAACTGTACATCGGGTCAATCCAATCCTGGTGCAGATGCCTGATACTGTTATGCGTTATGCATCTTGTTCTCTTGACGAATAATAATTGCTTGGGTTTTTTCTTCCCGAGATCCTAGATTTACCGTAACACGACAGCGGGTTTGCACTCGTACTTACTATCGAGGAGAGTGCTGACATGATGGTACTTATTACATAATCGCAGCTTGACAAACGTAGTACATATTAGTCATGCTAATTTATTCACACGCACTCGGAGCGGCATGTTGCAAACGCAAGCTCGGTGCAGTGCCTCGTGTACTAGTCAAGGTGCTGCTTATTCTTATTTATCTTCCCAAGTACTAGCAATTGTACCCCAGTTGCTCAAAAGGTTTTTGTTTACTCTCATCTTCTTGTGTTTCCCCCCTCCCCCTTCAGAATTTCCGCGCTTCATCTACTTCACAAGATATCAGTAGTGATGCCGTCCACACTGGTCGCTTCAACGAGCTCATTCCCACTCCTGCCTATTCCCCCAGCCCGCGAAATACCAGTCACTTTCACTGCGAGCCTCAAGAGCTGGTGTGCTTGTCATCATCCCCTCTTGATCCGTCTGATCTGACTCGGGAATTTTATTTTATCTAGGTGGACTGCCGGAGAGAAGCAAGGTGCTGCAGCGGAGGAACGGCTCCTCAGGTATGCGGAACGTGCTGTCTGTGGCACTTTATCTCACTCCTTTGGGTCAGGCGACTACCTTTCTTTCTACCCGAGAAGATGCCTGCCTCAGCAGTTGGAGATAGCCCAGTCATCGCTCGCAGCGAACGAATACAGCTTACAGCTCCGGAGCATTATCTTAACTCCCTCTCAATAAAGTCTACGAACCCCTCTACAAATGCCCCTCCACCCGCCGTACTTTTGCACGGCTATGGCGCTGGTCTTGGGTTCTTTTTCCGAAACTTTCCTGCACTAGCTAAATGGGCTGGAAATCGTGGTACAGATGTCTATGCCGTAGACTGGCTCGGAATGGGTCGTTCCGCACGTGTTCCCTTTCGCATCAAGTCCAAACGAGCCGATATACCCGGTCGCGTACGGGAAGCTGAATCATTCTTCGTCGACTCCCTTGAAGAGTGGCGTGACAAGATAGGTTTGGAGAAAATGACCTTGATTGGACATTCACTTGGAGCATACTTTAGTGTTGCATACGCACTCCGGTATCCCACACGTGTTCATAAGCTTATCCTCCTCTCCCCTGCCGGTGTACCTCATGATCCCAACAATCTGTCGATGCCTTCAAGAGAGCTGACAGATACCGGAGAGTCGGGGAGTTTGGCCAGTTTCCCAGTGGAACCAGCTTCGGACTCTGAAATCCAGCTCATCCGGGACGAGCAAAGAGCTATCAAGAGGGAAGAGAGTAGATCTCGAAAACTGCTCACATATCTGTGGGAGGGAGGATGGAGCCCATTCCAGGTCGTTCGATCTACTGTGTTCTGGGGGCCTATGTTAGTCGGCAAGGTTCGCCGGTTTCTTGGCTCAGGAGTTCGATAACTCAGAAGGATCTGTGTAGTATTCGAGTCGTCGCTTCTCTGGTCTGACAGAAGACGAAACTCGTGACATGCATGATTATATCCTCAACATAACCCTTTCCAAGGGCTCCGGCGAGTATTGCATATGTATGTTTCGGTTTCCTTCAATCCCATGCGAACTATAATCTCACAACCAAGTTCAGCTCATATCCTCGCACCTTATGCCTATGCTCGCAAGCCCCTCGTAGACAGGATACCTGCATTGAAGATACCTATAACCTTTCTCTGTCAGTGTGCTGTCACGCCACCTCATTCTACTCGGATTACTGAACCCATATATAGATGGTGAACACGATTGGATGGACCCTGTGGGTGGCCTCCAATCGGTGGAGAAGCTTCGCCGTGCCGGCAACGTGAACGGGCGAATGTTCGCTATCCCTAATGCTGGACACCACTGTAAGTGCCAGTCGTCTCGATACCATTCGGAACCTCGTACTCACTGACCTTCTCATTTTAGTATACCTTGATAACCCGGCTGCCGTGAACGACCTACTCATCGAAGAACTCAACCTCACTCATCGGTAACAGTGATCCCTCCAGGAAATCAACTATACATCTGATACTTGAAACAAGTTAATTCATTGCAACGACAAAGGAAAGAAGACATTGTCAATTTAATTATCGGACGCTTCAGGCTCACGTTCACTGTATAGACATGTATTAGGTGTGGGACTACTTTCACATTATGTGACTGTCTTAGATGTACTCATCACGTTCGGTAGTATTCCAACATATGATTAGTAATACGCAAGTGAGCTTACAACCGTTATTGCAACTCCCGAGCAATCTGTGCAAGCTGACTGCATGGTCGCGACTTGCAGGCACTCCTGGCCATCCAGAATTGGGATGTTGGCTACCGTCCCGAAAGCTTATCATCAAATGTAATTGGTGCTACAGGCGAGATGATTGATTGCTCCTAAAGAATCATCCATGCCCTGCTCTGAAGATATACATGGTCCACCCGAGTCGTTGAGACATTGGTAGTCTCCAGAAATGTAAAGATCGATGGAACAAACAAGATTCCGAGTCAGTGCTTGCTTAGGCCTTGGGTTTCAGCGGTTCAGTATTTTCGCCACGCAAACCGACAACACAATATTCCCTGATTCTAGCAGACGGTTGTATTCAAGGACTCGTGGCCCGCATTCCATATATACAGTTATTGACACAATCACGTTCGTCCGAGACATGACCTTGATCGAAACTGATGCGATGTAGCATTGGAATCAAGTGTTTAACACTTGCAGCTGCCAGCCGAGGACAGCTAAGTCCAGCAAGTACTGTCGATGGTGCGTGCATGAAAACCTCACTAACTTGCCTCTCGGCACCGCAGCTGCAGGAGCTCACGTCACGTTGATTGATAGTGGTAGCAGTGACCTAGAGGAGAGACGTCAGCAAGTTCCGTGCTCGAGTCGAAAAGTGCGTACAGAGTTCATGCCATTAGCTTGTCTGGTTGTGTAGTGAAGTGTTTGCTGTCGCTCAGTGGACTTCCACGCCGAATTTCTTACTCTGGCGTGCATTAAGCCGCCCTGTAATGATCTCTCCTCTTGGCCGTATGCGCTGAGTCGGTCGCATTTAGTGGAGGTCCCTGTACCACATGTCATCTACAAGTTTGACTGGTGGCGCGCACTGACGTGCGTTCGCAGGTCCGAATGATAGATGATCTGTCTCGACTCCATGTTCGTTCGCTGAGATGGGCAGTGTCATCACTGTTACGCTCCTTGGAGTCTCAGCGCCATTTATACAAACCATACAAAGCATATTACTGGCTCAGGTTAGCACCAACGCGGCGATG
Source organism: Gyrodon lividus (assembly GCA_014904945.1). Taxonomy (NCBI): domain Eukaryota; kingdom Fungi; phylum Basidiomycota; class Agaricomycetes; order Boletales; family Gyrodontaceae; genus Gyrodon; species Gyrodon lividus. The sequence goes on from MU127435.1 coordinate 219,530, forward strand.
AAGTTTATATTAGCTTCCTTTGGGCACTTGAAGCGGAATTCAGATACAAAGTCCTGGGCTTCAGCTACCATTCATTCCATTCATAGTTTTCATTGGTACGGGGTATGGAGGGCACCTGCTTTCCAGACTGTCTCTTATGACAATATGATCTCTATGAGAGATGGGGCTACCTGATGCCACCGTAACGTAGAGATTGTATGTAGCGTTCCCTGCTGACACCCAGATCAATAACGATCTATGCCTCGTGGTCTTCGGATCACGTTGAGGGTGCTAGAAAGAATGAATTAAGCTATCAAAAGAAGACAACGCGCGTACTGAGGCACAGACAGACTTGGAAATAAGCATCTTGAGAAAAACCTGCAATAGAAAGACCTCTTCCACTCCTTCCACGCACTCGCTGTCACGCACCTGACGCACCTGAGATCCCAACCTGGCGTTCTGGATAACGGGTTTTAATCCTGGCTGCAAGATCCTGCTCATATATCTGATCTGGCCCAAGTTGGTTCCCCAATGTAAGCCACCTTTAAAAATGCAAGTATTACCAACAGAGCCCTTGAATGGGTTCAGAGGCACATCAACACCCACCCAGGTCGAGTGTTGTGCTTCCTCCCGAAAATCTCCACCTTTCGTCCGCCTGGACACATCCGTTCAATGAGGCCATACACTTCGTCAGGCTTGCGGCTCGTCTCGCGCACTTCGCTTACGATCACGTCCGTGTCAAGTCCCCGATTAACCCAGCTGGGGAACTTGAGATTGCCGGCTTCGTCGACATGAGTCTTGACACCAACGAGCATGTGCTCTTTCGTGTGATTCAGCCAGTGGCCAGTACGTCCTGTTCGGATGACACGTTGTAACTGAGATTTTGTTGGTTAAATTTATGAACACGGCTTCCGAAGAGTGTAGATTACCTGGTTTGTTTTCACCCAAACAACTTCGTCGACACGCGTGTAGCCCCAGACCCGGAGACATTCACGACCCACTTCCATGGCACGGCCGGTGACCCACAAAAACAGGAGCCCTTCATCTTGAAGGGCAGGGATCGGCATGGCTCGCATTTCGTCGTCGGTCATAGTCCCATAGGGCAGCTTCGTTGAGTTTGTTATATATCATCATGTTATTCAGCCGGTTTCAGTTGCTTGCAGACTTACGCTCATGTGAATATCCCATGGGGGGTCAGCCATGATGACATGGAACTTTCCCAGGACAGAATAGTCGAAACGACGGAGGTCACAGTTGATCCACTGTGGAGGCAGCTGTATAAATTTTCAATTAACGGACAGTTCGCAATTTCCGTAACGACATGTGTATACATACCACTTGCATGTCTTTACCATCGGGTCCCATTCCAATCTCTAGCTTGAATGGTTTGCGTACTCTCTGTTTCTCTTTCCAACCTGAATCACTGGCACTTGTAACTGGACCATCCCTTTCGTCCCAGTCTACTTCAAAGTGTAGGTATCGACATGGTGCTTTCTCCTTTCCCCTGCCACCCGCACCAAGCCCTGAAGGTAATGAAACCCTCGTAGCGCTGCCTGAGGGAAATGATGGTATCGACGGCGATTGGGCGTACGTGGGCTCGGAGTAGCAAGTATTAAGATAGGAACAGTGACCAAGAGATGGGTCAGTATGCGGTCGAATCAGCGGTCTGAAATGCACACGATCACAGATGTGAGAGGTAGACTGGGAGGAACCAGCTGCCGAGGCATCTCGACGTGCCTTAGCACAGTCCTCTTTCGTGATATGTGAACAGATTGGATCAAAGCTCCCATGGACTGAGTGAAACTGTGGTCAAATCCTCCCCTGTTACGATTCTGCTGCACTAAACATGCGACTACACGTACTCTTTCGGCTAAGAGACGTCCTCTGGCAGTACTCTTCTGGAGAATGGCATAAACCTCTCTCAGCTCTTTGCTCAGACTTCCGAGGGGTGTTGTAGAGGGCGGAGGTGATCGGCTAATACTCCTGGAAGTGCGCTCCTCTAGGTCGTCTCCAGTCGCCGAGTCAGCCTCCTCATCGACAGGTACCCTCTTCCGCTTGCGAGGATGCGCTGTGTCAACGTTCGCGTTCACGTGAATATCCATGATAGTTAAAACACCATTATCGCGGGACAGCGTCACGGTTCCATGTTCCCAGTGGCTAGACAAGTTTTCGAGCACAAGCTCCAGGCGCTGTGAATCTGTCAAACGGAAGAGAGTTTGCGAGCCTAATGGTGTGGCTTTGAAGGCAATCAAAGCAAGGAGGAGATCCATGGTGCTGATTGGGGTTGAGATATTCCCCGAGGCGAAGACATCGCGCAAAGCTGAAGATATTACGACGGTGAAGTGGTCGTCGGTCATCACGGACTGTGAAGCCACTCAGTGGAGTCCCGTCTGGCAGGATTGGTGTATGTGTGTGTGTGAAACTTGGTTCAAAGAGTGGCCCCTAATAAGGAAACCCGCGTCAACCAGTGAGTCAAGGCAAATACGAAATTCTGTGCGAGTACACACTGCATCAACGTAGACAAATGGCGACAGAGGGTAGCACAAACAGACAACGCCCTCGCCTTTTACTAGGGCGTTCCGTGGGCTGCCCTCGCTCGAATGTCGCATTCCCAATTTTTCAGCTCTCAGCTTGCCCTGAGCAACTCCAGATAACTTTGTTTTTATTTTATTCACTTTTGCTTTTTCACGCCGTGTCCCACAATAATTCATTACTGCATTTACTTTCTTCACAAAGTCAGATTGAATGTCATACACTACAGATTGACATTACTTGCTGCAAGGTAGCAGTTGGTACAGCTGGCCGTTGGACCAGGTTATTGGGTGCTCGTGTGACGGTGTACCAGTCGTAACAACGTGCCATTGGACCGAGTCAGCTACGTTGTGGATTGCCAGATCCGCAGTCGCAGATGAATTACTTTGGCAGTTTCATAACAATTGTAACTGCCAAGCCGCGCAGAATTAAAATCAACCTTGCCTCCCTACCGCAACGAGGATGTCCTGGCCCGAAGTAATGGCTCGCAAGGCTATGACCTCCCGGGCCCACGCCTTGAGACTGGGCTGAACCACCAGCTCCCTTGATTGCGTTCTGGAACAAGAGCTCGGGGATCTTGGGGGAGTTCCATACTTGTGATACGACACCATGGCAAAGGATTGAATATTGAATCTCCAGCTGAGGTGGCATGACACGTCGACTTCCCTCAGAGTTACGTATGGATTAATGTTGCTGCTGTTTTGAATGTGCGATCGTCCAGAATTCTCGAGTCCAGCTTGAGGTGACTGACCGCCAAATGTGCAGGTGACCCCTAGAACTTGGAACCAATGTGATACCTGGATGTCAAGTCACGTGCCGGTGCTGTGGAAGTAGCAAGGAAATCACTTGCACCTTGCAAGTCCAAGTCTCCAGCAACAACAGAACGGTTGGCATCTGGCTGTCAGGATGTCAGAAATAATCGACCTTACCGTGTCTTCTCCGTCTCCTGAGCTGCCCATCGAGATTCTGTCTGACGGGGACGACTCTCCGCTTAATCAACACAACCCAGGCCAAGGCCAAGAGAAGAAGAGGCGGAAAAACAGGAAACGAAAAAAGTCCAAGGGCCTCTCCAGTGATGCCGTCGACAGTTCCGCACAGCCTTCCAGAGACCAGTCGCGGGAAAGGTGCAATGCGCTTGGCAGACCTGCGTCTCGTCCTAGATCTGCATCGCCGCTTCCACGAACCTCTGCCCCCACCACTGACGAGCCGGGTCTCTTCTTCTTTGACGCCGTAGCGGCGCCCATCACTCTAGAAGAAACATTTTCTGACCCTCACACCGTGGAATCAAACGGAGCATCCAGCAAATTATTGCTGCCTTCTCATGTTGCCGTATTAGGTTCGAATGGCGATGGGGTCATCCCTGTCGAAATCATCGCCCCTCCATCACTGAATGCGGACGACGAAGATTACATAGAGTACCTTGACTATGAGGATTGCAAGGTCTGCAATGTTGTGTGCCCGTTCCTGTTTACTTGCTGAACTCTGTTGAAGGCCCAAGGGCTAGTCCGCTATTTTGAGGCTGAAGGAGAGAGATCCGGTCAATCGAAGCCATCAATATTCAAATGCAAAAACTGTGGTGCGGAGGGTGACCACAAGACCTACGAGTGTCCAGTACAGATAGTAAGCCATACCGCCTTTGACACGGTATATCCCTCACAGTGGATTCCTCAGTGTTTGACGTGTGGTGCTCGTGACGAGCACTCTACACGAAGTTGTCCGATCAGCAAAACGTGCTACACCTGTGGCATGAAAGGTCACATTAACAAGGTGCGAATGTCGCGCATACACGGTGCTCTTCCCAGTTACAACGCCCATATAGACATGTCCTAATCGTTTTTTTTCGCGCTCCATATCTGCATCGGATGTCCATGATGACTGTGACCGCTGTGGATCCATGGCTCACAAGATGAATGTGCGTCACTACCGACTTTTAGATGTAGTGAGGCATTTAAACTCATTCACACGTTATAGGAATGTCCAACCATTTGGCGCATATACCAGTATGTGAATGATAATGAGCGGATCCTTTTCAAGCAGAGCCGAGAAGAGAAAAAACAATTCGCGATTGGCGAGGGAGGTGAAGGATACATAGGTACAGAAGAGTGGTGTTACAATTGCGCAAACACGGGTCACTTGGGTGATGTGCGTTAAATATGCCTGGCTACAAACTTCCTTGAAACTGATATATCGTTAGGATTGCGACGAGCTCCCACATCCACCCAACTTGTCTGCGGAACATTCTGCGTTTAGTGCGCATAATATCATATCCGGTCCATTCTACGATCCCGCCACCGAGTCAGCTCACATACGACGTGGGCCGAGGGAAATGCAGGACGGCGTAGACTTGCCCCGTTTACCAGACGATTGGGGTGTAGGTGCCCCCGTGAATGTTGGCAAGCAGGGGAAGAATAAGGACAGAGAAAAGCTGGAGAAAAGGTTCAGAGAGCAGGAGGAAGGTGAAGGTGATGATGATTGGTTCAATGACGCTCGGAACGCTCGGAACAGAGGTATGAACCAGAAGGGGTCACCCTCTGGGCCACGTGCCAAGAGTATGAAGTTCAGTTCGTTGAAGGATGGGGGCCGCAAGTTCCCTCCACCGCCTGCACCATCATCTCGTGGTGGTCAACCTCCCAGTTTGCTTGCGCGGCTTGGGGATAGTCGTGAAGGGAGCAATCGGTGTCACTCCGACCGGTACGAACCACCTCGTGGGTCGGATAATTCTATTCGTATTCGCGGGGCAGCGAACGATCACAGAAACAGAGACGGTAGGTATTCGAACCCGCGCAGGAATGAGTGGGAACGAGATGAAGATAGACGAGATAGAGACAGAGAAAGGTATCGCGGGGCTGAGCGGGATCATGGACCACGCTACAGAGGTGACTACAATAGATGACTCGAACGATGTTGGTCTCGCAAGTTATCAAAGTCGCTGAGCGAGGTTACCAGCCAGCCATATGGTTTCCGGTTAAATAACTTGAACTTGAGACCATCTGGCTTGCTTGTAACTGCCCGCGCGGCCAGCTCAGCGAAGGGTGTCCGTAGAGAACTGTGGTTAGATCCGCAACTACTTGACAAAAGTGGTGTGTATGGCCACACAACAAGACACGTTAATGTTCACCTCGCATATGAGTATTACTATCACTCTGAAACAAGTCCTACGCCAATAACTTTCCGAAGAAGTGATTCTTTCTGGCTTATCATCCTGTCATTCATTCGGAGAGTCAGAGACATAGCCAGACGCGTTCCCGATGTTGAGCGGATTGATGGCTTCCCCAACTCTAGACCTCGGTGTTGGGCAAACAAAGAATGCACCTGCCAAGACGATATCTGCTGTAAACTCGTCCGCCTCAATATCGGAAGCATCAATCAATCCTGTCACGCGTGCTGTGATTTCGATGGAGTACGCATCGCTGCGACATAACAAGCATTGCCCGACGGGCATGTATATAACACCCTCCACAGAGAGTATTCTAGTCTGGGATGCTGTTTTGTTCCTGCACCAAGGTGAGCATCGCCCGCGGAGACGAAAGACCTCAAACTGAACTTTTCGTGTCCTCTAGGCTACTATGCGGGCTCCGTTCTCAAGTTCCTCATGATATTTCCCGACACCTACCCTGACCGACTTCCTACTGTACGCTTCTTGACCGATGTGTTTCATCCTCTCGTCGCGACCCAGACAGGATCGTTTAACTTGACCGCCCGCTTCCGACCTTGGAGGTAGGCTGCCTGGTCGCTTAGTGTACCAGAGCTAATCTTGCACCCTAAAGGCCGAAGGAGCACCACATCCATGACATCTTGCATTTCATCAAGGTGGGATTCAAGGAGCCCACACTCGATAACTTGCACGAGATGGACGTGGTGAACAAAGAGGCTTTTAAGTGAGTGTTTTCCTGCGCATCGTCGTCTTATCCAGAAGTTCACATGTTGCAACCAGGCTGTGAGTTCTGTCCAGTGGGCGCTAGTCCCGCATCTCGACTGATGTCGCGCAGATACAGAGACAACAGGTCTTCGTTCGCAGCCCTTGCTCAACAATCCTCGCAGCTATCGCAATCGCCAACTGTACTATACGATTCTCCAAGTTCGAGGAAAGATTATTCGTTCCTTTTCGCTCCGACGAAACCTGAACAAGTCAACGGAATCCTCGGGGAGCTTTCAATTCACACATCCTCCGAGGGCACGCAGGGGCAACAACGACGCATGAAATCATAAAAGTCGTCGTATCAACATGTACGGTACTGGTTCACTCTATATCGGATTTAGTATAATCGTCCAGCATCAGTCACTCTACAACCCCCAGTAAAGCTATAGCGTCATTGCTCTAAAAACTCTAGTCTGACCGGAGCTCAGCTCCCAAATCCTTTATGCTTCGGATGATGTTGTCGCGAGGAACTCATGACCGGTATCATCACTACTACTGTTGTCGTTGGCGTTGAAGGGTCGGCCGTTCAAGCGCTGTACGGTTTCAACGTACGGGGTGTCGGTGCCCGTATCATCGTCCTGTTGTTCAGCTGTTGATGAAATAGTTTCGTGTTTATGAGTACACTGTACGCACCTCGTTCATTCTCCCGAAATGTTTGGAAAGCTTCTCAATCACTAAGCTGTAAGGCAGGTGCTGAGTCAACTTCCTGCAAGTTGCTCGCTGTCAGCTATCAGTCGTTCACACGACTGCCAGAAGGAATTACCGTCGAGATTGAACGTTAAGAGAATGTCGGGCATCCAAGGTAGAGTCGAGTACGTTTGACGAGTGAGCACCCTCGCTCAGTGATAACTTGATGGAATACTCTTTGTCGGAGTTGCCACGGCCAAAGTTCCTTTCATAAAGCTCAAAACTGTAGCGAGAGACATTATTCTTGGACAAGAGATAAACAGATTAGAACAAACGTGATGTGTGACTGCATGCAACATTGTCAGTTTGCTGTCCTTAGAAACCGATGACCACGCACACAATAATCCAATTCAGGAATCCGTCTATTGGCAATAGGTAGTCCAGAAAGCAAAACGAGGTTGACGAGCGTGTGGATGTGGCTCTCCTTTGTGAAGTACAACGTCACCGAGCTACCCCCATGATTTCGTGCGGTTTCCAGGTCTTCCACGACCTTCCGAAGCAAAGGAAGCGAGGTTAAAATACCTATTTCTTCCCTGTGTTCGGTGAAAATAGGATGGTAGTAAACCTTCGTAACACCGAAGAGGTCGGGCACACGTACTTTTCATCTGGATCAATGCCGTACTCTTGAGGAGCTACCAAGTCAAAAAGAGCCTTGGCACGGCCATATAACTCGTGGAGCTTTCGATCCTGTATTTGGCTTGTGTCTCTACCCTTACCAGCATCCTCGTCGAATATGGCAAAGAGGAAGGACCGGTGATGAAGGGCGCAGTATTTAATCGTGTCATACAGTTCTGAGACCTACGGGTCGTCAATGAACAGGAATTGTCAAATTAAATCTTAGTTGGACTTTGCTGGATGATACTTACACGAGACGGATCAAATTTTTTCTGTTCGACATCACAAAAGTCTTCAAATAACTTCTCCCAGCGTTCTCGGAATAACCAAGGTTCATCACCGCAGCACCTGAATAAGGCTTAGTTCGATCGGACTGGTACCTAGATGTACATACCAGCGTTCCTGAATCTTGTCAACATCCATAGTTTCAAAGTTCTTGCGCATGATGGCGCGGAATGAGCTAAGCAGTTCAATCACCTCCTGCAAGTTACATGTTGATATGAAGAGATAGGAAATCTCGACACAAATGTGCACTTGCCTTTACGACCTCTACTGGCTCCTTTTTCATACTCTTGGGCCAGGTAAGCTCTGGCCGCTTCTCTGGCTCACCAGGCCGGAGTAATATTTTGAGTCGCTTCTTCACGTCATCCATCAAATCTTTAGCAGCATTCGAGTCGTCCAGAAGGTCCTTGCGGATGATAAGGGCGGGCGGTGATCCATGTATGCCTGTGCCATTCTTAAAATGCTGGCTCAGAGTGCTTGAGTTGCCATCCTGCGAGGAGCAGGACGAGACCGAGCTAGCAGAGGATGACGTGGGATAGCCGGATTGACTATCGACAAGAGCCGCTGAGAAGATTTCTGCAGAAGCAATAACGCGTCTTTCCGAAGACGTATAGATCTAAGAGATAGTTAGTATATTACGTTTGTACAAAATACCTTGTGTGTTAATTACCTTGACATTCTGAAGGGCATCCCTATCTAAACAAAACTATCAATGAGCTGGCTCATACCAAGCTGGATGGCGACTTACTCATAATAGAAAGGTCTTTCTTCATATTCTCCCCGAGATCCCTGGATTGGTATCTTGCCGAATGCGTGAACTGTGTATGGCATGCTGTTACTAAGTAGCACGCAGCGATGAACACCGCCCTACCTCGCCGCCCCATTTGAACACTAGAGTCAGCTTGGTCAATTTCCGTGCTTGGCCAGCCTGCCGTTTCGAATACACAGGCTTCAGCTGCGCCTTCGTTCCAGGCAGGTCGATCTTGCTAAAAAGAGCGTTATTGAGCTGCGCGAGCTTCACGAGATCCTCTCCGTTAGCGCCAAGAGCCTTTGCCTCCTCTACCGCCTGCGCAACAAGGTTCAGCTGCTCCTTCTCCCGTAGGATGATCTCTTCCTTCTCGCCGTTCAGCAGCCGAACGAAGGGCTGGGTCCAAATGTCACCAATGGGGAAGTTGAATTTCAACTTCTGCTTTGGTGTGCGGTCGGCATGGCGGAAAACAGTCACGTTCGCCTTGAGGCGCCAACTGGCGGATTGTTGAGATATTGAATCGGCTGCAGGTACGGGACGGTCCAGGGACGATGAGACATGTATGCACAGAGAGGCAAGTATCTCGGCTGCCTTGTCTGGTCAGGAGTGAGGGCCGTGAGCACGTTTCTCGCATGTGGTACCAGCAAAGATTCGAACCGTAATAATACTCGTTGCCTTTGACAAAACTCCAGCCATTTACGTCGATTACCTGGCTCTTCTTTCCCCCTCGACATCTCAGCATGTCGAAACCGCATACGTTTTGGCCGAATGCTTGGCAGATCTTTTCCGCGTATGTTTTCTCCTGTTCACTGAGGTGCGTGATGAACCTGCCACAGACATCAAGGGGCGTCAATAAGAGTGGCGAGGAATTGAACTTGCCGAATTTCTTTTCCTTCTGTGTTGCGACGGACAACGCCGTCTACGACAGGAGATTTGCGTGTCTCCGCATGGAAATATTCTTTGCCGACAGTGTAAACCTTGATGTCCTCTGAGTTGTCGACGTCAATGAACTGTTCGTAAATGTAAGACCCATCGGTTCTTGGGTTGTTCAAAGTGGGATCTAGATCGCTGGACTTGTTTCCAACCTAAGATGTTTTTTGTCAAGGGACGCGCCGGCGGGAGAGACTGAAAATGAGATCGATGGAGGGACACACCTTCCTGAATAAGCGACGTCCGCCACCACCACGAAAGTAGATGTATATGTTATGGTCTTCTCCGCTGACAGGTTTCTCTACGAATGGCTTCTCCATGACTTTCCCATCGATGATGATGGCATTACCGTCCTCGCGCATGGCCACTTCCGGGGTGACACGAAAGCCACCGAGTTCTACGTCTAGCTTATCCTTCATGAATTTTCCAAGTTCCGTATCGACCTGTGGACCGCCATCTCTAGACACTTCTAGTCTTTTTGGGGTAGGTACATGGAGATGATCCAAAATGACACCGACGAGGCGACGATCCCAAAGTAAGGCCTGAGGTGGAAGGTCATTGATGCAAAAGGGGCTTCGCAATTTGACGTAAGATATGGCTTTGTCGAGAGGGAAATCGGTGGAAAAGAAAGAGATAAGAACGTCACAACGCGGCCAATTCTCAACATCTGGACAGTGCGTGAGTAAATAGATTGATGTAACCGGAAAGACAAAAGGCGCGAAATTCGAACCTTCATCAAGAATAACTTTGTCACCGAAAACTTTAACCTCTATTGCACCGCGGGACCTTTCGACTAAACGTGTGAGGATTTCACGCATTGGTTTTGACCTTGCTTTGATATCCATGGCACAAATGCCAAGGACGACAAGAGGTCTTGTGTTCTCATGAGCGGCAATTTGGTCTGAATGAGAGCCAATGGAAGAATGTGAGGATGATCTGGTGATAATGGAACTTGAACGAGGAGATGAACGATCTAATGAACTGAGGAAAGCAGAGATCCTAGATTGTCTGGAGTCTGCCTGCATTATTGACAGGATTGAGGACTACAGAGAATCTAATGAGTGGTGGTACTGCGGGCCATATTTTACATGGTTAGTACTAGTACGTAGTCATCAAAAGTAATAGTACACACCGCTGACACGCACACGAGCACAGGCTATATGTCGTAGTGATTACGGTAATCTGGCAGGAAGCACTGGTCATTCCAAAAAGGGAAGGGTGTAAGATTAAGTTGCTTACTAAGTCATTCCGTGATCGGTGTACCTGAGGCATTTGTGCGATGTCCTTGTCATCAAATCACTCGGCCCATCGTGCCAACTTTAGTCCTAATGGCCAGTCACTCTGAGCCATTTTTTGAACCGTTCTGTGTCAGGGAAAACAAGATGAATCATTTCCTATAAATGCCTCCAGGCTTCGCAGGTACAACCTCATCATGATTTCCTCAATTCTCCTTTCCAATCTCCACTGCGCCAGGTATGTCACTACTGTCGTCTCATTCACTCACTCACGTCTCATCCTTCCCAGTTGCGTAAGAACCATCGAGGGAGCCCTCTTTTCCCTCAGCCCTCCTCCTATCAAAGTCGATGTCTCCATCGTCTCCCACTCGGTCACAGTAGATCATCCTCTTGCATTGTCGATAGACGTCCTTCTTCACACTCTCGACGATGCTGGTTTTGACATCGCTCGTGACACCGTCCAGCCCACTAATCAGGCACGACTATCTGGCGTCACTACTTTCCTCACCGGAAAGCGGAATAAGCATTTCCAGCAATGCTCACTATGTCAAGAGGAGGCTTCCACTTCCCCTCCAAACGCGACGTCGAAATACCTTTGGCAGAATGCCGGCTCACAGTCCACAGCGACTCGTGATAATTCTCTGGCTAACGACGCCCCATACAAAGAATCTCAAGAATCGCCAGAGATTCTTTTTGCAGCACTAGCTCCCAATCTGGATGACACCCCGCATAGAATTACTCTCTCTGTTGGCGGCATGACCTGCTCGTCATGTACAGCCACAATCACAGAAATGGTATCCCAGCTTCCTGGCGTTTTTGAGGTCGTCGTGAACCTCCTCAGCAATTCCGCAACCGTCATTGTGGAGAAGAAGCACCTGATCTCGTCCGTCACCGAGACTATTGATGACTGCGGCTTCGAAGCAGAGCTCATTACAGCCGAACCTCTTATTGCCTCGCCAAGTGAAGTCACCGCCACTGGTCCTCGCACAATCTCCATCCACGTGGATGGCATGTTCTGCCAGTAAGTACCTTATCTCATTTCCCCCTAATTGCCACAGGCTGATTTGGAAACTAGGCATTGTCCGGGAAAAATTATGGACGCGCTGGGGAAGCTCCAGCCTCAGCTTTCTGTCACCAAACCGTTTGTCGATCACACGGATCCCGTCATTGAGATCTCGTACGAGCCGGCACCTCCGAACTTCACCATTCGCACAATCATCTCGTCTATCGTCGACGCAGACCCTGCCTCGTTCAAAGCTTCACTCTATCGGCCTCCCACACTCGAGCAGCGGACGCGTAGCATGCAACTACGTGAACAAAGAACACTCCTCAAACGTCTTCTATTCACGTTTATCGTCGCTATCCCTACATTCATCATCGGTGTAGTATACATGAGCCTCGTCCCTTCAGGCAACGCAACGAGGGACTATCTTATGGAGCCCATGTGGAACGGCAATGCCTCGCGGATACAATGGTCCTTGTTCTTTCTAGCTACACCTGTTATGTTTTATGGCGCCGCACTGTTCCATCGTCGGAGTATCAAGGAAATAGGGGCCTTGTGGCGAAAGGGTAGTACCACGCCAATCATTAAACGATTCACGAAATTCGGGAGTATGAATCTTCTTGTAAGTGGAATCCCCCCGACTGTTGATTGCATGCCGATCCCTCCTTCCAGGTTTCAACGGGTATTTCTGTAGCCTATTTCGCCTCTGTTGCACTTCTTGCACTGGCTGCATCTCAGCGGCCTCCTGAAAATGGAATGGGCGACACGACCACATATTTTGATTCCGTTGTTTTGCTTACAATGTTCCTCTTATGTGGTGGGTAGACATCATGACAAACTCTTTGATGGCTAATTTATACTTGACGTTTCAGGCCGTTACCTCGAAGCATATAGCAAGGCACGAACCGCAGATGCCATAACGGCGCTGGGCTCTCTTCGCCCGGCGGAAGCCCTCCTCGTGACTCCCCGTACCGCGTCCGACGTGCCCCCCTCAGAGCGCAACGGGGTTATAAATGCGGACCTCGAGAAAGGTAACATCCTCGCCGACAACGGAAACCTCGCCGCTGGACCTGGGCTCAAGGTTGAAAAAATTTCTGTTGATCTCCTTGAAGTCGGTGACATTGTTCGTGTCCTGAACGGCGCTACACCACCGTCTGATGGTACCATCGTTTCTGGCGCCGAGACTTCGTTCGATGAGAGTTCGCTTACAGGCGAAGCGAAACTTATCAAGAAGAAGGTCGGCGACCAGGTTTTTCTTGGTACGATCAACAAGGCAAAAGCGGTTGAGATTAGGGTAGATGCAATTGGCGGCGTGACGATGTGAGCACCAGCTAGTCTGCGCTAAACGTGACTGTCTGACAATTTTCGTAGGTTGGATCATATTGTCCAGATTGTTCGCGAGGGACAAACTCGTCGTGCTCCTATTGAGCGGGTCGCGGACGCTGTCACCGGTATCTTCGTCCCCATTGTCACTCTCCTCGCTATCATCACTTGGGTTGTTTGGCTCGCTCTCGGATTCGGAGGTGGGATCCCTCGTGATTATCTTGACATCGAGGTGGGCGGCTGGGGTACGTGTTATGATTTTTTCCCATCATACTTCTCAGACTGACGCTCCACACTTTAGTTGTATGGTCGCTGGAGTTCGCAATTGCGGTCTTCGTCGTTGCTTGCCCTTGTGGTATTGGTCTCGCAGCCCCGACTGCCCTCCTCGTCGGCTCTGGCCTGGCAGCCAAACATGGTATCCTCGCACGCGGTGGAGGCGAAGCCTTCCAGGAGATGGCGCAACTCGATGTTGTCGTGTTCGACAAGACAGGAACGCTTACTGAAGGCGGGCAACCTCAAGTCTCCGACTTCGAGATTACTTCCACATCCAAGTTGACGCGCGAGACCATCCTCGGCATCGCCGCTGAGTTGGAATCTGCTTCATCTCACCCGCTAGCCACTGCTATCAAGCAGTTTTCCGATAAGCACGGCGCAGACCAGTTGAACGCGATCGCTTTTGACGAGGTTGCTGGTCGCGGTCTGAAAGCCCACTTCGACTCACTAGGCTGCACGGCCATAATCGGTAATGAGCCTTGGATGATGGAACATGGGGCTATTGTTGATGGAAAAGCGGCCTCGATCCTTGAGAAGTGGAAGACAGAGGCCAAGAGTGTAATCCTTCTCTCTGTCAGCGATGGTGCCACCGGGGTATGCTCAGTCGTCGCTATCTTCGCTGTCACAGATCCTACGAGGCCCGAAGCCCCTGGCGTCATTCGGCTTCTCCACGAGAAAGGCATTGGGACGTGGATGATCTCTGGTGATAACGAAGTGACTGCGAAGGCTGTTGCGAAGGTGGTCGGCATTCCGGAGATGAACGTCATCGCTGGTGTCCTTCCCCATCAGAAAGCAGAAAAGATCGAATGGTTACAAAATAATGGTACCAAGCGCCCACCGTCAAGATGGCAGAGGCTTTTTGGCAAGAACAGGCTGAACAAGCGCTGCGTTGTGGCAATGGTTGGTGACGGTATCAATGATGCGCCTGTGAGTTCCCTATCTCTTTAGTGGTGATACAGACTCACTGACTGGTATTCGGAAGGCACTCGCTGCTAGTGACATCGGTATTGCCATCGGGTCTGGAAGTGATGTTGCGATTTCTAGTGCTTCGTTCATTCTGCTGTCTTCAAACCTCAAAAGTCTGCTCACTTTGTCTGACCTATCACGAAAGGTCCTCAACCGCGTGAGGCAGAACTTTGTAAGTGTCTGTGTGCTGAGTTTATGGACAGCGGTGTCTGACCTCACCCCAAGGTATGGGCATTTATGTACAACATCATCGCGGTCCCTATTGCTGCCGGCGTTATCTACCCCGCTGGTCACTCTCGTCTTGCTCCTGTCTGGGCTTCGCTAGCCATGGCTTTATCGTGGGTCTCATTTTTCCAGATTGCTATCTCTTAGATGCTAACTCGCGGTTCGTAGATCTGTATCTGTCATCTCTTCTTCGTTGTTACTCAAGTTGTACAGAGAACCCAAAGTGGAGGCGTAAGCTACCTCCGGAGAGATTAACCTTACACAGGCTTCTGATCATATTATATACTCTCTGATCGTGGATATACTGTAGCATACATGCACAACTTCATAGAAGTTGTGATCACCTTTAACTATTACAGACTAAGGACAGCACTTGATTCCACATCCCTGAATACTAAGTGTTCCTCCATCTATCTATACGTATCTACCCATTTAGCTGCGCACTAATGTCATGACGACCTGTGCGGCTGCAAAAGTTGATGATCCTTCTTGGTTCGATAAAAGTCCGAGAACGAAAGCCTGATACCCAAGAACCGGCAATCGAGGTCAGGATGCGATTGGAGAGCATGGACGATAGATTGGGCGATGTCGCTGAAGGAGGTGCTATACTCTTTAACAAGCGCGCGAATTTGTGAGAGAGATTGAGCGCCGGTGCGATCCGATGCGGGTGCGCTGTAGATGCCCTGGGGGGGTATGAGTTGGGAGGAGGGTAAGGAGGGTCGAGGAGGCCTACTCTGTCTATGTCTTTGGCTTGGTCTCGTCTTGCCGATTCAGATAAGCAGTAGTGGTAGAAGTTATCCTAGTCGATTTTAACGAGATAGAACCTTCAACATTCCAACCCGGGACTCACCGTGGCCTCGCGGAATTGCAAAATAGTCTGAAAAACGTCCCGGACTTGGGTCAGGAGGTTCTCCTGGAAATCAGCGGATGAGCTTGATTTCAGTAGAGGGGAAAGTGCTTGGAGACCTCTTTGCCGGCCTTAGGAAAGAGCAGGAATACTTTCTTGACCATCCTGTCGAGGTATGACCGATGTCCCTCGATCATCGTGTCAAGATCGCCTTCTCGTTTGTGGAAAAACTCGGTCAAGATCTTCCACGAGCACTCCATCACTTCCAGTTGGCAATAGGCCTGCATTTGGCGGATGAAATGTACCATCTCCGCCATGACGATTCGGATCTGGTGCCAATCATACTCAAGATCTACGCAAATCTCGTCAACGGAACAAAGAAGCACACAGAAACCAAACCAGTAAAGGAAGAAACTTACCAGGTAACCTCAAGAAGGTCCTTGATGCCCCTGCCACCCTCATCCAGCCCTGACTCAACGTACTCTCAACTCTCTTCATCTTCCACAAATGATTGAACAACTTTAAATATTTCATCATCGAGTCAGGGTCAAGTATCGTGTCAATCGGTGCGTCGACCTTGTACTCGAGGGTGAAGACATCCCAGCCAATTTCGCCATGAGAGTACTCGAGCATGCGCGCGTCAAGCCGGCGAAGGACGTCTGGAGGGTCGTTTTGAGCATTGGAGGTGCGGACGGCGGTTTCGAGTGTTGCGGTGAGGTTGTGGCGGTAAAGGGTGTTTGCAGGACGAGTAAGGCTCGGTCTACGAAGATGGGTTAGGAATGACTAAAAGGTGGTGGTGGTAGACTTACCCAAGGGCCTCCATCAGTTGCTCTGCAAAGTCTCCATACCCAAGGAGTAGATAGTGCTTCAGAGCTCGAAGATGATCCATTAATTTGAACTTTTCAATGAACACCTCAAAGAGCCGCTGGCTGGCGGTCGAATAGGCAGAGTCAATGGATCGTTCAAGGCCAGCGATGTCGCTGTACTTCAGAACTGGAGAAAATGAGATGATTAAAAGGGTGGGTTGTGCATCACTCACTGCCGCCTGTGCTGCTCATTTTTTCTCGCGTTGCGACCCAGTCACTGTCGTGACAGCTATACCGGATGAAGTTCAGACTTTTGCCCGTAGAGAAGATCTGTCCGGGGAATCAGTCTTTCATTCCTACATAATCAGGCTGCATTCATTGCTACCTTTTTCCCAAAGGCCTCGCCGACAAACATCGGTAGCATGTCCCTTCTGAATTGGTACTTTGCTTCCCATAGCCTAAGACCGTTTTCGCGTTCCGTCGACATGTCCTCTGCCTCTCCGCTCAGCGCGCCGAACACACCATCCACCCCTCCTGCGAGTGATGAGGGGTGCAACAGATATTGCATATGGGCGAGCTCTGGGTCGACGGAAACGAAAAACTCGTTGTAGGGATCATACAGCTCTCCTGAAAACAGCCATTTGTGCAAGGTTGAAAAGAATGGTGCAGACACCTATTCCAAGTGGCAGGATTGGGAATGATGGCGTGCAAAAATAATGGGAAGACAAACCTCTTCAAGTAGTTGGTCTGTGAATTTACGAACGAAAGGGTCTCCGTTGTCGGTGTAGCTGTGAATGAGGTTTACCAAGGCTCCACCCTGAGCGTCTGGGAACTGTGATTTAACTCAACGTGTCTCCACTGATAGAAGACGTACCGCGAGCACCCTCTACACAAACACTCATCATTCGCATTCTGAGCCTCCACTCGTTTATCCAGACATCTAACCGCTTCAGTGTGAGACCGGTCTCTTCTTCTCTCCGATCCAGATCGCCATCTGGATGGCGTGCCAATGCGGTGGACATTTGCGACTCCAGGATAGCAATGAGTCGGTAGTATTCCGTTAATTGTGCCTGCAGGTGATGGCATAGACTCTGTTCGATCATGCCTACGCCTGGTCGGCCTTCGCGGTCTTTGACGAATGCGTCCACCCTAGAGTAGAGATGACCTACTTCGGCGAGTCTATGTATTAGTGATTTAATTGGCGGAGGAATTACGTATTTCTGTTCACGATTAAGTGCTGATGTGGGATTTGCATATAGAGTGGGACGCACCACGTCATCAGTGAAGACAAGTTTGTTTAGGTCATCTTGATATGAGAAAGACAACTGGACGTATTTTCCAGATATTCCTTGAAGGAGATAAAGTGTATCTCGCAAAAGTAGATGTTCTGGGAGATGTGATCGACCTTCGTTGTATGTGTAAGTCCGCTCGAAGACAATGAGCAAAACTACCTGTTCTTGCGCGATATTCGCGCAGTATCTCAGCCTTTGACTTGCCTTTCGGTTGTCGCAGGTACACGGGGGGATCTATTGGACTGGGTGTGGCGGGCGCTGGCCTGGTCGAAGGAGGTTGGAGAGCGGAGAGGAAGGGAGTGACAGGAGGATTTGAACGGGGCGATGAGGCGAGTGAATGCAGGAAGAGCAGGGATTCATGTTTTCGGGATAGGACAGGCTGTAAGACGTGTCAGAGTAGAGATATGAGATGAAACGCTTTGTTAACTTGATCGAGCAGGCGAGATAGTAGGTTAGTGAATCTAAGGGAAGCACTGCTTGGAGATGGGTGCTGGAGAACTGTGGGAATCATGAGAGACCGAGACCGGTAGTTTGCGGTTGCTCACGTTGTCGTTTGATGATACTTGCAAGATGACCAGTATCGTTATCGTGACTTTGGCCGATATGACTAGCGGACGCGTGAGGAAACACGGCATAGGGAGAGAGACGTGCTGACCTGCCAAGTATCTCCTTGCAATGAGCCACTAATTCATCCTTGAGGCGTATATTCATTCTAGATTTCGGGACCAGGGATATTACGAGTGCATCGAGTGATGCAGAGACATCTGGCATGTTCGACTACCGCTGATGTTCACTGCGGCCACGAATATTTTATACGCAAAGTCGCTAGACTAGCCTGCCTTTTCAAATCACGTGATTCGTCATGATTACATAATAAAACTCTCGACTCGACTCGCGATTAAGGATGTGCAAGTCCAGCGAGTTCGACTAGTAAACGGTCTTGGTACCGTACTAAGCATCTTTCATTACTCCTTCCTTACGACTTTCATGTCCTTGATCACGATATGGAACGCTCGAACTCGGTATCCTCGCTAACGTCCAACAGTTCCACTAGATCAAGGGATCCCTCCAGTCCATTTGCTTACCAGACGCGACTTTTAGAACGTACTTCATCTCGCACTGGTCTCGGTTCAATATCAAGAAACTCATCCCTGTCTACCCGTCCTGCGCCATCAACTCCCGAAAGTGCTGTATCTCCCGTCTCCTCCGTCAGGAACAGGTGGACACCATCCCACCGCGTAGGCAGCAGTCTTGATGCAGTTCGTGGAAAATGGGAGGAACGTGCTAGAGCCGGAGCTGCACTCGAAGGTAGCAGGTCAACCAGTCCTACCAAAGATATCCTTTCAACATGTGACCACACCTCGACCATTTCATCCACGATCTCTTCCCAGGTCACGCCGGCTTCAAGTTTCCAGGAACCTTTCTCCCCAGGTCCAACTTCTATTCGCAGTAATGCTTCCACCCCTCACAAGACCCCTGCATACCTCAAGCGTCATACCCTTCCTGCCCACATCGTTGCGACTCCCTTGTCACCCAATACCACAGGAATATCCATCGAGAACCCCGAATCCCCCACATCGTCTTTTACGACCCCAACACCCCATCGCATCCGTTTACCAACTTCCGCTCCATTACAGTCCTCTTTTATATCAAATGTCAAGGAATTAAGTGGATATGCTGTACCTACATCTGCACCACAACCTATACTTGATCCCCCTTCCGTACGCACCCGTCGCTCCACCCTTGATAGTTCAGCTGTCAACTTTGCCGCTGCGCGCCAGGCTTTGAACAAGGTCTCAGACTCACCATCAATGTCATCAAATACCGCATCGAGTCCATCTAAATCTTTGTTCACTCCAAATGCATCGGTGCCAACACTGCACAAGCGACCTACGTCAGTGTATGGTTCACAATATGATATTCCAACGTCGCAAGACAAACTATATCACCCCGCCTCGTCAAGTCTTGATCTTGCAGAGAGCCCTCTCCCATCCCTTGAAAGGTCTCCAAGTCGTTCCTCGTACTCCCCATCACCCACGCCGACAGCAGTGATGTCACCGACACCATATAGAAGTTCGTACATGGTCAACAAAAAAGCATCGACGTATGGACAAATCAGAGGTCGGAGGTTAGGTCGGCATCTTCCACGCATAGCAAGCGGAGACGGAGATGAGAATTGGGAAGAACCCCACGAACACACACAATCACCGGAGGTGGTAGAAGAGACTAGTCCACAGAAGGTGACATCCCATCACCACAGACGTGTTTACAATCCACCGCCCCTTTCACCCGTCTCTCAGGAACTAGTCGTTCCCGGCGTCACTGATGCGGACGATGTCGCTGGGGTTCCTGGTCGGCTTCGGTTGTCACGAAACAAGGCACCAAGCACTCATCCTTCACCTTCACCGTTGCCGTCTTCACGTTTGGCAAGGGGCCTGTGGGCAGACACACAGAGACATCTACTGCAGGCGTACGAATACCTGTGTCATGTGGGAGAGGCACAGCAGTGGATAGAGGGTTGCCTCGGCGAGGAACTTGATTTCGGTGTCGTGGAGATGGAAGAGGGACTCCGGAATGGCGTCGTCCTGGCGAAGTTGGTCAGGGCATTCCAAGGTGAACAAGTTGTTCGGCGGATTTACGAGGTATGCTCCTGTCCCCGCTCCTTGGGTAGATGCCGATAACTTCGCAGTCAAAGTCGTCCAAGCTGGATTTTCGGCACTCTGACAATATCAACTATTTTTTCGTCTTCGTTCGAGAAGTCGGTCTTCCCGAAGTTAGTTCTCCACTTTTATTATGCATAAAGCACGACTGACCAACTACGCAGTGCTTTATCTTTGAGCTCACAGATTTATACGAGAAGAAAAATCTGCCGAAAGTGATTTATTGTGTTCATGCTCTTAGGTATGCCCCCAAAGTCTGCATTGAGCACTGGCTCACCCCGTGCAGTCATCTTCTTGCTAGGCGAGGACTGGCCCAGCGTATAGGAAACTTGCTTGGCCAGCTACAATTCTCTGACGACCAGCTGCAGAAAACTCAAAAGGGTCTCAACGACGCTGGCGTCACAATGCCTAACTTTGGCAATGTCGGCCGAGAACTGGCCAAGGAAATCAATGAAGAGCCAGAGGTCGAGATAGAGACCGAGGATGAGCGTTCGTACTATTGTGTGCAACCCACCTGTCGACCCCTGCAGCTCATATTTCATTCTAGGACGTGATCGTTTGTTACTTGAGAATGAAGACTCAATCCGCGTCGTGCAGTGTTTGGCCCGCGGGTTCCTGGTGCGTAAAGCGCAAGCCACCCAATGCGCTCGCCTCCGTTTCGCGGAACGATATGTGCCCAAGATTCAAGCTCTATGCCGCAGCGCACTCACACGACGACAAGTGTCTGATCTGCGGAAGAAAACCATGAACCTTACGCCATGGGCAATCCGCCTACAATCCACAGCCCGCGGTGCGATGAAGCGCAGGCAATTGCTCGTCTACCTTAGGGACCTTCAGGCATGCGTGAAGCATGTTATCAAGACACAAGCACAGATCCGCGGTGTGCTGCAGCGGAGGCGCTTTGCGCAGCTCAGAGCGGCACTGCAGAGTAGTCGAGTTGTCTTTCTCAAGCTCCAGTCGTTCGCACGAGCCAAGATTGCGAGACAGAATGTAAGCGAGGTGTGCAAGACGTTTGCAAAGGTGGATATTTCGATATCTGTGGTGTCCATGCAGGCTGCTGCTCGTGGGTTCCTAAAGAGGGCTGCCATCTCCAAGCAGCTGAAGAAGCTTGACCTTGTGGAGGGTAGCATTGTTGACGTACAGGCGCAATGCAGAGGTGTGCTCGTTCGTAGACAAATAAGGGCCCACCTCGCAAAGCTGGACGACGTTTCTTCAACTGTCATCCGAATCCAAGCGGCGGTTCGGACGTATCTCGCACGTAAACGCCTGCTCGATCTCATCCGCGGTCTTCGCCGGGCGACCCCTATGGTCATGGGTCTTCAAGCCCGTGCCCGCGCCAGTCTTGCCCGGCAGCAACACCAGAACCTCAATAAGGCCCTCTCCGAAATTTCAATAGTCTCGTCCGTAGGTGGCTTCCAGGCACTCGCCCGCGCGGCACTTGCACGCAACCGCCACCACGAACAACAGAAGAAACTCGAATTCGTAGCGCCTGACGTGACCAGTATGCAAG
Organism: Gyrodon lividus; assembly: GCA_014904945.1. NCBI lineage: Eukaryota > Fungi > Basidiomycota > Agaricomycetes > Boletales > Gyrodontaceae > Gyrodon > Gyrodon lividus. Next base: position 241,362 of record MU127435.1, read on the forward strand.
CCATTGCGAGAAGTTACCTGGTACGCAGGGACTACACTGCATGGCGCGATCATTTGTGGGGTAGTCAACCAGTCGCGACGATGCTGCAGGCTCTGTTCCGAGGTGTGCTCCAGAGGCGGACATTCCGCGCGAAGATGCAGTATTACCGCGATAATTTGCATAAAGTCGTGAAGATCCAGTCGCTCTTTCGTGCCAAGGAAACGCGTGAACAGTACCGTCAGCTCACGCTGGGCAAGAACGTCACAGTTGGGACGATCAAGAACTTTGTTCACCTTCTTGACGATTCGGAGACGGATTTCCAGGACGAAATTAAGGTGGAAAGGTTGAGGAAGAGGGTTGTCGAAAGCATTCGCGAAAACCAGGCGCTCGAGAACGACGTGAGCGATTTGGACGTCAAGATTGCCCTCGTGGTGCAGAATGTCAAATCCTTTGAGGAGCTCATCAAAGCGCGACGAAAGTATGGCGCAGACAGTGCCGCTGCACACGCCACGCGAGCTTCCATCCTCGCTGCTCACGGAGACCCCTTCGCTGGACCTAACACTCTGGATCATGCGGCCAAGCGGAAGGCCGAACTCTACCAGCAGCTCTTCTACCTCCTCCAAACACAAGGAGAGTATCTGAGTCGGCTATTCGTAGAATTGTCCGATGACGATTCGGAGAAGCACAGACCGTTAGCAGAGCGTGTCGTGTTGACGTTATTCGGTTACGGGCAGGATAGACGAGAAGATTATCTGCTGCTCAAGTTGTTCCAGGTTAGTGTTGTTACCGTGGGGTTTATCAAGAAACTTATCTCCATCCACCCCCAGCTCTCCATCTGTCAAGAAGTTGCTGATGCCCAAACAATCGAAGATGTCATACATGGTCACCCGATGTACATCAGCATCGCAGTGCAATACCTCCGGCCTAAGCAGGTGACCTATGTCCGGGAGACGCTTCAAGCCATTGTGCGGGAGTTAATCGAGGCTGTTGACCTTGACCTCGAGTCAGATCCCTCAATTGTACGTATTGTAGTCATGTTTTGACGGCTTGTCGCGCTCAAAGTACACACTCAGATTCATCGGTCAAGAATTGACATCGAGGAGATGCGATCGGGTAGGGCTAGCACTAAGCCCAAAGACCTTCCATTCTACGAAGCTTTAAAAGACCCAGACACCAGAGCTGAGTACATCAGACGTACGTAGAGTTGCCAGGGCGGTACCGCATTTTCTGATGAAAGTCACCTTGCCCAGATCTACAGAAGCTGCAGTGGTGGAGTGAAGCTTTTGTAGCCGCCATCATACAGTCGACGAGGAGAATGCCTTACAGTATGCGGTTCATAGCACGTGAGACGTTGCTTTCGCTGCGTGTAAGCGCAAAGCAGTCTACCAGAATCAGAATGAGGTCACTCACGTTTTTACAGGAGAAATTCCCGGGCGCACCGGATAAGGCATACGCTGCATGTATTGCGAGGCTAGTTTTCTACCGATATCTTAACCCGGCTGTCCTGTGCGTCGAATTCGCCTATGTGACCCGACGATAGCTCACTATAGACTTAGTGCTCCGGAGACCTTTGACATGGTCTCGACAACTATCGATGCCGCTTCGAGGAAGAATCTTGCTCAGATATCCCAGGTGCTAACGCAAATTGCCTCGGGTTCCGAGTTCGGGGATGACAATCCCAGACTTGTCGCTATCAACGAGATGGTGCGCAAGACCGTGACTCAGGTAACAACTTGGATGCTACAGAGTGAGCGCTGTATACCACATTCTTTTCGTCTGCGCCTCTGAATTCATTGCCTTTCTTTATAGTTGCTGATGTACCGGATGCCGAGAGCCATTACGACGCACATGAATTCTTGGATGCTACAGTGCAACCGAAGCCTATTTACATCTCACCCAACGAGGTGTATGGGATGCATAGTCTACTTTCAAAATACCAAGACAAATTGGCGAGTGCTTGTATCACTCAACAACCAGCTGCAGCTGACGTGATTTTTAGTCACCTTCCCGTGATGACGCTTTGCGCGTCATCTTGCACGAACTCGACGGTGTTCCGCACCTTGACAACGACGAGTTGAAGGATGCTCGGGACAAAGCTATCACTCTAGAGCTTACAAATAGATTTGCACGCGTCCGCGGTAAACTGCTTTCCCTTGCCTCGATATTCTAGGCTCATTTTACTTCCAGATCCCCAGGCAGACGAAAAGGCATTGTGGGTCCAGGCCAAGCGTGGCGTTCTGGCGATCCTTCGTGTTCAACCAGCCCAAGACCTTGTTGAGTCTTTGATGCGCCCAGTTACGGAGGAAGACGAATTTCGCTGGGAAATCATCGTGGCTGAAATGGATAACGAACCTGTCAATCGGCGCATGCCTTCAATGGGAGGTGCAGATTCTGGGTACAGGCTTGAAGACATACGCTCGTAAGTCTTTGTTTATTCATTGAAGGAGTTTGAGACTGATTGTGTATAGGCTTCAATTCAAGGAGGTGAAAGCGCATGCAATATTCTTCCTACTTGAGCTTGAGAAGCAGGGAAAGCTTGCGCGAAATGATGGGTTCCAAGGCATCCTCAATGCCATTGCTAGTGACGTTCGCAGCAAGCACCGTAAACGACTGCAGCGCCAACAGGAGATGGACAGCATGATGGATGCTCTGAAACATCTCGGTGAACGCAAGAAGTACTTCGAGGAGCAGATTAATAGCTACCACGATTACGTTGAGGCCGCGATGGCCACCATGCAGCGAGGAAAGGGGTGAGCTCATTCTCTGCCAGCGCTAACACGGTGGACTGACACGTACCATTCCTCAAGGAAAAAGCGCTTTGTTATCCCATTTACAAAGCAATACTTCCACCTTCGCGACCTGCAGAGATCAGGAAAGAGCCCGCAATTCGGCTCGTTCAGATACAGCGCTAAGGACTTGTATGAAAAAGGAATCCTGCTCTCGATTGATCAATTCTCTCCTCGCCAGTTTGACAAAATTGATGTCATCATCTCTTCAGAGAAAGCAGGTGTTTTTACGATGGAGATCCTCAACAATGCCCTAGGTATCACAAATCGAGTTGGCATTACGGATCTCCGCATGGAGGACTTGCTGCAGGCGCAGTTCGAGAATCAGGCTTCGCTCTCGCTTTTCAACGGGCTGGTCAAGGTCAATCTCAGCCTGCTTTTATATCAGGTCAACAAGAAGTAAGTGGACCCCTCGCGTTGTGAGCTTCATGGGTTGACGTGTAGACGCTAGGTTCTATGTCTGATCTTTCCTTCCCCATCTACATGTGCTTCTTCCATCATCCGTCTTGCATGTTCGCACTGTCATGTCTCACCTGTTGTATCGTGCTCCAACTATTGCAGCATCATATATGTCGTCGCTCGCTTCAAAGCTTCAAATTCGTCCGGTCTGTAACCGTAGTCTGGCCATCGCATTGTGTATTTTTTTGGATATATCCCGCGGCTTACGGTGTATCTTTCTTGCTCACGAAACTCACGAGTTTACTTTCCCTATCTGTGGGATATGTCGTAGGTAGAGTAGGAAGTTGGTGGTTGCCTTCCTACTTGGAGATGCGTTCGAGTTATCTGATAAGAATGACCAAGAACATTCGATTAGTAATTGAGGCAAGGGTCAGCAGTGTCTTGACAAAGTATCAACTTCTATAATTTCAACTCTTCAGTATCTCATGTCTGCTTTCAGTCCGCCTCCGCTACCTTCTGGTTGGACAGAACACACCGGTAACGCATGATTACAATGAATCGCACTCACGAACTCACGCGTTCTACCGATTCACAGGTCCAGGTGGTCAGCCCTACTATTACCACGCAGCTAGTCAACAATCAACATACATACGACCCCTTCCTGCGTTCCCCATCCTTCCACCACCTCCCCTCCAACAGCCTAAGCAAAAGAAAGAAAAGCCCTTGGTCAAGACGCCTATTCCAGGCACCGAATGGCTTCGGGTGAAGACAACCGGTGGTAATACCTTCTACACACACAAGGGGAGGAAGGAGAGTTTATGGGTAGTTCCGGAAGAGATCAAAGAGGCTGTAGAGGAATTGGAGCGCGCGGAGGTCCATGCAGCGGAACAGGCGAAGCTCCAACAGAAGCAACAGGATGAAGAGGAAATGTACAGAATCGAGCGGGAGAGGGAGGTCGAAGTCGAGAGGGTCAAGGCTGAGGTGCAGGGGTTTGTAAAACGGAAAAAAAGAGAAGAGGCCGAGCCATTGGATGAGGTGGTCATCACCAAGAAGGCGCGTGTGGAAGAAGGGGGACATGCGAAAGAGGGCAACGGAGAGGAGGATAGAGAGGAGGACGAAGAGGAAGACGGAGAGGGGGACGAAGAGGAGGATGGAGAGGAGGACGAAGAGGATGACGAGAGCGAAGATGAGTGGCAGAAAGAGGCCGCCCAACAACTTGCCGCTGAAGCTGAAGAGGATAAAAAGAGACAGGAGAAAGCTCGGTTGGGTAAGGAGGCTGAAGAGGCGTCGGCAAAGAAAGCTCAGGAGAAGCAGAAATTCAGCATGCCTGATCGTATCGACCTCTCTCTTGACGAAGCTAAAGCCCTATTCAAGGTATCCCATCTGTACCTACTTAATTCTCCTGACCCTCATAAACACTGCAGGTGCTATTGCGAGAAAAGGCTATCAACCCTTTGCATCCATGGGATACCTCTTTGCCACTCTTCGTCTCTGACCCTCGATATGTACTCCTTCCTTCCGTCTCAGCGCGCCGTGAAGCCTTTGACGAATATTGTCGAGACCGTGCTCGCGAGCTACGAGAACAGAACGTCAAGAAAGAAAAAGCGGAAGCGAATCCCAAGGAAGAATTCGAACGCCTGCTCCGCGAAGAGGTAAAGAGCACACGAACCGCGTGGCCTGATTTTCGTCGAACGTGGAAGAAGGATCGGCAATTCTATGGTTGGGGAAGGGATGATCGTGAACGCGAAAAACGTTTCAAAGATTACCTCAAAGAACTTGGGGAAAGTACGTCGTCCATTGTTCATATATACGGACCGGAACTTATGGCCAAGCAGAGAAGCGTGTTGCTGCTGAAAAGGCGGAAGCAGACTTCTTTGTTCTTCTTCGTGAAAGTGGTATAGTCAGGTCGGGTTCGGCCTGGAAAGATGTAAGCCCCTCATGCCGGTCCTGCCTCGTGGGTTTGACAATCCCCTCCAAAGATCAAACGAAAACTGTTTGATGACCCACGGTACGACGCTGTTGGCTCGTCATCGCTTCGAGAAGAGCTCTTCAATACCTTTCTCAAAGCCCATGGCTCCTTATCTAGCAATAACAAGGCTGACAGTCGGGGAAAGGATGACAGCCCACGGTCTAGCACGCCCGTAGACGAGGAAGAAACAGAGCACAGACGCCAGGAGAAAAAGGAACGCGCTCTGAGGGAACGTGAAGAAAAAGTGAGAGTTCAGCGTGACCGTACAGAGGCAGAGATCGGATGGTCCCGACTGGGCCTGAGCAAAGAGGAAGGTGAACGAGAGTTTCGGTGAGCCACGCCAGGACTTTCTTTCTCCCTACTGTTGTTCTTGTGGCACTCATTGTCACATTCCCTCATTCCAGCACACTTCTGACAGACGCCATTCGAGATCCCCAGGTACGCTAGCAATCCGTGATCGAACAGATGCTGACAGTCTAGTCAGTTGACTTGGGATGCAGTGCTCCCTCAATTAAAATCCGACCCACGATTCACAAACTCACCTCTTCCGAGGGACCAACAGTTACATCTGTTCCATTCATACATGAGCCAGCTTCGTGCAAAACATCTGAATAATTTACATGCATTATTCGAGGCGCACACTCCTTCGCTAGCCACCCCCTTCTCCAAGCTCCCACTTGGATCGCTCATAAAGTCATTACCAGCCACGAAGTTGGATCTCGACGATCGGAGCCTGGAGAATGAGTTCAACAGATGGCAGCGGGAGAGGGCCTACGATGCGAGGAAGGTATTTGATGAAATGTTGGCTGAAAACGCGTTCGTGGAGTTCTGGGGAAGGTTTGGAAAGATGGGTGGTGAGGGCATTGACGGAGGAGTGGCAGCCGAGGATTTGGGGGAAGACGAGGGTGAAGGATTTGGCGGGAAAGTCGATATGAAGACTCTGGCGAAGAATGTCGACCTCGCGGATATCGTGAAAGTTCTGAAGGTAAGATAAATAGTATATCACTAACACCGCTTTGACCGACAGTCTCCCAGAACGACAAGAGGTTTGTCATGTTTGAACACATCCCGGAAGAGAGGAACAAATGGTTACGAGTGAGTTGCTACTAACATGTAGCACGGAATTCCTGTTAACTGAATACCATCCAGGACTATTTGGCGGGCTTATCTGCGCCAAAGTTATCAGTCCATGTCTGAGCGAAACAATAGTGCACAATGCATTTGCTGTAGTCGGAGGTTGTCGCGAGTTGCTTTCATCATGTTCTAGACCCAGCCAGCCAATCAGGGGCCTGGATTCACCACAATATCATGTCTCTGATCAACCCATGTTCTCACAGTGTTTCATCTACGGAAAATATCGGTCTTTGCTCGCGGTGTAACCGCCCCCAAGTATAGCTCGACTGCCAGCTCGACTGCCAGTGCCAAGGCGACTGAAGGTTGAGCGCGTCTTACACGTGATGTAGAAAGTTAGTCACATGGTGTATGACACGTCAGTGTGGTCGTAGCAACTTGGACTCAAACTCGGAGTATCCGTGGCAGGCTCTGCTATAAAAGTTGGTTCCTACTTCAAAGTCCTCTTCGCCCACTTTTCTAGTTGATCTTGCCATCGCTTGGCGGCTCAGTAATGCGTTTACTGTGCCCTTTGGTCCTCACGCTCACTGCACTCACTTCATTTGCATTCGCACAAGATGCAAGCGACGTTCCTAAAGTCAAGCATGACTATCAGGTGTGTGCAGTGTGCACCTTAACATCACGCTCACTGAAGATCGCTTGACCATGCGCGCAGAGTGATGTTACACGTCTGCGTAAGATAGTCATCAACAGGTGAGCCTCTTTCCTTGTTCAGCAAGCCCTCGCCCTCGTGTCTAACAAGCACTGCAGTCTTTACTCGAACAGGTATACTACCTTGTTTCATTTCTTTGTGTTGTTGGCTTGACGCAGAGGCCACAGAGACGTCTTCCTTCGAGAACTGATCTCGAACTCTAATGATGCTCTTGAGAAATTCCGTCTAACCGCCCTCACGGAGAAGGACATCTATGATGGTGTTTCGCCTTTGAACGTAACCCTCAAGGCTGAGCGGGATGCAGAGGGAAAGGGTGGTCGTATCATTATCACTGGTACGCATCTTTCTAAAGCCCTGTCAGTGGTGAAGCTCACCCAGAGTGATTAGACACCGGTATCGGAATGACTGCGGAGGAGCTAATTATTAATCTGGTATGTTATGATCAAGGTTGCATCTCCGAGGGAGCCTCAGATGTTACCTTTAGGGGACACTCGCGAAATCAGGAACGTCTGAGTTTCTTACTAAAGCGGACAGCGAGGACACGACTGGTAGTGGTAATCTGATCGGTGCATTCGGTGTTGGATTCTACAGCAGGTAACCATCCTCCATCCCCGCTTCACGAGCTTCTTGTTCATTGCCTGGCTCTACCACAATCGCGCCGCACAGCTTCCTCGTCGCAGATAGAGTCACGGTTGCCTCTGTCCCTCCAAAGTCTTACAAGCTCCCCAACCCTACACAAAACATCTTCAGCTCCTCCGCTGATGAAGGTTCTTTTGAGATATACCCCGACCCTCGTGGAAATACCCTTGGACACGGGACGGAAATTACCCTTCAGCTGAAGAGTGATGCCATGGATTATCTGATCCCGTCGAACCTCATGAAGCTCATGTATGTACTTTTATTTGCAACCGCGATGGACGTGTCTCATCAACGATTGTCAAAGTAACCAACACTCGTCATTCTCTACCGCCTTTCCTATTTATCTTTGGAACGAAGTCGAAGAGGAGGTACCTGTAGAGGAGGTGCCCACAACCGAGTCTGAGACTCTAGAAGACGAAGACGAAGCTATCGTTGAAGAAGATAAACAGCCTGAGGCTACTACGCCCAAGAAAAAGAAAGTCATAGTCGGCATGTGGGAGCACATGAACTCCCAGCCACCTCTCTGGATGCGGTACGTCTCGGCGACATGCCAGTGTTTGAATCGAACTTCGATTTATGAACGGACACCAGGGATCCCAAGACTGTTACAGATGAGGAATATGAATTGTTATACCAGGCTACGTTCAAGGACTTCCAGAAGCCGCTGGCGTGGAGTCACTTCAGTGCTGATTCTGGAGACGGTGTTTCCTTCCGCGCACTCATCTACGTCCCCTCTCACCTGTAAGTCAAGTGTTCGAGCCTTACTTTCTCGGTCATTAAGCCTTGTTCAGTTCCGACGAATTTTTCCGCAAGCCACTTGATACATCCACCAAGGACGTCAAACTGTTTGTGAAGCATGTCTTCATCACGTCCGATCTTGGTGAATACGGTCTACCTAAGTGGGCCAGTTGGGCAAAGGTCATCGTTGATGGTATGCAACTCCAGCTGTTCGACGAGCAGGCAAGCTAAAGAGGACAATTTTTATCTTTAGCTGAGGATCTTCCCCTAAACGTATCTCGCGAGACCTTGCAATCCAGCGCTTTCCTCAAACAAATAAGAAACATCATTATTCGTCGCCTCATTCAACTCTTTGGAAAGATTTCTGGGGAGGACCCAGAGAAGTTCGATGAGATCAGCACAAGATACAACACAGTCCTCAAGCTTGGTGCTGCAGAAGATAACAAGAATCGCGAGAAACTTGCGGCTCTTACGCGTTATACCACTAACCAGAGAAATGGCACTTCTTTTGATGATGTATGTGATTTGCAGCGAAACCGTCAAGATTCCGTGACTGATTTACTTTTTTGCTTTTGAAGTACATTGAAAATAAGAAGCAGGGGCAAAGGCAGATCTTCTTCCTCGCAGATATGGGCAAATCTACTGAGCACCTCGCTGGTAGCGTTTTCGTTGAGAAGCTGCACGCCCGAGGTTACGAGGTCCTCTTGCTGAACGAGCCTTTGGACGAGATATTGACGCAGAGCTTGCGCAGCTGGAAGTGAGGTTAATATGACTGATTTATGAGAACTGAATGTTGACCCCACGCAGGGGTATTCCATTCCAAGACGTCGCGAGAGCTGGCCTCAAGTTCGGTGATGGTAAGGGGTAGTCCCACAACCACAGTTCTGTGCTGAATCTAGGCTGCAGATTCCGAGGAGGACGTGGAGACGATGGCGGCTCTGACAGAGAAGTTCGCACCTTTACTCGAATGGCTCAAGGTCGAAGCTGGTGATAACGTGAGAAACGGTAAGACTTACATTCTTGGACTGAATGATCGTAATCTGATGACGAAGCGCAGTGATCGTTTCTGACAGACTTGTGACGAGCCCCTGCGCAGTCGTAGCGGACAGTCATGGCCTCACGGCTAACGCCCAGAAGCTGATGAGCGCCACAAGCAAGGCTGTCGCCAAGAACGACATCATGCAAGAATTGATGAAGAAGCAGAAGGTGCTTGAGATCAACCATCGATCCCCTCTGATTGAAGGGTTGCTCCGCCGGGTCGAGCAACTGAATGCGGATGATGAGGCGAAGGATGACGACCTGGAGGCACAGCTCCGGGAAGTTGCTTCCATTCTTATTGATGGCGCTCTTGTCCGTTCTGGCTTTGAAGTCGCAGACTCCAACTTGTAAGAATTCTGTGGGGCAGCAGCATGCACGTTCCTGACTAATGCAACGCATCAGGTTCCTGACTCGAGTGGATCGTGTCCTGAGACGGTCACTGGGTGTGTCTGAAACCGCGCCGACAGACGGCACTGTAAAGCCTGCGCCGCCCGTTGATTCATTGCTTCCCGAGGAGATTGTCGAGGATGACGAAGAGATGTTCTTCAACCTTCCAGATGAGTTCAAACAGAATGATCAGTTCAAGCTGGAGATGGAGGAGATTGATGAGGAAGGGAATCCTGTCGAACACGATGAACTGTGATGTGCAATACCGTAGATTTTTGTGCTCCGTGTCTAGAGCTACAAACACACTTAGTATCGCTGCCACGTGCCCGTGTAATAAACTTGAGTCGTTTCAAAGCTTATGTCGGAGAATATTGTTGGTACATCCACGACTACATGCCCTCAGCGCATACGACTTTCACCTCAATATTGAATACTTCCAGCTTGAGTGACTGCCACTCTCTTGTTCATAGCCCATGCCACCCGCCAAACCAGCTGCCTTCTCCCGTCTCCAGCTGGCGGCAGCTCTCATCGGTGAGTACCCTAGACATATCTTAGGAAGCTTTCCCGTCGAATGGTTCTACCAACACTTCCAGAATACGACAACGACCCAGATAACCCCGATGCTCCCTACCGTTCTGCTCGTGAGAGCGCCATTTTTTCCCATCTCCGTAGAGTCGATCCCTTGAACAAGCCCCGCAGGAGCACCGACTACCTTGGCGTTCAGGTCCCAAGTGAAGTTGGCAGTGATCCAGGAAATAGAAGGTCGAGAGGATCCATAGATGCCCTCCGGAACCCTTTCGGAAACGCCGATGACGACGACGAGCCGCCCGACCACGACGGTGTGGAGGTCGACCTCACTTCGTGGGGGCTTGATGCGTTCATGGAAAACGACAGGGCAAAGGGGAAGGCCAAAGGAAAGGCGAAATCAGAAGTACTTCCTAACCCTCATTCTGATGGCCCAGCACGGAATGCGCAGAGCGTCGCGGGTGACACTGTCCGCGGAAGAGGTGTGCGACCTATAAGTGTTGGAACACTGAATGACTTTGGCGTGGGTGGCGCCTTCCTGGATGCTGATAGCCGCAGACCCGATAGTCTGGGGCGTGTGCGCTCTTCAGCAGAGTTCGAACAGCTTCAGTCACCTCAGCCGCCGCTTCAACGCCGTCGTGCATCGACTCATGTACTCATCGAAACTCTCCCTGTTCAACCCCCTCTCCATTCTGTCCCGTTCCCTTCTGTCTCCGTCTCAGGGCGGTCAGCATCTCCGGGTCCAGAGGAAGTCCTGAGACCAGGGTCGCGTGCATCACGCTTAGACCTACAGACTGCCCACGCTCGTACACAGTCAAACGCAAGTTTAGGCTCAAAGGCCTTGTTGAATGACGTTATTAGCGATCAAAATGCCAATTTATTCGTTGCTCGACCACCTTCTCCCGATCGCGCTGACCCTAAAGCGAACCGAGCCCGGAGCATGTCAAATGCATCGATGGGCACTATGGCATCGAAGAACGTGCTCACTGAAGAGAACCCTTTTTCCGTCCGTCCTCCCTCTCCCTCTCGTTCCTCGCGCTTTGACCCCAAAGTGCATGTTCGTACCACGTCTGTCAACTCGATGGGTACGCGTGCACTTCTCGACAACGATGTTGATGTCGAGTCGCGACGTGATCGACCGCTTTCTACGTTAGAACTTCTCCGGCCCAAAGTACTTGTTATGCCAAGTCCGTTGCAAAGTGCTGCTCCCCCCCCACTGCCTCCGCCAGTCATTAGGCCACATAGCGGTTTCCAAACATCTACCGACGGTCCGCCTCTGCCCCCCGGCGCCCGGTCGGCTCGTCCGTCAACGCAATCCGGACCAGCTCTTGTACCTATCGCTTCCAACTCTTTCACCCCGAACCCTCGTGCTAGCCTTTCATTATCTCAGCTCGCTTTCCGAAACACGCTCGTTGTCGGCGGGGAAAGAGACATCGCTTACTCGGATATCGATCGTCACCTTCCCCGCGCAGTAAAAGATGGAGAACAAGCACAGTTTGAAGAGGAGGAGGAGGTGCGACAAGAATCGCCAGTGCCGACTTCCGTCCCTTTACCTCCTGTCCCCCCGCCAACAGAGATCGAGATCAGACGGGCAGCTGGCAAATTATACGGTCGAAGTCTGATCGACAATCTCGAACATCGGAAACTGGAGATGAAGCAGAAAGCTCGGTACGTCTAACATTGTCCTTCCCGTTTCCTAGCTATTTTCCTCAATTTTCAATCACAGTACCTTCCATGGCGACAACCGACCATCTATGATGGTCCGTGGCCAAATCAGACGTTCAAGCACCCTGATTGATCCAGAAACCCTTGGCGCCCTACCTCCTTCACAGAATCTCGAGAAAAAAGCTCCCACATTGAGTAGACGAAATTCTGGCAGTGCCGGGCCATTGTTGGACTTGAACGGCGAAAAACCTCCGGCGCTGGGAGCTTCGGCTTCCACCGGGGACTTCTCCAAGGGCCGCTCCGTCTTTGGCGTCGACACGCTCTGGGATCGTGAGATGGCGAAGCTCAAGGAGATCGAGACACAGGAGAAGGCTGAGGCTGATGAACGAAAGAGGCGCGAACGGGAGGAGATGGAGCGACGCGAAAGGAAGAACAAAAAGAAGGGGAAGTCGAAGGGGAAAGGAAACGATTCAACGCCGGGACTCGAAGTTAGTCCTTCGCATGGCGTTTCGGAATCTCGTGTGTCGTCGCGGCCTCCTACGCTTCCAGCAATTCAGAAGCCCATTCTTAAACGTGCACCCATCGCCGATGACGAGGGAACTGAGAGTGAAAGCGACGACGACGTTCCCTTGGGACAAGCTATTGGTCGCACGATTGACAAAGCGGCAGATAGCTGGGTAGCGGAGTCATCCGACGAGGATGAAGGGCCAAGACGTACCACTGGTGTCGGCCCTCGCTACTCTTCCACTAAGTCACCCGCTCCACACATCCCACCCCTTTCCAATGGCGAAGATGGCGATAGCGATGAGGATCTTCCCCTGACCGCAGCCGCCGAACGAATTGCCAAGAGGGCGACCCAGCTACCACGTCCCAACTTCGTGGACGACGATGAAGACGAAGACAAGCCCCTCGCTGCGGTACTCAGCGAATCCAAACTCTCACTTGGTCGATCCCAGCTTTCCTTACCCGACTTCAGCTTCGACAATATCTCTGGCGGTCAGTCCACAAATGACGACGACGAGCAGCCCCTCGGTCTTCGTGCATCCCGCCTTCCTCCTATGGCTTCCCAGGGCTCTCTCGCCTTCACAAGCAGAGATGATGATGACAGGCCACTCGCCTTCCACCCTGAGCAACAGCGCAGGACGCAAAACCAAATGCTCGCTCAGGTCCAACAGCAGCAACAAATAATGATGCAAGCCCAGTTGCAGAATGGCTTCTATTTCGGTGCTCCTGCAATGATGGGCTCCGGGTTCTTTGGGCCACCTATGGGCGTTCCACCTGTGATGATGGGCATGCCTGTGCCTCCTCCCTCCCCTCCCCCCGTACATGACGCTGCAAAGTTTGGTCGCGTGGACAGATGGCGCCACGACGTGGCAGTCGAAGGTGAACGATAGAGTTTTAATCGATCGGGAGTTTTGGAATTATTGGAACACTGGAACACATCTTGCTTTTCATTATTATACATATCTTTGCTCACCTCTCTCAATGTCATACTCCTGATTCTTTCATTCCCATCTTCATTTCTCTCTCTTTCCGTTACCGTCCTACAATGCTCTCGCTCACTTTAATTCTCTTTTGGATGCTCAAACACTTTGTTTTAAACTAACTAGAAATAAGTCACTCCTTCGATGTCCTTGGCATACAGAAATACATCAGTACAAGTCGAGATCAAACGTCCGGATAGATCTACTCGAAATATACCGTGAAGCATTGCGAAATGGATCCATGGGTGGAGATGCAATCATTAAGGTGTTGCAAGGGCTATGGTACGATGAGCGAGCTCAGGAAAGAGGGTGAGATGAGATAAAGTCGGGTGGTGATGAATGAAATGGGTACTGGGGTTGCAAACGATCGAACGCGACATGATAGCAAAACAAGAATGGAAGAACAGAAAGAAACACCGACCCTTGAGCTCGATCACATCATGAAGGCAGTCAGCATCGACCATGCGTGAGCGATATGAAAGGGAGAGAGTCTATAGGTAAGAAAGGAATGATCATGAAGGGTTCGTAATCCACAACCTGCGCTTCGGAACCGTTACGATCGACACCTCTCGTCTTCCCATTTCCTCCTCTATCCGCCGCTGTCTAGTGTCTTCATCTATGTCGTCGTCGTCATCGTCCGTCTCTACAGAGCGAGGGCTTTGGTTTGTGGAGATGTCATCACGGCCGGCGGTACGGTAAGGTGGTTGGTGGAGATAAGGTCCACGGTTATCAGTTGGGAAAGGATATTGCTCTGTGCCTGTCATCGAGAGCGGGCGGGAGGTCGGTGTACCAGGGGAAGCAACGGGCTGGAGAGGTTGACCCCGGAGGAGCGCAAGTAGCGTAGTAAGAAAAGACCTAGTGGGACGTCCGTTCCAAGCGAGAGCAAAGAGCGATATGTAAAAGATGACAGTCCAGAGAAGGAATACAGCAAAGAGAGCCATAGGGGCACGGTACCAAAGAGCGATGAGAGACAGAATGCAAAGTCCAAGGACAAGCATGTGGAAGAATATGCGCAAGGAGAGCTCGAAAGGCGGTGGGAGTTCATATGCGGTGCGCGGGAATGTACGCGTAGGCATGAGTGCGCGAGTACTAAGCATGTCTGCTGTATTAGGGGTCGAGCCCTGCGTTCTCGTGCCCTGGTGAACGGCGTAATCGAGTTCGTTCTGGTTTTGATTTGGTGCCCATAATTCACATGGATGATCACAATAGAAAAGCGGAGAGGTAAAGGGAAGGAGATGAAGTCAGAAACATCAGGTTCACAAGCGACATGAAGATCGTGCATACCACTGCATTTAGACTGCGTCGCCGATCAAGCCAATCGACATCGCCCAAACTACGAGGTGCGACAGGCACGCGCTGGTAGATCTCGATGTTGGGATACGCAAGGCCATTAGTACTGGCCCTGCGGGTGCGTGCAGGGCGATTGACCACTTCGAAGGCTCGCTGAGGGCCAGCGGAGTGCATTGATTCGCTATCGCTTGATGCCCTTCCGTCCCGGCTCCGACGACCGAGCCAAAAACTCGAGCCACCCCAAGAGTGTAGCCGTGCCCGTGGTGATGCAGGAGGCGAAGGAGGGTACTGGGTCTGCTGTGCGACAGTATACGATGCCAATTTCTCAGCCGTGTCCACAGAGTTGGCGCGAGATGCAGCGGCCTCGGAGTGGTCGACGACCTCCTTTTGAGGGGGGCGTCGTGTCGATCCACATATTGAAACGAGGTAGAGGAAGGGCACGACGGCATAGAGCCCAACAAAAAGCGAGAGCCCTGCGATACCGTGTCCGGTCTGCAGCACTGATTTTGTGGTAGCGCGCTTTACCATTACCATCGTGGTGTTAATAGAGGTGAAGGAAGCGATAAGACCTGCAAGCCCAAGACCGTACGCGGCGACCCCGACCAACGAAGATAGATAGACCAGTGCGATGTTGCGATCAGTTGGGTGCATAACCTTTGCTGACGGAAGCGCCAATCGCGCCAAGAGGATGGCAGGCAGAAGGAGAGCAATGGAAAGGGGTGCAGAAATCTTGTGTACAAGAGAAACGTCGTAGGTCTCAGAGGACCATTCGTTGGAAGTGGAAGTCCCTGTCGGGCCACCTCCCGTCGACGTTGTTGTTGGAAGTGCCTCCAGCTGGGTGGCGCATTGAGTCAGGTATTGAATCGTAACCCCAGCTCCGTCAGCATTGACTCCAGTTTGGAGCTGCCCAGTCGGACCACCCCAGGTAGCATCGGAGGAGGAGATGTTTCCGTTGTATGCTCTGAGGATCCATACCTCGTTCAGGTAGTTTCCATGCTCATCTTCACCACCAAAGACAATGGTATCTGCAGCGATTGTCCGGTCATTTCCAACGAGCGCCTGATTGAATGAATAAGCGACAGCCCCCTCACGAGCAGAGGGGTATGCAGGTACGCCAGTCGTTCCTGGGTCACCTGCGGGGAGAACTCTACTCCAAGCGGCAGTTTGGATATCTAGCACTGCAACTTCGCCTTGTTGAAGTCCACCTTGGTCGTCCCAGTATGATGAATCGAAAGTGCCAAGGAGCAGAAAAACCTGTGACCCGAAAGTCGAAGAGACTGTCGAGGGGTTGAAAGCCAACGCTCCGCCATATCGAGGAGCAGGGCACGGAGGAACAGAGATATCCGAGGGTGAAGAACCGGCGTTCACGACGTAGGAACTGGCTTCGGCACAGTCTTCATTGGAATCAGCAGTGGTATTGCAGCCGCTGACGGAGATGATTGACGTTCCAAGGACGGTCGATGCTTGGTTGACACTATAACCCGGGATGTTACCGATAGTTTGATTCGACCAGCTCCCGAAAGTGTGATTAGTTGCGAGATTAGATGATAGGGTTCCAGTGATTTCGAACTGCCAGACTTGGTTAAGGGGAAACATTGTTTGGCCATCAGTACCACCCGACATATAAAATGTGGTATTTGTGGATGTTATGTCGGCCGTGGTACGATAATCTCGACCACCGGACGCCCCCCACCTTGGAGAAGGAGCGCCAGGTGAGACTGTGACTGGAGACCAGAATTGATTGATGTAATCGTACTCCTGCGGCGTGTGTCAACAGTGGAAAGCGGATTAGTATGAGTGAAGAACGAACCCAGACATCGGATAAGGGTTGATTGTTGCTGTCTTTCCCGCCGATGACAAGATGAGCATGGCGGCTGAGGGGAGTTTGAATATAATATGAAGAAATTGATAAAGGAGAGGAAAGCTTACTAGCTAGAGGAAAAGTCGTCACCGCTGACAGCCATGTATCTGGCAGGTGGGGCGGTCATAGGTAGATCTGACTGGGTGGTTGGTGTCGACCAAAGATTTGAACCAAGATTTATACTGAAATGGATAAAGAAGGTAAGAGGAGGGGGAGAGGAAGTGGAATGGAGAAGAGAAATGACGAACAGGAACGTTTGAGAGGTAGCTATACCGCTGGATGATTCACCACCAAAAATGATGAGAGTGCGTGTTGTGTCATCGTAACCAATTGAAGGATATTTGAGGGGAGGTGCGGATGGACCCTGAAGAAGACCAGTGATATTGAGCCACTGGAGAGGAGGTACAGGCGTGTTGGTCGAAAACGACTGGGCATGGGCAGTAAAGAAATATTTGGCTAGGAAGAAGGAATAAAGCTGGAGAGAATAACGAGATAACCTAGCCATTCTCTTTGAAGAAGGCTTGAGGTGAACACGATACTCGTACTGAGAGTGTGAATGGCGTTGTTCGCCAGTTGGCGCTCGGTGTGAGCGGCTCGTGCGAACGGAAACCAGAGTCGACGACGAGCACGACGAGGACTCCTCCCAAACGAGTACCCGTCTCCGGTACTACCTTTTTTGGTAATTGTTCCTCATGGCAATGCCCGTTCCAGAAATTTGCCGAGGATGCCGACAATTTCCCTATTCCGACCTTTTGCCCCAGCACATCTTCCCTCTTACCCTTCTCACACCCTGTATAACATTCCCGTCTGCTGCCAGTTTCACAATGTTTCTTTCCACCAAGGCCTGAGCATCGCTGAACCAACACAGGTCGATCATTGTCCTTCGTACCATCTTCCCTAACGTCATTGAATGACCCTTCCTGTACTTTATTTACCCCATCTCTCTATCAATAAGTTCCTTCTAACACTCACGGCACTCGCATCACCTTCCGAGCTAATCACAGCAACGATATATCAAAGATCAGTCCAGCTGGTGTGTCCCTTTTCATGAGGCGCTCATGGATCAATAAATACTCCTCAGCCTGAAGGCCTCTAGCTGGAAATTATGCCGAGTTTGTCGCAATGCATATTCCTTGGTCACTCACAACTGGTTCTAGTCCGAAACATCGCCTGTCTGCATTCACATAACTTCTTTCTTTAGACGTTGTTATATCTTCGACTGTCGCCCTACTTTCTTCCATTGTTCCCTATCCCCGTCATATCCGTACCATTTCTCGATCACCGCATAAATTGTTGAGTGTGCGCTTCGGACTTTCTAGCTGTCCACACAGTCAATATCGTGGACAAAACCAAGCGAGAATGAGGTGCGGAGCCATGACTGTCCCTTGCTTTTCTGGAATACTACACTTCTGGTCTGATCACATGCACCAATGATTGTTCTCCTTGCACACGTACACCCACATCGTCTTGTGGCGACCTTGGTCATGGTTATAGATCCCGCACCATTCGGGGTCCGCTATCGGTAAAGCAGACAATTTGCGTTCCACAACTCACTCTCAGGCTGACGCGTGACGTGACTCCTTGACACCAGATCGCGATGATATGCACGAAATACAAGGTCTCGAAGGGGATCAATTACCCAACAACCTTCTATGATCAATTATCTCACCGTCGGGATTGGACTGCACCAGTGCAGGTTTCAATATTGCCCAAGAGGCGCTTGACTTCGTTCAGCATAGACAGTGATCTCACGTTTGGAGCCAACGGCTTTTGAGTGACGACTAGATCGAGAAACGCATGCTGTGTTGGTACGTTGTACATATACCACAATCAGATTTCCCTTCAGTTTGATTTGTGGACGACCATGGGTGCCACTTCCATCGCAGCTTGCCGCTCGGAATGTAACAGCCGCTTTCAATTTTCTGTCTTTGGCGATGCGTGCGCGGCCACACAAACATTGTCAATGATTGAAACGAGGTCAAGTCCTCGGGCCTCAGTCCTTGCTCCTTACAGTATGGTCCAGCGGGTGTTCAAGTTGCTGGCGGAGTGCCCCTGGATGGTCGCACGGCAACCGCTTTGTGATTGGTGTAGGTGGCGCTGACAAGGATTATTTTTGGGGGCGTGTTCAGTGAGTCCAAGGCTCACTACAGCTTCGTCGGGTACTTGGACGCCCGTGATATCCTTCGAGTCCGTCGACATATCACCTGTGCCAAGGCGGGGCCTTCCTTTCATGACTGCGATCAGCATGATCTTCTGAAGACAATGTCATACCATGCCATGTTGCCGTGAAGTGTCCTCACGAATACTGGCGGGCTGTGACCCTTTCCTCACTTCGGAGCATTATTTAGTCTCGTTATCAACTTGTTACCAACTGAAACGCGTTCGTTTTAGGCACCCTCAATCAACCGTATATCCTACTTTCTCTATATATATCTTTTTTGTCCCTTTTCTTTCGGGTAGGCGCTGAGGCAGCTCCGCCGCAACAAGTCACGTGATCATTCAACCTCGGTGCTGCGCCAATCAGACCTCCTCCAGTTGCCGCGAGCTGCGAAATGATTTCCTCGCCCACAAAACGTATACTTACAGCCGACGAGCATGCGACCAGGCTCGGTTTGGGAGCCGAAAGGAATGATGCGTGAGTAGTGGGGAAATTTGGTTGAATGTTCCATTTCCTTAAACCCATTGGTGCAGCGTGTCATGGGATCTAGCTGCAGGGATTCGAGCTGCGTCCATGCGCGCCCGTAAGAGTCAGTGTCGTTTGTATTGAGTGAGCTGGTGCCGCTGGACGCGTCTGACAAGTACTTCAACGTGTTTCATAGCTGTCACGGAGGGATATCTCAGTCC
Organism: Gyrodon lividus; assembly: GCA_014904945.1. Lineage (NCBI taxonomy): Eukaryota > Fungi > Basidiomycota > Agaricomycetes > Boletales > Gyrodontaceae > Gyrodon > Gyrodon lividus. The sequence continues at coordinate 260,749 of MU127435.1, forward strand.
ACCATCTTCATCAACGACACCGTATTCATCACCCTTGAAACAGGGCACGACTTCTCCCACCGCAGCTCATTACCCAGTCCCCGCCAATGAAACAACTCGACAAGTGTTTTCATCGTTATCCTCCGGCAGATATATGGCCCTGTCGTCCCCGTCCAAACGTAAACGTTCAGACACTGATCCTGCTGAAGAGGACGAACAGCCAACAGATATATTATTCGTTGATAGACAATCTGAAGATCAAGGAGATGTGATGATGGAAGAGAGGCGTGATGAAAAGGTGGTGGATAGGCCCATGAAATCCCTACGGCGATCACGACAAATTAGGATGGAGACATCACCTCCGCCGGTTGGGCTCTTGTTTCCTGGTAGAACGGACATGAATTCGTCGCGTCGTTGCGACGTCGTAGAAGCCAGAAATATGGATCACACACAGAACGTCTTTCTCGAGTCGGCGTCCACCATCGAACTGGACTGAATTTTGATGCGACCGCTTCCTCTCATTATTTTAGGTAAGTTGGCTTATTGCTGTGACACACCTTACATTTTCTCCTGTGCGTGTCTCAGAACCAGCAACTTTACTTATTTTTGTGCAGGTACCTGTTCATTATCAAGTGCTAAATGTAAAATGTTGTAAAGCTGCTGTGACGTTGCTTTGAAGTAACGGACTTGAACATCAGCAAACTATCAGTGCCTGGAAGCACGCAGCTCGTGCGGTGGCAGAAGCGGGCTGCAAATCCACCTCCTTGCGGAGTTGACAAAGTCACAAGAGTGCAAAGTGCGCTAATTAGAACCCTTACTTCGACGTTCCTCACGTTTGTTCTGACAGGAGCCTTGTGGTGGATGGACGGTTACGCGTACGTAAGACATTTCGGTTGCCGTTTAATCGATATGGCCCTCGGACCCACACTGGATCTCTTATGATATTTGTCTGACACGCGCGCTGTCCCGGGCCCCCAACCACTTTTCCCACAATTGGGTTGTGCACTTTCAGGTCAAGGGCTATGTTTTGTTCTATATCCCGCGAGCATTGAGTCCAGACACCCGATGCAAAAAGAAGCTCATTTCAGATCTCCGACCAGATGGGTGTCGCCCACTGGGAAAACTCGATTTAGTGCTTGATCGCGTAGTATATCTATGAGCACAATTTCCACCGGAAAACAGGTCTTGTTTGGCCTTTAAATCCCCTCCCCCGTTTGAAGAAAACTTGAACATCGTCTTACCTTCCCCTGTCTTCCCACCAAACTATAATGGCGTCAGTATCATCCCTGCCAGCGCCGGGCCTCGAGGAGCGTTTTGACAAAGCTAAGAAGCACCTATGGTAAGTATCAGGCGCTCCCCTTCTGTGTCAGCGCGGTGGATAGATCGAATGAACACGCGACATTGCAACAATGCGCTCGTCGTCCAGCGTTCACATAAAACGCGTATCAATTTATTCGCTTTGTTCATTGTCTGCTCTCGCTTATCGGCTGCATTTTGCCTATGCTGACGCCACATGTCTTCGCCACCGGGTGGCTCAATCCCATATTTTTACAGGGCTTCTGACAAGTACGAAGAGCATGAGGCAGATCGTTTCGCCCAGCGTCGAGAGCCAAGCATGGAGTCACTGTCGCCAGATTACATCGGAAGACATTCGGGTCAACCCGGTGCAACTGACCGGCCCCGATCCCCCCAGTGGAAAGCAAGGCCAGAGACTCCGGAGTGCATTTTGAAGGCGCCATTGAAGTGCGTCATATTTTTGGGTTATGTGCAGTGACCTGTTGATCGGAATATGGGTGCAATATATTCGCTGCGTACAGCAGGCCTCAACATGTTTTGCCACCTCTTTCTCGTGAGGGATTCAATTTCGATCATGACAGTCGCTTGCCTCCTCCACGATCGTGGAGCACAACGGAACATTCGCATCTAAGAGACAGACCAATATCTCGGTATTTCTGTGCTCTTATGGAACATTGGGCAAGTACTGACATGGGCATAGAAGCCGCACCGCCTCATTTTCCCTGGCAGAGCCACGGACTAATAATGAAAGTCGGCAACAACGACCGTCTTACCCTGTTTCGCTGTCGGTTTTTAATTCACCTACTGCGACCTACATGTGGCCCGGTTTTCAGGCCGCATCACAGATGAGCCACCCACCCGTCATTTACGTCAACTACGACAGCAGAGACTCCACGCGGTCGGCGTCAACCAGCTCTGTGTCGAGCCTACATGACTCACCTGTCATTTCGTGCGTTCTTCATTGCTGTTTTAAATGAGGGTATTCATCGATCGACATCAGTTCTCCGGCATTAAGACATTATGACCGCTCTGCCACCAATATGCTGCCCCAAAAGCGGAGAAGCACCTCACCCGATGGGCCGTACGTTCACTTATGCTCTTGATGTTTTCCCGTGGCTCTGCCATCTAATCAGAGAACTACAGCATATCGCCTGTCCGGGCCTGCTCTTTTAGAAACATTATTGGGCCAATGACGTACGTTCCCAGCCTCCGCGCTATATTCACTTATGGACGCGATGTATGTCGTCTCAAGCCAGGTACAGCTTTCGGACCAGGATCAACGGCCTCAATCTGCGCAAAGGTCCCAACAACAAGGTGGACTTCCGCATCCTCCGCTGACTCGGCCTTTTACCACCGCGCTGGCACGCACCCCTTCCACGAACAATTCCGTCACCTCCTCTGACGAAGATCAGCTAAGAACCTCACGTGAGGGCAGCCAACAAGCCAGCGAAACTGGTGAACGCTGTGCAGTAATTCAGCCTGCTATTCGCCGTCCCTCGCCTCGCGGGGACGCAGAGGCGTGGGAGCGATACGCGCGACCGACGTTGTCTCCCGATGGGACCACCAGAAAATGGCTATGTACGTGGCCGACGCCGGAAGACGGCAAGTCCATTTGCGCGTACAATTCCAAAAAGCAACTTGTCAAACGTCACATTGAGACGACTCATTTACGGTACAAGTAAGTAACCCCTTCCCCCCGTCTCCTTCCGAGAAGCGGCTTCTCATTGTCTCTCAGGCCATTCATTTGCGAAGTCTGCAAGAAAGGTTTCCCACAAAAGACTTCCCTAGATACCCACATGCATGGACAGTGCGTATTAGTTTCCCTATGAAATATTGATCCCAAATGTACCGTCTAATGTTCCAATCCCGTTAGTACCGGCTCCACTCCTCACGTTTGCCGCTATGGATGCGGGATGGCTTTCAAAGATCCCGCGCGTAGACACCGTCACATGGTCGAGGAACATGGTTATGTTCCAAGGCAATCCAAAAAGAAACACAGGACCGGCCAATCTCACCAAGAGACTTCTAGTATCGAACCCGTGCGCCCATTTACGTTCATAAGTGGTTCGGACCAGTGAGGATTTCGAACGACTGTGAATGTGGTATTATCATATGTATTGACATAGATTCATGTGTATCTATAACTTGTCATCAACGCCGCTTTCGTGTTCCCGCGGTGTACAATGTACGAGACTGGTTTATCTAACTATTTATTTATGTAGTTCTACCTCTTTCAATGCAATACCCCCCGTAGCCTTGATGTGATGGAGTGGAGCATTTGGGTTCTGCCACTTGGGCATGGAGGCGGAGTGATGCGCGAGACCGCGCGATTGCTCAATATCAATGTCAAATCCTCTGTAGCCTTCTGACAGTAGCGTGTTTGGTGCTGTGGGCACCTGTATAATGTCTTTTAACAGTAGAGGCACAGTTGGTGAGTTCATTAATGAGGCTTGTGCGGACCGGTTGGTGCGACTATTCCTCTACATACAGGAGGTGAAGTGAACGGACAGGCGTGTTTGGTCATACCTAATTATTCAACATCACACATAAAAACCATGCGGTTTCTACAGAAATTGATTCTCTTGACTGGCTGTCAAAAGCACTGTCAAACGGATGACAGAGACGAGGTTCTAGCCGAGGGAAATATTTTAAACAATGAGCTGGATCTTTGCTACAGTACTACTAGTGACAGCCGACGTCCGAGCGACAATGGTCCACATTATTGATATTGTATGAGATGCGCTGGCACACTGCTAGTGGTTCCGGGATGCCCCGTAAACGACTCCGAGCTGTCAGTTTTCAAAGGAACAAAAAAAAAAGAAAAAGAAAAAGAAAAAAAAAACAATGATAACGTCGGTGTCCCATATACGGGGTCTCGGTGGCCGCGATCCGTAGGGATTGGATAATGTATCTGAGTCTCTCATTTCTCTCAACTACCGAACCTTCCTTTTCGGGGGTACAGTTACTCAGCCACACCTTTCTTTGGTTGTGATTCTCAGTTTGGCACATTGCTGGCATGTCTCCCTCTAAACCTTCTCCACTACTTGGGAGTCTAGCAATCCAAGCTCCTTCACTGACACCGCAAGTAGTACATGTTTCCCCAGCGACGTGCCATAATCTCAGCCTTTTTAAAGGTTTGTGCCAGCTCATCTTTCCTCCGTGTGGTGTGGCTCATCCCCCGAAGACCTTCTCAGAGAATACCGCAGACTAGATGACACCATTACTGTGCGCTTGAATCGTTCAAACGCGCAATTCCGTGATCTAGATCGCGCAGGGACCAGTCGAAATGGCACTATACAGGATCAGGCCTGTGCGCACATATGGAAGGAGCTAGTTGGTAAGCTGTCCAGCTGGCTCCGTCTTTCCCAAACGGCTGCTTGAGTTCGATCCCGTCAGAGAACTGGAAGCGGCGAACGGAAATTGTGGATTACTGTGTGAAAGTTGTGGATCAGTCCATGAGCCAGAAGCACAAGGTAGTTGATGGACTTGAGGGCGATGTCAGGGTTAACAGGAAAACGCAAGCTGAGCTATTTGCCGACGAGGTGAAGGTAGGAAGCAAGCAATTTCATTACCGTCAATAACCGCCGCTGATTGCCTGGCATTAAGAGAAACCAGGTGCACAATGAGTTATCGGTTGAAAAGATAATACGACAGCGGTCCCTCGATGGTAAGGCGCACCCCTCACCTATTCATTTCTTTCTCGTCACCTTGACATGCATATCACAGCCTTTCAATCACGATGTCGATATTTTACACCCCCCATGAACGACATTGAAGCTAGAAAGTGGTGGGACGCCGCTCAGTCGCAAGAAGCACCGTAGTGCCTCTCTCCTCGTTGTTTTCATTCAATCTGGGTGCAGCCATTATCAGCATGCATGTTATCATACGCACATTATTCTGATTTTTCGCCAGAGATCAATATCTCAGCAGTATTGAGATGGTACTATAGGTCGCCTGGCGTGTAGTCACACTAATTGCATGCTTACGTCACAATGACGCCATTGAATAGTTAGTCACAAGATCGTGCAAAGAATAGCGGAAGCAGTCTAACCTTCGCACTTGTACCATCATGCTGCCTGCTCTAGCGCTTCTCAGTCTGTGTGTCGCAGCGCAGGCAGCTATACACCCATTAACTGTGCAAGATAACTCGAAGATCATCATTACTGAAGACCTCAAGGTTCCAGTGATCCTAGGCGTAATGTCTCGTTGCCCGGACGCCGTGCTTTGCGAGGCAGTCTGGGACCGCGTGCTCCAGAGAGTCGGTGACAAAGTGGACATTTCCCTCTCCTTCATAGCGAAGTATGTACATGCCCCAGAAGTTTCAGGAGTTCTCAGATTAACACGACGCCAAAGGCCGAATGCATCAGAGCCAGTTTATGGGGTAACGTGTATGCACGGCATGGAAGAGTGTGCCGGAAATGTGTACGAATTATGCGTCGCTAAATACCATCCCACTCCGGAGTGGTGGCTTTTCTTACAATGCCAGAATTTCCAAGGCCGTGACAAGATCGGCTTGCCCGAAACGGCTGTGACTTGTGCGACGACTGCAGGGTTTGAATGGGAGAATGACCAAGCGAGTGAGTGTACTGGCGAAGACGGACAGGGGGAAGAAGGTGTCAAGCTGCTGCAGGAAAGTGTCAAGAACACTATACAAATGGGCATCCAGTAAGCGTTGCTGCCAGGCGTCTGATAACGAGAGCTGAGGCTTCTGGCGCAGGAAAAGCTGCACGATCATGATAAGTGGCAAGCAAGTCTGCATTCGTGACGGCACTTGGTACGAATGCGAGGTGCGTGATTTCTCGTCAGCCGACGGAGATAATTTTCATATCAAACAGAGTGGGCACACTCCAACCGACTTCATCAGGCAAATCAACGAGGAGTACAAACGCCTGAACAGTGCAGATTAGGGGGCGAAAGCAGTATACTATAGAATTGCTATCGTCATCCGAACTGTAATCTATGATAGCGACTTGGCCATGCAGAAGCGAGATCGAGGTAATGCCCACGACGTGGCACGTAGGACTGTCACAATTAGCCACCAAGGACCAATTCATACACGATGACCACTAGATTTAACCCTATCAGGGGAACTTGTGTGCATGAGTATATCAGTAAATGTCTTCCATACGTGTTTATAACACGCTTACTGCGCATGAGTGTCCGCACGGCACTGATGAGGTTTATTATGCGGACTTTAACGCCGACGTCCTGCTGTGCATAACCATACCCGGACTGGTCGTAGTGCTGCTGGAAACCAGCATTGGGGTTCTGGGGTTGTGTCGAGGACCAGCCGACTGCAGAATAATAATAATTCAGCGAATGACGAGGCAGGAGCGAACCGCAACCCACTCCGTGCAAGGAACCGGTCCTCGCTGAGTACAGCCATGGCGTTTATCAAAAGAAGTGAGACATATAGGATGGTCCCGATGCTGAGCATCGTCGTGCTCGGTGTTGAGGAAGGCGAATGTCGAATGTGTGGTCAAAATCTGGACGTGTCCGTAACGGGAGCGTGACATATGTGTTTTGTGACAGTTTCTGTGACTTCGCGATACTGTGACAGTTTCCCTCAGTTTACTTTCGAGGTTGCAAGAATGTCACTCGCAAGGGGTATTAGACACGGTGCGTGAGGAAGAACATTAGAGGTGCTAAACTAAAGTGTGTCGTATAGGTATCAATGTAGGCCGCTGTCTACGGCTTTACTCCCACCACGAGACACCTGCATCTGGAGTACATTGGGAAAGTCGGCGAAGGTAGGTCGTGCTTTCGGCCAAGTGTTCTCGTGTTCTCAATGTTCGTCATGTCCAGCTACTTTGGCCCTTTGCAATGGATCCAACAGAAGTTTGCACCGGCACCAAAGAAGGCTCTGGTACCTGAGGTGAAGCACCAGGATGCACCCTCTACTGAAAATGAAATATTCGGAGATGTTGGCGAGGCACAACCGAACGCGTCCACGCGCACGATGAAAGACAAAAAGATATCTCCCGAGGAGCCCAAGTGTAAACCAGCACGCGAGGTAGGCCTCCCTACTCCATGCATTTCGGAAATGTCTTGAAATGATACCCTTCTTCTTTCGGGTTTAGCACAAGTACTCCACGGCGAACTTCAAGATTTCTCACAGGAAGCTGAACATGCTCGGAAGGCAAATCTCGGGAAAGCCCATCGATCATGCCATAATGCAGATGCAGTTTAGTGAGAAACGCGCCAGCGGCCGTATCAAGAGCATGCTCTCTACTGCCAAACTTCACGCTACTGCGTACAAGAACATGGATCCTTCGAAATTGATTGTCTGTAAGTATATAATAGTACAGCCTCTTTGCTCCACACAAGGACCCTTATCGGGGCGCTCATTTGGACTCTCCTCTGTGAACTGTTTTCGCCCTTTGCTGACTTTACATTGACTTTTGTAGCCGAGGCTTGGGTAACGAAAGGACCGAAACAACTGAAGCGATTGGAACCGCGTGGACGGGGGAAATTCGGTATCCGCGTTCATCCAGACTCGCGGTTGCATGTAATGTTGAGGCCAGGCAAGACCTTTGAGCAACTACAAAAGGAGAAGCGCGCGATGCGGTTGAAGAGAATCGTTTCGGCTGGCATTGTTCGTGAGGACGTTCCCCTTCGGAATCCTGCATCGAGCTGGCAATGGTAGACTACCTAAGACAGAATATACGTATTTCACAATCTGATTCTCGTGTTGCCTTGCAATGTTTCGAGTTTGCAAGCCTCAGTACTATGCGATACATGGGGTCGACATTCACGTGGCTATAAATGGCAAGGCTGGATAGCATTTACAAAGTAACACGTCGCTCTTTAGTGGAACCACAAAACAAAACGATGCTACGACGCTGGAGAACACTTCCCCTGCTCCTCACGGCCTCACTACTCTCTTCCTTGTCCTTGGCTGGCCCAGCTTTTGAAAATACAGCCATAGTGCGCTCCATCGAGCTTGGCGGCTCGCTCATACATGTCAGTACTACTTACGCCGTCAAGGCACTCGAGCCCGGTCAAACCGTGTACCACATTGCGCTTGGGAAGAACGAGAGAGAGAGGACGAGCTGGATAGAGGCCAAGGTCAAGGGTCAGACAAAGCCGCTCGATATCACCGAGCTGGGTGAAGATGAGACAAGGTGCGCTGAGGCTAGCACCCGTCCGGAAATCGACGATGGGCTAACACGAAGGTGGCACCAAGGACTGCCCATTTACTGGCGGTGACATTGCCCAAAAAGCTTGCCGTCAACAGCACGGTCAACCTCGTTCTTGAGACTATCCAGACGCACTCGACGCATCCTTACCCAGAGCGCGCCTCTCAAACAGATCCCCAGCTTCTCAAATATAACACTGACCTCTTCGTTCTCAGCCCTTACGCCACTCTCGTTCAGCGCACCAAAGTCAAGTATGTCACCGTCATCCTACTATCACTTCAAAGTTGAACAAGTGGACAGGTCCTCCTCACCTAACATTCCTTCCCATTCTACTCCTGAGGGGGTGGACGAGTTCGTAAGAGATGGTTCGGTGACCAAGTCAGGAGCTACCATTACCTACGGACCTTACCACAACGTGGAGTCCTCCACGAACCCGGAGTTCCTTTCCAAGTACCAGCAGCCCATCTCTGTGCACTACAATTTTGATTACCCGGTTCTCGAGGTCACAAAACTTGAGCGTTCAGCCGAGATCAGTCACTGGGGCTCCAACCTCAACATTGAGGATAAGATTAATCTCCACAACGCTGGTCCTACGTAAGTGCGGCGCGTCTTGTCCTGTCGCTCACGGACTCACGTGTTCCTTCAAAATGTGCAGCCTCAAAGGCCACTTTTCCCGCCTCGAGCATCAGAGCCAGAACTACTTCCGTCGCTTGTCTCCGCATATTCTTAGCGACCTGACTTTACACCTCCCTCCGGGCGTCACTAATGCTTACTTCTACGACCTCAACGGCAACGTCTCAACCTCAAATTTCCGCCCAGCCCCGTCCGTGCCCAAGGCGAGCAAGACTGGTCAGTATAGCATCCTTGAAATGCGTCCACGATACCCCATCCTCGGTGGGTGGAACTACTCCTTTACTCTTGGCTTCGATACGCCACTCCAGGACTCCGTCAGCTGGGACGCGACGGACGAGAAGTACATCGTTGGTGTTCCGGTCATGACACACATCCCGGGTTCGGTGGTAGACGAGGCCGAGGTCAGTATTATTTTACCCGAAGGCGCTACGTAAGACTTGCTTCTCTTCGTTGAGGATGGTAACGAGAAACTGAGAGGAATCGATTGCAGGGACATCGAGTTCATTTCACCTTTCCCTGCCCTGTCGAGCATCATCTCTACTCATGTCACTTACCTTGACACCACGGGCCGTCCAGCAGTTTCTTTGACGTATAAAGATTTGACCGACAAGCACACCGGGATTATTTTTGTGCGTCCCACCACCTCCTATGCATATCCTTTCTGACAAATCAAGTGCAGATCTCCTACAAAGTGCCCTTTTCGGCACATCTGAAGAAGCCAATTGCCGTGGGGGGTGCATTCCTCTCCTTCTTCCTGTTCGCATTGACTGCTAGACGTGTCGACCTGAGACTGCACAAATAGTGGTGGTGTACTCTAGTAGTGGGCTAAACTGATCCAATACTTTGCTATTGCAGCCCCGGTTGGTATTTCAAAAATACATGACAGCTTCCTCTAGAAATGATCATCGATCATCCTTAGTGCCCCAAGCACCGCCTGACTTGAAACTGTGTGTTGTGGTATTCTTCACGGAGCAGATTAGAGCACTTGCATAAGGAGCAACTCTGGTGGATGGGTTCGTGGCAACCCTATAAGAAATTATCAGGTTTCCCATAGATCAGAATTTTCCCGCTCACTACGACGTTGAGACACAGACATTTCAATCATGAGATGAGTAGGGGGCGATTACTAGTAGATACAAGGATCAGAGAGGGATACAATGGCTCTGTTGGGTTCAATGTGGAGGGTACACCTGGATATTAGTGATCTGATAGGCTAATCTTCTGCCGTTGTATGTATCACTCTGTAATCATCTTTGGCTCACTTACCACCTTGATAAGAGACCAGCCTGGCAGCGAAGGTCAACATTAATGTGTCTAGAAAATCCATAACATCAATCCTGGGTAAATCTGCTAATGTTACGTATTCCCATTTCTCAGTTGGTCGACCAGTCAATATTCCTGTCACGTCCAAGTCGTGTTGCACTCGAGAATGATTTCCAGTCAAGGTAAAAGAGCCATTCAAGGCGCGCATAATGGCTTGAGAAGATGGTCAAAACGGTCAAATCTTGACCCGCTGTTGTATCGATTCATCACTGCAGACCACACCTCAGAACGTAGACAGCAACGCCTACAACGTCCCCGACATTCGTCCGCGAACCGTGTGCCCCGCGATTCAATAGACAATGTGCCACCCATAACGCGGTTTCCTCCATCTTCACGCAGTATTCCTCCCGCTTCCCCAGAAAAGAGGTCCGCAAAGAGCGAGAATGGGCAGTCACCAAAGCTCTTGAGGCCCTATGACCTCGCGTTACAGCTCAAGCAGCTTTGCTCCGAAGGCAATCTTAACGGTGCTATTGAGCGTCTCCAAAGCGTACCTAGAGATGCGCAGAACACTGCTGTCTGGAATACTATGCTCTCGCTGTGCATGTCCCGAAAAAGATTTCAACTAGCATACACACTCTTCACTGACGTGAGTTCATCATCTACGTTTCCCTACGCAGGGAGCCCTTTTTCACTGTCTTTCATGTAGATGAAACGTCGAGGATTCTCCCCAAAGAACTCCACATTTACAACCATGCTCAAGGGCCTGTCTCAGATCTCAGATTGGCCGAACTTTCCCAAACAGCTCGTCCATGCTCATGCGCTCTACGAGCACTACTTGAAGCATATAGAATCTGTTAAATACCACGAACCCGACAACATCGCCGAACTCTCCACTGCCCCTCTTGTCGCATACATAGGCATATTAGGTACAGCGGGAGAACTACAAAAGATTTTTGACGTCTACTTTGCTATGGACCAAGAGGGCCCAGGCGCACCGGACAAATTCATCTTTACCGCTATGCTCCGCGCCATTGCCAATCACCAAGAGCGGCTTGGAGACATGTCCGTACGTGATACTACAGCATCAGACGCGAAGCACGTCTGGTTACAAATCGAGAAGGCGATGCAAAAACGACCGGAATTCGAGCTTGACTCACGGCTCATCGCAGCTTCCATACGTGCACTTACACGGGGTCGACCAAACGACCAAAACCTTGCACTGGACATCATAGGCGAGCATCTCGGCCTTACCAGACCGGGTGATCCAGGTCCATTGAGATTGTCCAAGCATCTGAATACCTGGACTCTCGACGCGGCTCTCCAAGTGTGCATCGTAATGCAAAAATTCAGGCTCTGCGTCCATTTCATGTATCGGGTCATGGACAAGGTCGATTTTGAAAAACCCTACATGCGTTCAGTTGTGGGCAGGACCCATATCCACAAGCTCATCCGTGCACAGGCGACGCTTGCTACGCTTGCTTCCCCTAACGAGTCCTCACGAGCCATCGAGGTACTGGAGTGGTGTCTGAAGAACGACGCCATATACCATATCCCGGGCCTACGTCCGGATACCCAGACATATCACCTCGTCCTCATGACATGCTTCCGTAACTCCGATTGGGAAGGCGCTGTGAAAACCTTCCAGCTCATGACTGGCATCCAAGCGGACGCCTTCCATGAATCAGAGGGCGGAGCATCTCCCCAGGTCCAGAAGCGGTCCAAAGGCAGGAACCTCTCTCCAGACGTAGAGACAATGTCCTTCATCATGCGCACTGCACTTCATACAAAGGACAACACCAACTACCTACAGGCAATCTGGCTCGCGGAGTATGTTGGAATCGAGAAGATGCTGCAAGACGAGAGCGCAGAACCGTACTATCGTGGGACATTGGCTCGGGCATTGGGGACTATCATCAACCATCTGATGGATGACCCAAGGACCGAATATCGTCGTACATCGTTCTCCTTGCTGAAAGCTCAGGCGCAAGAAGTAGCTCGTGGTCTTAAGAACGCTATTAGACCAGAGTCGGAGAAGTTGACGTTGGGGAGTATGGCGAAGTTAACGCAGGAGGATGAGGCTGTGGCGTTTGATTTGGCGGCGAGAAGTACCAAGCCTCGCAAGTAGTTCCAGTTATCATAATGATGTTGTAACGATCCAGTCTGTACAGCATGCGAGGTTTAGATTCCGCCGCAATCCAGCATAAATTATATGAGCAAGGAGGTAAGAAGTAAAAAAAGTCCGTGATCATCCTGGCATCACAAAGGTGCCGCAGCTTGTACAAAAGTCGAAACAAGAAAAATGAGCAAATTGACAAGCATGGGGGTGGTGGAAATGGCAGTGGACACGTTAAGGTAAATAGCAACAGCAAGCTACAAGGGTGGGGAGACATGATAACTTATGCAATTGACCTCGGACGATCTCCAAATCTCGAGGAGTCAGCTGTAAAGGCAGGCGAAGGAGGAACGAAAAGAGGATCCTCCGTCAGCGCCATTGACACTGGCTGGTATGTGTGCGGAACCTCCTCAAGGATCTCCGAGGATCTATTCGCTGACATTGGGTGATTCATTGGCATCTGGGTAAGTCGTCCAGGCGTCTTCCGTGCTCGAGCTGCCTTTCCACGGCGCCTGCAAAGTAGCATGATGCCTAAGACAGCGAGCACTATTAAGACAAAGGCGTTCAACGCCATAACACTGAGCATTGCAGGGAGATATTTAGAGAGCTTGTCGATGGTCGTGGCAACGTCTGTTGAGAGCGTGACTGTTGTGGCTCCCGACCCGGAGTTGGAGACATTGTAAGTGATGTTGCTGTTCGGCGTGCCTCCCCGAGATGCATGAAATTCAACAGAAGCTTGGTTTGGATCGATAAGGGCAAGCATCTGGACGTAGGGGTTACCCTTGTTCCCGGAAGAGTCAAAGTCACCGAAGTCGTAAAGCGTATATACGGAGCGGAGGACGTTGTCGCCGATAAGCCAGTCACTTGTGGATTGAATGTCAGGGTGATTGTACTGTAAGATCTACACAGGTGGACCTACAATTGACCTGCCTCTACAGACACGCTCTGTGGAACGAATGAGCCTACACAAGTGTTTTTGTCACCCACGCTGGCGGGTGTGACATCGAGAGGGTGAATGGGGAAGATTTGATTGCTTATGGGGCCTCTTGTAAGTGAATATTCTATGGGAGAAAATGAAGACGCACTCGATTTGAAGTGCCATATCAATCTCGGCGTCACAAGGAACGATCCATTGGCCGAGGTTGGGTTCGTACTGTGCGCCAGGAACACCACCGTAAATAGCTGTACACACGTCGACGGGTGCATACCTGAGATCCTTGAGTATATCATTATTCAAAGTTCCTTAAGAAATAACCTACGTATATGAAGTTCCACTGTCGAGCAAAATAACAGCCTTGCTTGCTGGCACCCCGAGCATTGTGCTTGATACATCATTGGTCTGTGTGCCAACAATGAAAGAGTCCAGAAGGACATTCCACCGTGAAGGTGCAGTGACTGGCCATGTCGGAATCTTGTTTGTGTTCGTCACATTGGCATACTGAGGGTCCGTTTCTCCAACCGCAAAGCTTCCTTCGATGTTATCACCGTCAGACGAGCTTTGGAGGGAGAAGGCGATAAAGTTGGGCTCGTTCGGGTTGTCCTGGAAGAGGTTGTAAAGCAACGTCCGCCCTGAGGATGACCCGGTGCTATTTATCGCGGCATCAATCGTTGACAGGGAATCAAAGCCGAGGCCCAAAATTCCCGCTGCCCCATATGACAACGCTGGGTTCTGAGCTGACGAAACATTCAGGTAAGCTTGTTGGGAGACTGAAATCCTGTTGAATGATTCAGTCACAACTCGGACAAGGTGGACAGCTTGGATACCCTGCAAACTCTGCTGAAGCATAAGCTACTTGGCCCTGCGCCCAACCGATGCCGTACTGCTTGGTGTTAATCTTTGATGAATAGCCCCTGTAATGCTGATACTTACAGTGAGGTTTAGACTTGCCGCCTGACAGGATATGAATGAACGCCTAATGAAGGAGAGAATATTGTACTTACACTGGCCTTAGCGTTCGGGAGCGGGTCTGTTGTCGGCATTATCCATAGGTCTAAGGGCGAAGTTGAACAAACTCAAACACTGTCCTAGTATTGCCTACCTGACGAGCCTGTATCGAGTTGCACAGGGAAAGCTGACGGTATTCAATTTTCGCTCTCAAAGCGTCGGTATAAGTCACTCACAAACACCTCCAACAGTAACCTGCGACACGGTGAACAAGGTGAAGCAACTGATAAGAAGGTATGTCGCACTTACATTGGCAATATAAATCAAGTCTTGAACATCGCTAGGGCTACTTTCAGGTCACTGCCACCACTAGCTCACAAACCTGATCGAACCTTAACGAAAGTAGATAATTGGAAGAAGAGCTTGAAGAAGCAACTAGGACATGAGAGCCTGCGAGGTTCGAAGGAGGTTTCGAAACAGCAATTGATGTCCCTCCGCTTCTTCGATACAAGGTTGAGTGTTTCGTCTGATGTAAGGGTATTTTGATAGCCATCGAAGTGCCAGCTAAAGCTGCGAAAGACAGTGCACGGAGGTTCATGAAGTGGGAAGGAAAGAGGGACGACGGGAAGAGGTAAAGAAAGGAATGACTGATGTTGTGAAGGGGCCCTTTGTATCGCTGGAGGACACCCGCGATAGTGACTGTTAGTCTGCACTGACCTTATAATTAACGACTTGGAAAACAACAAAATGACACGAAACGACACACTGCTCAGTGCTCACCATATTTGGAAATATACTTATCCCCTTTTGGAATCCATGATCTCTACACGTGGTCTGTAATCACGTGATACCCCACATTTATTCCGATTCCCGACCCCAGCTCATCCTCACTGGTTCACACTATGCCCCCCGCTGCGACGAGAAGTTCCATCTTACGCCTCATAAACGTCTCACAGCACTCCGCTTGTCCGTGCCATGGCTGCAGGTCTGCAACTTATGCCAATGTCCCCGCGAGTGCTTTAATGGCTCTCAACCAATTGAGAAAGTTTGCGACACCTGTCAATGCAGTGGAGAAGGAATATGCATTCGAGGTATACTTCAAAATCCTATTGACTTTGTCTCTGCGTGAATCATATGTTGTAAGGTCGCCGCGTCCAATCTCAGATTCGGAGAGGGGGTTACCCGTGAGGTTGGCATGGATCTCAAGAACATGAAAGCTCGCAAGGTCAGCGTTCATACTCCCCTATCACTTTCTGTCGTAACATGCCCGTTTGTCTAGGTTGGCGTGTTCACGGACCCCGTCGTGGCCAAGCTGAAGCCAATGGCTACCGTGAGATTTACACCGCCCACTTGCTTTGCATCAACTAGACCAAGTCATTTCCTAGGCTCTGGAGTCCTTACAGTCTCAGGATGACCTTCCTTTCGAAGTTTATGATCAAGTGGTCGCTGAACCCACTGAGGAGAGCTGGCGGAAGGCCATCGACTGGGCCAGACAGCATGACTTCAGTCATTTTTTGGCGTGAGTAAGTTGTCCCGAGTACACGGCGTTCTAACTCGCAGTCCCCATCAGTGTTGGAGGTGGAAGTGTTATTGACACTGCCAAGACCGCAAATCTGTACGTAGTCAGCGATCTTTCTATTCATGTGAATTTGACCCCTGTCAGGTTCACTGTCTACAAAGACAATGACCTCATGGACTTCGTGAATGCGCCCATAGGCAAGGGTCTTCCCATCGCTGAAAGTTTGCGGCCTCTCATTGCAGGTAAGCACTGGCCAAGTCCTGTTCCTAACATGAACTGAGTAGATACCCAGTCCCAACGACTGCTGGAACTGGCTCTGAAACAACTGGAACTGCAATTTTTGACGTGACCTCACGTGCTTTCAAAACTGGCATCGCAAATCGCGCCCTCAAGCCAGTACTGGGCGTGGTTGATACAGCGAACACTGAAAGTTGTCCTACGGCGGTGCACATCAGTGCAGGTCTCGACGTGCTCTTCCACAGTCTTGAGAGTTACACCGCTATCCCGTGAGATTTTCCGTTAGCGTCGAAACCTTGCTCTCACTGACCCTTCTCAGATACACGCAACGTACGCCCCGACCGGCCAACCCAATACTGCGGCCGGCATACCAGGGAAGCAACCCAGTTGCTGACATTTTTTCGATGTGGGCACTAAGGACCACAGTGAAATACCTTCCCCGGATTGCCAAAGACAAGACTGATCACGAAGCGAGAAGTCAGATGCTGTGCGCTTTTTCCGGTCTTCCTGGAAAAACGGTCTCATAGTTGGGTTCTCCTTAGCCTCGCTGCTTCCTTCGCTGGTATCGGGTTCGGAAATGCCGGCGTGCATCTGTGTCATGGAATGAGCTACCCCGTCAGTTTGAATGGTTGCGATGTGGGCATGTTTGTTGATGAACGTCGGGCAGATCTCCGGTTTGAACAAGAAAGGTCCAAAATACAAACACCCAGGATACCAAGTAGATCACCCCATCATTCCTCACGGTGTCAGGTAGCGTAGCAACCTTCCCCCCCGTCTCTTGATATCTTTCTCACGATTCGCACCGTCGACAGTGTCGCTCTCACAGGACCCGCAGGTAGGCCTAAAATTATTTCTGTTCGCAAAATATATAACATCCCATGTAGTCTTCCAATTTACTGCACCCTCGTCGCCTGACCGCCACCGTGAAGCATTGGCAATCTTCAACAACACAACCGTCACTGATCCCTCGATAACCAGCATCCCCGACTCCGAGATCGGTTCCCACTTGTACGAGTCGATTGCCCGCTTCCTCGATGGCCTCGGTGTACCACGCGGTCTGAAGGCAGTGGGCTATGATAAGGACGACATATCGATGCTCGTCGAGGGCACGCTCCCACAACGTCGTGTGCTGGACCTTGCACCCAACATTGGTGATGTCGCTGGTGAGGATGGAAGGGAGCATCTAACGCGGATTATGGAGGCTTCTCTGGAGTACTAAACATTGGAGTAAACTCCTGTGCTGTGTCGTTCATCATTTTCACTTTGTTTTTGCTGTAATATAAGGCAATTGTGTCCACCTTTACATTTTGGTCCAACAAAAGTGATCATCGGAGTTGTCGGTTATTGTCCTTTTCAGGCAACTTGGCCGCGTGGGAAATTAAGAAAAATAAATCCAATGTTGAATTGACCGTAGATCCTCAACGCAAAGTAAAAAAACAAAAGACAATGCTGAACTCCGGGAGGTTCAGAGAATGCATCCCGTGTTGACCGAACAAGAAGTGTTGTGATTCTGGAAAACTTACCGAGGGATGAATCCCGAAGTGCCGAAAATCCCTATTCTACAAAATCTCATTTTCCCCCTCGGTCAACTCAAACTGTGTTATTGAGGAGATGACCGGCGTGTGTTCTTGCAGAAAGTTCCCACGGGGCCAAGTTACTATACTTGGTGATCGCCTCGTCTCGGACAACGCCGACGATGGCTCATTGCAAACGACGAAGCACATTCCGACCATGCATTGATCTTCACGACGGACAAGTGAAGCAGATCGTCGGAGGCACGCTGTCTGATGCTGACCCAGAAGCTTTAAAGACCAACTTTGTTGCGAGGTTGGTACGTCCGTCGAACTGCCTGGTACATACAACATTCATCGCATCGCCTTCCAGTCAATCCCCCGGAGACTTTGCACGTTTATACAAAGACCACAACTTACAAGGTGGCCATGTCATAAAGCTAGGACCTAGAAATGACGATGCCGCGAAACAGGCATTGGCAGCTTGGCCGAGTATGTTCTTGTGTCTTCTTTCTCCTGTCGACACAATTCATTTCCGTCTGTCACGTTCCAGGCGGTTTGCAGATTGGTGGTGGAATTACGGCCGATAATGCACAAGAGTGGTTAAATGCGGGGGCTAGCAAGGTGGTTGCAACACCGCTATCTCATTTCCGTCTAATCTTTGTTCAGATCATCGTCACTTCATATCTATTTCCCGAGGCAAAGTTCTCCCGAGAGAGGCTCGAGGCTATATCGAAAGTTGTTGGCAAGGAAAATCTTGTTGTGGACGTGAGGTATGCTGGGCTTTGTGTGTATTTCCCAGGTAAACACGCCTCTGAGATGGATCCCTAGCTGTCGTCGTCGGGGAGATAAGTGGCTAGTAGCCATGAACAAATGGCAGGATATCACAGATATGGAGGTATCGCAAGGTTTGTTAGGTGATTCTCGCATTGAAACTACTCGATAATTTCGAGACAGAATCACTGGACTTGCTATCGGGGCATTGCAGGTAAGTAGTGAACCCTTTGCATCGTATGCCTCTGACTGGCTGTCCCGGTCAGTAGCGAGTTCCTCATTCATGCCGCGGACATCGAAGGACTTTGCCAAGGTATTGATGAGGACCTCGTCAGAAGCAAGTATCTCGCGCGTCTCTGATCCGCAACGTGGTCTCATCTCACTTTCAGAGCTTGGAGAGTGGGTAACAATACCGACCACATACGCTGGAGGAGCAAAACGTAGGAATGATTAATCATCGGTCTGTTTGCTTGTTGCCTGAGCCAGCTGATAGATGTTTCGGATCTGGCCCTCGTGAATTCACTCTCGAATGGTAAAGTTGATCTAACGTATGGAAGGTGAGTTCGCCATGTCTTCCTCCGAGCCTGCGAGCCCATATTAATCACATCCAAGTGCACTGGACATCTTCGGAGGGACACTAGTAAAATTTCACGAGCTGGTCGAAGTTATGAGAAACGCCAGTAGATCACCATAATTATGAAGATCGGATCGTGGAGTACACATCATGTTGCAAGATAATCATAATCATACAGGGGCAATCCACTTTCGGTTTTCTTGAGAATAATGAATGATCGTGGGAATTGTGGCTCATAAACTATACAGTCCTCGCTCGCGTAAGCCAGGCGGTATTGCTCACGGTCGCGGACAACCTGTACGACAGCCTCCTCAAGGTGAGATTACTACCGCTGCGCTCCTGGGATGTGCCAGTGGGCCATGTTCTACGTTAGCACTACATGGAATTCTATTTTCTCGCGTCTCTATCCTTTCCGTACACTGCAACTGACGGCCTTGCTCATATCTAGACACCACCTCCAAAATGCCCGGCAAAGTCAAGGCCTACGAGCTCCAATCCAAGTGAGCATTGAAGGGAATTGTTGCGCTGCAGACGACCTAATCCAATGACTATCCCATGTGAAAACAATCACAGGTCCAAGAATGACTTGACCAAGCAACTCTCTGAGCTCAAGAACGAGCTTCTTACCCTTCGGGTACAGAAACTCACAGGAGGGGCTCCCTCGAAACTCACCAAGATGTACGTTCAAACCGTTTATTTGCAAGGGTGAACCTTTGTCTAAACCTCTACCCTTTACAGCAATGTTGTGCGGAAGTCGATCGCACGGGTCTTGACTGTAATGAATCAGAAGTCGCGCCAAAATCTCCGGGAGTACTACAAGAACAAGAAATACCTACCCCTTGACCTCCGACCCAAAAAGACTCGCGCAATCAGACGGCGACTGACCAGGGTAGGTTAAGCAGCGAATATGACCTTGAAATGTGGCACTGAGATATTTTGCATGATCTGCAGCATGAGGTATCATTGAAGACACTGAAGCAGCGCAAGAAGGACATTCACTTCCCTCTCCGTAAATATGCAGTCAAAGCATGAGCGTGCAGGTGCAGATTCGTTGACTAGTCGCAAGAGGGCCCTTACCACCGTGCTGGAGATTTTCTGTTTTTACTTTCATCATATCTGTATGCCCTAGGCCTTGATCAAGCCGACATGCCCTGCTATGCATATTGCCCTCTGCCATTGTCCGACACTGAACGCAGTGGTTGTCTGATGCCCTGTCCCAGACACAGTCACAACACCGCAAAGTGTGTCCGGCGATCGGAGACGACTATGACGCAGACCCGTCCGTGAACAGTTAACGATCTCATTTGTTAGTGTAGACTTGGACGTGCAATATCACGGAACTTTTTCGCAGGTACGGGTGCACTGTTCATTATTCCGCCGAACACGTGCAGAGAGGAATCACGTTCGGCATAGACTGAGGTCACACAACACAGTGATGGCTCAAGTGGCTCCATGTGTCAAGCTTCAAGGCCGCCTGATACTCAGCTTTGGCTCAGACCACCATGTCCCCGCCCAGTAATCCTCTTAGAAAATCTTCCCGTACTGACCTCGATCCTCATGTGCAGCCGATTGCCCCTCGCTCACCCCAGATGTCTAGCCAGGACAGCCAAGCTCATTTTAGAGACCCGTACCCTGTTCCCAGCAACAATCCCGCAAGTCAATACACTTTGCTTGAGAAGCTCGGCACAGGCAGTTTTGGAACTGTCTATCAGGCAATGCACAATGACACTAAACAAATAGTTGCCATCAAACAGATCGGTATGTTCTTCGTCGTGACACATGTTTGGATGGCTGTTCATTGTTGGACGTGTGGTATCTCCAACAGACTTGGAAGACTCAGACGACGACATTTTGGAGATCCAGCAGGAGATTGCCAGTTTAGCCCAATGCGATTCCGAATATGTTACGCGATATTATGGGTCGTTTGTCGTGGATTACAAGCTCTGGATCATCATGGAGTACCTCGCAGGGGGATCTTGTCTCGACTTACTCAAAGCGGGAGTCTTCTCAGAAGCCCACATCGCAGTCATCTGCCGCGAGCTACTTCTCGGCCTCGACTATCTCCACTCAGAGGGCACTATCCATCGAGATATTAAAGCTGCCAACGTCTTGCTTGCTGCCACGGGCAAAGTCAAACTCGCTGATTTCGGTGTCGCAGCCCAACTCACGAGTACCCTGAGGCATACATTCGTTGGCACCCCCTTCTGGATGGCACCAGAGGTCATTCGTCAGGCTGGATATGATGTGAAAGCAGACATGTGGAGTCTGGGAATCACCGCGATCGAGATGGCAATAGGCGAGCCACCTTTAGCGGAGTATCATCCCATGCGTGTGCTCTTCCTTATACCCAAGGCAAAACCTCCGACACTCGAGGGAAACTTTAGCCCTGCATTCAAGGAATTTGTCTCGTTATGTCTCACAAAAGACCCTGCCATGGTATGATGCACTTAATACCCATCGAATACGTCCTCACATGATATTCAGCGTCCCGCTGCCAAAGAGCTTCTTCAGCATAGATTCATCAAGGGTGCAAAGAAGACTTCATACCTGACGGAGCTCATCGAGCGATACCAAGAGTTTCGCGCTCGATCACCGCAAAAAGTTCCCCAGGCATACCAACCCACTTTCAGGGGAACCGCAAATTGGGAGACCAACGCGACCATACGTAGCGACTGGAATTTTGACACTATCAAAACTACATCTGTGATGGGGACGTTCAGCAGTGCTGCTAGAGATTTGCTACCGGAGATGGAGGACGAAGAGATGATGGAGGACGACCCTTCGGTATACGAGGAAGGCGAGGGGTCCACCGATACCGGAGGGGCTGTCAAAGGTAGTGAGCAGCTGGCACGTGGTGGTCTTGGGATGAGTCAACAGGCAGCACACTCTACCGTCATGTTCAAATCTCTGCCTCAAGAGCAGGATATTCCTACTCTTCTCGCAGCGGAGGATGGTTCGCCAAGCGATTCCGTGGATACCTACGGGCCTACAACTCCGCCACAAGGCCCCGATGATGGGACGCCTCTGGGAGCACCACCTGCTTATACCGACTCCGTGCGATCTATGAAGCGTTCGTCATGTGCTGCGAGGCACAAAACTACCGGTGCTGGCACAATCATGCGAGAAGCCGATTTGGGGACCGGCGTGGATACTATCAGGCCAGTGAAGAAGGTCGACACCATTGGCTCTCTGAGACTTTCTGCGGAGTATGTTGGCACTGCGCGTAGCAGAGACGATGTCCCTCTCTCACCCTCATCAACTTCACCCATTAAAGAACGATCATCCTTTAAGAGGAGAGGAAGTGAATCAGAACGAGCTGGGAGGGCCATCATCGCCGGTGTAGTGCTTCCTGTCCTTCAGAACGTAAGCCTAGCCTTAGGACCCTGCCTCTCGTCACTCTGACTAATTCTTGCAGGCCATACACGACGACATGGATGCTCGGGAGATTGAGTCTTTGAGCATGATATCTCGTGGCTTCGCTGACCTGCGTGATGCTAATGCATCCCTCTCATATAATGTCATCCTTGACATTCTCTCTGGCATTAATGAGTACGTTTTCGATTGCGGGTACAGAAACCTTCCTCACTCAGTGTACGACTTAGAAATCCCGACGTTCGACAGCACGTGCAGACTTCTCGTGGTCTATTCCCCCACAAGCGAATCGTTCGCAAGAGCGAGATGACCGCTAAAGGGTTGGTTGTCACTGAAGTCCAGGAGGACATCACAGGTCTCCCGGTAGACTTGAGTGCTTCGCCGTCAGCGCACCCTCTTATGGCAGATGATTCAGCTGCCCAGGCGCGGAAGTCACCCATCGCCGAACTGCTGTACATGCGCTGGCTCGAAGGCCTCCGCATCAAATGGCCGAGTATTCTATCGTCATAGAGCTCATGGCGTTCCAGAGTATTCGAATATGTATGTCCCTTTGGACTCTACGGACAGTTTCCCTGGGTCTCTGCATAATTGTCCGTCGGTTCCGGAAAATTGATTTTCTCATTGTTTTCACGATCATTTTATGACTGCTACACCCGACCTTCCAATTACAGGAGCTGTACATGTAGCGGTATATAACTTTGGAAATATAGTTCATATACATTGCACGCTGATCTTCGTTTCGCTTGAGCGCGCGTGCGGAAATGACCTTGCGGCTGAAAGCGACTCGTCCAAGTGTGCAACAGACTTGAGTGTTGCGGCAGAGACAGAGTTCTTCTTGGATCTCATCAAGGTAGATCAGCGGGCGATGACGAAGTAGACCAGCGTGATTTCTTGACCCCAAGGAGGTGGCAGAGGATCCGAGGGAACTGAGAACAGGAATGTGAGCCTTGAGGTCAGACGACACTGTGCACGAAGGCATGAGTCGGGAACAAGTTGCAGAACACAAGCTATCCCAACTATAACTACGCAGTCACGGGGTCCTTTTCAAGTACAATCAAACGATCCTTTGAGCAACACAACAACTCGCGTTTTCCGCTGTAAAAGTCACGGTAGTCATACTTGGGTCGCCAACATAAAATGCGACGTCCACACTTGGAGTCCCGTCGATCAACCCTCCATAACGTGCTTGAACGCGTCAAGTAAATTTTTGATTGATAGAAAAGCCAGATATGAAATTGCCAAGAGTCCCCCAAAATACAGTAAAGTGTAAAATAACCAAGATAGTAAACAGTGTTGGTAGTAATGTGCCCAGACGAAAGTTTGCGTGTCCGAAATTAAGAGAGAACGCTGCCTGCTACCGCGGCCATGGCGGCAACGACACCCGATAGCACAAGTGACGCAGCACTGAAGTGCTCGGCTCCACTCTTCTGGTTCGCCTGAGGTGAACCAGAGGCACCATGAGAAGAGCTCGAGTGTGAGGCAGAGGGAGAGCCGGAAGCTGAGGACCTAACATGCCAATCATTAGGACACTCAAATGAGGCAGGCTGAGCGCTGAGCTTACCCCTGAGTGTGGGGAGCACTGGTGCTCGCCTGGGGTGGCTTGACAGTGATGTCACCAACTTGTGCAGGGGTAACAGGTGAAGTCGAATTCATGGCGTTCTGATACGACCCGAGGCCATCCATTTGCGCGAGCGACACGCGATTCCATCCGTTGGAAACCATGACAGGGTACGCATCTACGAAAGTTTGGACCGCCAAATCAGATAGCTCGTGCTCCAGGATGATGAGACCAGGGCTTTTGGGACCTTGCGTGTCGAATGATTTTAGAAAACCACGCGGGGCGTGCAAATTCAATCGTTTACTGACCGGTGAGCCACGTCTGCATTTGTGAGGCAATCTGTTCTGGCGTAGTGGCCGGAGAAATCTCATTAAGCGTCCAGTCATTAGTGCTAAAGGGGGATCAAATAGACGCGACGAGCTGGCACAAGTAGCTTACTCTTGGTTCCAGATTACCGTAGTCAACCCGAAGACTTCTTTGGCGACAGCGCGAACCCGCATGTCAGAATCGCCGTAAGGGGGGCGCCAGAATCGGGGTAAGCGACCGCCTGTGGAATTGTGAATGAGCCAGATGGTCCAGCCAAGCTCTGCCAATATCTCCGTGTTAGTCTTCGTGGTCATGTAGGGGTGCGTCCACGTGTGAACGGCGATATCATCTTGGTTGGTGTTGAATACCATGTCAAATTGCTGTGGGTTTTGGAGGATGTTCTGGCCGATGAAGAAGTGCGTCGCATGCTCGTTATTCTTAGCGAGGAACTCGTAGAGGACGTTCGAAGGCTATCAGGGCATGTCAGGCCATTATAATTACGAGGATCGAGGAGACACAAACCGGGAGCGGGCCATCGTCAAAGCTGAGCGCGATCGTTCCGTTGGGAGCGTCCCAAATATCGCCGGGGGCGGCACACTTGTAAGTCGAAGAGCAGACTTGAGCACTGTTGGGATCATAGCCAGAAGGATATGTTGGGTTTTGTCCGTTGACACTCGTTGACACGGGGATATCAGGGATCTGGCCAGCTAAAACCATAGCATTGAGGGCGTCAACCCAAGCCTGGGGCATATTTGTGGTGGAAGCCTGATCGGCAGGGAAACCCGCCGACCATTCTACTCGGTTCATGTTAGCGCTGATATCAAGTCAAGTCAACGGGGGGGACACACCGGGGGTTCCTATGGGGGCATAAACAACGCCGTCATTGCTGCCCGCGCGCCTGAATAGGCTGTAGGCGAGGTGATCTTCTTCATGGTACCACTTGCTTGGTGAACGCTTGCCGCCTACGTTGGTTCCAGGGGTGACGGAGGCGTGTGCGATAGTGGCGGCGAGGAGAAGGGCAGAGGCAAGGCGGGTAGACATGGCGGGTATGAGAACGAAAGGAGAGGACGGGGAAACAGGCAAGGGGGATAGAAAGAGTGGTCTGAGAGCGAAGCACCCTGAGAGTTCGCAATTTATACTACGGCATGGTATTTGCGCAATGTTAGCCGCTCATGTCAGCCACCAACAGATATTCTGGCCATTGTGCTTGTCGATCGTCTGAATGCACTATTGCAAGAACATAAATCCAATAAGCTCACCTTTGGCCGAGCCCATGATATGATATTCCGATTCCGCGCGCGGAACTGTAAGCCAAGATTGAATATTTTAGACTGGGTGCAAGTTCGTCAGTATTGCAAAACCGAAATACCAACTCGTTTGGAGGATGACAGACCTCGTAGCCCTTGATAATGGGATGCTGCTTGATCCCGGAATCGTCGTATCGATTAATGACCTCGTGCATAGCAAAATGGCGATAGAATTAACTTTTAAATAAATAATTAGACGATATAATCATGGACAAACAAACATTGTCACTGGTGGTCAAAGGATTTCCAGTGCGTCCAACGTCTCCATGTCAGATCAGGTTAATAGAATTTTAATGTTTGGGACAATCCGTTCGTATTACAATGATCGACACACACGATATTGCCCGAATCACGGAATACTACGTCGCAGGCCCTGGCGAGGAAGCTGCAGACTCACCACGAAGCGCACTCTTGAGAACCAAAACACCCCCTTTCAGCTGTGCCACCTCTTTCACCATAGCAGTGAACCTCGTCTTCTTCGCTTCGCTGATTAAATATGGCGTAAAGTGCTGAATGCAGTCCCGCGTCGTCGCATTTGGCGTGTTCTGCAACCACTCGATCAGCATCCTCTCTTCCAACTCTCCCTGAGGTGTAGGTCCAGTTTGCAATGGCTTCCGCTTCTTGGGCTTTGGAGCACCTCCACCATTGGTAGCACCAGCAGATGCTCCAGCCCCAGAAACCTCGTCCACTTTGCGCTTGTTTGTGGGCTTCGACGAGCCGCTCGGCAGTGGGCTCCCCGGGCCCTTACTGCCACCTGCTGCCGGACTACTTGCCTGGCTACCTGCTCCAGGCGCCCCACTCAGTGGACTGTTCCCTCTGCTCACGTTCGTTGATTTGGCTTTCGGAACTTTCGGACTTGTGGCTCGTTTGGCGACAACGGAGTGCCCTCCCATTCCGGGAGGGGGTGCTGGTGAGACTGCACGAGAACCAACGGCGGAACCATTTGCAGCACCATTACCTGAAGGCTGAGATAGCTTCTGCGCTGGCTGCTGAGAAGCTGATCGTGATCTCACTTGCTGGGGTTGCTGTTGGATGGCGGGCTCGTTGGAAACAAGCGGCGGCTCTTCCTCCTCTTCGTTCTCGTCCTATTCAAGAATAGTTAGGTGCATGGAAGACAGCGGATGGAGTCAACTGAGACTCACCGAACTCGCATACGGATTGCGTTCTTCATCACTTTCATATACAACATTCTTCTCTAATTTGCGCATGAGCTTCTTCAGGGATTTGCCGTCCTTGGACAGCTGCGATTCGTCTTCGTCTTCATCAGAATCGTCGATGTACCCTTCGCGCTGCTTGTTAGCCATTTTATACTCTCGTTTCAGACGTTCCTGTATCGTAAACTTCACATGAGGTCTAGACAACGAAACTCCTGCGAACTGACCTCGAGCTCCTTGGCCTCCTCGTCGTCCATATCTGCGGCCTCGTGCTCATCATCGTCTGCGACATCTTCTTCAAAGAGTTGTTCATCAAGATGGCCTTCACCGTCATCTTCTTTTTTCAGCCGCGTGTTCCCTTCGTCATCTTCTTCGCCACCCTGCGAACCTCTATTGACAGTTCTCAAAATCCGCCCTCCAGGTCCTCGACTATGGCCAACACTATGCACAAGTGGCGCTCCACTGGTGGCGGCGTGAGTTTCGGGATCAGATTTGAACATGGCTGATGTGGCCGCAGAGGGGCCATGCCCATGTCTGCGATGCAAGAGCCAGCGCTCTGGGTCTTTATTCTTCTGTATTTTCGCCATCTTTGACATGAAAAATTAGACGGATTGCACCAAGGAGTGCAACGGTACGTACTAATGACTCCGCCTCCTCTAAGCTGGGGACGTGGTGCTTCGGCTTCTTGTGGAACTTATACCACCGATGAGCAGGTACGAATTTAAACACCTCTTGAGCGGCGGGCATGAAAAGGGCGTGCGTCTCTGCCTTGGACACCTCCTCCAGTTGACCAACCCAGACCTCGTTCTGTCTCGCGTCCTCTATCACCCATGGGTATCGTTCTTCCCTCCTCAATTGTCGAACCTCCTCCGGGACCTTGAACACCTGACGTGTCTTCCGCGTTATCTTCTTCTTACCATTGCCAGGGCCCTTTCCCTTGGTCTCCTTCTCCTTAGACGACGGCCCCTCTCTCGTCGTATCAGTGATGGGCCGACCATCCGAGTCAACCATGACAATCCTGCCATCCGGACCAATGACTGGTTTTCCGTCAGGTCCCAGCATCGGTCCAGCAGGTACCTGCTGAATTGGAACCGCTTCTTGCCTCCTCAGATCCTTCCTGTTCAGCTTTATTGGCTCCTCCCAGGTCGACACGTCTATGAGCTTTCGGGAATCGAATTTCATCACATCATACTTCCATCCGTTGAGTGCAGAGGACATGAGCTTGTACTCTGAGAACTCGCCCACGGGGAGCTTGGAACTGTCATCGGTGTCGTCAGCGTCGGGTGGGGTAGGTTGTTGGCGTGGCGTGGCGGATTTACGGGGCGAAGGGGGTGCGCCATTTTCTTTCTTGATGGGTTTCTTTTTGTGAAAGAGGAGCGATTCGGCTGACTTGGGAGGCATGGTGGATGCAGATGGACTTGACGTTGTCTAAGGGGAACCCGAGAGTGTGGAGTACGTGCGAAACAAGAATGCGCACAGGAAGCGACGAATACGCTCTGGAAGGAGAGCCTTGTTGAACAAGTTATGTGAACGAGACCACAAACATCCGAGCAGTTTTCTGTTGTTCTGCAACAATAAGTGCTGCTCTCTCGTCGCTGAGAACAAGGCTCTAGTGAATCACGTAATCATCGCTCGAGGTTGTTTTAAGGACTACAGCCCTTCCGAGTCATAATGCATAATGACATGAACAAGAGAAATTCTCGCAACATTATGACCCTATGAAACGCTATAAACCAACGAGTTGGCTTCTTGCAGGTCATACAATGGTTACATGGCTGGCAGATGCTAGTGATGGTCATTGCAACAGAGGGAAAACCTAAACGTAAGCACTATATACACATGATATCGATGGACTCATGTCTGAGGGAATCGTCTGTTAAAAAATGAGACATGCAGTGATCCCAACGTAAACGACACTATCACATGTACCCTCGACAAAACGCGTGAGTAGCACGAAGACAGGGGCATCGGTATGATAAGCTCAGGTTGGAGGAGCTTCCACCCGATTCGTCGGTATACTACCATTACCATTCATCACCACACCCGAAGCAGGCTGGTGAGTAGGCTGGCTTCCCACTGACGTGTAGGCATTCTCTGAGGATGACGGTCGCGACTGAGATGATTGTTGGTGTGATTGCGGTGGTGGTTGATGAGGATGCGGTGGGGGAGGATGTGATATTGCGCCAGAGGGAGGCGGAGGGTATGGGACTGGTCCTTGACTATACACAATTGGGTGCGGTGGGCCACCTGGCCCAAAGGGTGGTATGCCTTGCCGCAAGCCGTCCAGTTCGTGCCTCAGCATATCAATTTCGCGAGCCATGTCTTGGTGGCTTTGCTTGAGATTAATCACAAAGTCGATGGCTAGCGGGCAGGGTCTCAGCTCCGAGCTGGCACAAAGGACACGGAACGACATACCTTTGCTCAATATTTCCCACTTACTGGCTTTCATACCACGGTCAGCAGGTAGTTGATCTCGTAACTCATCGAATAAATCTTTCATCTCTTTCCGCCGCTTCCGTTCGGCAAGTTTATGAGACACCCGTAGCTCGGGAGAACGAGAGTAAGGGGTAGACCCTGGTTCCTTCGATGATTTAGATGTGGACGGCGCGGGTGTCGCGGAGGACTCTTCTGTTTGGACTACAGAACCTGCAGAGGTAGCCGCAATTGGCGCAGCTTCGCGTAACTGACGTGATGGGGGACGCGACCGAGAACGCACGTTTCTCGTTGGGCCCACAGCGGGAACAG
This sequence comes from Gyrodon lividus, assembly GCA_014904945.1. Taxonomy (NCBI): domain Eukaryota; kingdom Fungi; phylum Basidiomycota; class Agaricomycetes; order Boletales; family Gyrodontaceae; genus Gyrodon; species Gyrodon lividus. The sequence continues at coordinate 290,114 of MU127435.1, forward strand.
TGTTTTCGGGAACGGACATTCGCCTATCTGGCGAGAAGGTCATGGAGGGCATCATGGTCATAGGTAGAGGCTGAGACTCGAACGAACGGGTGTGATTCTGTATATTAGGGTCTTGCTGGCCATCCGGATGTTGTGCTGCAGACCACGCGAAAGTCGCCATGCTACCAGACGTTGGAGGTGCGGGTGATCGTCCATGTGGCTGGTCGCCGGAGAATGCCGAGGCGTGGCCACTCGACGCGTTTGGGAGGATTGCAGGCAATGAGTCCCGTCTTTCATGCAGCCACCACTGTCCGTTATTCCCCACAGGACCACCTGCCATACCTGGTCCGGAAATCATCGCCCCTGCATGTACTGAATGTCGTCGGTGGTCATATATGCTTAGTTGCGCTATCCTATGAGTTTCCACTGCCGAGCCTCGCCGTTTTTGCGCACGGCCGTCTGAGTCCATATTCATCGGGCTTGGTACACCTGGGCCCGCCAACTGAGAATCAGCTTCGTCACTAGTCATTGCTTCTCGGTCCGACGACATCTTTCGTTTTGTTCCATGCGGCAATTGTGAGTCTGAGGAATTCTGGTGCTGTCGTGTTACAACAAGAAATTACTGGACCCCAAGGCAACTTACTGCGATCGATTGGCGCCGTGAACTATAATCGCGGTCATCGAACTGCCGTACATTCATACGAGGTGAATGATTCTCGATGTCCACGTTCATCTGGTCGCTGCTCATATTTCCTGGGAAGAAAGGTTCGCAGGCTACGGGAGAATAACATGGAAGACATACTAGGAAGAGCATTTGGTTTAGTTGGTAATTGATTATGTTTGCCGTTAACAAGTTGACTGTGATCTCGCTCGGCCGATGGTGAGCGTAGTATCTTGCGGATTTGTTTACTCGATGGTTCGGAATTGATACTAACGGGGCCGCTATCGCCAAATACGTAGTTTGCGGCTGGTCGTGGGCCTGTAATGGAGATACGATTGCATGAGCTTCGGACTTTGACGATAGTGGAAGAATCACCACCATCTACGTGACGCAAAGCGGATGAGTTAGCGGAAGCAGCGTGGAGGAATGGATCTGTTAATGAGCCCCTGCGTTGTTGCTGTAAATTATCGAGGGGGGGAAGGGAGATGACCGGGGAGTGTCTGGATACGGACGATGGTTCTTTGTGAGAAGCACGTATACCGGTTGTGCTGTAGTCGGATGATGATGAAGAGCGAGGTTTAGTTTCGTGTTTGGCTGTCGCGAGTGGTGCAGGCATCTGGCCTGCGATGATGGTGGTGGGTATGTAGGAGGGGGAGGGGAGGGGAGAAGAGAAGAGAAGAGAAAGACCAGTTCAGAGTTACTGAGAGCAGGGATGTGAATGGACTGTGAAAGTCGACGTTATAGAACTGGACACTCTTGCCGCTTTCGGCGCTAAACAACGTGGAGCTCCGACTCGCGGGGACACACGTGGCCAGTAATCCGTCCCGAAATGGTTAAATGAACGACGAAATTGCCAAGCCCAGTTTCCTTTTTTGGTCTTCATTAGGCCTTTCCCTGCACCTGCTTAGCAGGAGGAGGGAAAGCTTATAGTTCGTTCATAACACATAGATCAACCATCCTACTCGAGCCCTGCCTTTGATAGTATTCAAATCTTAGGGTTAACAACATAGCAATTCCCCCTAGAGCCCTCACCCCTCTACTCCCTCCAGTCTACTCCCCGCCAGTAACTTTTGCTGCGCCTCGCTTAAGTCGATCGTCCGAGCGTGTTTCGTCCGCATACTGTTCCTCGTCAATCTCCCAGACTTTTCCTTCTCCATCCCATCCCACGCCTTCCGTTCAAGAATATCGTCTACCGTGGCCATGTATCTCACCCACGGTATGTAATCCAGGAACACGCTACTCTGAGGCATGAGAGGTGCTGGCGGATGAATGATGTCCTGCAGTGCGTCCACCATCTGAGATTGATATACCATGCGAGAACGGAAGCTTCTTCCTGTGTCTCCAGTCGTTAGGCTAGCCGTGGGGTTGATCGACGTCCCAATCGGACCCGTGGCAAACTCCTCGTGTATACCACGTGAAAGCCGGATGGCATCTTGCGCAATGAGCTCATCATTGTGATAGAAGGCCAGCGCATCTCTCGTGTCAGAAACGTGCGAAACCATCGACAGCAGGGTGTGTCCTAACTCATCGTCAAGCGAGGGTTCGGACGAAGCGATGCTTATGGCCTGCGATGCAACCGTCAGCGGAGCAACAAATAGTAATCCATAATGAATTCACTTCAGGGGTGTGCAATGGCGACCTACACAGCTGGGCATTGACATGCGACAGCAGGTCAGCCTGAGTGCTCATTTTCCGCCACCATTCGCATTCAATTGTTGATGGCAAAAGTGAAGCACTGGATTGAGCGGAAATTGTTCGAGCTGATCGCCGAACGTGTCCTGCAGCCTCGTCTCCTTGGAGCATCTCTGATGAGGCTGATCCACGCGCGGCGCCAGCGCAGAGCATTTGTAATTGGGTGATAGACCGTCGCAGATCTGGCAAAGGCAGTGGCTCGGTTCTCGGATATAGTGGCGCATCTGGTATGTCTAATCCATCTATGACATGCGTGGTTTCATATAGAACCATCAGGTCTTCGCGTGGAATGAGGCAGCCCTCGGTGAGCGACAAGCACTGGAGAAAGGTGGCTGCCACGGGCGACGGACAGGGCTCGAAAACGAGGATTTTCTGCAATGGCAAGTCGGCAAGAGGAACCAGGCGAAGATCTGCATGATCGTGGTGAATGGCAACGTCCTTGGCCAGCATTCAGACAACGAGGGACTCACCATTGCATGTCAAAACAACAGGCCTCCTGCAGTTTCGAATGAGATCGATAACAGCGGGCCAGAAGCCTGCGTCCTCTTTGAATAATATGTCCACTTCTTCTAGGAGCACAAGGGACTGGCGGACAGTCGGTTTTGACTCAGTGGACTCCTCGCTCGAGTATGGCGGGAACGCCTGCTGGCTCGGGGGCAGTGAACCCAATTCATTGGTAGGGCTTTCAACCTCTATACTGATGGGCTCGGCCTTCGTTCCCGCTTCCTGCAACTTCGCAGATCCAGTCATTTGTACTTTCGTGCTCGTTCTAAAAAGGGAGGGGAGTTCGGAAGGTTGTTTTGGCTCTAATTTCGTGGGTCTTCCAGAAGCACGGTTGTGAACTGTCTGGATGATATGGTTCCTACCCACATCTCCGACAAGGTGATCTAGGTTTGCACCGTTGCGTCGTCCTATACCAGGATACACCTCGAAGACCTCCCATCCCAACTCTTCCGTACAGGCGTAAACCGCAGCAGTCTTCCCGCACCCGGGGGGACCGGTTATAAGTAAGGCGTTCGTCAATTTGTCGGAGAAATCAATGTTGCCGCGAGGGTCTTTCAATCGACTCGTCATGTAGTCGAGGTCTGTTGACGGGCCATTAGGGGCTATGGAATATTCTTTCTGAGTTTGGGCTGCTTCCCGTCCGTGGATTCGCGCAAGTGTGCCTTGGCAGAACGCAAGTTCGTCTTCGGACTCCTCTGTCGGAGGATTATGATCGATGTTTCCTTCGTCCATGTCACTGAAGACTACGAAGTCATCTAATTCATCTTCCGAATTTATCCTTCGCTTCTTGTTCCCCCGCCTTCTTGTCACCGCCCGGATGACACGGAGTCGCTTCACGCCTCGTGTTTCGACCACGGTGGACTTACCTTTCCGCTTGCTTCTAGTGCTCTGGCTGCTTCCGGGAGTTGGCTCTCCCGACTGGGTCCCTCGCAAATGTAGCTCAAGTGCACCAAGCCAGTCTCGCAAATAGAGAGCGTGGTGTTCATTTCCTAGCACTTCGTTCGCACACCTTGGACGGAAACGATGAGTCCACATCTCAAAATGTTGTGAAGAAGTATCTTGGACGTTTGCTTGGTCAGGAGATAGTCGTGCGAAGACGGGATGGAACTGGAAGTAGTCGCGGCCGTAGAAGTGAAAGTACTCGTCACGTTGTTGGGGCGTTAAGGACCGGCGTACCACACGTATATGATTCAAGTGTGTGGTCGAAGAAATGCCATGTCGCCACTGTTTTTCGAGGAAGTCCAGTGAATTTTTGTCTTGTCTTGGACGGGAACTTGGGTGGACGTTACGTTTGAGTGGTGCTCTGCCAACAGCATAAGAATGCTGCGGTCCTCGAACGTGCAGCGAGTCTGAATTCGGAAGAGGTGCGCTGTCTCCTGAGCCCCACACGGCCCCTTTGATGAGCTTCCTTTGATTGCTTGTTTTGGGTGGGCGCGTGTGCTCATGAGCATTGGCATGCGTGAAACTCGTGCCAACCAGGCTGACTTCGCTGCCTCGGAAGTCTGAACCTACGGAGGTGGGAGAAGGAGGGCGGGAACTTAGTGTTACACAGTCGGCTTCTGAACGGGGGGATGATGATCGGGGCTGTTCTGTCTCGGACAGTTCATTGTCGGAGGCGGTGTCGGTGATATTAAGGACTTCAATGTCATCTCCATCGATGATTGTTGCTCGTGGTTTCTCTTGGAATTCAGTGGTCCTTGTGAAAATCGGAAACAGCTTCACAGCAGGTCGGCCTGGAATTCGCGACGCTGTTTGAGAAAGGAGCAAATAACTGTGAACTAACGCACTTTGTTTGGATGTGTAAGAAAGTTGTGCGGCGGGATGTGAATCTGCCACTATGGGCGAAAGGGATGCATGGACCTCCTCCGCCCTTGGAATAGTCTCCAACTCATCGCTAACTTGAACGATAGCGCTACTAGACTTGGATATAGTGCAGTCGCTCGACATATCTTCTTCACTAACAGCAGACCCCGGCTTAGAGTTTGTTCTCTGGAAGTGATCCCTCAGAGTCTTTTGGGTTTCTGTCACGGTCTGGGGTCATTGAAGACCTGGGTTCAGTACAGTCATGAAACAAAAACATGCTAGAATGGTACCGATTTAACCTTAACGCCCCGTGTGGCTCTTGTCCTCCGTTTTTCCTGCATAGTAATAGTTCTCGTGATAACTGGGCAGTCGAAGTGCAAGCCACGGTTGAATAGTATGATTGGTACTCGCGGCGCGTACAGAAAGCATGGGATCAGGACGCGTCGCGTGACGAAATGTCACATACGATTATTAGTCTCTCTCACCACTGGCTATTCAGGAGGAATTCAATGGACGCCCAGGACACAGAACAGCGACCAACGGTTAGCCAAGAGTTATTACGATGGATATGTAAGGAGTATTTTGGTAAGTCACTGACACGCACGCGTGAGGTTGGTCAACTGGAGGACCAGACATGAATGGCACATTTTACCACATCTTCGATCACCCGCCGACGCCCTTGGAATTTGCTAGGCTTGTGCATGCATCAAGGCCGGTGGTGTTCAGAGGTACGTTACACATTTGAGTACACACAACGCTCGAGTCTAATACACTGCTTCTCAGGTGTGGAGTTCCCGGCATTAACAAAATGGACAAATGAGTATATTGTTCAGCGAATGGGGGATCGGTCAATTTCAGTTGCGGTGACTCCAAACGGGTATGATCTATTCAGTCGCGCTACACGTTAGAAAGAATAATCAAATCACAAAAGCCGAGCAGATGCAATCACCCGCGGTATAGACGGAAAGTTATATTTCGCTGAGCCATTCACCGACACAATGACCATCCATGAACTTCTCACAAGACTCCACTCAGGTAGGGAAAGCCTGGCTGCTATTTTCTTTGATGCGTTCAGAGTGCGCAGGTTGCAATCCAGATGAAAAAAACGTTTACTATCTACAATCACAAAACGGAAATTTATATTCGGATCACTTCTTCTCTAAGGAGCAGGAAGATCGCTCGGAGTTTGAAGCACTACGACCTGATGTTCCCCCGGAAATTCGCTTCATCAGCGATGCACTTGGTTCGTCACCTATCTTTAACGATGTATCACAACCGTCATTGGGGAAACATACAATAGATCGTACTCCTGACGCTGTAAATATCTGGATTGGAGGCAGCGATAGCGTGACTAGTATACACAGCGGTGAGCTGCCCGATAATAATCTAGTTGTTTTATAAACCTGACTACATATATAAAGACCCCTACGAAAACATATACACTGTTGTCCGTGGCACGAAACATTTTACCATACTTCCACCAACAGCAGGGTGGTGTCTAGAAGGTGTGTCCGACAGTGGCCTGGTGTCTACTTGAAGATTCAGATAACGAGTGTAGAAAGACTGTATCCCCACGCTGTGTATTCGCGAGCGGATGTTGCTTCAGAGCTCCAACTCGTTCCATCGCCTCCTGAGCTTCTACCCGTGCGGTGGTCCTCAGTCTCAGACCCTGATCTCCCGGACGCTTTGCCAACCGAGGTTCAACCAATACACATTACATTGAATGCAGGAGAGACGCTATATCTTCCCGTTGGCTGGTGGCATTTCGTTAGACAGTCCGGGGAGATCACCATCGCGGTGAATTGGTGGTATGATGCTGAAACACAGGGGATGAACTGGATGTGGTTGAATATGCTTCGAGCGGGTGAAAACATTCCCCCTGGAAACTAAAGCCACGAGGACCTGTTATCCTGTAGATTGTGTAGCGCAAAGACTTGTCAGCGTTACCTGATACGTAATCATGTCACACATGTGTCACCTCACATAGCCTGCTTCCAATCCTTTGGCATTTACTGGCAGTCAGAAAAACCAGGATGGGCAAGGACAAAAGCGAGAAGAAGGAAAAGAAGAGAAAGGTGGAAGAGGAGGCAGTTGCAGCTCAAGCTGAGGATGTAGAAATGGAGGATGCAGCTTCGGTGTGTTGTCCTTCACCAATAATACGGATCACTACCTCACTCAGTGTCCAGTCACCAAAAAAAGCAAAGAGAGAGAAGGAGGAAATTACGATTCCCCTGGAGGACCTCTCCCCCATTGCGCGACCTCTAGCACAGAGAAAGCTAGTAAAAAAGCTGCACAAGACGATCAAGAAGGGTGCGTTTCCAAGTTGCTTTGCTGATCATCCTACTAGTGGTTTCGTGTTGTCAATAGCTTCTAAGGCCAGGCAGGTCAAACGTGGTGTAAAAGAGGTAGCGAAAGGTATTCGCAAAGGAGAGCAGGGGTTTGTAGTCATCGTGCTCATTCGGGGCCACCTCGACTTACCTCCATCACCAGACTCCTTGTCCTCGCTGCTGATATCAATCCAATCGACATTATATCGCATCTCCCTGTGCTCTCCGAGGAAGCACAAATACCTTATGTATTCGTGGCATCAAAAGAAGAACTTGGGCATGCCAGCTCTACAAAACGACCAACGAGTTGTGTTATGATATGCCCGAACCAAAAACGGAAAGTGCAAAAGAAAGACGGGGAGGACGATGGTGACGACAACTACCAGGAGCTGTACGAGGAATGTCGACGGGAAGTAGAAAAACTCGATGCAAAAGTTGTCTTCTGATTCTTCCGCCATGCGTCACGTCCGTCTGTCCTATTATCTCAGAGTCATATTATTATGCTGTCTTGAAGTGAAAACAGGTAGATCTTTGTACGCGGCGTCGAGACAGCTTGGGCAGCTTCCCACCAATGCTTGGAGGTTTGCAACAAATGCTACAGTAGAATAAATATTCGTGGACATCATTTTGTGGTATTCACACGACTCGTACTGGGTACATATTCCCTTCCAACCAACCAGTTCTCCGAGTGTACTCTCAAGTTCTCCCTTCCCATCTATGTCTGCTCAAAAAACCAAGTCTGCTCCTGCCGATGGCCCTGCATCTGGCAAAGGTGCTAAAACAACTCCGACAAGCACCGTCCCGCCGTCGCCAGTTTTCAAACCCGCAGAGGCAGACGGTCCTACGACAACTGTCTCGGGGAAACCTGACAAAAATGCTTTTGACGCTGAGCAGCAGAGGATCAAGTCTGAGATCGACACACTCCAGGTCAAACTTGTGGGTTGTCACCTTTGTGTCATTTCGTTGCAAAGACCAATGTTGTCTCCGCAGGCCGTTGTTCGAGAGAAAATATCAACATCATCTTCGGCGACCAAGTCCAGTTCAGGCAACGACAGACGGACTACCCTCCGCGCAGAACTGGACGGCATACGCGATCAGCAATCTTCTTGCAAGACCTCCAGAGGGCAGGTCCTTGACCAACTCAAGACCTTACAAGATGGCATTCAAAAGAAGGTACTTGGGATGCGTCGCTTTTACCGACTGTTAGTCTAATGCTAATTGTCGCGCAAAGTCGAAGGACCTGCAGGCTGCGCGTGGCAAAACGCCCTTCCGGACTGTTGCTGAAGTCGATGCTCACATCAGGTATGCATTCTCATGTCTAGCTCTATCTCGAGGTATGCAACTAAGCTACCTTGGTCAGCATCTTGGATAAGCAGGTAGAATCCGGTACCATGAAGCTTGCGGACGAGAAGCGTGCCCTCCAAGAAATATCGCAGTCCAAACGGACCCGGAAGCTGGTTGAAGGCTTCCAGGCTGTCCAAGACTCGATCGATGCTGACCGAAGCACTGCCGACGAGCTTCGCGGGCAGCTCGACGACCCAGAATCTAAGGCCATCTCTGATCGCTACGACGCTATTAAGGCAGAATTGGACGAGCTCAAAAAGGAGGCTGATGAAGCATACGCTGGTCGCACCAAGCTCTTCGAGGAGCGAGACGGTTTGCAGGCTCAGATCAACACTCTCTTCACTGAGAAACGAGCATCGGCCCAGCAGTTCCGAGAAGCAAACGACCAATATTGGACGAAAGTCAATGAAGACCGTGCCCGCCGCGCCGAGAGGGCACGCGCGCAACGTGCGGCTGAAGAAGCCCAAAAGAAGCTGGAGCTCGCTGAGCGGTTGCGAGAAGAGGCATCACTGCCAGCCTTCCAGGTAGAGATCGAAGACTGTCAAACTCTAATGGACGCCCTTTCAGGCAAGACCACTGGCAACGTCGTGCTGTCTTCCGTGTCGCTACTCGCAAGAGCCGAGGTGGCCGGTGTGCCCAAACTCGAGCCAAGACAGGTTGAGGCTGTCGGGGTGGGCCTCGTGGCACGCAAGAAGAAGGGTGAAGAGGAGCAGACATACTTTATGGGAAAGGGAAAGAAGGGAAAGAAGGACAAAACGGCTAAATCTGCGTCTGAATCCGATTCCCTCAAAAATCTTCCCTTCGGTACGATCACTGCACTTTCTAAACTCGCCATACCATTGCCAACTGCTCCGAGCGATACCCCTCGTGTTATTGAAGACCTGAAAGCGAAGAAAGCTTGGTTTGAGGCTAATCAGGCGCGTGTCACTGCCGAAAACATTGCCGAAGCAGAGGCACGAATACAACGCCTCACGAACTCAGCCAAGGCACAAAATCAGAACGGTTCCCCCACTACGGAAGAGACACGGGGCCCTAATAACAGCAGCAATCCATCTTTGGACTCCGCATCGGTTTTAGGGGACGCTGTTGCCGCAGTGCCCGACCAAGAGGCAGCTGAAGATTTGGACGAGGTTGCGACGGGTGACGAGTAGGAGTAAAGCTGAGATCGGACATCTGAATACAGCACCGTTTATATATTAGATCTCAGTGTTACTTATACCCGGAAACTACGGATGGTTGGAGAGGGAGAAAACAGAGAAGTATTATTCAAAATCAAGTCAAGACCTATACAGTAGTGAGTATGGAGAGCACAAATTTTGTGGAAAGCAAACGGTCAATACAAATATGGAGCAAGGTATGAATAAATGACAGGGCAGGAGACATTGACATATGTATAACTTTGCAGACCATGTTAAACACAACGAAGGACGGAAAGGTATGGTTTTGGTGCTATCCCGAGTATTCAGGACACAACCTCTGCTTTAACAGACTCGACTTCCCGTTCTGGCTCCGTTGCATTACCAGGCAAACTCAACTCTTGAGTTGAAAATGACGCAACGTCGAATGTGTTCGTAGTTGCGTACTCGGAGAATGAAAGACCAGCTTGATGGACGGAAGGTATCGAATCCTCAGGGGTAACTGCAGTATCCATGTAGTTCAATCCCCCGTATGGATCAGAATTGAAACCGGAAGCCGAAGCGTCCAGCGCGCCAGCGGGGAATGGGTCCTGTTGCAATACAGCAAGCATGCTTGATGTCGTTGGGGTGTGATTCATAGCATGTTGCGGACGACTCTCTACGGTGCTGAAACTCTCTTGTCCAGCCATGGGTGAAAGTGAGAAGAATTGTTGCTGCATCACTGGCTCGACAGAAGCAGCCACGGAATTGGTGGATAGAGCAACGTTCCGCAGAACGTTAACAGCGATCCAGTCGCTGGACATTCGTTAATAACGCAGCAGAAAAAAAGAGACTGGAAGAGCAGTACGTACTCGAGGAACAGCTTCATGATTTGGAAAGCGCCAAAGGCTGGGTCACTTCTAATTGTCTGCATAGGACGTTAGAACAGCACAGATCCATTTGATCGAGAGATTTACCAGATCCCTCATGACCTGACTAGTCACGTATCCCCAACGAATGAGAACGCTACGCGGACTCATCGCGCCTCTGTCGTCGCTGGCTCCTATACGCTGCTCCATGAGTCTCTCGGTGCACTTATCAGCCCATGCCATCACTTCTCTAACTGGCTCGTTACTCTTCGCAAGACCATCCATCATCGCAACGAATTCCACCTCTAAGAGCTGAACGAGATCTTCGTGACGGCAGTTGCAAACCAAGGCTGATTGATTGCGAACAGATTCGAAATCCACTTTGTGCCACGATCGACGCATCTCCGCGAGTTGTTTCTGATTGGTCAGCACCGTGTTTAGGGCTTGGGTGACCTGGTATATGTCCAGGAACCGTACTATCGCAGAGCAGGGTAAGAAACCTGTTGTCGTCCGTGCAAAAATGGAGTACGCACAAACGAGGTGACCAAAACGTGCCCCAAGCTCGACCTTGGGCTCGACAAATGTAGTTCCGTATCCTTCCAGAGCGAAAAGGAGGATCTTCTCCATTTGACTGGCAAGTTGACGCAGGCTGTTCAAAGAAGCGGTTGGGAGCGGGGAGAGCATTTGAGACCTAAGGAACTCGAGTATTTCCTGGACGCAGTTGAGCAGGAACATAACCGCACTCAACGGTAAACTTACATCATAAATGATCGCATCAGCCTTGGCCATCAGTCCTGCGATCGCTGGTGCATGCACAATCTCGCGATGAGTACCTGTCAATGTTGACCAGAAGCCTCGCATATGAATCTCGAACTGATCGAATCTAAAGGTGCGAACGCTCTCCAAGACTGCATCCAGATGATCCTGGAACCAGGCCCATGCTTCTCGTCCGGCAATACTTTGGGTGGAGGCAGAGTTGGATCCGATAGCTTCTTCGATGGAGGGGAAGTGCGGAATGTGGCGGACGGAGAGACGATGTTGCAGTTGGACGTACTGTCCATTGGTGCCAGGACCAAGAGACAACGTTGGCTGGGGTGCGATATTAGACTCTGGCTGGCTGGCATGTCGACGGATCGGAGTATGACTAGGGTAAGAGTTGCTCCTAGCCACAGCTTGGGCTTGCGATAACAGACTGCCTGCAGTTGGCGTCTTATCGCTTATGTCCTCATACGTAACACTGCCCTTAAGATCCCCTGAAAGAACGAGAGAGTTCCGCTTGGAGACACTAGAACCTTCAGAATCCTCGTCCTCATCATCGTCCGATCGATCCTCGCCCTTGTTTGTATTCTCCCCTGACTCCTGCGCAGCACGAGCAGCGTTGATGGATGACTGTCCTGCGTTGTTGTTTGACTTGCGAATGTAGTCTTGCAGAAACTCGGCTTCAGCCGAAGTCGCCGGACGAATACCGCAATCTGGCCGAAAAGAGCGTCAAACAAACAATTCTTCCGATCATCATTAGATGAAGCACAGCAACACACGCACAGTGATATTTGCTATTTCCGCGAACGCCCAGACGCCGTGTTTTGATGGTGGGGAAACAGAGTCTGATGGCTTTACCAAGGGTCGCTGTATTAATGTGAGGAATCTGGTACTGGTCGCAAACCCGTCTGTATGAAAAGTAAAGGCCTTGACGTGGTACATTGCCGTCAGGATACGGTGCATAGTTGGCGGTCAGCCTTGAGACGAAGGCGTGAGAATCGCAGTATGAGGGAAAGGGAAAGAAGGCGAGGAACTCACCAAGCCTGCACGAAAATCTGTTTTGCTCGGTCAGAGGCGCTAGTGGTGGTTGCGACTCGTACATTGGCTGCCAATTTCTGCAGCGCATGATCCTGAGTGATAGTCATCCTCCCGAAGGCACCAGTGGTATGATTGGTTTCTTGATGATTAGTGGGGATGGGTTGACCGGGCCCATAGATGGTAGAATAATCGGATGAATTCCCAAGAAACATGGTGAGATCGTCCGTTTCGCTCGATGAAGAATGTACGCTCTCTGTATCGCGAGGATACGGTGAAGCCGCAGCACGAGCCCTGAGATGAGTTTGACGGATATGGCCTTTAAGCGCGGGATTAGTAATATTACTGTTCGGAGGTGACTGGCCAGGGGACATGTCTATGGAAGGGAGCGAATACGCAGGGCTGTGGCGTACTTGGTCGCTGCCGAGGTATGAAGAAAGTCGATATGGGTCCTCTGCGGATGCGGGCATTCCAGATGGCAGACGGGGGACGAGGCCTTGAGAAGATTGAGGACGAGAATTAGGAGAGTGAGTAGAGGATGAAGAGATCGAATTTGAACGGGAATGAGGGTGGTTTAGCGGTAAGAAATCGAAAGGGATGTTTGAAGACATTGTCTGAAGATTGACGGCAGCCATACGAGCCGGAGAAGAGGATGAGAGGGAAAGGTGAGAATGACAAAGAAAGTGATATGCTGGGGATGGGACCGACGCAGCGAAGAGACGGACCAGCCGACGTAAAGGAAAGAACGCAGGATAGACGGCCGGGGCTGTGACGGGGTGACAGTACTTTTTGAGTGCGATCCGGAGAGGCCAGAGAGTCTATTTGGATAATATACGAGTGATGGACTACCCCGTAGGCCAGTTGGAGAGGGAGGAGGGGGAAGGGGGAAGAATGGTAAGAAGAAAAGAGAAAAGCAGAAGGACCTTGAGCAGAGAACCTCGCAAGAGTTGGTGGGGAGTTGGCCGTTTTGCAGGTGACGAGATCTCAAGGAACTAGAGTATTACTAGAGAACGGTCTGTGGTCAAGGCAACGGGGCCGTTTTGGAACGGAGAAGATAATTGATTCTGGTGTTACTTGAATCAAATTTTGTACCTGCCCTTTATCGCCACCTCATACTCGCTGCCATCTTCCCACACAGGATCTCTCATCAAAACTCATCGACATCCCTCCTCATAAAAGTCATTAGCTATTTGCTAGTATAATTACTCTCCTTTCATTTGTAGAACAAACGCTTGTTATCTTACTCCTCCTTGACCTGCCTCACCGTATCCGCAGTAAATGTCTAGTGCCCTTGTTCCTCAACTTTCCTCCCCTCCCATGTACATGTACTTCCGGAACCGCTTCCGGAGCTTCTTCTCCTGCCGCTGCCCTAGCCTCCACGCGAGATGAAGCCATGACGGAATCGTCAGGTCATCCAGATCATAGGGTGCATATTTCGATTTAATCGCGCTTGAACCATGGAACTCCTCTGGAAGATTTTTCGACGGAATTAGCGGTGGCACCAGTGACTCATCTCCTGCCATTTCCATATCGCTCTCCCCTTCTGCCCGTAATTTCGATAACGAGAACGTCACATATTCCAGCTCAAACTCAGGCTCCTTATTCTCGTCATACTCTCCCAACTTTGGCATGTAATACTGTATTTCACCGCCTTGGTCAGCGTACCATCCGGTATACACACGTCAAGTAAACCTACTTGGGCGTAGCCTAGTGGTGACCACAGGGTATTTTTCCTCGAGGGTGATTCCGGGTCGGAATGCCAAGGATGTTCCACCTTGCATTTCCAAGACTCCGTACTCTCGCAGTCGCCAGCGTCACTGCTGTGGCGATGAGGCGTGCGATTTCGCCGCCGGAGTGCCCGCATTTCTTCGTGGTATGGATCCTGGCCAGCGTCCCTCACAAGGACATCGTGGAGGCCGGTGATGTTGTACGCGAAGACTCGAAAAGACGGAAGGTACGGGTTTGGGACTACCGATGGATTCACGTTCACGACAGCGTAATTATCATAGTTGATATCCGCCTGCGAGTCTGGTAGGGCCGAGAAATCTGTCATCAATGTCTCGAACAACGTATTGGAAGAAACTAGTAGTTCGCTCTCGGCTTCCACGCCATGCAAAAGATCGTCCGCTTCAAGAAAGAAGAACTGTGATGTCCGTATGTATTAGTGAACGCCGACGCATCGCGAATCCTTTGACTTACGTGATCGATGTTTTGGTGCTGAATGTGCCATTGTCAGCTTTTCAAGTGCACGTCTACCTATGAGAAATATACTCACACCAAAAAGGTGGCCCAAGATCGTGTCCTGGAATCGCAGGCTCAGCTCGACGTATCGATAATACTGACGATATTCGACGTGAGAAGAACGCAAGGAGATATCACGCAACCACTCACACATTCTGGAAAATAGTGTTCGTTTGACGGCGGTACATGTCCTGATTCCAGAAGAACGTTACATTCAATCAAGCATGAAATCCAAACATTAGAATTTCATACCTATCACCCACACCTGCGATTAAACAGAACAAATTCAATAACTTCTTCTCAGCACCACCGGCGTGCTCACCCACCTGCATTTGGCGAGAACGGAATGTGTAGAGCTGTTCATCAAGCCAATCAAATTGCAAGTTCCCTGGATCATTGGGGTCACTCAAAGGACATCCCTTCACCGCTTCGAGATGATCTGTCAGAGACATAACTGCTCCTAAAACCACGTGAGTGCCCACCTTTATTCGAGTCGTAATAGTACATGGTGTTCAAACTGATGACGGCGACTGAGTCGGGAATGACTTCTATGGTGTAGTAGCCTCCTTGAAGGAACGATCCTAGTGATGACTGGGGTATGAAATTGCTCCATATCCTATAGCCACCTGTCAAATTATACATATCGAACTCGAAACACTTGTGTCACATACGAAGAAAATGTGCGAGTTATATCATTAGGTCCTGGAGTCGGAGTCGAGATCAGAGCCAGTCAAAACCATGAGTTACAAGACGTTACCTGGCAGGAGGATATTCTATTGTGTGGGACAGATAATTGATCAGGGAATATCGCGGGCTTGAATAACTTGATCTCACGTGTGCTGGAAAAGAGAAATTCGGCACCGTTAGACCTTGTGAACGAGGATATACTTGGCGACTTACGCCAGACATCATTATTTCCTGAAAGGATGGAATGTTGGTTCACTGAAATCGATCTGAATATTAGACAGACTTGCCTAAACTTGGTGCAACGGGAATGCCTTTGCTCGAGAAAAGTTCTTGCATTTTTCTAGCTACGTCTCGATTCAAACCGTAAATCTCGTCAAGTGGTCGTGGAAGCTTGTCGTCATCTTCGTGTCTAAGTGGGCATAAGCACGACGGGATACTTAATTGGGATACTTGTTGGGTCGTACCTTGAGCTGTCGCCAGTCCCTATTGAATGAACCAAAGTGAGCATGTACATGAGATGAGCTGTTCGCAACTACTTACATATTACAAAGTCTATATCATCGCTCCAGTGGTCGTCCAAGTAGTCGAGGGTAAGGTTTGTAAGGGTCAGTGGGGAGTCACATTTGCTACATTAAGCGTGGAAGTAAGCAAGGACACAGAAGGGGGTGGTTGACACTGGTTGTGACCTACTTGAAAGGTGTGCCATAGTATCCAGCTCGCTTCTTCTTCTTGGGTTTCATGCGGTGGCAATATGTTGATGGCGACGAGCCAGGCAGGTAGTAGGGATCAGGATGCATGTCGGTAATATGCAAGAATCGACCGTGGAGTCGACGATCTGTTTCCTCGGCGCTCAATGACACAGATGACAGTGTTTGATACTGGTCGAGTGGCATACGGAGCCTTTCCGTAGCCAGCGACGTTTCCAATACCACTTGGGTGGGCAACGCGGCGGCCAACGAGGACAAACCCAACAGTAGCCAGTCTTGTTTCAGCATAACTCCCGGTACGTTTTCTAAAACACCAGCATAGGCAGGTTTATGAGTATAAATAAGTGATCAATGAGTTAAAGCGCGCAGCAGCCTGAAGCCAGCTCCAAGCAAGTATGTAACCCGAAAACGAGCTGTCAAATCGATAGAGGGCGAGTGCCATGCGGGACGAACGTTCGTCATCTGTGCGGCATCCAAAGGGAATCCCCAGTCCTTCAAGGGCGCACGAAGACATCTTTGGCTTGCTGTCGCCAAGTTCTTACTCAAAGCATCTTAGCTGGCAACTGCAATGAAACAGATCCGATATCATGTTGCCTGTGTGTTGGCAAGTATGGGTGATGTAGCTGAGGTACCGGGTCTAAAATTGTTCATGCTATGCTGCTAGTCTCCACGACTCGATTAGATCAACGTCCGGGTTTTCCTGCCCAATCAAATCTGTCAAAATCACTGGACATGCAGGCAAAAAAGCACAAGCCATGTCCTCTGTTCTCAGGACTTATACACTCTTCGGACAAGCAGAATGTCTAACGACAATATACCAAGCTTCTGCCCAGTGCAGTGACTGTGGCAGCAGTAGGTTTGCCCTTACCTCCTGGTGTTGGAACTAGACATAATGACACTCAGGTCAATTCAGGTATATGAGAGAAAGATATTAGATCCAAGATAAAGGACTCACGTAAGTGGCGTATTTGTATTCTAATGAATGTTGGAATGTCGACCATCCCAGTTTTGGTGCGCCAACATCCGGTAGACCTGGAATCAATAAAACGACACAGGTGAGAGATCCACTGGATGTGACGGGCATTTTGCACTAGCAAGTGGTGCTGAATGAAGGGATCGATCATTAATCATTAATCATAAGAGCCCCCCTGTGGAGAAATCTGGGTTAGACTGCGACACTTAGACTCAACTAGGGGGTCTGATACTTGGCAGGTGTTCCGTTGCGTGGGATACCAAAAAGCCATCCATCCACAAAAAGTGTATGTGGAACTGGATGGGATGCCTGGAACGAGACATCGATAAAGCTCGGGACTTGATGCTCAAGTATCCATAAGATTACCTCGGAACGTCCAGAGTCTATGGGTGGAAATCATGATGACGAGTACGGATCACAATGAACTCCTGGACTTCCCGAGACCGAACTACACGCAATCACAGAGCAGATATCTCAGGCGCCAAAGAACGATCGTTAGAAAATTTGCCCTCGGCGGGTGGAAGCTTATGAACTTCAATATGACAACTTCTGTAAGTGCTAAGAGGCTGGTCCGAGATCTTGAAAGTTAGTCGAACTCAAGCTCCAGTGGACGTACGGAAGTCACCGGGTTGTCATTTGAAGAGGCCGCACTTTCAACATTGATCTTGTTGACAACACTTGATCTCCAGCACTATGTCCATGACCTACGACGACAACCCTCTGTACAGACCACAAAACCCCGAGGCTTCGCGCTGCATTGGGTTTCTAAGGAAGGTGAACGAAGAGCACGGTCTATCCTTACGATCCTACGTCGATCTTTATGATTGGTCAACCACTTACATCGATCTCTTCTGGGGCGATGTCTGGAATGAAGTCAGTATCATCGGTCAGAAAGGTGACCATGTCGTAGATAGGGCTGCAGCTCCAGCTGCGAATCCTTCATGGTTCCCTGAAGCTCGGTTGAATTGGGCTGAGAACATGCTCTCTTGTCGTTCGAAGGAGAGACTCGCACTCATTCAAGCTAGTAGGTGCCTCAAGTTATTGTCCTGATCTCGCTATCTGATTTGGTCAATTCGCACGTGAATAAGCCGAACCCACACCAGACTGTCCGAACCCGCCAGAACGGCGGGTTACATACGCGGAATTATATGACACGGTCGCCGATCTTGTTTCCGCCCTGCATTCCCTCGGTTTGCAGCCCGGGGACCGCGTCGCGTCCTACTCGTCCAATTGCTTTGTGAGCTGTCTTACCGTCTCAAGCAGTGTACTTGAAAATATCCATTCGGGTTGTAGGAGAATCTAGCTGCTTGCCTTGCAGCTACAGCAATAGGTACGTCCCTTGATATTATATAATGTTAAATTTACATACAATTTGGTAGGCTGCATCTGGGTCAGCGCCGCTGCCGATTTTGGCGCAGAAGGGGTTCTAGAGCGGTGTGTGAACTCAGTTCAAGTTCGCGCGCGATCGCGCACAGAAGTCCTTACATGTGCACTCCTGGGCAGGTTTGAGCAGGTCCAACCTTGCATTGTCTTCGCCGTGGATGTCGTCGTGTAGGCTGTCAGCTATTTCGAAGCCATTCCTGGTTGACTCGTACACAGTTACAATGGCAAAGTGCATCCTCATCTACCCAAGGTAGAGACTCTCCTGTCTGGCCTGCACGACCGCCGTGCTCTTCAGCCGAAGGTCGTTATTTGTCGGGCAAGTGAGAGGAGCTTGAACAAGTTGCCAAACGGCTGGGAGTCCTGGGACAGCTTTGTCGCAGCAGGGAAGGAAAAGAAACTCGGACGAACCAAGAATGGTGAAATTGAATGGTGTCGCAAAGGTTTTGACTGGCCCCTATGGATCTTATTCAGCTCAGGGACAACAGGTACGTCGGGAATCAACTCGTATGGAATTCACCCCCCAGAGCTCATGTCCTGGCGAATATTTACAGGTCGCCCAAAGTAGGTCTCGGGCCCAGGTGGTTCGACGAGACCTTACGGGTGTTTCATAGGCCTATTGTACACAGGGCCGGGGGTATGCTCTTGCAGGCCAAGAAGGAGTTCGCGATCTGTGCCGACCTCCACCCGGAGGACATATTCTTCTACTACACCACAACGTTCGTTCATGAACTTCTTTCAAATGGAAGCCGATCCTTGATCCCAATCTTCCATTTTATAGAGGATGGATGATGTGGAATTTTCTAGTGAGCGGTCTAAGCTTGGGCTGCACCCTCGTTCTCTATGATGGAAGTCCCTTGAGGGATCCTGCATATTTATGGAACCTGGTAGACAGACTGCGCATAACGATTTTCGGGACCAGTGCAAAATACCTCGATCATCTCTCTGTAGGCTCGATAGATCTCCATCCGCCGGTGCGCTCTTTACTGATACCAGCCAACAGAAAGTTTATAAGCCTCGCAAATGCCACGATCTATCGACTTTGCGACACATCTATTCCACGGGCTCGCCACTGGCACATACTTTGTTCGATTATGTCTACGAGCATATTCATCCCAATGTGCTGCTGGCATCCATAACTGGTAGGATTAACCCACTCGAATTCATCCTTACTTCTCAGTAGCGTTAAGCATATACGATTTTCCGCAGGTGGTACGGATATCTGCTCCTTGTTTGCCGGGATGTGCACAGCCCTCCCTGTTTATCGCGGCGAGATACAATGCCGCTTGCTTGGGATGGCCATAGAAACCTTCTCCCCCGAAGGTGTCAAGACGACACCGGGACAGGCAGGAGAATTAGTATGTGTTCGGCCCTTTCCTTGTATGCCTCTAGGATTCTGGCCTGTTCCTGGATTCGGCGCACCCCAAGAGGTTGTTGAAGCGGCAGCAGAGAGGTTTCATGAAGCCTATTTTTCTGAATACAACCATGTGTGGTGTGAGTGTCAGATAAGCCTCGTGTCGACACTGAGGCTAGTCGAGCTAACCTTGTTCTTGCCACAAGATCACGGTGACCACGTGTTGATTACGCCATCTCGCAGCGGAAACGGGGGAGGACTCGTTATGCTTGGAAGAAGTGATGGTGTTTTGTGCGTTCAATCTTTGCTATCTCAACAAAACGCTCATCGGTCGACTACAGAAATCCGGGAGGGATCCGTTTCGGGACCTCTGAAATATATGATGTTCTTGATATATGCTTTTCTCCCTTACCCATTAAGGATTCCACCAGCACGATCGTGGATGCGCTGGCCGTGGGACAGACAATTGAGGGTGGGACGGACGAGCGCGTGGTCTTATTCGTGAAGCTTTCCGCGGGAAGGGCTCTATCAGTAGATCTGGAAAACAAGATCAAAGCAGAAATTAGGACACGGAGAAGCCCGCGCCATGTCCCCGCTCGAGTGAGTGGACTAGTATTCCGTAATCACTCCTGGGAACCTGTGCTGATAAAATGACCGCGGGGCATTGAAGATCGTACAGGTGGAAGACATCCCATATACTTTGAATGGAAAACGTGTTGAAGTGCCAGTGAAGAAGGTACGCTTGACTCCTACGTCCGCTATGCCCAAATGCATGATTCATATCCAGATCGTCAATGGAGCGCCCGTATCGAGCATTAATCCTGCCACGTTGCGGAATCCTCAATGCCTAGATGAATTTGCACGTGTTGGAGAGAGCCTTCGAGGAGAGGTGAACCGAAAAGACTGAAGGTTGGCTGTTTCGGGTGTACAAAAGAAATCAGTGTCTCCTGTTTGTGTGCTCAAAAAAAAAAGGGTGCTTGTGAACTTGATGGAATGCCATGAGGGCTGAGAGCTGCACGGAACCTTTTGGTGTCAGATGATATCTAATCTAGAGGGGTTTTCCTTGTATAAATACCAAATTTGAGTCCGTGGTCGCCTCGAGGCCGTCGTGTATCCGCACCTTCGCGATGCTGAGATGTTTGGAAAATTTTAAGCACAGCTTGGATCCGTGCGCTCTCTTTGAGCGGACCACCACGCCCCGCGAATTGTGATCATCAGAGGTCCTGCAAGACTCAAGTCATATAACGACCAAACACGCCGCACGCCACGCCGTTTCAAGATCTTCAACACCCTCATTCCTCGTGGCTCGCTAGCTAGAGTCTGCTTTAAGATGAGCTCTTCGCGCCCCCTTCCCCTGAACTGTCAGTACCAGCCATCTCGTCCCATTCAGTCTTCTCGTCAGCAGCATACCCTGCGGGAACGCCAGCCGTCCCGCCGCAAACGACTCTCCACTCTCTCCATTTCGTCCGTCCTTACAAGACCAGCAATGCCCTCGAAATTTAACATCGTTCGAGCAAGTATTTATGGTAAGTCTGTATTATCACTCACCATACATCCCCGGATAGTGATCAACCTTGCAATGATGATCAGGCGTAGTCTTGGCTTGGACAGTTATCTGTCTGGCTATTGCAGCCCACTTCCAGAGTCTGCTTGTCATTACCGACCTCAGTAAGTGCTCTTGTATGCACCAATGAAACCGCAACACCTCACTGCAGCGCTTAGCTCGTTTCGTTCCATTCGCGATCTTTGTCTGCAGCGCGAGCTTGCTCATCTTGCTCATACTGTGAGTACCTTCGCATTTGACATTCGTGCACGTGTTGACATTTCCTAGTCTCGTCTGTAGCGTTCTTCGCAACGGCAATCCTATTTCCACTAGAATAGAACTTGGATGTTTAGGTTTACTGGGGACGTTCTGGCTTGGTATGTGACACCGAAACGTAATTCCAGAGCATTCGACGCTGAGTCATTGATACAGCTCTTGGGGCCTTTCTGGCCAGTTCTGACTCGGAGAATGCAGACGTAGAATGCTTCTCATCCGAAGACGGATCAGAACTAGTTGACGCAGCTGGATGTACGCTTCTGGAATACCTTTTTCCTGTCATATATGTGCTTATGGGATACCCTAGTCTCTACAGATACCTATCAAGCGCAGTACCGCGTTCTCGAGGCATTCTCGCTTTTCAATGTCATCCTTCGTGAGTACTTCCACGCTGCGTGTTTATACCATTTCAAACCCTTGATACAGTATGGGGATTCTTAATGTTCCTCCTCGGAATGGCTCTGAAGCACTATTACCGGGTAAACCGGAATGTGTGGTTCATCTCTGTCACATCATATCCCTGGTTCGGCCCCAAGTCCGGGTCGTCTAAGCTTCCAACACCTGTCAGCACTCGTTCACGATCAAGAGGCAGAGGCTATACTAATGAGAAGGCTGACACCGAGCTCTGGCGAAATAAGTCGCGCCGGAGTGACTCACGCTATCCAGATTGGTCATCGCATGGGCATAAGGTCCCTGCGCGGGCATATACTGTCGACAATTACAAGCGAAATGCGTCACCCAGGCGGTGACGTGCATATGCGTGATGTATGTCTGTATATCTTATTAAAATACATAGGTGGACTGTAAGATCTGCGGTCTACATTCTTTCAGGGAGAGAAGTTTAATGTCAAATGTATGTACTTGTACGCTGATCTTGGATGCTTGAGCGCTTGAGCTTTCTATATGATGTTCCTCACGCTCTTAAATAATTTCGCGAGTCCAAGCAACTCAGTTACGGTTTACTCCGTCGTAACACATACTCCGGGTTATGTGCTATCAGGGAGTATGAGGTAAAATAGTGACCCAGAGCAGTTCAGGAAACCAGGAATGAAATGCTATGAGTTATGGAGGAGTACAAGGTATGTATGTATTATGAGCAACTGTAGCCTGTTGCCATGAGGGCAAATGTGATGATTTCAGAGTTTTCTCCACAGTCCACAGAGTCCAGACTTGTGTGCTCCACGTGACTAGACGCGAACAGTGATGAAGCCCTAGGCCACTGAAATTGCGGTCAATCTCCACACTGACCGTTTCTTACGACTGGCAACGACACCAAGGACTTGAGGACACATCACTTTATGACGATCTTGTTTACCAACTTAAGGCTCGTAGCCTACAGTAGGTCTCGCATCTAGCTCTCATCACTAACCTTACTGAGATGTACTTCAAATTATCCAGTATCTGTGTTTTGTCTCTCTGGAACTGTCCTTGGCCTGGCAGCCCATTTCGCCAACCTCTTTTTGCCTACCATCAACCGTGTGTCCAGTCTGAATCCTTGAGATACCCCTTCTGAATAAACACCCACCTACCAGATGACTTCACCATTTTCTCGCTTGTCGTACCATCAGCAACAATATTCCTGTTTATCCTTCTGTGAGTGCATTCACCCATCGCAACACTGTTGCTCAATCCTTGTCCAGAATACAATTTGCCCAGCCCATCGTCGAGGTGACTGCACACTTCATCCTAGGAGTATTATGGCTAGGTGAGCATTATTCCATGCGCCATTATTCACGTTTATCATGGTTCAAAGCCCTGGGAGCCTGGTCTGCGTAAGCCATTCATTCTCTGTGCTATAAACGGTTATGAGGGACACGTTACAGTGATATTATCGGGTATGTTCAATGCGATGTCCTAGGCGGTTTGAAAACACCGACGAATAATGGAACAAGTAAGTTGCTAATATGTGGACGCGTTCGTAGCGACTGCTTACGTCGCGAATTTTCAGTGTCTGCACAAACCTACTGCTATGAAATGAAAGTGATAGAAGCGCTATCATGGTGCATATTTGTGATGTGTACGCAGTTTGGTCTTTGGGTTTTTCCCTGTTGTGACTCTGAGCTGGTACTCGTTCACAGTTGCATTCTTCTTCGTGATTGTGATAGCCCTCACCACGCGAGCCGTTGTCCTCGGCCGGTACTTGCGCTTCTTGCCTCAGTGTTAGATTCAGAATGTTGTTGATGTTTTCGGCAGGGTCTATGCATGGCGGGAACACATCTCGCAACTCGGGTGGTTTGGTGAATGGCCAGCATACCCGACACCATATGCTCATGGACCATACCCCCACCCCTATGGAATACCTCAGCAAATGGTTGGGAATTACGTGCAACAGGCGCCGGGACACTCGATCGTCATCCAACCGGGTGTGCATGGTGGACCGGCGATGGTCACACAGGTGCCAGCCTGAGCACAGTTGGAAAACCATTTCAGATGCCAGGTACCATGCTTCATTGTCATTTGCACTTTCTATGGGATAAAATAACGCGGGCTTCAAATGCTTGGGTGACCCTCACTGAACGAGTCGATCATGAATGCAATGATCACAATCTTGACTACAATAGAGCTATGTGGCAGGGAGATGTAGACGAAGTCCGTTTTTGTATATACTGACACTTCTTTACGTTACAACAATTGCAACGTTGAATGCGGGCATAATTTCGGACTTGAGATGTGCCTCGTGTTCGGTTCGAGGTGTGGTCGGCCTCATGGCAAAAGACCGCAGGAAAAAGCGGGAATCTGGATATCTGTTCCCACCCACGCCTTTTCCATCCTCGTATTCTACGACCTGTGAGACGATATGGCGCTGTTCACCGAGCATCCTTTCAGACATGTTATAAAAGGTATGGCCAGGATATGAGTGGAAATATGACAATCAACTCACCCGATGATCAGCGATACTCGCATTAGCGATGTGCCACCTCATTATGAAGATGATGCCTCATTCAATTCGCAAGTTTCGATTTTTTTTCTTGCGTTGAGATAGCGAAACGAACCTTGTTAACTCTAGAGGTCATCCATCTGACACAAACATCAGTGACGGTGTTGGCAATCGGGGCTCTTATTTTTCTGTAAGCATTTGGCGGAGAACATTTGCATGAGAAAGCTAGTGAAGGCTAATGGACGAGCGTGACAGGGTGATAAAGCACAATCGATCTGGAGGAGATCGGGTCCTGTCGCAGAACCAGGAAGAGTTGATTTTGATTGCGGCCGTCGGTGCATTCTGGTTGGGTATGGCTTCCTTCTGCTCTCTGTCGAGTCGACTAAGAGCGCAATTGCCGACAGCATTCCTCTTGGCAATGAAGTCGTTCAACCAGTCCAGTGTCGACATCGACCTTGCGCACCCAAGTCACCTCTTTTCTGCGAGCAGTGGAACCGCAGAAAGCAACGTGATCGGCGCAGGAGCCCGGAGGGCACCTGTCGCATACAACGCCCCGCCGGCTGGAGGCGCAAGTGAACGCAATGCCGCCGCCTACGGACGCCCCAAGACCGGCTACCGAAAAGAGCACCCATGCAGCCCGTACGACGAATACTGTGTCACAGAAGAATGGGCATTCTATTGATATGGATTACGAAACCTGGTTCTCTCCCGGAGACCGTACGGACGACCGAGGGATAAACCATGATGTGTGTGTGTTGAGGATGTCGTCTTGCACGTTCTCGAGTATATATGTTGTATTTTGTGGCGGTTGTTGTAACTAGATTCCGATTGTAAGCCTGGTAGGGTAATGTGCGGCGCCGAGGTGGTGCTGTGAAACCATATTAGGTAGTCTCTCCCGGAACTACATTCCGTTTTTCGGCCGAAAAAGGCAAGGCGAAATTTGGATTATCTGCCGCATGCGAACCTCCGGCAGCCGATAATTGGGTGCGTTTATCATTGCACAGTCCCGCCTCAAGTCTTGAATTCAAGGATCTATCCTGAGCATTCTCAGTACCAAGTACTGATCACCCCAAACTCAAGCCAATATGATGAGTGTACTCTCTCTGGGCGTATGTGCAGGCGAGACTAACATGCTTTCCGCAACACTCCTCAGCAAAGCGCCGTATCGAAACAGATGTCATGAAACTGTAAGTGTCTGATTCTCATTCATAGGACTCTCTCGCGTCTGAACGATTTATTCAGATTGATGTCTGATTACGAGGTCACCCTTGTCAATGATAACGTGCGCGAGTTTTACGTTCGTTTCTATGGACCTCCAGAAAGTGAGTCACTGCCCCTACCCATCAGACTACTGCAACTAATATTCCACAGCTCCATTTGCAGGAGGAATATGGAAGATCCACGTTGAATTGCAAGCTGATTATCCATACAAGTCGCCCAGCATTGGCTTCATGAACAAGATTTTCCACCCTAATATTGACGAACTGTGAGTCGTTATCGCCGCCAGTCGGTTAGAGTTACTGATTGGTCTCTCGTCAAGGAGTGGTTCTGTGTGTCTGGATGTTATCAATCAGACATGGTCACCCATGTTCGGTGCGTGTGCTTCCAGCGTTTCACTATTCTATGGAAATGAACGATGTGGTGCAGATATGATCAATATCTTTGAAGTGTTTTTGCCACAACTCCTTCGCTACCCAAATCCCAACGATCCCCTCAATGGCGAGGCTGCAGCGCTTATGATGCGCCATCCGAAGGAGTACGAAGCTAAGGTGAAAGGTAAGTGGCACTGTAGCATCTTGGTCCCTGCTAGTCATTTCGCAACGCAGAGTATGTGCAGCGATTCGCAACCAAGGACGCGGTCGACGCTACAGACAAGGACAAAGACAAAGACGACGACGACGACGACGACGACGAAGAAATGAGTGACGTGGGTAGCATCAGCGAGGAAGAAGTCGATGACTCGTGATAGTTGCACTCACCCTGATCAGTGTCTGTGGCATCCGACTTTCTTCACTGGAGCTGGCACATCGCTCCATCCCTCCTTTCCATGTAAATTGCTGTCATCATATCGTTTTCATCATTCACAGGGATACCCATTTTTTCGCACACGGCCTTCCCTACTTCACTCTAATCTCTTTGTGTTTTGAACTCAACTCTATGTACTCTCGTCGGAAACCATCTCATCCTCGTGTCCTCTTGTACCTATATCTAGGGAACTCCGTAGTGCCTGTCCCATTGACTTGATCGTAATGTGTATTTACTTGGACAAGCGTGGGGACGATGAACGGTGAGGCGGCCAGAAACGTTGAGCCTGTGTACCGGGCTAGCTCATAGCGGGGGTTGTGGCAGCGGATGGTGCTAGTGATGGTACCAGCTCGTCCACTTTTTTCTGAATTTCTGCAGCAGCCTGAGAGCATGAAGGTGGGACGTGAGGACGAGACGGAAGATGTCGGGGG
This sequence comes from Gyrodon lividus, assembly GCA_014904945.1. NCBI lineage: Eukaryota > Fungi > Basidiomycota > Agaricomycetes > Boletales > Gyrodontaceae > Gyrodon > Gyrodon lividus. Next base: position 316,697 of record MU127435.1, read on the forward strand.
AAAAAAGAAGGGATTCACACCTTCATGAGCGTGTCTATTTGCAGTTTGACGCTTTCCACGGTTGCGAGCTTGACCTTGCTTTGTTTTAGAAGATCTTCTTTCTGTGTTATAAGCTCTTTTCGTCGGAGGTCGAGTCTGGTCGGGGGGCTGTAAGGCACCGGTTCGGCAGGGGATAGTAAGTGAGATGAGTTACCTTTGCCGCTCAGCAAGCTCAAAACTTAGGCGGTTGAGCATCAATTGGTGGGGGGTTTCGAACACGTCAGAAGAGCGAGCTTCTGGTGGTGCAAGCTCCTGAAATTCAGGCAAAGAGTGTAGGGGGACGTCCTGGTAGATCGAGCTTTGTGGGGGTTAAACGACGGCGCATCGAAGAGGGCAGGAACATACGCAAACTGGCGACACTTGTCGATCTCCCTCTCGAGGTGACGCTTTTCGTAGAGGAGATTCTGAAGACCGAGATGGGTCTGGTCCATGTCCTGCCTTGCGTCAGTGGTTGCCTGTTTGTGTGCGCGGGTGGCAGCATTGGCGTTCCTGTTCAAAGCCTTGAGACGAGCGAGGAGTGCGCTGGCGCGTGTGTAAATTGCAGTTGGGTCCACACCTGCATGAGTTGGAGAGACGAGGTCCTGAAAATGTTTGATAGCAGGATCATCGGACATGAAGTCGAGCATCTTGGACGCGAGTATGGCCGCGACGGGACAGCAAATACCAGTACATTCGTGGCGAATGACCGGATCGGTGACGTGACCGAGCGGACCGGAGTTGACCGGCGATGGATCGGTTACACCTGGCTTGCCTTATGAAGCCTGAGAGTGCGATAACTATCTGGCTAGACTCAGCCTCAGGCCGAGGGAACAGCAACGATAACAACCCTCCGTTGCCCACATCATTAATCATAAGTTGAAACCCCCTTTGTACTTCCGCTGACGAAAATCATCTCCCGGGTAAACTTACTTCTCCCCATCACCCACAGCACTTTCTCTCACTCTCACGTCGACTAGTAATAAAGAATCCTTCCGACACAATCAACGTTATTTCTCTCGATTCGTTGTCATCTATATCTTCACAATGACCACCACCGCCCAGCGTGCCCGCTCCGGGACCATCCCCTCCCTGGGGACAAGCGGTGACGCACTCAAAGATAACACCATCATCGTCGGTGAGCACCCCTGTCCCATCATCTCCCCTTCCCCTCACCCATCCACTACTCGTCACAGTTTTCGGTGCCTCAGGTGACTTGGCCAAGAAGAAGGTTCGTTCCTCCCCCCATAACTACTCCACCAACCATCACACTGAACCACATCACAGACCTATCCAGCGTTGTTCGGTCTCTACCGCAATGGTTATCTCCCAAAGGGTATCCATATCGTCGGTTACGCCCGTACCAAAATGGATGCCGACGAGTATTATAAACGCATCACCGCTTACATCAAGAACACAGATAACGACTCTGATATTGCAGCCAAGCTAGACGAGTTCAAGAAACTCTCGACCTACGTCTCCGGTGGCTATGAGGACCCTGCATCCTTCCACAACTTGACAAAACACTTCGAAGAAATTGAAAAGACTTACACAACTCGCGATGTCAACCGTGTCTTCTACCTCGCACTGCCTCCCTCAGTATTCGTCCCTGTCGCAACGAACATCAAAGATTGTTGCTATTCGACCAAGGGCGTGAATCGCATCATTGTCGAGAAGCCTTTTGGAAAGGACCTTGAATCATGTCAGGACCTTCTTGGTTCTCTCAAGCAGTCATGGACAGAGGACGAGACATACCGGATCGACCATTACCTCGGCAAGGAGATGGTCAAGAACCTGCTCGTCTTGCGTTTTGGAAATGTCGCCATGAACGCTGCGTGGGACAAAAATTCGATCAGCAATGTCCAAATCACTTTCAAGGAGCCATTCGGTACTGAAGGTCGTGGTGGCTATTTCGACGAATTTGGTATCATCCGTGACATTCTGCAGAACCGTGAGTACTGCGGAGAATGCGTGGGAAGTGTGCACTCATACTATCGTATGTATTCGTTCAGATTTGTTGCAGGTCTTGAGTATCTTGACGATGGAGCGGCCGGTGTCGTTCGGTGCAGAAGACATCCGGGACGAAAAGGTACCACATATGCAATAAATGTAATACCCCCTGTTCTCACGTATGTATCTATTCTCAGGTCAAAGTGCTACGTGCAATCCCGCCTATCGAACGTCAAGACACGCTTCTGGGTCAGTATGTCGCAGCAAATGGGAAGCCAGGTTACCTGGACGACGACACTGTGCCAAAGGAATCTGTCTGTCCCACGTTCGCAGCTACCGTGCTCTGGATTAATAATGAGAGGTGGGAAGGTGTCCCATTTATCATGAAAGCCGGGAAAGGTGGGTTGAATCGGAACATGCCATATCGGATAGCCCCTGAGTTTTCATATCCAAGCTTTGAACGAGGCTAAGGTTGAGATCCGTGTACAATTCAAAGATGTCACCCAAGGCATCTTCGCGGATATCTCGCGAAACGAATTAGTCGTTCGCATTCAGCCCTCCGAAGCTGTTTACCTCAAGTTAAACACCAAGACCCCTGGCTACGCATTCCGTGCAATACCCACCGAGATGGATCTCACCTACAAGAAAAGGTTCATGGACACAAAGATCCCGGAGGCATACGAGGCCCTCATTCTCGATGCCTTGAGGGGCGATCACTCGAACTTTGTCAGAGACGACGAGTTGGATGTGGCGTGGAAGGTGGGTGCCGAGGATGGTATTGCGGTGTTTCAGATAACAATGACGGTGTTCAGATTTTCACACCGATCCTGCACTGGATAGACGGACAGAGTGGACCTCGTCCCAAGCCTCTGCCCTACCCTTACGGGTCACGAGGACCAAAACAACTTGATGATTTCATCACAGAGTACGGGTATAAGCGGTCTTCTGATGAGTAGTGAGTAACTGGTTATTGAATGGAATGATGATGTGCACGTGCGAGGGCTAACCGGCCACTTGACTCACAGCAGCTGGCCCACGACGAACCTGTCGAATTTGTGAGGTATTGTTGTCCGAGCGAAAGTGAATTCGTGTACTTGCATTTTGCGCATGTGACTGTATCCATGATTGTAAGTAAGTAGAGAAGAGAATTGCACTTTATGTAGTATGACCTGCAAGTTGCCTTGGTCACGTGACGTATTCGATTTGAGGGCTGGATCGTGATACGTCGCAAAGTTATTAGGCTTGAGGACGCCTTGATTGTTGTTTGCGAGCAGAAAAGGAGCGAGGCGTAGTGCGACTCGCCGAGGTCAACGCCCGTCAACCGCCGTGGACTCGCCCATTATCCTCCCTCTTGATGGTTCATAACATTCTTGTGAGTTTCAGATTCGACCCCCGAATCGAACATCATTCCTCTTCCCCATCGACCTGCTTCTCTCATACACTAATACTAATACTTTCATCTCTAATCAGATCCCACCACATATCATAGTCGCCCCTCGCTTCTCTCTATCTCCCTCGACAAGGAGACAACCGTACTATAGCCCTCATGTTTCCCATTCCCAGCGACCTCTTTCCCCTTTTCTACTGCCCTCTTTGCCCTCCCTCTACCTTTCTTACAGCACCCACCACCCTCCGCTGTGGCCACACACTTTGTTCCTCTCATATATCCTCTTTTCAATGCCCCATCCCCAGCTGTTCTTCTCAGCAACAAACCTTCACCCCGAACATTCCGGCATCTTCTCGAATATCCTACTTCCCCGCGTCTCCCGCCCCCGAACACAACATTCTCGCCCAACGCTCACAGCGCAGAGTAGACGTCAGGATCAATAACATTATCCATATTCTCATCAAGGCTGTAAAGGATGCCGAAGTACAGCCTGACGTCTTTGTCTACACGTTACGTAACTCGGACGACGACTCAGATAGCGAGGAGTGTAGTCAGTGCGAGGCGAGCTCCACTTGTCAACCTCCTCAAACGGTCCTACCGGAACCTCCTTCCCTCCGTGCATCTCCACCGTCCTCTTCTCGTCTATGCAATCCTCATCGCCAGCAACCAGATACACCTTCGGCGGATCATCCACCGTCTCCGGCCATACCCCGTGTATCTTCTTACATCAACTCCCCGGAAGATTTCGAGAAGGCATTGACCACTGAGCTCACTTGCGAAATCTGTTTCACGCTACTTTACCAACCAGCCACAACGCCATGCCAACACGTATGTGTCCAGGTCCCATCTCAAATCATAAATCTCACTGCAAAGCAGACTTTTTGTTCCAAATGTCTTCAACGCTCACTGGATCATAGCATGCTTTGTCCTCTCTGTCGAGAAGATCTTCCTGGATTTGTCTATTTCCAAGATCACCCGCACAACAAGATAATTCTTTCTCTCCGTAAGCATAATACGGTATCGTCATGACTTGGACGTGCTCAGTTTTCTTGCAGTGCTCAAAGCATACCCCGACTCCTATGTTAGCCGTGGAGAAGCAATGGAACGCGAGGAACGTGATTCTCGCTTGGATACGCCCATCTTCGTCTGTCAGCTCTCATTTCCCGGAATGCCTACCCTCTTGCACTTCTTCGAGCCTCGTTACCGCTTGATGCTTCGCCGTTGTCTAGAAAGACCTTCGCCCACTTTTGGAATGATCATGCCGCCTCGGGCCGCCCCAATGTCTGGTCACGGAACAAATGCAGGCTCGGAGTTCGGCACAATGCTGGAAATCAAGAGTGTCCAGATGTTTCCTGATGGTCGTAGCATGGTCGAAACACGGGGTGCCCATCGTTTCAGGATACTTGAACGTGGCTCATTGGATGGTTATATGATTGGGAGGACTGAGAGGATTGACGACTATGACGACGATCTAGCAGAATGGGCCGCCGAAAATGACGATGCTGCACAAGTTGTCTCGCAGCTACCCTCTCCTCAATCTCTTCCCACTCATATCGTGTCTAGTGTCTCGGCACCTGCAGCACCTGTTTCAGCCTCTTCATCCTTGACGTCGATGTCAGCTCACCCGTCAGAACGGTTTTTCTCCACCTCAACGCTTTTAGAGACTTGTCACGCATTTCTCAAGCAGCTACGTGCTGGGACGGCTCCTTGGGTTGTACAACGATTCAATTATACCTACGGACCGCAACCACCTGATACTGACCCTGGGGCATTCTCCTTCTGGATGGGTATGGTACTTCCCATCGATGAACACGAGAAAGCGAAGCTTTTACCCGTGAAAAGCGCACGGTTGAGGTTGAGAATGGTGGTTGGCTGGATCGAACAACTTAACAGCAATTGGCCAGTTTTTCCCCTGACGCTATTCCACAACAAGTCAAATCTAACAAGATTTCTAGGTGGTTCTCAAGCGGTTGCACTGTGCTATAACCCACCTTCTACGTCAGTTGCATCTTGTATGTAGTTCACAGATTACTATTCCTTACTCAATCACACACACTACGCTACCATGCTGTCGTCATCAAACATTATTAACTGTATGCATCACATCTATCTCTATCGTTGTCCCTGCTATTTATCCCTACCACAAACTATTTCATTTTCCCCTTTGTTTCGGACCTGGAGGCGGGCCATACTTTGGGTTACTTTTGCGTTGTTCTTTCGTGTGTAGGTCACTGGGTCACGTTCGAGCTCATGTACAAAGATGATCTGCACTGCTTGCGTTCGGTGAGCGTGACACTATCAGTCACAGGTCACGTGATAAATGTGACTCTCATGCGTGACAATGTACCTTCACCTCAGGCCTCAAAGGCAGGGGATAACTTACGTTTACTAGCTCGAGCTCATCGTTTACCATGGCGGGGAGCTCAGGTCAACCGTTATGTTTGCTGATTCCAACAGTTAGATCACCCGCACAATATGTCCTCTTATCCCCGTCGCCTCCAAGCCCACCGACACGCTCACCGCGCATCAAGCCGACGACTGGGCGATTATCTGGTGTGCGCTCGCGCTCGGGGTCTGCGACTGCCACTGGGTCGGGCGTTAGACCCTCTCCGGGAATATGGGGATGTGAGGAGATCGAGGGCATGGACGGGGAACGTTGGATTGGGCGGAAGTACCGCTTTGAGGTCATCGTGGAGCGCATGGAACTGACAGGATACCAGGTTTATGCTGTTGAGAAGTGGTGAGGCGCTGCAGTGGTGTATAATTGACAGCAATTTACTGCTAAGGCGGCGTTATCAGGATAGTTGAGCGTACGCGTCCGGTGACAGTGCTAACGGTGTACACCGGTGATCCTTCGCACAAGGCACGTCCCAGAACTGGGTTCGTCTCATCTTGAGTTGAACGTACGCTTGCATCCAGATCGTTGTAACTGGGCTCGGTCCTGTCGCAACTATGACGTACACGCAGGCCGAGGCCGAGTTCAAGGCAGCAGTACAGCACCTTCGGAAACAGGATGGAGCGCGGCCCAAGGAAGTGAGCATTCCAGACAGTTTTCATAGGACATGTGCTCATCGATGTATAGATTCCCCAGGGTACCCTTATGGTTACCTCCCTCGCTCACTTTCGGTCAGATTACACCATCGTGCACATCCCTGATGGCGACTTCCTTGCTGCACAAGAACGACTCTATTCGAATATCAACTTACTGCGTATGGGATGTAGCGGGCGGAGTGCGGTCACCCTTGAGGAACCGAGGTATACTTATATGCCTTGGTCCGAGGCACATCTGATCTATGTTTTCTTGACAGCGATACAACAAAGGATCGCTTCAAGTCAACTTATCTCCTTTCTGATGGCTCACCGCCTGTTGGCGCCTTTCGAGCAAAGGTGAACTCTCGTACTCACACGCGCACGTACTCGCATACAGTCACCACACTCTCCCTTTCCGTCCCAGAGGCCTCGACTGCGCCCCCTTCAGCGTCCCACCAGCTTAGTGGCATCAGCCTCAGCCATCCCAACACGTCGCAGACAGGAGTTCTTCTCACGCAAGGGGGGTTACGTCATCCCCACTTCGCATCATACGTGCTCGAGTTTGTCAAGCTTCTCCAAGCTGCACTCGCAATATGTGGCATGTTCCCATTATCCCCTCCGCATCTCCCAGGGCCGACTTTTGATGGGTTGCTGTGTGACGTGACTGTGGATGGCCTGCGTAGATGGGTCACTGAGATCGGCGAGAGTTTGATTGGCTTTGAAGTGGGTCATGTACTTTCCTGTCCATTGTACGTCTCATGCTGATGTAGTTTGTTGTAGTCGACGGAACGTATTGCGGACCCGAGTGTAGTGGCTGCACTTCTCTCGTTCGTTCTTTCGACGCGCAATAAGCTTGCATCCTCGGTACAATCGGTCCCAAAAGACCCCTTTCTCCATCCATACGAGTTCCTCTGCGTACTATCGTCCTATGTACACTCCCAACCTGTCACCAACAACGTCAGTACACCCATGCTTCCTGCGCTCATCGCGTCCCAGCTCCCTGGACAACCCGGGCATTCATTTCCAGGGCACGGGTTTGGGAATGGAAGTGCCACCTCATCCGCCACCTCGCCTGTCGTACCCAACCTGCCCTTCGTCACGCCGTCAGCGTCCAACCTGCCCTTGTCCAGTACTCCCGTTGTCTACCCTCACTCAATTTCCTCCCCTACCACCATCCACGTCTCCCCACTCATACCCATACCAATAACCTACCTTACTCTCGCCTTGCACACCTCTCTCCTCTCCCAGCACGACGCCAAACTCCGAGATTCCCGCAAGGTCCATCGCGCTCTCCTTTCGAAACTCGAATTGACCTCTGATTCGGAGGCGACGGATGATGAAAGGAAGGGCCTTGGAGGACGCGTCATGGGGCTTGTTGGGCGAGTGAGTGTGAGTGGGTTGGGCGGTGCTGGGCCGGGGACTGTGGGTGCTCCAACAGCTGATTTGGGGATCCTCGTTAGAGGGGTTGTCAGTGGCCGGGAACGAGAACGCGAAAAGGGGAGAGAAAGAGAAAAGGAAAGAGAGAGAGAACGGGACAAGGATAGACAGATCAGGGACGGGGAAAGTCTTAAAGAACGCGTGGACGGCGCTGAGGAGGAGAGAATTGGGGGGAGCCTGAGAATGTTGTGGAGCGGGAAAGTGGAGGCTCTTGTGAGGTTGCGAGAGCGTGCAGAGGGGATGGGGTGGGTTCACCGGGAGAGGGAGCGCGAGCGTGAGAGGGTGTGGGATAAGGAAGGTGATCGAGGCTGGGAAAAAGACAAGGACAGGCTGATGTTGAGCGATGTGGACGATGCGGTGCAGAAGAATATGGGTGAGGACGAGTTAGCTTTCGGAGGGGTGTGGTCGGGGAAAGTACAGAAGAAGCTTGATATGTGGGCCAGGTAAGTTTTGATTCTCTGTTGAGAGTATTCTTGTTTCCATCCATGACTTTGACGTGTGTAGAATTAATCGTTCGAAGAAATCAGTCGACCTTTTGCCTCCTATAAAATCTGTGGGACGTATGTCGTCCGTCGCAATCCCCTTGTCTGCGCAGTCGTCATCGTCAGGACACGTCTACCCGGCCTCAGAACTCAAAGGTCTCGGGGTCCCTGCCGTCGTCTTATCGCAGTACGTCCACGCCTAAAGCACTCATCTTCACTAGCCTTCCTTAAATCCCAAACATAGTGACAACGGAGAAGAGGACGAACTGCTTAGCAGTGGACAGGTGTCCCCTATCTGTGCGTGTTTGTTCCTTGTCGATTGGTTTATTTGGCTTGCTCTTAGCTCTACAAATGCACCTCCTGATCTCTACGTAACGTTGACCACTAATGGAATGTCTGCCTCCAGCTGTCTCACGAACACACAACCCCCTTATCCTAAGACCCTCCAATGACGTAAGTTCTGCCGACCTACCAGATGCCGGGAAGGACAAACCACTCGACGAGTCTCTGGCAATACGGGAGCTGGTTCGAGATGGCGAAATGGGTGAAATGGGGAGGGGGGGAGAGAGGGGAGGAAGCAGGGGAGAGATGTGGTGGAGAGGGCAGGTTTTAGAAGATGATATCATGAAGAAGGGGAAGCAAGTAGATCGGCAGGAGGTCGGGCGGTACGTTTCTCTCGATGACGTTGCGTAATGCTCATTCGTATGTCTGTGGGACAGGATGTTGAGCCACAGACGACACACGTTCAATGACTTCCATTCCGTCCGGGACGTGCCTGTGCTGCGCACAGACCGGATGTGCATGGACGTCGAGTTATGTGGACAGATCCTTGTCATGCGGAGGCGAGAGGCGCACCTGGAAGGGGTGGTGAAGTGTCTCGAGGTGTGTGCTCTATTCTCATTTCTCATTTCTTCCGAACCCGGTCCTCACGCCACCCCACAGCACTTAACAACAGTCCTCGCACACAATTCAACATCGCTTCGCGCCGCCTACACCGCGCACAAACCTATGGTTGAAGCGCTCACCTCTCGGAGCTCCCCAAGTATTCATTACCAATCCCACACACATCTTGGCGAATCCACCACGTCACCTGTTACCCTTTCCCCCACGTCCCCCACGCCTCTCATCTCCCCCACCTTACCTACATCGCCGCACTACACTTCCCACTCGCATTCCCCGCCAGGTCTCACACCGCTGATGGCTGCCCTCCACGCCCTCCCAGTGCCACCTCCTGTTCCGGCACTCCAATACGAAGCAGCGCAACTGAGAGTAGATGATATGTGGGCTTCGGCAAGAGAGGCTCGGAGGAAAGTATGGGAATTGAGAGGTGTGATGTTTGGGAGGGAAAGCGTACTGGGCGTAGGTGGTGCAGGATCTGGTGCGGGAGGAGTAGGCGGGAGAGGACGAAGAAAAGGGAGACGAAAATGGACCTCTCAATGGAGGCTGGACGGTTCAGAGTGTCCCGTGGATGCTTACGGCCGTACCGAGTCGGAAGCGGAGGAAGAGAGGGGGGTAGCTGCTGGTGGGGATTACTCGGAGGGTGAAGACGAGACAGAGAGCGAGGCTGAATTTGGTGTCGGTGGGGGGGATGGTGGGGGGGATGGTGGTGCAGATGAAGGGGAGCGGGAGGCGATGGGCCCGATGTGGTTATTGAGGGTGTTCACCAGCTGGGGGGCTAGGTTGGGGTTTTTGAAACGTGGATCGGAAGCAGGTGGGACAAATGTACCTGTTACGAGGGAGCCATCACCCGGTGCGACTGCAGCTGGTAGTGGATCTTGATCCAGTTTTGCCCTGCCTTTTCCTGTCCCTGGTCGGCCGGTAATCGTCGTTTGCTGTTTCTTTGGGCTCCCCCTTTCTAGATACCCAACACGTGTAACTTACACATAGCATTTTTTATACACGAGGGTTTCGGTAACGTTGGAAGGCGAGCAAATTGTTCACCTCGTTGGGATCTGCCTTATAGCTCAACACTCGGATGATAACAAGCAATGATATGATTGGGACGATAGTCTATTAAAAAATCCGACTGGTTTATCCACTTGTTGTATGGAGATTATCGCACGTTCATCGGCACACCACTGACGGACATGGCAAGTGCAAAGAAGGAGACTGTTATGTCTTACGAACAACCTTTCCTTGGGATTTTTTGATGGCGCGTTTGTGGTTGCGGTCAAGAATCTAGAAACAAATGTGTGAGACATGTTCGGTTTAGAAAAGATGGTCAAGTGACCTTTTTCTGCTCCGCGGCGCTAAGTTTTGAAAACTTGTCCTCGTCAGCCTTACGTTTGGCGGCTTTCCGATCTTCCGCAGCCTAGCGGCAAAGGTTTTGCATTAATGTGACGTGACTCCTGTGTGATTGGCGGGACTGACCTCTTCCTTCTTCTCCTTGAGCTCTTCCTGTTTGATTTCGTTGATGATATTCTCTCTAACCTTTTTAATCTTGGCCTTTGTCTCGGGCCGCAACACGATCTTTCCGTTGGCCAACATATCTACAAGTGCGAACGCAGCGTCGACAATGTCCAAGACTTGGTTTGCCTTTGGGACATCGGGCAAGGTCAAATTCAAAACGAGTCTCTTGTTGGTTGGTTTGTCGTTGACGTACGACGATGCCGTTAGGGGTCTTTCGGGGGGCTGGTCAGTGATGGAAAGGGAGCGGAGATGGGCGAGGGTTTCGGGAGAGGAGAGGAGGGTGGGGAGGGTGGTGTTGGGGGTAAGTGGAAGTTTGAGGAGGGCGTCGGAGACATCTGCGAATTCGGACATGAGGGAGAGGGATGGAGGGAGTGAGGTATGTTCGGTGGTGCGGGTGAATGTCTAGGTTATAGGTGTTAGTGTTTTGTAGACCTGAAATGAGAGGGAAAAGACGGACGAGATCCCAACGTCCATCTCTGATGGTGGACAGTTCGCGCTTTTGGACGAGGGCCCAGACGAAATCGGGAGAGTGTGCTGCTGTTTTGGGGTCGAGGAGAAAGTCAAGAGTGAGCTCGTCGACGGGGTCGTAACGCAAGTCGTACATGCGCCAGAGGGACTGCCAAAGGATCTGGAGTGGATCTTGGCGGGGTCTGAGGGAGAAAACGGAGTGGAGGGAGGCTAGTGCGCGTCTTCCGGTGGAGAAGACGAAGAAGTCCGTTGGGCCGTCAGAGATGAGACCTGAGGAAGAGGTGGGGGCAGAGAAGTGATGAGAGAGACGAGGAAGGAGAACGGCGTAGATGGCATTGGCTTTTCTGGCGTTTGCGTACTTGCCGTAGAGGGCGAAGGCGACGTAGAGGAGGAGAGTGAGGAGGAGATATGCTTGATATTTGAATACTAAAGAGGAGGAGTGGTCAGTATATTAAATTAATATTTGTGAAAAAGAAAGAAAAAAAAAAGGATTACAGGCAGGTCTGAAAACGAGGAACTTCCAAGTGTATTGTATTCCTGAATAATCTTGTAATTGTATGAAAGGAGGAGGGGTGACTGCACTCAATAATTTGACGAAGAAACTGGCCATGGTTGCAAGGGAAATAACAAGGGAAATTAATTTAATGAATTTTGAAATCGGCGACGGAACCGGACGATGCCGAGCCGGAATCATTGACGGAATTGAAATAGGCAAGTTGTGGAGAGACATGAGGACGTCGGAGAGGGACCAGATCGAACAACGTCGCATTGCCCTGTCATCCAAAGAAAAAACAATCTCATACTTGTGACCACAAATATTATATCTCAAGGCATGTCCTTCTTCCTTTCCCTACTTCCAAGTCCCTCCCTCACATGGATCCAACCTCTTTTTTCGTCAATGCCCCCATATTCCAACCAATGCAACTAGACATGCAAGTGAGTCCCCCCTTCCCCCCCTTGTCATTTTCTCATCATGGTCATCTATCCATAGGGCCAGGACCACCCAACTGATTATGGCCAATTCGTAGTCGACGTCCTCGCTAAAATGACACGCGACTCTGGTGTCATAGACCAGACCATCCTCAGACGCGCAATTGGACTAGCGTCGTCCTACCTCGTCACAGACGCTTCCACAAACTCGGAGAGCGGAATAAACACCTGGCAGACCGGGTTTAATAGATTGGTAGACGTCGTCGTCGCCCTTCATCATCGGGGGGAACTAGAACTTGAGACCGTAAACGAGGCATCAAAGGCATGTTCAGAATGCTGGAGTGTCGCGGGTACATGGAGAGGCATGGAAGAATGTCGACAGGGTGTCAAGGAAGTTGCGGGAAAGTTGAAGAAGCTACTGGATGAACCCAACAGAAGAACATACAAGGGTCAAAAGGTATACACTCCAAACAGCGGTTAGTTAAATATTATATGCGTGTACGAGGTTACAATTAGATGCATCACGTCTTGCGGGAGATGGCAAATAACGAAATGACGCTGAAATAACCCCTCTTCAAAACATGCACCGCCACATAGATTCTAACGTAATGCAGACTACAGTGGCCACCCGCAGATTGATTGACGGTCACGACGACGACGACGACGACGACGACGACGACATATCTATATCATGGCTACCATCCACTCAAGACCACCACGTCCAACTCGTTCGATACCAGAACCACCACCAGATGTCTCATACAAATCACAACCAGATCCACGAACCCTATTAACTCCCCTTCGTGCTCATTACCTCAAGAAATCTCTCATACAACTACAATTTCGCAAAGAATTAGACCTTATCACAAATGCACCTTCAGATAATGCTTCCACTCTTGCCTACCTCGGTCCCCCTTTCTCTCCCCCTCCAAAGTTCGCAAACAAAATCGATATCCCTTTCCTCAAATACATCTTCAAACAATTCGTACTCACTTTCCCCTTCATGGCTGCCGCTCCAGAAGATTTTTATTCCGCAAAACTACAGCCCTTTGTAGCAAGTGTATTTGCAAGGAACTTGTCTCCCACTGTCTTGTTGGATCATCCCGATGATCAAGACTCTCCGGAACTCACCCGCATCAAGATCCTCGCTAAAGTAGAGCGCAATCTCGCAATGTTCTTCAGTTCCGGAATAAAACTCGTAGAGCCAGAGGATGTCGTAAGGCTCACTCAAGCAGACCTCGATAAACTCGACATCGCCGTCAAGAAGAGGCAGGACAAGATTAACAAAACCAAGGACGCCTTCGACGTCAATATCGTATGTGTACGCACTGTCACAGACAAAGGTCGCGTGAGGAGTCGCATACATGAGGTAGGCACTCCCATGTTTCTAGTCCCCCACATATCCATATCCAATATCTCTTGGCAGGAATTCATCATTCGCACCAGCTTCTCTCAAGACAGACAAGTATGCGTCTCCCGCCGCTACGGCGATTTCAAAACACTCTCTGACGAGGTATGTCCGATATCCTACTCGTTAGTTACACATACTCATACATCCATAGCTCCGCAAAGCTCATCCAGAGGATCTCGTCCCATCTCCACCCGTCAAGGACCGCACAGCCGTCGACGTTCCCAGATCGCCCTCGCCCTCTTCATTCCCTCCCCTCTCCCGCACCACATCCGCACAAACAGACGCGATATCATCACAGGAAAACACCTCGTTAGACCTTTCGCACAATATGAATATGTCCATGCCGGGGTCTTACTCGAACATAAATCCTAATCCCACGTCTTATGGGCATGGGTACGGATACGGATCGCCACCTCCACCCCTGCCCCGTCTCTCCAGAGAGAAAAACCGCTTAACTCTCCGCGCGTACCTCCACACCCTCCTTGCGACGCCGCCCTTCTCTTCTTCCCCCGTCCTCCGCTCGTTCCTCCTTAGTGGGCCAACAAGGCTCACACCCGAGGAGCAAGAAGATGCACGGAGGAGGGAAGACGCAGATAAAATTAGGGAGGAAGGCAGGAAGAAATTTGCGAGGGAGATCAGGGCCAGAGTGGATGGGCTCAGAGACGCCGTTAGGAGCGTCAAGGGGGAGGTTACCGGGAGAGGCGAGTTCACGGTCAATGATGCTCGATTTTCCGTTAGAGCTGACCTGTCGCGGGACAGATGGACTTACGCATGTGTTTGCAACGATCAAGGTTGCTCCTGATGTGAGACAGCTGCCGGAGAATTATCAAGCCATCATGGAGTGGGCAAGAGTTTCGTGCGTCTCTTTTTTTCCTTCGTGCTACCACCTTGGACTCATCTTCTATAGACTAGCGTCGACGATATTTCAGACATTCGTCGCCTCCGATAACTCGTCGGAGACGTTTGCTAGTCTGAAACGTATACACGGCCTCATGCCTTACTTTCTGCTCAAAGCAGCGCTCAGGATAGGTACTCCAATAGTAATGATAAGAACGGTCATAGACATCTTCCTTGCACAACCCTTTGGAGGTCGTAGCCTCCTCCAGCGGTACGTTCTCCACCTTCTTTGCCGTCCTCGGCTCCATTCCCTGCTCGCTTACGATACGCCCACCCAGTATGTTCACTTCTTCTCTCACAGAAGAAGTAAAAACTCTCAACACCTACATCGAACACGTATCCATCAAAATAGACCCTCCCATTCTTTGCGAAAAGATTCGCCTGTTCGTCTATGCCCCCCGTGAAATCCAGGATATGTACCGCGCAGACGCGAAAGCTGAGAATATACACCTATTGAGGGTCGTTTTGAGGGGTGCAGAGAACCCGGTGTTGCCGAGGGCGCTTGCGGAGAAGGTGGAGAGGGCTGGGGAGAACTGGGAAGAATGGGCGAAGGCTAGAGAGGCGACCACGGGGAAGGGGGCAGGGGGGACGGAGAGTGATAGTGATGATGAAGGACCAATGGACGAGGAGGCGTGGTTATTTGAGGATTTGAAGATCTTGGTTAAGCTGTATTCGAGACTGAGAGATCGAGAACAGTTGATTGCGCTCATTTTTGAGGTGAGATTTTTATCCATTCTTCGAGTCTCTGACGACCTCGGTTAATTATTCGTCTGGAACATAGGGAGTCACTGCAGAGTTGTTGAAGGATATTATTACCATTTTTTATGCGCCGCTCGCTCAGGTTTTTAGGGCTGCAAGTATTGCAGACTCCGTTGGGGACCTGCAGAACTTCACCAACGACCTCATTCGAACGGTCGAACAGACCGAAGATAGTAGGTTACCCCACTTTTTTCCACCCTCCCATGCTCAAATATAAGTCTACACAGCCTCCCAATCAGACCCTTCTTCAACCGTCCAGACTTTCATCGACCTCGTAAGCCGTCACGAACAACCCTTTTACTCCTTCGTGCACAAAGTACACTCCAAAGGTTCTGGCCTCTTCGACAATCTCATGCAATGGATCGAGAGATTCCTCACCATCGTTCGCGAGGGCATCGGTGCTTCTGTTACCGATGCTGAGGACGGAGAAGGGAAAAAGATTACGCTCGAGACTCTGCTGCCTGCCGGAGGTGAAGAGAGGGCGAAGGTGATGGAAGAAGTTGACAAGGTTATGCAGTGGCACTATCTGAATAAGATCGCGCACGAGGAAAAGGTCCGGAGAAGGTTTTTGCGTGCGCAGGGGGGACAGGGAGCTGTGGGAATGGACGCGGATGCAGAGGATGAGGTGACACAGGCGCTTGTACATGGTGTCGTCGGGGAGATCAACTTTGGGGAGTTAGTGAGAGGTGACGCAGATGAGCTTGCTGCCGAGGAGACTGATGAAGAGGAGGACGGCGACGAAGACGAAGACAGCAGTGAGTATGAGACAGACAGTGACGGGAGTGAAGAGGAGACAACGACGGATGAGAGTCTTCCTGGAACCCCACTTCTCCCCCCCAGTCGCCCTAGTCCTCCTGCTCGTTCGCCATCAGCGCTGGTACCGCCCCCATTTTCTCAAACAATCAAGTCCGTCGCTCAGCGCCAACCCTCCCTATTATCCAAACAATCGCAATCGCCACCATCGTCACATAAGCCACCGACTATTAGACAAAGGTCGTTGTCTCTGCGTAGTGCTAAGTCAATGACTTTCTCTGGGAAATCGCAGCCTCATGGCTCCAAAGACCCCCCGCCTATTCCACCACTCCCCGCTCGTTTTGACAAACCGCTACCCCCACACCCTGCTGGACCTTCCGCCGGTCTGACCAGGATGCAGTCAACGGACCATTTGCCATCACTCACGACAAGAAAAGGTGTTGGCGGTGGTTCAAGCCACGCTCCTCCGCCTCCACTTCCGCCTCCCTGTCCGCCGCGTAAGTCAAAGAAGAAGGGGCCAACTGCGATCTGCCCCCCTGAGTTGAAACATATCCCAACGCTATTACCCATTTTCATTGAAATGGTACGCTAATTTTACCCGCTACCCCACTTCTGTTTTTGGTTCAAGAGCCTGACGAGTACGACAGATGCGTCCCTTGCTTTGTCCGCAAGCATAGGTGTCTACATGGTTGTTTGTTATCCCCGGCCTTGGAAGGATGGAGCTCACGCTGTATTTTATGTGTCACAATATCACGATTCTGTCAGACATATCTTGGACTTGATCAGCGTTACAATACCTTCCCATGTAATGACCATCGAAAGTTATTCCCATCGATTGTATAAAGCCAAGCAATTGGTTTGAATGCCCCACGGGAGATTGGATTTGTGGAAGACTATGGGGATCCATCGTTGCGGAGATGTTTCGCACACTGGCTTACAGATCCCCAAACTCCTCATCAAAGTCTTTTTGTGTAACTGTTCCCTTCCGTACTTTCTTGGCCACCCGCTCTTCCCTGGCAAGCTCGTCCCAATCGTCCACGTCCTCACTCTCCTCTGCTTTTTGAGTCATTTCCCCTTGCACCCCACCACCACCAGCCCGAGCCTTGAGCCATTGGCGCTTTCTCTGCTTTTTGAGTTTCCGATTCTCCTTTTGAGCTTTATTCTCAGTTTGTTGGCTCCATGACGCATTACGCTTCCGCTTCGCGGCACGAACTTCAGCTGTCTCTTTCGACACTTCCTCCTTAGGACGTTCCTGGAGGCGTTTAGCTTCCTGAGCCTTGTCAGCATAACCGTAGGCATCCCACTGTGTTACCAGTCAGTGGCGTGATACGATAGAGCGCACCGGAGAAACGAAAGGCTCACATCAACCTGTGTGTCCTCCCATTCCGTTTTATCCACGTCCTTAAGCTCGGGCATCCGAGGGAGGCGGAGAAGCCCAAAGCTCTTGGCGACGCCGACAAGATCGAGGTCTTTCATTCGAAAGATGTACGATGCCTCGTGTTTGGAGTACGCGCGTACGAAGGATACGAAGCCTTTTGCTGCCTGTAAATCATAGTTCAAGTTTCTGGGTTGTGTCAGTGGAGATAAGGGTCCGTACCTTGTCGTTGAGTGCCCGGTCTGTAAGAACAGTTTCTCGTATTTGGGATAAAAACGTCTGGACAGCGGGGTCTTCAAACTCGGGCTCGCTCGAGACTTCGGAGGCGAGGACGCCACCAGCCTGGATGAACGGGTATCTCCGTATAGGGATCTTTCGTACCGCGAGAAAATCTACGCGAGGAGGACTGTCAACAAGTGTCCTGCCGACAATCTGATTCACAGAGTCATCACGTACCAACATATTCTGTTTCTCTCCCTGCAAAAAATACATAGGCTCGCCCGCTCCTCCCTGCACGGGCCGTCCGCCCACAGCGATGCGAGAATGCCTTAGGGTCTGAGGGTGGGTCAAATTGGATTACGACGTCTACGTGTGGTAGATCGAGTCCTCGTGCAGCAACATCTGTCGCGAGGAGTATCGAAGGCGAGGTGGATGATGAGAGGGTGGACGAGAAGGCTGAAAGAGCACGTGTCCGGGCAGCTGGTGGAAGATGGCCGTGGAGGGAGAAGAGTTTGGACTTTGAGAGTAAAAACTTGGGGAGAACCTTGCCTCTCGATCAGATTCTCTCTTTGGATCATGGAAGTTGGGACAACTCACTCTATAAAAGTAGTCCACACATGCACAAGTTGCAAAATAGACGATAAAATGAGACGCCTTGTGTGACAAAACCTCGTGCTCGACGACACGAACGAGCTGTACCAGTTTTTCTGACGCCAGACAACTAATGTAGAAGTTTTGGAGTCTAGAGCAAGTTCGACGAACATTTAGATGTGAGAATGAGAATGTAAAGTATGACATGGAGAACCTACCCAGCAGGTATTCGCCTCTCCTCGACGAGTTCCCCCTTCTCTTGCTTGCCGTCCAAGTTCTGTTTCTTAGACTTTTTGGATTGTACCTTGACGACTATGCGAGCGGGATTGCGCAGCCCCACACGCACGAGCTCTGATAAAGCATCGGCATCGGTCATAGTTGCGCTGAAAAGTCCCGTCCGCCTCTGCTTGGGCAAGTGGGTTATAATACGGGTGAGTACATTCTGGAAGCCTAGATCAAGCAGTCTTCGGAGCGAAAGAACGTGAGTCGGAACCATGGCAAATGAAATGTATCACCCACCTGTCCGCCTCGTCAAGGACCAATACCTCTAGATCTTTCACACTGACCACAGTTTTACCTCTTCCTATCAAAAACTCTTCCACCCGACCGGGCGTGCCTATTACAATGTTGGCGCCTGTCTCTAGAAATCGTTGGATGTCTTGGGCGGGTGATGACTGGTCTGAAGAGACGAGAAGCAACGGCGGTGGATATATAGGTTGCGGTGTGTCTGTAAGTGTTGGACCGTCAGGTTTTTCGAGAGATGGTGGACATGGTTGTGCGGACAGGAATAGAGAGAATACGGAATGTATCTGAGTTGCGAGTTCTCTAGAGTGAGCACGTCAGTCCGCTTTCTGCAAGTGAAGTGACCGATAGCATCTGTTACCTCGTTGGACTAATGATAAGAGCACCGATCTCATTTCTCCTGAAGGTGGATTCTCGCCTGATCAACCGCTCGAGTATAGGGATGACAAAGGCAAGAGTCTTCCCGGAGCCTGTAACAGCTTCGACGACGACGTCCTTGTGTTGCATGAAGAGTGGTATGGTAGATGCTTGCACAGGTGTCATATGAGAATATGCCATCGACTGTATCACGTCCAAACTATAAAATATTAGAACGAACAGCCACGTGAATTCAACACTCACATCCATGGAGTTAGCGAAGTTGCAAGGGAGGACCATGACCCCGCAAAGGCTATCGATTGTGACATGGCAGAAAAGTTGTTCAGGGACCAGTGCGAAACCTCGGAGTTCAAGGCAAAGTACGCTTGGTTGCCCGAGTGACACTGGGTTCTGGATTGCGGAATTCTTAGCTCGCGTGCAAGGCTAGTGCTGCACAGAATGTTATAGTAGTAGTGGTGGTGGTGGTAGTAGTAGTAGTAGTAGTAGTAGTAGTAGTAGTAGTAGGCTACATTGGAAGGGACGAGGACGTGCGGTCTCGATAAGGAATATCGTTCGGAACGCCAATAATTCGTGTAGATCCAGCTATCAGAATAGGCTGTAAACATGGAGGACCATTATCTAGGAGGTACTGCAATTACACAGCCTATCGGACAGGAGCACAGCGCTGCAAGTCCTATCAACAGCAGCTCATCGAGGGAATGTGTATGCACCCGCTACCAAGACATCAAAACCACTGCATAGCAACTAGATAATTCAAAAAGCTTGTGACGAGATAGTAAACCGCTTGAAGGTATATCTGTAGCAGGTTATCAGTCCGGATCAATCTAAGATAGCGGTCAACATACCCAAGAAAAGCAAGGTCACCCTGTGCGCCACCAGCACTAGCGATGGGAGTTTCAGCAGGGCTTTGATCGATCTCATCGGTGGGGAAGTAAGAGGTATCGGTTATTGACCGCAAGTTCGGAACAAAAGGTGCATCAATACAGCGTATGGTATCCCAATCAACCCCACAGAAAAACGGGTGGTTCTTGAGTTGATCTGCATTCAGTCGGCGGTCCGGTGAGGTCATGAGGCTGGGCACTTGTCAATGGGGGTCCACTGCGAAGAATGCGCACCACTTACCGACGAACGAGATCCTCAGCTTCACGGCTCAAGTGGACGTCATCCGGGAACACGAGATAATGCTGCCATTGCATGATTTTTTGGTACGTTTCGTGCGTTGACTCTGAACAGAAAGGAGGATATCCAACTAAGCATTCAAACATGATTGCACCCAGCGACCACCAGTCACACTCGTTGCCGTATCCTTTTTGCTGGAAGATTTCTGGAGCGATGTAGTCTGGTGTGCCAACAGTGGAATATGCCTATTAAAGCGTATCCTTCATGAGTAGTTGTATTGTGTGAACGAGACCGCACATACCAATTTCCGTCGGTTGGCTTTCCAGGTCGCAATTTGGTCCTTGCTGGTCATTGTGAGGTGTATCGCGTTCACCATGACACTATTCCTTGCTGCAGCAGTGGGAGTCTGTACACTATTTGCTGAATCCAGTAACCTTTGATAGTAACTAGAATCATGTTGCTTATGGAAGCCTGTTGAGAGACCGAAATCGGAGAGCTTGATGTGCCCATCTTTGTCAATGAGGATGTTGTCGGGTTTGATGTCCCTGAGGAAGTTGAGTGAAAAAGCTCAAACACTAGTGAAGGAGCATACCTGTGGATGAAACCAAGCTTATGGACGGCCTCGATGGCGAGGACACACTGAGCTATGTAGAACCGAGTAACGTCTTCCGAAAAGGTATCATACTTGATAAGCATGGTCATGAGATCGCCGCCAGGCAAGAACTCCATGATCAGGTACAGAGTCTGGGGATCCTGGAACGAGTAAAACAGTTGCACGACCCAAGGGGAGTTCGACTCTGCGAGAACGTCGCGCTCAGCGCGGACGTGAGCCAGCTGAACAGTCACATGCATCGTTCAGGTCATGCATACCTGCCATCAATGACGCGACGCACCTGGTCCTTCTTCAACATTTCTTCTTTCTTCAGGGTCTTCATCGCGTAGATCTTACCGGTATCTAACTTTTGAACGAGGCGAACCTACGTATGCATCATTGCGTTAAAGTCCACGAGACACAACCGCATGCAGACTCTTACTTCACCAAACGCGCCCTTCCCGATAACTTTGACCGTCCTGAAGTCATCCAGGCCTAATCGCGTTCTCCGAAGGCGGAGGAACGTTGATTCCTTCTTTCCTAGTTGCTGCAGATGGCGAAGCTTTCTTTCCTCGGACATCATGACGTCTGCCTGTAGCTTTCTTTCCAGCTCTACGCGTCTGATAAGTCCATCGTTAGTCTTTTGCACGCGTCCATCGCATCGTAACGGCTCTTACCTGGTATTTCGCTCAATCGCGGCATCAACAGCAACCTTGTAGAAGTGCTCAAGTTTCAGCTGAGCAGCCTTGGCGCGAGGAACAGCGTCATCCGAGAATCCAGCGGGACTGCGCTCAAAGTACACATAATCTGCAGGTTTGTCCGAGCTCGTAGCAGTGGATCGACTGCTAGTACTTGAGCGTTGCATAGTACAACAAATGGAATGAAGGCTATCAAAGTCAACCAAGACTGAGTTAACTAAGATCAGGTACCTGACTGGCCTCAGTTGTGATGGTAACTCCCCTGTGAAGTACAACTACTGTACAAGTTGTCGCATGCTACTTTGTAACTGACGGTATTCTGTATTCTGACAACTAAAAGGAAAAGGCTACATATCTGTGATCATTACTGGCATCTACAGAATATACGGTACTGAAGAAGCTCTTATAGCGTACATCCGCACATGGAAGGCATACACCTGGGGCATAACAAAAAGAACGACTTGAATAAGAAAAGTGCGAAAAGATCAATTTCGGTATAGATCCATTGTAATATCAGACTCTGAAGTAGCCCATCTTCGTTCATATCCATTGCTCGATCTGGGTCTTGGTGTATAGGGGAAAGAAAGTGACGAAGGTGAAGGGCCGATTGGGAAAGAGGAACAAGATTGAGATGGGGATAAGTCTGCCTCGTCTGAAGGCGGCGTTCCAATAGTTGTTGATATCGAAGGTCGTGTATAAGTAACGTATCTGTTGGCAAGTCCTCTTTCTCGGCGAATGAGAAAAGGAGGCTCGACAGATCGACGGGTAGAAAGCTTACAAATATGATTGACGTGATCCAGGATTTAGATGTGATGATACCGCAGAACTGGTGATGGGTACTGTCAGATGATCAATCCTTTACAATGTCGATCAGCTTACCTGTAGAGGGCGGCTGCACTCATTCCCTGTGTCTCTGTCCCATCATCTGCTTGGGAATTGCAGTATGCCACTGAAGGGTTGAATGCTAGTCGCATTCCAACACCTCTGTCACGGGGCAGGGTGTAGCTTGACGTGGATTGGATGGGCGTATGAGAGCTGCGTCTGAATGATGTCTCTGTACGAGGCTCCGTGGAGTACGCGGAGAATGGCCGCTGATTGTCTAGCCTCCGACGAGACGTACCGAACGACGGTTGGAGAGGGCTATTCAGGGGAGAAGGTGAAGCAGATGTGCTCGGATGGAGTATAGTCCGTTCATTAGGTGGTCCAGGAAGAGAGGGGGCTATAGCGGAGAATGGGGGGGGTGCTGGGGAGTATGTCTCCTCCATACGATCCTGTTCTGCTGCCTGTGCTTTGCTCTCCAGGATGGGACTGAATTTGCGCCTGTTTCCTCGCCCTTGTGGGCCAAGCAGGCGGGCATCTGCGGGACTCGGAGGAAGAGGCCGGGGACCACGAACCCCAGTGTTGTTGGATGCTGCGGTACGCTTCTGGATGCGGAGGGGCTGCACTGTGACCTCTATCAATGTCTTCTGAGCCAGGAATTTTGAGTCCTTGCTATCTTCCCATTCTCCATGTTCCTCCTCACCCTGGATTGGGCGCTTCTTCGAAAGGTCTAGCTCTTGTAGCTCCTCGCTGATTTTCTGGTCGCATTGGAGAGAGAGTTCATAAGGTGGTGGTGGTGGGATATAACGTTCACTCATTCTGCGAATTTTGCGACTGTTGTTGGAAGAAACAACAAATCATCGAAAATCAAAACGAACAAATGGATGGGGACTGCGGGCAGATCTGCTGGACGAAGAAAGAGCGCTCGACACATGTTTATGACCCCTTCTGTACTAAAACTCAGGCCTCAGGCACCTACCTTGTGACAGTGCCTCATGATCACTAGAGTTGACACTGCATTCCGTAACACACACAAGCACTCTTCCTTCACACACATACACCCTATGTTGGGCCAGTGCCAATCTGTTAGTAGTGTTCAGTTTCGTGCACAATTCTGATACCAGTGATCGGTGTAGCTGGAAGCATGCCCAGAAGTTTCATTAATCGGCCCTGTTCAAGGGACGCCTGTTCACCTCATCACTTCGTGTACTCGTGACTCACATGACCATGCTACGATATGTAGGATGTTGGCCTATTATCATAATACAGCGTGTCATGTCGCCCTATAGTTCAATCCCCTCTAAATTGGTCCCCTGCATAAAGCTTAGTTGATCCCGATCAAAGGTCAAACTCTACTCACCAGCTTCGGTAGCCGCAAGAATACATCAGTCCCTACGAGAAGCATCTCAGTGTCCTGAACGTTTGAAACAAACCCAACGTCACTAACCCCACCCGTCCAGAGAGACCAGTTCAAGGGAGCCTCCAAAGTACCTGCACAGCTGTGAACCCCAGATGCAGGCATAAAGAATCGAATAGAGACCCACGTTGCGAAAATGTTGCTCATAGGCAACCCCAGGCCTATTCGTTGATGTGGTGCAATACCAGCTTCTCTTTCAGGGTCCTTTCCACCTCGAGCGCGCTCCGTTTCATTTACTTGCCACCCTCCGACCTGCTCGGCAACGGTGGCTTTCACGCCCCTTGAACTTGCAGTTCTCAGGGCTCCGAGGCGGTTGTCATCCAGCCTCGTTGCATTGCGGGTGTGGGAAAAGGAGAACAGATCGGAAGCCGATTGGATGGAAGCCGAAGACAAGCCACCTCCTGCAGAATGTAAGAAGGCGATTGTAGGTCCCAGACAGGGTATCCTCACCCTGATCCGATATCCGAACACCAACCTCGTTTTCTCCAGCCACAATGGTGGCATAGATAGGTGGCAAAGTTGCCGAACCCCGGTGCTTGAACCCAGTAGCTCGCATCGCCTGTGATATAGGCTAGGCATGTACGGTACTAGATAGGTGGGACCTTACGTTTTTCAACAGTTCGAACAGGATGTATCTGTATAGAGTTCAGCCACTTCCAAGCTTGGCTATGAATTGGGGCATGCTCACTCCAGATGCTCGCGTATGTACGCGAATTTTGTGTCCAAGTGTCCATCAACAATGACTTCTGACCATCCTCTGCTGGGTACGCACTCTCCATTGTTGTCCTCTATGTTTTGTGGTCGCTTTCGAAGGAGCTTCACGCATTTATCAATGCTAACTTTCAGGTTCAGTGCGGTA
This sequence comes from Gyrodon lividus, assembly GCA_014904945.1. Taxonomy (NCBI): domain Eukaryota; kingdom Fungi; phylum Basidiomycota; class Agaricomycetes; order Boletales; family Gyrodontaceae; genus Gyrodon; species Gyrodon lividus. The sequence goes on from MU127435.1 coordinate 341,214, forward strand.
TAGATGATACCGACATGCGGATCTTCGTGCGAGTTCAGCGAATTCTTTCCGAGTGATTTTGTCAAGGCAACGTGATGCTCAGCAAGTACACGCCTTGATATACGAGAAACGAGCATCCGACGCATAAACGAATCGAGGGAGTCAGGAGGAAGGTGAGGAGATGCGAGGGACAACCCAAGGGAGAGGCTTGGAATCACGGGGGCACTGACACGGAGGTCAGACACAAACTAATTGGTGCAGAGATAAACGCACTGCTCATTCAAGATACTTTCCAAGAATTCACAGAATGTTTTGTTCTCCGATAAGTTAGTAACTTGGGGAAAGCGTCGGAATCTTTGTACGAGTCAGTGCTAGGAGGTTCGATGACGGACTGCAAGTACTTCTCGAAAGCAGACCAATACAACTGGCAAGAGGTGATGAACTGTACCTTATTGACAGACGCAATAATGGATTGATTTTGCTCACCTCGTAAACCCTGGCCACTCCCTCTTGAGTGACCACCACGTACGGAAGTGCTTGTAGGTCTCTTATCCTGTGTGCTATTCGTACCGGCAGTTCGGTGCGAACATAGTTGGCACTCTGAAGAACAGTTCAGCTTGAGCATTGAGGAGTAAAGATTAGTCGTGCCTTGATGAGTCGGTCCTCGTCCATTTGCCGACCGAAGAAGACCTGTTGGGTTGCGTCAGTGTGCAGAGTGACGAGCAGTCATAGGAGTCATCACAAGTTGTCGCAGGGTGAGCCTATGTGCTTCTTTTGCAGCATAGTGGTCTAATTGGCGGTTCTGATAGAAGTGGACAGCAGTGGACAGCGAGCGGGAGTGTCCAGGAAATCTATTGAAGTAAGGGGCTTGTCGAATACCAGCATAAAAACAATAGCACTGCCATGACATCGTCCGATTCGTCTTGTGGTCAGAGTGAACTGTAGAAAAAGTCAACAAGTCATGAATACGAAGTTTGCGGTTTGCCAGCTGGAGTGAGTCAACGATGAGTGTGGTCAAATCATTCCTTCCGCCTTCGCCAACCTGGCTAACCTTCGCCGCCTTCGGTGTCATTCGGGAGTCGAACGTAACGGTCACACAGTCAACATCCTCATGACCAGTTTAAAGCAATATCATAAAGATCACTAGCTGAGTACGGATAGTACACGAACAGACGTTATAATATTCCCTCTGACCTCAACGCGCCAATTATTAAAAATGCAGACCTACGATCCCGGTCTACACCAGCCCAATCACCCCTTCGTTGCCCCAGAAGCCCTTCGTCGCCAGTCACGAATATATCTGGGTCATCTAGGGGCTCTCTTTCTCTACTTAGCCTTTCCTCTTCTTCACGGTCCCAGAGTACTTCCTCCCATTGGGAATCGCTGACCGCTACAGCAACCGTTTTAGCATCGCGTATGTTCGGAAGAACCGATAAAAGTAGATTAGAGAGTAGTTCTGAGGTACCGTCTGCCGCCTGCGAGTGCAGGACTGGGAGTGGGAGATATTCAGCCTAATAGTTGATATCAATAGGTAGCCGGATCTGAATAGCATCGCGTCACCCACCTCCAACAACATACCCTTCACCGCACCACCAGTGAGTATGACATTACCCACGCGCACAAGCCAGTCGTTACCAATAGCAAAGACAAGGCCTTCAACAGAAAGTTGTTGGGCTGAACCTTGTCCGCGCTGTGACGAAGAAATATTGCTCTGTCTGACGGGTAACCAACGTGCCTTGAGCTGACTGAGCAGTTGCTCCAATCCACCAGGCGGCCGGAGAGTGAGGAAAGTAGTGCGGTAATGAGATGAATGCATCATCGATGGTGACATGCTACCATCAATACCTTGGCTTGCGGTATTTTGAACAGCTGCTAGAACGTCTGCACGTGTTGGAGCGGCGGGGTCTTCCAAGAGAACGAAGACGTGATCGTTCATCGTGAGAGCACACATTGACCGCTCAGCGTGAACGGGCAAACCTGGTATAGAACCTAGGGTTGATCTGTACGAGCGAATGCTAAGACTCCAGCGTCCTCTACTTTGGCCCTGGGTTTAATATCAACAGACGATTGACGAGAGGTGTCCATTGCTAGCGAAGAGCTACGAACATGGTGATTTCGCACAATATTTTCCGTGATGAGCTCTAGCCCTGAAGTTGGAGGATTTAACCACCTCGCTAATCTGAATGAACGTCGAGGTGAGTTATGGTGCAGCGAGTAGGAGTAGGTTATCTCAGAACGCACCCTGTAAAGCCCATATTGATCAAGTCCAAGCATTGAGTGTGACAAATATTACAATGTGACATGTGATCAAGACACGTGACATACGCGTTCGTGACAGACACATTGGTTGCAGTACTATCAGCAGTACTTAACTAACACCCTTCATGCCACCGAAACGCAAAGCACCGGACGATGCTGGAGCGACAGAACCGTCGCCTCCAAAGCGCATTACACGTCGTCAAACGCTGGCAGCTCAGCAGGTTACCCAAATCCCTGATTATCGTGCCTCACCAAAGAAATTGCCCGCCAAGAGAGCTACCCGTCAGGTGAAAGAACTTCCGCCCGAAAACATCGCCGATCAACCAGTCCAGACTAGGGACATTATACGACATAGGAAAGGTGTATCTGAATCATCAGACTCGACCATGTCGCCCCACAAGCAACTCACAGCCACTCGTAGCTTCAGCAGTAAAGAGTCGTCCAAGGAAAACGCACCAAACTCATCCGACGAGCCAGATGAACTGAACATATCACCATCTAAATTACCAGTGCCGCCCTCCACTCCTGGTGCACGACCAGCCGCATCACGGATGGTAATGGATTGCGTAGAGATTACCACCCCCAAAGCTATAGCAACATTAAGGTCACATAGCACCCTTTGTATATCCCCAACTGCAGATGGCGCTGCTGACCTGAGGGCGAAGGGAGCACTCATCCACAAAGCACCTGCTACCCCTTCAAGGCCTGTGCGCATCGAGCCTGGGTCACCTCCCGCGACAGCGAAAGTTCTTCCGTTTCCGTCAACGCCTTCGCGAAGACGACCACCTATAATATCCCAGGTCTCTCCCTCGCGACTCCAGCATCCGATTCGTGGGGTCCCTGTCTCGCCAGGTAGGCCTGCGCGGCCGTCCTCTCCCAGGACAGGACATGATGCCGCTCTTCAGCCTCCAATCAACTTACCTAACACATTGCCCGCTCATCTTGCACCATTTCTGCGCTCTCAAAAATGCGTTATTTTAGGTGCACTCCAGTCGCATTCTATTTCATCGGAAGACAACAGTGACGGAGAACAATTGTCTACCAATGTTACTGCCTATACTCAGTTACAGGATCTGCTCACTGGGACCGTAACTCGAGGTGAAGGCAATAGCTGTCTGTTGCTTGGACCACGAGGAAGCGGTAAGACAACTGTAAGTCTCCTCTTTGGATGGTATTCGATCCGGTCGATCTGGTAATCACACTTGACTATAAAGCTCATCGAAAGAGCAATTGGAGCTCTGCCAGAGAAGCCGATAGTTCTTTCTCTGTCCGGTTATGCACAACATAATGACCGCTTGGCACTGCGCGAGATTGCGCGACAACTATCGCAACAAACCGGAAAGACGTTCTTGAACGAGATAGACGATGCAGACAAAGAGGGTGAAGAGTCCGACCCATTTCTCGATCCGGGTCCGTTAGTCGCTCTTCCCCCTCCGTCCCACCTCCCTGCTTTGGTATCTGTTCTGCCAACGCTCTCACGCCCAACGGTCGTTATACTCGATGCATTTGACCTCTTTGCACAGCATGCCAGGCAGTCACTGCTTTATTGTCTTTTGGATACTGTCCAGAGCTGTAGGGTCGGACAAGGCAACAATGGGCTGGCGGTCATTGGCGTGACCGCTCGCATTGACACCATCAACCTGTTGGAAAAACGTGTCAAGAGTCGATTTTCGAGGCGGATGATACGGACAGCGCCTCTGTCTGATTTATATCGCTGGATAAATCTCTCAAGACACATCCTTTGCACCCCTATCGCTGGTTCTGAGGAATGGGGTTTGCTTTGGAATCTCGCGGTACACAAATTTCTTGGAGATCGGAAAGTCACCGACATGATGAAGGACACGTTCGCGTTGACACGCGATGTCCGGATGCTCAAGCAAATACTGGTGTGTGGACATCTTACAATCCGATCCGATGGGAGACTAATAGCGCACCAGACTGCTATCGTCGTCAATTTGCAGGCAGCATCCCCCTTTCCGACTTCATTTCACCTCTCTTCAGCAATTTCAGCTCAACGAGTCCGTCAACAATCCAATCTGCACAGTAAGAATTCACCCCTTTTTCGATACACCCCCTTGACCAACATACCCGGTGAAGCACTGTCCTACCCCTCGATATGCCTTCTCATTGCCGCGATGCATGTCCATACAGCTGGCCATGATGTGATCACGTTTGAAATGCTGTATGACGCCTTTCGGGAGCAATTTCGCGCATCTTCGGCAGCACCCATTCAGATCAAGGGTGGGAGCATTGGGATGGCGAGATGCACCCGAGAAGTTCTCATGAGCGTATGTTCCGCAATCTTCGCCATTAGCTGTTCTCATTCGCTTTGTTTCACCCGTTTCAGGGCTTCGAGCAACTTCTGGGGGCACGTATATTTACCGGTGTTGCTGCGCCTTCGTCGAGCCTTTCCCCCGAATTTGTTCGTTATCATTGCTTGGTGGAAAGGGAAGACGTGAAACGGGCTGTAAATATGATGGGACAGACCAATCTTAAAAAGTGGCTCCACAAAGCTTCTTAAACACCACGCTGACCATTACTGGTCGACCAGACAGTTGTCACCTTCCTTAGTGTGCTTAGTACCTTGGACTGGTTAACCGAACCTATTGTATACAGAATGTGCTCGTTATAATATCCAAATACATGGGTACACCATGGCAGAATGTGTATTTGTTATCAATCACTCGTAGTCTTGCGCAACAAACACCTCGAGCTGCTCGGTAGCTAGGCGTGCAATCAAATTCAGCGAACTACGAGTCGTATAGGGATCCAACTTACCCTGCTTTGCAGCCTTGTTACGCTTGTGATCGTCCCAGGCATCGGCCTGTGAGTACAATAAGATTCACCTAAGCGAAAGAGATATCACCCTAGCTTACCGCCTTTGTCTCGAGCAACTGGGTAGCGCCAGCGGCAGCAAGGGCAGCACTGGTGATAGTCAATACCAGCTGGAAGATGGTACAAAGGGACACTTGCAGAATCTCCTTGGCCTTGGCGTGCGAATCCGGCTTGCCTGCCTTCGCGACGTGCTCCTCGTATTTCTTTGCGGCCTATGCAACGATCAATAAAATAATATACTTCTAAAGAGTCAATCGAAACCGACCTCGTAGGCAACGGCCCCAGCGAGCAGGTCGTGAGTGATGCTACCCTCGTGCCTAGACTGCACCCATGAATGTTGAGAAAACTGAAAATGGTGTTGAGGCGCAGAGACATACAAATTGAGAGTGGGAGTTAGCCTCATCAGAATCGTCGCTGAACCAACCCATGGTGAATGATAAGTAGTGATAGAAAGGTGGATAGATCAGTGAGGACGGGGAGAGTGGATAAGCTGGTTTATATACCTCTCCTGATGCCCCCTGCTAACCCAAAATAGCAGGGGGCGAAAGGTCACATGAAGGACCAAAGGTGACAAGGGGATACCACCATCGGATAAGCAAAAAAAAAAGTGCCTTGTTCCACTTAGATTGAAAACGAAAATGACACCGAGACATACGATCAGAAGAGACGATATCACTTAATCGGTCCAGGCCATGGTTGGCATAGTGGGCGGTGATGGTTAACCGGAAATTTTGCCTAGGATACGAAGCTGTGTCAGCACAGATTGTTATTCATGTGCGAGGGCACAGCTCCTCGAATGATCGATAAGAGTTGATAAGAACGATGATGGTGCCTCCAAAGATATCTGATCAATCTGTGTTTCCGGACAACGGAAGGAAGGCTCTCCGGAAGTTTCCTATGCAACAGACACTGATGGTCGTGGGGACAATGCCAAACTAGTGGCGTGTCAACGTTTCAACGTGGAGCGGTTGCGAGGTGTCTCGAGCAACGCGGGACTCGAAGAAAGAAAGGAGTGTTGAAGAGTCCTAGATTTGGATGGCACCAACCATTGTAAATGTTATGCTATCGTTTTTCATCATGATATGTGAGCGTTTACTGATCGTCCTCTATAGAGTACCTTCTCCAGCGCACCAGGTTGTTGTGGATAGAACCAGGCATACGACAATATTATCGATGGTAGGCATTATGAGTACTGTCACTACATATATAGCTCCGTCACATATATGTAGCACACGTGACCCTACCCCACAGCACGTTACGCGCCGATGGAACTTGAAGCTGTTCCGCTCAGTTGTTACATCTTCACCCCAATTCCATCGTTTCCCTTGTACATAACATATTTCTTTGTTGGATACGTTATGAAAAAAGCAATCCAAACCGACCTCTTCTCCGTCGATTACATGGATGAACCGTGAGCTTCGTACCGTTTACATCTTATTCATTTAACTGAGTTTCTTAGCCACATTGATGCATTCAAAGCCGCACTTCAGCTAGATGACCAAGATCACCTCAGTGCTGCGTCACCGAGCACACACCCGGGGACACCCACTCCTCAAAGTCCGCGCGTTAGAAAGGTCTCTGCCCTCTCTGATTTCGCTCCCGTTAACCTTAAAGTCAAAAGGTATTCATTATTTTTACTTCCCTCGAAATTTCCATCAAATCTTGAAAAGAAGGAGGAAAGGAGAAGAGTCTCCAGATCACAAGCAAGATTGGTTGTTCCTTCTTCTGAGATGGCCACTTCTGGTAAGGACAAATGTCATCCTCTCAGGCCGGTGAATAGTGTATCTAATGGGCTTTAATAGTTCATCATTTTTATCATAATCGCTGCACAGTTTGGTCTTTACATATTCACCAGACAGGTGGTCAATACCAAGGAGTGGTTGTCAGCTTGTGAGTCCACTCATAACTTGCAACGAACCTCGGTTGATCTTGCATTAGGGAGTGGCCGGAAAGGTGAACTTCGTAGACGCCTCCGTGCAGCACGCACCTACGAGGTAACTGCATACACTCTGGCATGTGAATAGTTGCTAACAGTCTCGTCCATGTCTCCACAGGAATGGAAAGAAGCCGCACTAACCTTGGACAGGTACCTGGATTTCCATGAATGGAAACAGGTCGACGAAGACCCCTTCTATGACTGGAAATTGGTCAAGAAGGTAATGATGTTGTCGGGTCTTTGCGGGAAACTCCGTCTGACCTCCAAGCAGGTTAACCGGTCGCTGAGAATTTTGAGGGAGAAGAATGATGTCCGTGGGGTACTTGGGATACTTGAAACATGCATTCGCACCAACTTTGGAGGGGAAGCATCGCCCAGGTGATGGATATCTATTTTGGACGATCGCAGCCAAGGCTAAGCCATTCCCTCTCAGGTTGTACAGTGAAGTCGGTAATTTCCAGCAAGCATTTTATAGATATTTGACACCACATTAGACCTTTCTGGGCACCAAGAACTTGATCGAATGTAAGTTGCTCTCAAGCCACTTGCCATGGCTAGTGAAATGGCTGAATTGTTCTAATCGTCAGCCTATCACGACGAGCAAGAAAAGGCTTTGCAATTCGTCCGCGAGTCCACAGAACTATCAAACGAAGAAAAGAAACGCTTTTTCAAGAGTACAAGCACGAATCTTGGTACCTCGGCGTTGTGTCTTTCTGGCGGCGCGTCGTTTGGATATTGTGCGTACATGGACCTGCTGAGGATATCTTTCTTTGACCGCTTGAATGCCTTAGATCATACTGGGGTAGTGAAGGCATTTCTGGATGCCGGCATGCTACCCCGGGTCATCGCAGGGACTTCTGCTGGTGGTCTCATCGCTGCACTTGTCTGCACAAGAACGGATGAAGAGTTGAAGGTCTTGTTAGTGCCGGAGCTAGCTTATAAAATAACGGCTTGCGAAGAACCATTCAGGGTTTGGATCAAACGCTTGTGGAAAACTGGCGCTCGGTTTGATAGTGTGACATGGGCTCGCAAGGTCCGTCGTTTTGAACTTAATAATTGCACCATTTTATCGATCTCATACTGATATCCAAAAGTGTGCGTTCTTTACGAGAGGCTCGATGACATTCCGAGAGGCATACCTGAGGACAGGCCGGATTCTGAACATATCTGTCATTCCAGCAGATCGCTATTCGTCAGTTCCATCTACCATCTCAGATTTTATATCAGTTCTTCCTGATAACCGGCATGCAGGCCGACGAAATTATTAAATTATGTGACTGCGCCAGATACCGTCATTTGGAGCGCGCTGCTTGCCTCAGCCGCCGTACCTGGGATATTGAATCCCGTGGTCCTGATGCAGAAACTGGGAGATGGCCGTCTTGTGCCGTGGAACTGGGGAAGCAAGTTCAAGGATGGGTCTTTGAGGTACCCGTCGACTTCCGATGCCTTGACGGTTCCCATCCTGACGCTTCGTCATATAGAGTGGATATACCCATTCAAGCTCTCAACCTTTACTTCAATGGTATGGCCTCGTGTCGTTTTCGGTAGAAAAAGATGGACACTGATGTCACTCTCAGTTACCCACCCTGTTGTGTCACAGGTCAACCCACACGTCCATCTATTCTTCTTCGCACCTCGGGGCTCAGCTGGGAAACCAGTGGCGCACAGAAAGGGAAAAGGTACTCGGCTCTTGATCCAGTTGACTTACAGTTATTGATATGGGCAGCAGGCTGGAGAGGCAACTTCCTATTATCCGCTGCCGAACAATGGCTCAAACTCGAGCTCACGAAAAATTTCAAGGCAAGCCTCATGTTCCATTCAATGAGTAGCGTCTGGATTCTAAAGATAGTTGGTAGGTCATTCGGGACCTTGAATTACTTCCTCACTTGTTGGGTCAGGATTGGTCTAGTGTCTTCCTCCAGCGATTTGATGGTGTTGTCACGTAGGTACTGGTGAACTCTGATCATCGTGTCTATCTCATGATTCTTTAAGAATATGGCCAAAGACTCGACTTTTGGTATGTGCTTTCGGAGTTGATTTTTGATTTGGTGCCGAATAACTGTCTAGGACTGGTTCCGTATCCTGAGTGATCCGGATCCTGCTGAACTCGAGAGAATGATGCGAATCGGAGAATTGGTCACTTGGCCGAAGGTAGGTGACTTTTCGTGAACAGAACGTTCAAACGCAACTCATGTCACCCCTCCCCCCAAGCTGCACATGATCGAGAATCGATATCGTATAGAGAAGCAGATACTACTCGGTCGACAAGCCGTGCGCAGGGCCATGCAACATGTACGGTCCAATCTGACCCCCGCTGACACAGACGATGTCCTCGCCGACGGGAGTAACCTCTCAGAACCCATAACAGGTACACACCTTCCGGTAGCCTCCACAAGTACTGAATCGCCATTGGCCATGGATACTGATGCTGAGAAGGCTTTTGTTAACAACGGCACAGCGTGGTATTTCCGGCGCGGTCGTCCTCCTGTCAGTGACGCAGCGGAGTCTGGCGCGTCAACACCCTACGAATACACAAACGCTACCGACCCCCTCCGTTCTCCTATTCTGCGTCGCAAATGGGCTTCAGATCTGCTTGACTCGCGAGGGTCTTGGGGCGAAGGTCAACCTGTCACACCAGACCCTACTCCACCAATCCCTACTCCACCAATCCCTACTCCACCAATTCATTCTCCCGCTCCACGACATGCAAACAGCTCTTCGCAACCCACCTTGTTCACTAAGCTTCAGCGCAAATCGCTCTCAGCGCTGAAGACACCGTTCTCTCCATCGCTTCGGTCTGCCAGGACAGTGGTAGGGAAAGAGCCTAGCTTGGACGGAATCGGGCCTCCCTGGAGCAGCGACAGCTCATCCGAAGAGGAGTTATCTTGATGACCACGGGCTTACTCAAGTGGCGAGCTTGTCTCCCTTTGTCGTAGGTGCAAAAGCCGAGTCGGACGGCGGAGGGCCCATGGCAGATGTGGACTCAGATTAATGGAAGGAACCGTGACGCAACTTGATTTTCAGCATGCCAACAATGTAGCTATACATTTACATTTACTTGTATCCCGTAGTCTTGCATGTTTTTCTCTGCAGTTATCTTCTCTTCACCTTTTTGATGCAGGTTGCGTTAGCATGAGGGAGCAAGGGATCTCTTGGTAGCTTTGTATGCGCTTGGTTTCTAATCGATCTCGCGAAAAGAACGATAAGCCGGTAACGTCGACCTCAAGTGGGTGACAGTTGACTACGTTCTACATGCCATCGAGTTGATCATACCTCTCTATTGTATGACTGACGGTTTCAGGGTGAGCTTCGGCCCTTCTGACCTGCTCCCGCCATCCCATTAGGTGCGCTGGTCACTGTCGTTGTTTTATTGGCCTCGTCTAACTCGCTCTCGTCCTGTCACTAAATAACACACTGATTTCAGTCACTTCTACCATGGCTGGTGTTGGGCGGCCTTTGCTGACTCATCTAACCTTCGCATGCAGCCACGAGAAACCCCTAAACGCAGCAGAGTGACTGAGTCCCAACTCAACACCAGTCACCATGTCCAGAAGGCCCTCGCCTACGCCCGAAGTCCTGGCAACAGCAGCTCTCAGGCGCAATGAAAAGTCGAGCGCAGGCGTCTCTGGCCCCGCCCAGCTGATTCAGGAGCACGAACAGCGGCAAATGTTTCGGCGTCTCATCGATCCGGGAATCTATCGACCCAATTCTAAAGAGGTTGCAATGGCCTCTCTCAAGGTGAGTTGTCGTGGTAATGATACTACGACGAAGTTCTGATTTTCGCCATTGACTCGACCCCGGCCGCGGTCCAACTCAGACTTTGTCTACCATCGCAGACAATATACTGCGTGAACCCGTGAACCCGAAATATCAACAATTCAAGCCAACCAACGATACCATCAAGCATCGCCTGATGGAGCCTAAAGGGGCTCTGGAATATGCTATTGCAGTAAGCAGCGCTCGAATTTCGGTTGACTTACATGCTTCATACTGAGTTATTTAGCTTGGATTCAGCCAAAAAGTGAGTTGAGCCACGCTGGTATATGGGCGTTCTGACGCAGGTGCTTCCCAGGTAAAGGATTTTCAACCGTACTACATGTTTAACACTCGTAAGATGGAAGACTTGCGTATGGGTGCCACCATTCTCAAGGAAGCAATCGACCTGGAGAACAAAAAGCAGGAATGCCTACAGCGGAACCAGGAAGAACAAAAAGCGGCAGCGGCGGCTGTTGCACAGAATGCACGTTTTTTTTGAAGCCTCGCTCAAGTTCGAATTATTGACTCTCAACATCAGGTAAAGTTGGCGTTTCTGGATGACCGTAAAGCAAAGCTGTTGCGCGATAAAAGGGAGCGGGAATTGCGAGTGGCCTCGAAAGCCGCTCGAGGATCTCGAAGTAGCCCTGGAGCTAGCAACGCTCCAGGCTCTCTTTCACAGGATCTTCCTTCAAGCCATAGCATGCCTGGTGTAGGACACACACTGGCAGAAGTCGAGAATGATTCCACTATGAACCTTCCCCATTATCGTGAATGATTTACCTTTTTTTCTCTCATCGCAATCTCATCCCATTTACCATCCTATACGAGTTCAGCCAGGAATATCATTGTATGCCACACTAAACAAGACAACGAAATATATATAACAAGTGGTTGTTAAGCGAAAGCGACTTTAGATTTTCCAATGGTCTCCGCAAGTTTAGGCATTAGAGGGGTTGGTGGCAGTGGTGGAAATTGGGGAAGCGTTCCTTGGATACCAAAAGATCCAGAGTTAGCTGCTACGTAGCACCGTCAGAATTTCCGTGTCGAAACTGTATCTCATCGAAGTTCTTACCAGCTGATTGCTCATATGCCCTTGCTCTTTGCAAAACCAGACTCTCCTTTCTCTGTGAGGACGACGGTGAGCGACACAGTAAATCGGAAGAGCTGGTATTGGGGAGAGGGGGGGCGACTGTGGGACGTCGGTCAACCAGCGACAGGAACCTCGCCGGGGATTGACGACCCTTAGTACGCTCCTTGTGGTCCTCGGCAGTAGGGGATCTTAGACCTGCAGTTGAGTTACGCCTCTGCACTCCGGGCATTATAGACTTGACGGCCTGTGACAATCGTGAACTAGTCGTTCGCGTAGGCGTGGAAGAGGGAGGGGCTCTAGGCATCGGTGACTCGGACACAGCCAAAGATGGTTGGGATGGAACTCCTGGACTACGAACGCGAAGAGGTGGAATCGGCGGCAAAGCGGACGGCTGCCCGAGAGGGAAAACGATGCTCTCCGGGGAACGGCCGGTAAGTGTTCCCGATCGTGAGCGCGACAGGTGAGGGGTCGAAACCTCCTGAATCGGAGGTGGCCGATGCCTTGTTTCCCGCGTTGGTGTGTCCTCCCGCCTTTTCTCCGTCAGGCATGTTAGGTCCTGCATATATCCACTTGGGGTCCACACTACTCCGTCTTGAAACACGTCATCGTGGAGTTGTAGATGCGTCTTCGTGTTTCGTGCTGGTTTTTTCTCTAGGGATCGAAAAACGGAGGCGTGTAGTTCCGCATGGGTCTTCCGTTTCCTTCGTGTTACACCGGGCAGCTGAGACCAAGTGGTCCCCCAACCACTGAAGGTCCCAGCTTGCGTCACCCCGCCCTGCCAGGTTTCCATGATTAAAGGACCAGGGTAGAGATCGAAGTCCGGGTATACCGCGGGGCCTTGGCGACGATCAGCTTATGAGATGGCTACGTTACAACACGAGACTCACAAATACACATAGTCCCATACTGTTTGCCTAGAGAGAACGGATATAGGGGCTTGAGCTGCATACACGGCGTTCAGATACACAACTTCCATTGATCAGATCTTCTTACCTTCGACAGCGCAAGGAAGCCACGAGCGCGTTCGTATCCTTCTGCATCCAGTGACCCAGGAAGGTCGGTTTGATTATTACTGATTCCGGATATGCTGGGGTAAGGTTGCACAAATGGGTACAGAGCAGGATCTGTTTACACCACGTCAGAAGGTGCAATATACGACTTGGCTGTACATACAGATGTCGATCCAGGGATATCGCGACGGTAACTTGACAAACATGTGTGTGTGGAAGGAGTCTTTGACTGTCACAGAGGGATATATGTCCTCGAGGTTACGAGGGTAAACCGCAGGGTCTAAGGGTGGTTCAGTTCCACGATACTTGCACAATACAGACGGAACGTCTTACAGAGGTCTAAAGTTGGGTATGGTGTAGGCAGTTTGACACGGACGAATCGCCATTCGGGCACTTGAGGGACGGGAAGGTGTTGTGCTGGTTTGGGTGGCTGGCTGATCTCTGCAGCGGAGGCAGGATAAGGGGTTATGAATGGATACACTGACGGATCTATGACGGACATGACAATCAGTAAAAGTTTAGCATGGCTGTGTGGCTGGCGTACATATAACAAGCCATGGGTAACTACGAGGAAGCTCGATGGATATCTCGACTTCCTCGGTCACAGTGGTGGCAGGGTAGATGTAACCTAGATTGGAGGGGTAGTAAGGAGGATTTATCAGAAGCTCAGAGCGCCGTCGTGAGTCATGGTGTCAAGACTTACAGAGGTTGAGGTTAGGATACAAAAACGGGAGTTTTGCTTGCACTTGGTCAAACTGGACGTCCGGGATTGCTTTGGTGGGTGCTATGTTTTGGATTTGCAAGTCGAGAGAAGGATAAATATGTGGGTAGACAGCGGGATCAAGGCGTTAGATGTGAGTGAACTATCTTTGCACGGCGCAGTAGCTTGACACAGGACTCACAAATATCAGGAACATGATAGCTACCTATTGTGATGAACTCGGTGGCCTGATTTACCTTTGCCCAAGCGGGGTAGAGATCAAAATGAGGGTACGCGGCTGGGTCTGAGTGTGTATAATCCGTTAAGGACAAGGAGTCGACACGTCGTAAAACCACTTACAGATGACTAACTTGGGGTATTCCGGAACGAAAACTCCAGGGCCCCCTGAGGACGATGCGAGGGTCATTTCTTGATTCGTTTCCTTGGAAAGGGGCCGACCCATCATCCATGGTTTGTGGGCCCGAGGAACCCACTCCGAATTCTCTGCGCCGTCAAGCGCCCACTGCCCAAGATCCGGAGATAGCAAACGTCCACCGCTTGCTACGTCCGAACACCATTCATCATCGAGTGGGACCGAGGTCGTTGCTGTCGAGGGCGTGAGCAGCACAGACCCTTCAACACGGCGTTCAACGTGTACGGATGGTGGGCGGTATGGAGAGTCGAGAGACTGAAGGGGTGGACTAAGCGGTCCTGCGGAAGTAAGGGACCAGGCGTAGTCCGCTAAGTCAAGCCTCAGGGATTCGTCGGCTTCCCAATTGTGATTGTTCGCTACGAGTCCAGCAAGCCCGACCTGAGCTGCAGTCTTCGCTCTCCATGCTTCTATTCGACGGCGGCCAAGGTTATATTGTCCCTTCGCACCTTCGACAGTGATGACAGCCTTGGCAAGAGGTGGATACAGATCCAAGTGAGGATATGCCGCCAGGTCTAATACCAGTCAGACAAGGACAATCTTCTAAATGTATATTTCCTTACAATTCACCAGATTTGGATAACGGGGAATCAGGTCAACGAAGTGTTGGTCTTCTATCACCTGAGACCCTACCACCACCAAAGCGGCTCCATGAATAGGGTAAATATCGAAGTGAGGGTAAACCACAGGATCTTTTTTTTTAGCGTTAGATATTAGGTTGGTCTGATCCAGCAATAAAAACATACATATGACGAGGTTCGGGTATTGCGAGGACAAACCACCCGACCGTGGCAAATGGACCGAGGTTGTGATAACATGCGTATTTTTTTGTGCGGCTGAAGTTGGCCACACTGCATGCCATGTTGTTGCGTTCTTCCACCCAAACGTAGTTCCCCAAACTGCCAGTGATGCATCAACAGCGGCACTCGCTGTACAATATGCTGGGAGTACTGATGTATTGAAGAGTAAACAAGTGGGATGATTTGAAGGCCAAGGTCAGATACTCATGTAGCGCAACTAATGTTAGGGCTCACTCGGATACCGCGACTTGGAAGCAATATGAGCTGGCATGCCCATCTTATCACCACAAAAGGGCCAGACCTGACGCCAAGTCTTGGCCGCCTTCCACCCAAAGGAATTGCCCCAGATAGCGGTCGAGTCGCCTTTCCTGTTAATATGCCCTCGCGTTGAGTTCTTGTTTGTATCATGCAACGGATAAGCTTTGAGCCAGGTCTTGGCTGTTTGCCATCCAAAAGAAGCTCCCCAAACAGCGTTTGAAGTATGTCTCCTCTGGCCATTATTTTGTGAGCATGATCAACAATGACGCAATGGCGTCACTCTTACCACTTCCCGTGCAGGATAAATGTCAAGGTAAGGATAGGTTGGCGGGTCTTCCACGATCGTCAGCGCAATGAGTCCGAATATAATTTGATATCTCACAAATGACCAAATCGGGGTACTCAGATGTAAGACCGCCTGTGTTGACCAACTTCACGCCGACTTCTTTCTGCAAGGTTGTCTCCATGATTTTCATGGCCGCAGGGTAAATACCGAAGTGAGGGTAGACAGCAGGATCTGAAGAGTCGGTGATCAGTGAGGGACACCATCCCTGTAAGTCTTGCTCACAAATGGCCACGCTGGGGTACAATGACAATGCGCTGTCCAACGGATATAACATTCCATGGAGCCCTTCTGACTGGTCTCCTTTCAGGATATTGATGGCCGGAGGATAGACGTCAAGATGCGGGTAAACAGCAGGATCTACATGGACTGGTCAGTGGGTGCAAGGGCGACGATCTCGACATCCGTACATATCGCCAAATTGGGGTAGTGCGATATCAAGCCACTCCCCCCTTTGAGCACAACAGGGACAGGCTGCGATACGGATATGTCCTCTTCAACGACGCATGATGGGCAAATGTGAGGGTGTGGGTGGACTGCAGGATCTTACGTCCAAATCAGCTTTAATCCGCCAAGACGCACAACTCTGGAACCCACATGTACACAAGCTCGGGCACTTCGGCTTTAGGTTTCCTGTTCCACGGAATTGGGCAGGTAATATTGTTGCCGTCGAGCACGGCCTAACCTCGCGCCAATTTGTTTCTCTCTGCCAGCTAAATGAACTCCCCAATGTGAGGCGAACCGAGGGCTTGGAACCTTCGGAGGAGAGTGAGGGATATATTTCAAGATGGGGGTACATAGCTGGGTCTAAACGAGTCTAGTTCAATAGATGATGCACCCCTTCACTACCACGACTACTTACAGATGACAAGGTTGGGATAATGAGGTACGAGAGCGCTGGAACCTTGGAGCTGAATCTCAATCGCGGACTTTTCTTGATTCACTGAATAGGGGTAGACATTTCGCCAGGTCATTGCAGAACGCCATCCAAACGAACTCCCCCAAACTGCATAATGCCTGGGAGCCTCGGTATCTTCAACCGTCCGCTCACCGAGGTCAGGTGAGGGGAGTCGGGAAACGCTTGACACGCCCGAGTACAAATCGTCATCGGCAGGACCCCAACTTGTCGCAGTCGTCGGGGTTAAAATCACAGATCCATTTACGCGACGGTCCAGATGCACCGAGGGAAGGCGACAAGATGAAACAGGTGATTCCAAAACAGGAGTGATGGGACCTGCGGAAGTCACTGACCAATTGTATTCGGCGAGATTTATTGCCTCGCGAGGATCATGCCGTAATGCGTATTCATCCATCGTCGCCGCCGCCGGTACGCCAGCATCCGGGGCCAGCTGATAGGCTTCCGCCATGGAGACTGGACACAACTCTGTGGTCGTTCTCCAAGAGTTCACGCGGCGCTGGAGCTCTGTTTTGGAGGTCTGAGGGACGGCAGATTGCGGGATGGGCGACAAAGGAAGGACAGTCTGCGGCATAGGAGGTAAATCGTTGAGAACCTGATGTTCCGGTATCGAATGCACAGCCTGTGCTTCCAGTCGATCCACCAAGGAGAGCTTCTTTGGTAAATGACGGAGTGTCGCTGACCGTGAGTTTGTTGCAAGCGTCTGAGACCCAGAAGCATCCCACCGTTCATCGATATGCTGCTGTTCATCTGCATTCGTAGTACGGCTGTCTTCTCGCCAGTGATGGGCTGATGAGCTGTGGGAAGGTACGACCAGCGGAAACATAGGATCTGGGTCTCGCAAAGTTCCTGAGACCCACGCGTCGAACCATCGAGCTTTGTCCAGGTCGATGTCGAATTCGATATTGCCACCAATAGGCAATTGCTGACCAGTAGTTGGTGAGCGATTCTCAAATAGATGACCAAATAGATATTGCCAAGAATCATCGGAGATGCGGGGCGTCATAGTAATGCCATTCTCGCAGATGTGAAGATAGAGGCAGAGCCCGACGGTGCTTGGGAAATTGTACTCGCGAGCAATCGCATTGAGTTGACCACTTATCTGGAAAATCATGAGTTCTCATAACAGGCGAAGATTGAATGACTCACTGAAGGAAACAATGGCATCAAGATGCCTTGAGAAAGCCGGTGACGTGGACCCATGGAGAGGACATTTCCAAGCTGCCCCTGATCAAGCGGGAAGTCAGGGGGCGGAATGACCACCACAAGGTTTCTTGGACCCCGTGCATGGCTGCGATCGCGATGGTCCC
This sequence comes from Gyrodon lividus, assembly GCA_014904945.1. Taxonomy (NCBI): domain Eukaryota; kingdom Fungi; phylum Basidiomycota; class Agaricomycetes; order Boletales; family Gyrodontaceae; genus Gyrodon; species Gyrodon lividus. Next base: position 358,836 of record MU127435.1, read on the forward strand.
TTGCGCTGGAATTTTGATACGAAAGCATAGACGTCCTACGAGGTTGAAGTCTAAGACGTGTGGGTGTGGAGCCCAAATTCCCGTCAAGCTCTGCTCCAGCACCCAGGAGCGACGATGCTCCGTGAGGAACATGAGACGAGTCTTGATCTGTTTCTAGATGATCAAGAGGAGGTACACGTCGAAGGGAGCGGATAGCAGACATCGTATGATAGGGATCACTTGCAAAGTTAAACATACTTAAGGTTGCTGGAGCAATAGATATGGTGGGAATGCACGATGGATGGGCTGTTCGTGACCACGATGCCCGCCTGCGGTGAAGCAAGTGGGCGGAAACGTCTGAATGGCTGGCCGGCGGTAAGGGTGAGACAGATGCGTAGGCGAACTTTTCAAAAGAGAAATGAATGGGTATAAGTATGCTGCGTGCAGCACGAGGCTATGAGAGGAAGGAGAAGAGCGATTCTCAGGGATCTCAGCGGTGTTTAATTGACAGGACGGCGATTGGATCACAACTGGACTGTGTACATCACCACGACGACCGCGACCAATGTTCTAAAAACACCTTTCTTTCCGTGGGGGCGGTGAGAGTTAAATCATATCTGAGGAACCGGAGATGTCCATTAGGTCCAGGTTCCAAGCTGATGAATCTGAGCAGTGGAGAGCGCGGGCACATTAACCTGTGAATTTTGATTAGTACAGCCTGCGAGGCCCCCGAGTCTGATAACCTAGGAACTGAGCGCTGAGGGTCGATGTTTGATGACCGTGTAGAACAACAACAACAACAGGACGGATGATGTGTCGTTTGTACTGCACTGGATGTAATTATCTGCTTATGTCAGGGCCATCAGGTGACCATTCTATCACATGATGTAACATCCAATACACCATGATCATCTTCACACTTATTTACAATCCATTGTACTGCAATAAAGAGTGTTGCAGTACAATGACAACCAACCAGGTTGTCTTGGTTGTACAATTTTTTAGGCTGAACTTGTTGTATTACTAGCTTGTGCAACTACTCTGACTCATTCCACGAAATTGCAATTAGAGCTGGTATTTGTCGTCTACAGGATTCCAGTTGGTAATAATTATTTTTATTGCATACATTGCAAGGACCTTACATGGCATCAGTGTCTAGTTGTTTTTAATCCGCTGATGCGTCAAGCTTCAAGACCGAGTCCTGAGTCCTTGAAGTAGTAGCAGGCAGTGTCAGTAAATTCGTGAAATGGAGGCAAAATTATCACAGCTAGCAACTCTTTCTCAAAAGGACAAGACCCCCGCCTACCTCGCTTTCGTATCAGAAACCCTGTCTCGACCAGATCAGCCGTTCCTGCCTGCTGATCTGCATGTCCTTATAGACTCGGTCACCAACCCGGACACCGTGGGCCTCGTAACAGGAAGACAAGTCATCTCAGAGCTTGTCAAGAACATCGGAGCCGGTGTTGTCACTGATCATGACATACGAAAGCGCATCATCGAAGATACTCTGGCAACTCTTCAGCCCCGTATCGCCAGTTACGAAGAACAGGTGTGCCCATTGCTACCAAGGTACCTTGAAGCGTTAACCGCAACTGCGTTAGGTGAACGCTCTTAGATTCCAACTCGCAGATCTCCTCGAAGCTGAAGAAGAATGGTCCAAAGCTGCACGTGTGCTTACGGGTATCTCCCTAGACTCTGGCTCGCGGTCAGTGGCGCTCCCAATGACAACTTCTCCGTCGAACTGAACGTTCTGTTTACTGTCAGCTCGCTACCTGACGAAGAAAAGTTCCGCGTCTACATTCGTATCGTTCGGCTACTCCTAGAAGATGAAGATTCAGTGCAAGCCGAGACCTACTATAACCGAGCAGCATCCCTATCCAATTCTACAACCGATAAAGAGACACAACTTCAGTTCAAATTATGTCAAGCAAGAATAAGCGACTACGCCCGTAAATTCCTAGAAGCTGCAATGAGGTATCACGAGCTTTCTTGGGTTGCTGAGATTGACGAGGAAGAGCGCCAGGAGATCTTGTAAGCAACTAACGCCTGTTCTACACAAGACGATCTGAATGGAAGGTCAGATCTAACGCGGTGACCTGCGCTGTCCTCGCACCTGCAGGACCCAACCGATCACGCGTCCTTGCCTCTTTATACCGGGACGAACGTTCGTCTGACCTTCCTACATACAACATCCTCTCAAAGATGTTCCTCGATCACATCCTTCGCCCGGCGGAAGTCAAGAGTTTCGAAAAGAAGCTCAGGCCACATCAACTTGCTAAAATCGCTATATCCAGCAATGACAAGCTTGCGTCCGCCGTTGACGACGATGACCCCTTAGAGCCCTCAACAAGTACGCGCAGAGGACCCTCAACGGTTCTGGATCGCGCTGTGATGGAGCATAATGTTTTGGCCAGTTCGAAAATATATAATAACATCACTTTCCGTGGTCTGGGAGCATTATTGGATTTGGCACCCAGCGCTGCTGAGACGATGGCGCGGAAAATGATCGAGCAAGGCCGATTGAAGGGCTCAATCGATCAGGTGGACAAGCTCATATGGTTCGAGGGAGGGAGGGAAGATGATGACGCCCAAGGAAAGGCAGGAGGGCTTGGTGATGTCGAACAAATTAGCGAAGCCACAGGTGCTCCTTTCACGAAGCGATGGGACATGCAAATACGAACCACGGCAGCGAATGTAAGGTCCCCACTCTATTACTTCTATCCACACTGACTTGAGTCAGGTCGAGTCGATTGTGCAGCACCTCGCAGTTAAAGGCCTTACCCACGCACCGGCAGTCGCATGAAAGGGTGTTTTATCGTCCCAAAACCACCGAGCAAAGTAATGCATACAGTCTGAGCACCCAGTGTACATTAGACAGGTTGTGGTTGAGTACCACTTTCCAATTTACGTCGCTTCTTGGCACGCTCTCGCTTGGTCTCCAGCTCGTGCCATTCGCCTTCCAATGATGACAAGCTAGGGGAGTGTGTAAGCAACACTGACCAGCGTGGTGAGCCAGTACGCACCCAACGGGCAGCTCAGGCGGCGGTAACTCCTCCTTGAAATATGGTGCATCGAGGGCTTGCACAGCGGTGACTCGTTTAGCTGGGTCATACGTCAGTAGTTGTTCTGCCAGGTCAAGAGCTGCGGGGGATAGCCATCTAGGAAAAAATATTTGGGTTACAACGCTCAATATCGAGGGACAAGAGATATCAAGAACTCACCTTTGGAACAGTTCCCTGAAATGGTCCTGGATAACCTCCTTTGGCTTCACAAGTTCGAACCAGGGCAGCTCTGTGATGCCAGGCCATCGCTCGGGCGTTGGTGTCCCAAAGATACGATAGATAACGTCGAGTTGATGAATCTCGTCGTTACCCTGGAAGATTGGTTTTTTGGTGAATAGCTCGAGCATAATGCAACTAGAGGATGTATTCAATGTACTTTTTCACGTGTTGCACGAAACAAAAGTACTCACCCAGCACTCCACATATCAACCTCCGGCCCATACACTGTCGCACCAAATAGAAGTTCAGGTGGCCTATACCACAGGGTAATCACCCGGTTGGTGTAGTCGCTGCGCCGCCGCTTCTGATAGAAACGAGCGAGACCAAAGTCGGCAAGCTTAAGTTCGCCTCTATTATTGATTAGGATGTTCGACCCTTTTATGTCTCTGTGGATCACGCCCTTGTGGTGTAGGTATGCGAGGCCAGCGAGCATTTGGCTGCAAAGTGACTTCAGGTTCGCTTCAGAGAATGAGAATTGTGTTTGGGAGAGGACACCGGTGAGATCGTGGTCCATGTACTCAAACACCATGAACACCGAACCTGTACAAAACGTGAATCCGGCTGTTGAGATGCCAGCGATAAGGCTTACCGTTGGATACCATCATTTCATAAAGGCGAACCACATTCTGATGCCGCAGCGATTGAAGAAGCTTGATCTCCCGCATAGCAGTAACAGGAAACCCGTCTCTCTCCACCTCCATGCGTATCCTCTTCAATGCGACGTGGACGTTGGTGATAGTGTTTCGGGCTTTATAGACTTTCCCAAACGTTCCCTCGCCGACCTGACTCACGATCGCATATAGCTCCTTACGAGAGGTCACACTCGGTGACGACGGTCGCGTAGCACCGTCAACCTCTGGTTCCATGAGACGGGGCTGTTGTATGGGGGTGATAATGTCACCGATTTCGTTGGTCTTTGGTGATAGTAGCACTTTCGGACCGTCATGGGTAACCGGTGAGGCTGGTCGCGGATCGATGATGACCCCTTTCGACTCGGAGGCGACTTCTTGCGAAAGTGCAGGGATGCCGCAGGGTTTTCGGATGGGCCGGAGGGAGTCTTCGTCTTGATTAGTCCTAACGTCTTCGTACGTGCGCTTGGAAGGGACTTCTGGTCGTGAGGGAAGCTCCCGGCGTATAAGTGGCACCTCTTCCTCAAGTTCTTCATCGTCACGGGGGAAGAACATCTTCACAGATGAGCTAGCAAGTCCAATGGGTCTGAAGCCTGCAGACTTGGGAAACCTTGCCCTAGTCGAACTTCCTGCATCACGTCGCGTTAGGGTCGGTGACGGCGTTGAATTGGTCTCCCGAGGCTCGGAACCCGAGGTCGGAGGTATATCGGGCGGGGGAGGCATGCGCTCGGTTGCCTGGCGTTCTAATTCTGGTGGAGGGCGTGCCTGCAAGACAGGTGAGTTCGTATACCTGGCGTTCGCTAGTAAAGCAACGTACTGGATGTTTTCCATTAACTTGAGCTTTCCCATTTCGTGCAGACTTGGGCTCTTGTTTGAGCAGATTAGATCGTTGCTGGAGACTGGTCTTAGATATTGAAAGCGAGATCTCCCTGATAGAAGTTGCAGGAGGCAGCCGGTGTTTCGGTCTTGGGCGATCACCAAGGCTTCGACTTGAGCTCCTGCTCCGGCTTCTACTGTAGGAGGACGAGGAGATACTTCTCCGCCGAGGGGGAGCTCGGCCAGTGGAACTTCGATGAGATGAAGCCGGGGATTTTGACCTGTTGCCCCCCCGGACCCTTCCTGGTGGAGTACGGCTACGAGGTCGTGGGGGGCTAGAATGATGGAGCTCTGGATGTGGAGAGAACGACCTCGAGCGTGAGCGACCCCTTGAGGATCTGTGAGAGTAGACAGAGTCGGGTGTCCTAGAACGTGACCGGGAGGGAACTCGTTTGACAGGACTGCGAGCGGGCTTAGGAGGCAGCGGATGAAACTCCCTTCTTTGCCAGCTAGACAGGAATCACTCAGGAGGTCTGTATAAAACAGAAATACACAAAACATACTTGTTCAAATTATCGTTGTCGTTGCGTCGGTCTCGGTCCCAACGTCCGTCATGTTCTCGATCCCTATCCCCTCGCTGGCGCTGTCGGTTCTGGTTATTTTTTTTCCCTTTGTTTTTGCTTTGTCCACTGCGACCGCGCTGGTTGCGGTGCCCCTGGTCCCCGCCACGGGCATGCCAACCGGGCCCAGGTTCCCAAGAGCGGTCCTCCTTGGAAAGAGGGCCATCATCTTGACTATCTAGAGGCCTCCGGTTCTGGTTGCGATCACGCTTCCGCGTTTCCCAACCATTGTCACTTTGCCATCGACGGTTTCCTTGCGAGCGAGGTTCCCTGTTTCGTTTGTCATCCCAGCCCTTGCTTCGGTCATCTTCTTGTTCCCCTCTTCGCCAATCAGGAGATGGTACACCCCATTTAGGTCCATCGTCGTGATTGTCAGACGTTCCCCAGGATTGCGACTCGTTGCGGTGCGCAGCTGAGTGGGCCTGGTCAGAATCCCTCGTCATCCTGTCCCTACTACCGCTCTGATACTGGGTCTCATGAGAGGATCGAGCCCCCCAATGATCACCATCCCTCGAATCAACGACGTCTCTGCCACCACGCTGGTGGTCATCCGACGAGGGCGGGTAAAAGCGATCTTGTGAGTCAGCATGAGACGAAGGGCCATCCCTGCTCGTATTGTACGTTGAAGTTGACCTGGATGACGATGGGATGTAGGTATCCGTTTGTTGTTGGAGTGTATGAGGGCGAGAACGGCCGTAAGCGTCTGTCTGTGCATCCTCCGCTCGTGAGACCGCCATGTGAGCCAATCCGCCGCTGCCGCCGTCGTTGCTAGCATTTTTGCCACGCTTACGTCTGGATCTGTTGTGAGAAGAGTGCATAAGCAGATACTTGTAGTGGTCTTTGCTTTGAGTTGGTGCGGAAGAGTGTGAAATGAAGAGTGAAGCAAAAAAAAAGTGACGTGTTGGCTCGAGCGAGCAAAAAAGGGTCCCCTTGTGGTTGAGGACAGGCAGATGGGGCACCTCAACGGCTGATAGCTCAAATCACACACACAGACAGCAAGAGTAGAACTGTGAACGGTAGAGACGTGGTGATGGACACAGATTTGTGAGCAACGGACACGGAGAGCACGAGAGAGGTGATCAGCAAGGGCCTTGGTTGCAGAGAGAGAACCAAACGCAAAGGACAACTTACATAACAGTGAGAAGACGACTTCAACAGAACTTTGCGAGCATACCAGTGCTTAGATTCAGCGTTTCTATGTCTTGAGCGGCCTTGACCCGGCCTTGATCGCGTGCCACGATGTGCAGGCCAGCGTAATATGTTGTAGGTGGTAGGCGAGTGTTAAATTGAAGTGCCAACGCCTATGGACCAAACACACTCTGAATTCTCAAGACCAAACTAGAGCCTGGCAAGGCGGTCAAACACCAGCCCAGAGAAATGAGCTAACTGTGCAACTGGTGGAGGTCAATTGCTAGTTGTACCTTGAGAGCGAGACTGTACATGATGTATCATAAGTTCCAAGTCGCATGTTGGCAAGCTAAGTTTGGTGACTCGGAGTCCGATCGACTCGAGCTCGTGACAAAGTAAAGGAATATTATCCCACTGCACTGAATACCAAGGTTTGCACACAGCAGAATAGAAAGAAAGATTTAGCAATCATATCATGATTAGTTGCTATTTTGTGGTTGCTCCTAATTTCATTGGTTTATGCACTGCGCAAGCTGAGCTTCTGGGTCTGGATCAACTGCGCCGCCGTTTTCAGTATTTCGCAATGCCTCCAATGCACGGTCATGTCGCATGACAAGATGAGAAAGCTGCATATAAGCCGTGTGGTTCATGCCTCTCCTTGAAGCGCGAGCGTTGCGTTCGATGATAGACATAGTATTTCGCGACCTTGAATACGCTGCCGGACCGCGGGCAGGGGCAAACAGCTGTGGTGATGCTTAAGACTCTACACTCGGGTGGATTCATATGTTTACCTTGATAGTCGTGTCGATGCCACTGACAGCAACCAAAGGCAGAGTCGGGTGTCCTTCGATGACGTTCACGACAGTGTCGTCTCCTTCAAGAACGTCGACTACTTCGCCAGACGACTTCTTCCAAGTAAAAAAGTTCCCGTCATCAGAGCCCGATGCGACGTATTCATCGTAAGGGCCAAGAAAGTTCACTAGGAATGAAAAGCCAGTTAAACACTGCACATACGAGACTTCCGACATGACTCACCATCTTTGACAGTCTCGACGTTGCAGTGTCCAGAGAACCGTATTCGCGGATAGATCACGGGTGCATGCGCATGTACATCAGCACCATAAATACCCCTTCCATCATCGCCGTTGCCGCCCACTTCCTCCTCACCCTGTTCAAGTTCGTCACTGTCGATGGGTTCGTCATCAACGTCCATCTCCGTCCTTCCGTCCTCCACAAGGTCTTCGAAGATATCACGGAGGCGATAATCGGAACTACCTTGATCCTCTTCGTCTCTTGTGTCGGTACCACGTACCTGCGATAGCGACCCAGCGATGTTTTGTTTCTGCCACTTTGCATTTGAAGGTAGGACGGACGACTTCCTGACCATTGAACCAGTACCTGGCTCGTCTCGCGTGGAGAACAGGTACACCGCATCCGAATTGAACGCTAAAGTAATTTCGCGATGTCAACAAATCCGTAAGGAATGATAGGTACCCACATAGAAGAACCTGTCGGATGCAGGATATCAGTGCAAGGTGACAGTTGGCGCGCAGATAGACGCACTTCGTGTCCATTCCATGCTGACATCCGAGCACCTGTAATGTGTTCGTACCCCTTCGCCTCTCCCGGCGCTCGAGAGTGTCTAGAAAATCGTCGAACGCATGTTGTCATATCCTCGACAGCAGGCGACATTCCCCACTCCTCCCGTAGATAACGTCCCGAGTGACGTCGATCAAAGAGATGGGCCTTTTGTCCAACGGACAATACATTGAGCTCGTCAGCTGACGTGATACTGATGTGACACTCACGAAAGGCGATTCCCCACCGACCACAAACTGATACGGTGCAAGCGGTGAGAGCGCAATCGTCGAAAGCTTATGTGGTAATTTGACTAGGGGCGCAGGACAACTACCCCTGGCACACGAGTGTGGTGTCCTGAGATCGTGTTGACGGACTTCGCCGTCCTAAGCGCGGAATATCGCTCAGCATGGAAATCTCGTTAAAACACATGTCCCTACGAACTTCGGCTACGGTCAGGAAGAAATCAGGGTTGTCTTCTGAGATGATGCGTTTGGTTCTCCTGGAATGGCAGTGCAGGATGCGAATGCATGCTTGTCGGGTAGTGTAACTCATCTCATTTCCTGTGGGCGAACGACCGACAGACTCGCCGACGTCAAACACGCGAACTTGTTTGTCGCCCGCGACGGTCGCACTGATAAATGTGGTGAGCATGCCATGATCAAATGCATGCTAACCACGGCAAGAGACTATTCACATCCGTGTAGATGATGCTAGCATTTGTGCATTGAACACGTTATCGCTGTGACCGGTGTTTATCACGGTCTGACAAGCGAAAGGGTACTCGTTCGTAGGATCAGAACTAGAATGGTCCATCCGCCACACCCGCAAACTGATGTATGTGATATCGATATCAGAAAAGAGAGACAAGGTCAGAAGAGGTAACGAAGACTAACTTTTGGTCATCGCCACTGCTGAGGAGCAACTCGCCATTATGTGCCCAGCTTAGGGCGTTCACACATCTGTTATCGACAGCCCTCACTGAGAAACTGAACAGACCTACAAAGGCAAACTCACCCTGTATGTCCATAATCCTCATTGCCGAGGGTGTTCACTCTATCCAAACACCGGGCCCATACGTTGCTGAGCTTCCGCCGCTTCCAGTTTTGGGTTATCGCTGTCGATGGCGATGCCTCACATAAGGAGCCCAGTGTGATTGACGAGGCAATATTAAGCTGATATGTCAAGTGCGAACCTTGAGGGGATTCGTCCACATTCATTGTGCAAGTTTCCTCAGTGCAAGTAAATAAGATCAATAATATGATGTTCTGATATCAAGGTCCTTGCGAGACTCGAGGCTGCTGATGTCATTCCAAGATCCACGAAATTTCCATGGCAAGGTGGTGAATGTGACCGCGATACAAATTTCACGAGAAAGCAGTATGATAAGCATGCGACAATAGAAGTAAATGCCACTCTTCCGCCTCTACACTGGTCCATCATCCAATAAATCATAGAAGCCAAGTCGCCTATACGACACTGTATCAGCAGTGGTATGCAGAACAGTACTCATGCAGCAGTGGCGAAACCGACGGCGTTCGTGCCCAAGTTGTATACCGTGAAGTAGCGCCTAAGGAATACATCGCCTAAGAGGTGAATTAATTATTATTCAAACCAGATGTAGCATCAAAATCGTACCAATGATCCAAAGGGCGCCACCACCAGGGAGATTGATATCCAAACCAGTGAAAGCAGAGATGCAAGTGCCTTGAACATTAAGGACGTAATCACTACCCTTCAACGGGTATGCCTTGCCATCAAAGTAGAATGACAAGTCGGGCAGGGAAGAGACCTTGGAGCAGTCAACTGTGTACTGGCCATTCCACGAGCGCTTTGCACCAATTTGTGTGTTAAGCATCTCCGCAACATCAGTGGGAAGGGCGATCAAAGAGGTGCCTACATAACACTTTTGAGGATGATTACCAGGTGGTGGTTAAGTGCAGAACTTACCGGTGTCAATGGCAGCACCAGTGTTTTCAAGTTCCAGAACATCATCTCCGAATGATACTTGCTGAAGCTCAACTTCCCAATATGCCTTGCGGCGAACTGGAACGTAGTGGATTTTGCCCTTGTAGGCTGAGTGGTCAATGCCACCGAATACAGCTTCACCTCCGTCCTCCTCTGATGAGCCCACACGGAAGGAGAAAAGAGGCTCATCGAGAAGACCCTGATCGAGCATGCTGTAGAAGGGTGGGACGATACCGTTGACCGAGATGGTGTTATATGCAAGACCGAGGATACCGTCGAACCTACAGCAGGTCAAAGACGACTCTGCAGCAAGAGAGGCTGACACTCACTTGCCGAAAGCAAAGGCGAGACCGGGCTCCTTGGTGGCTTCGGCGAAATCTTGATGGCGGATTGTTAGGTCACCAATGGTGAGTTTGTCCTGAGAGACATAGCCCTCCATAGAACCGGAGCCGTACTGGATGGAGAACTCGGTACCATTGGCCTTGTATGTGGACGAGCTGCTTGCTTGATACTTGGCATGCAAGAAACACGCAATAGAGTTGCAATTTGAGCTAGGAACCCAGAGGTTACTCGAACTGCAAGTGCAAGTGTGAGGGAGGAAAGCTTGAGCTAGGATATCGCCTACCCAGTGTCAAGGATGACTTTGAAGCTCTGAGGCGGCGTACCGAGGGTAATCTCGCTGTAGTACTGAGCATTCATGAAGTCTAGTGAAATTTCAGGATTGAATGCAAGGAATGAGGAAGGATGGGGGTGCTTACTTGAAAGAGGAACTTCGTGGCCTCCATTGAGCAGGTCCTCCTGCGTCCAGAAAAGGTTATCACCGTCGGGACTGGGCCGCACATTCCGACCGGCGCCACCAGCGCCCATGAGAGGGAGCTGTTGATAGGGAGCTTTGGAACCATACTTCTCAGCGAGGTAAGCGGTCTCCAAGGCGTGGCCGGGTGCTACGGAAGGAAGCTTCTGCAGTTTAAGCTTGTGGACACCTGCGGAGGCGAAAGGGAGGAGCAACAAAGTAGCGAATGCAGAGAGCAACATTGTGGGGTGAAGGAATGGCGGGGAGAGGCGCAGCATGTTCCAACACCTCTTAAATGGGGCTGACGTCTCCTTTAGGGAAGTCAAAAGCTACCAGAGGATACTTTATTAGGTATATTATTCACACGATGTTTGGAGCCTAGACATCGTCGTTGAGGCCTCGGGGTTGGCACTGGAAATGGCTTCGGGCACGCGCTCAACACGACGCACGGCAGCAACAGATTCAGCGATTACATCCCCGTCATTGTCATTAGGACATCCTCAAGATTTACCCCTCTCTACCATCGAATCTCTCATCCTCGCACAGGCCGTCTACGAGCATGGAGCTAACGCCTGGCAATCCGTATCAAAAGTCCTCTCAAAGCACCCTGCTTTGCCTCGTCCAAAATTTTTATTCTCCCCACAAGTCAACTTCGTTCTTATTCCAACATGTATAATTTACTCAGTCCACCTGCTGTATATCTAGTTCTGTCACCAAATTTATACTCGTCTCATGAATGATGCTTCACTTGAATGGTGAGAATCATACCAGTGAACCTCCCAAGTCCATGCTTGCTCAATAGATAACACTCCAGCTCAGAGGCTAACGATGTACCTCATGGTAAACACTGTCGTTTTCATCCTTTTATATCAGTTCTGACACAAGAGCAACAATAGCCCCTCTAAACCTCAGACTCGCCCAGCGTCACTACTCCGCGCGCCTTCTTCAACTACGCGACTTGATTGCTGCAGAGGAAGTCAAATTCAAGTGGGAGACCCCTCCTTTTTATCTTCACAGCTCGGTTCGCTTACCTTTGGTTTTTCAGACGTCTCGTCGCCGAAATCGATGAGATACGGAGTGGTGCTTGGGATGACAGAATCAGAGCCAAGCTCGCGTGTAAAGACGAGCCCGTCATTCACTTGGCGGAGACTCAGCTGCCGTCCATCGAACACGTCGCGGTATGCTTGCAACACGATATTCACATCTTACCGCGCATCTAAATTTCTTCCAACTTTTCTCTTAGGAGGCGCAGGAGAATACAGAACAAGGAACTGTCGCAGTTGACGATCAAGAACCTTCGAGACAGTCATCCGAAGAAGGTGATACGGAAGCCCAAGCTATTGACGAATCTGCAAAACAACTCATTGTCGACGAGTTCACTCTCGGCCCATCCATCGGCGACGAAGTCGCAAGCGGTACACCGCCTGCAGAGGATGTCGACCACCGAGTACAGGAGTCACCACCAGCTACAGACGTAACCGAGGTTCTCCATGAAGAGTCGCCGAAAGACGAGACCATGGGGGAAAACATACGAGCGTTCGACAGCCACGAGACCACTCAGATGGAGGTCGACGAATCTGCAGATCACCAAGAACGCGAACCTGCGGTCAACCAAGAGGGACAACAGCGTGACGGCATGTATACGTCCACACGTACTCAACTCCTATATTGACTCCATCGCGCCCGATAGGCAAGCGTAAGGCTTCAGACTCGGAAGGTTCCGATGAGGGTCTACGAGACAAGAAAAGGCCCCGCGAAGACTCTGCGTCAACAGACGCAGACGAACCAGGTATGCTGCGCCACCTTTTCACACTCACACACTCATTATCGTGCATGCAGGAGCCGCAGTCGGCTCCTCTTCTCGACGCCGCGGTGCAGCGAGCAACGAACCCACCTCTCACCTGCAAATTCCACCCTCTGTCCCTAACAAACGTTTCCAAACCGTAATCGGAATGCTCCACAGTCAGATATCTCAACATCGCAATGGCAACATCTTCCACAACCCTATCAAAAACTCTGAAGCGCCCGACTACCACGAGATCATCAAACGACCAATGGATCTCAAGACAATCAAGGCGAGGGTCAAGGATGGTATTATATCGAACTCGCTCGAGTTCCAGAGGGATGTGTATCTCATGTTTGCGAATGCAATGATGTATAATCGTCCAGGAAGTGATATTTACCAGATGGCAGAGGAGGTAAGCTTCAGCAACCACACTCGCTTCTGGAGCAAACCTAACGCGTCATCCCAGATGATGATAGAGAGTGAAGTACATATCAACACCTTCCGGCAAACCGAGGGGTTTGTGCGAAGCACCCGTTCTTAAGTCCTGCCCGTCCCACGCTCACTGCAATATACAAGTCTCGTTATCTGTCTCGTTGCTTGTCTATCTGTTAGTCATACAGGATGTACATGATGTGCTGATACATAGGTTGTGTTACTTTCTAGAACCAAGGATGATAGATCTCCGACATCCTCATTAGTTGAATCGGATTGGTGGCAGTCGAGATGAGGTTGGTGACCGTCTGGATCACGGGGACAGTTGGTGGTGCTGAAACCATGCCAATCTGTTGGATTGATAGCAATTAAGCCTACATACCAACATCTGTACAATGAAAGACTGTCCTCACCTGGTCACGCTCGAGCTTGCATGCCATCACTTCGGCACGCTTGACCACGCCGTCAATGTTCGCAGCACAATTGGTGCGGAAAGATATATCAAATGTCCACGGTTGGCCTCTGCCGTGCAGCCAAGTCATGACTTCGTCGCGAGCAAACAAGCAGAGCTGCTGCTCCAAACCAAACTGTGGGTTCTCGTCAACAGAGTTGCCAAGGCCCAGACAAAGAGCAGAAACTCACGTCGGGTTCTGTGAGGCAGCGACCAATGACCATAATGCCGGAGGTAAGAAGACCTTCAGTAAAGACAGGCCCAAGGAATCTCTGCATGTTTGGCGTGAATCGGAAGGGGACTGCATCATTTGATGCAAAAACAGGGGCTTGACCAGCCACGCCAGGTAACAGCTCGCTCATAGCAATCCGGCCAGTCGATCGAGACACGTGGAACCGCGACGGCGACCTGCTGGTGAGGCAGAAAACGTATGTCATGAAGCTCGTAGCAGCAACCTGCAAGGCAAACTGTTTGCGCATTCTCCACAGGTCTGCAGGACCACCCATAACGTTGAGCATGTACTGGAAGGATGGTCAAATGTTCGCCAGGTGACCCGAGACTTAGCAGGCAACCAACCTTGGCAAGCACATCGTCCGGAACGAGTTTCGTGACCACTTCGTCCATGATGTCTTTTCGGAGCGTAAAATATTCTGCCTTACCAGGCTAAAGTGGTGTGAGACAAGTAGAAGAGCTATGAGTGGATGCAACATACCGCTCTTTGGTTCGCCTGTTTGAAGTCTAAAAGGACACTCTTCACCTTTTCTCCAGAGACAATAATGGGATCCTCGCGTGTGATGCCACTCTCTTCACAGTGACGGTCATAGATATCTCCCAGTGTCACGTAAGACGAGTCGTTCTGGAGTAAGCGAAGATTTGGGCTGCAAGAGATGGCGGCCGGAATATGGAAGTTAAGGTTGCGTTTACGCGACTCTTTCTTCCTCACAAGCGCACTACCGGATCTTTGGTAACGTGTTCCAGTAAAAGTGAATAAACGCACCCATTGAATATGCGGAACACTTGCATCACTCGCTCTTCGCGACGACAATGACGGCCAGATGGAAGCTGCACAGAGAAAGAGGTCCTGGAGTGGTCATTGCCATGGACAGTGAATCGCCTCCAACAGTAGCCGTGAGACCGACAATTCTCGAATTTCGGACCAAACCTCTGGATGTGAACGAAGTTCTGGTTGCTGTCCTTGTCCTGAGACGGCAGTTGAGTGTTCCGTAGATTGTTAACGTATGCGAACTGCTCACCTCCGTATACTGGCCGGGGACCTCGATGTCATCAAACTTGCCGTATTGGAACTCAGTCAAGTAATGACTCAATAGATCAAGAGACTGAATGCGAGGTCTCGAATCAAGGTACTTCTCCTGTCGATCTCGCCAGCGCTGCAGACGGCGAATATACTCATAGTGCGTCGGCCTGCTCTTCAAAAAGTCTTCCTCGTATTCCTTCTGCTCAGAGATTTTGTTTCAGAGTGTGAATCAAGACCGTGTATATGACGTACTCTGGCGGCACCAGACAAATTAGCTGCCATCTTCGTTAGATTGCTGATTGTATGCGGGGCAAGCTGTCCGTCATCCTCAGGTGTATTCGTTCGCATCACATAGTTCTGAACAGGTTCAGTCCAATGCGGATCAGGATAGAAAGTAAGGTATACCTGGATGGCATCTTGTAGGAGCATACCTATGAGTCGGTAGATCTCTTCTTCAGGAGGAGCCTTGAACCTTTGGAGGATCTGGTCAACCATGGTCTCCATACTTAGGATAAGGAGGGGGAAAGCAGTCTTGAGTATCTGAACAACTTCATCAACATGTTCCCATCCTTGGCGGACCGTATAGGCGGGCTGGACTTCACTGGCTGGATGCTGGGCGGGTAGAGACAAGGGAGCGACAGCTGGATTGGAGCTAGAGGCATCTGCGTGTGTAGTAGTAGGTTGTGAAGTTGGTCGTTGACTTCCATTAACTTCGGCGGCAGTATTCTCTCGTTTCGCAATCTCTCCAGCGACCTCAGCAGTCGCGTCTTGCATGGTCTGGTCACCGTCCGCACGTTTGACACCATTGAGCGCAACCGCTTGACTCGCCTGCAACGCGCGAGCGGCAGACGCCGCCACCGCCGCTTGTTTTTTGACGAACGCCATGTCTTCCTTGGTTGTTCGCAGGGGGAAAAATAGGGCCTGTACAAAACTTAGCCAGAAAAGGTTCCGGGGACTGGGCTGTACTTGCCTGAGGGAATAACTTGGCGAGATTGAGTAGAATGTAGCGGGCTTGTTTGACCTCCCGCTGATTAATGGACAGACAGAGCTGGGGGATCAACGATATCCAGTACCAAAACGCAGCCTCTCCTTTATACGTATCGAATGCACGCGAGATCGTGAAGTTCCCATCGTCGACGCTGAGGAGCCAAAGAACGCGGGTGAGCAGTGGTCGACTTTTCCCGTTCTTATACTGTCCAGCAGCCTGGAGGTAGCAGCTAACAGCGTTGGCAGCGTGTGACATGTCGGTGGGGAACTCTTTGAACATGCGGTCGCTGTAACGGCCCCACTCCGCCCAGGCCTTCGCCTGCATCATGTCCATTTGCACAGCTTGCCCGAATGCATGATTGGCTTCTTCATTCCGTCCGCTCCTTGCGTGGAACATGCCCTTCAACGTGAAGAACTCTGCCTTCTGCGAATGGGAAAAGTACATGAGATTGGTGTTGTTGATCACTTCCAGACCGGCTTGGAGGTCGTTGGGTTTCTGGTAGTGACAACGCGCCTGCTCTCGAAGTTTGAGGAAGGCTTCGGAGATTTCGATGTTGGGAAGGGTGTAAATTTTGTTCAAGGAACTGAAACAGACGTCCAGGAGGTCGTGCTTTCTGGCAACATGAGCAAAACGGTTAATGATCCAGGCGGTTTCATGGTAGCCCCGATAGCCAGACGTGTTGACATTGGTGGAAGCCGCGCTGCCGCTTTGGTTGTTGTTAGAGATCAGCGGAATATAAGCCTTATTGATCGCGTTGAAGACGTTCTGACGCCATGCTACAAGGTCGCTCCAGATGCTGATACCATCCTGAAGGTTTGGCAGCCGTTCCCTCCATGCTTGGAGAACCATCTTCAGGTCGGATGACTTCTTCTCCAGGTTCTGGGCGTTTGTAGTCGAGAGAGAGCCAAAAATCTGAACAGCTTCTTGTAGTTCCACGAACTGCTGGAAGTGCTGCAGCAAGGGGACATGGGCGGCCGACAGGTGAAGGGGAAGTGCAACCCATTTCCGGAGAGATAGCTGCATTGCATCCTCAAGGATCTTGGTAAACTCTGTGTTCTTGTCCAGGGCGGCAGGAAGTTTCAGCAGAGCTATAAACGCCTCGAAAACGCGCCTGCGGGGAGTGGCAATATCAGGGAGTTGATTGATCTGGTCTTCCAAAGTTTCTCTGTGCTCCGTCCAGTCTTTAATCCTCCAGGCGCTCTCGAGCATAAGTTCCTGATTGCCTTCGCTCCTGGCCAGCTCGTGAAGCGTATCCCATTGCTGAAGCTTTTCTGCTGAGAGCATCCAATGGTCCTCCCAAAGACAATATTCCGCTTCGGAGAATGCGATTGAGCCATTCTTCGACCTCGTTTGTGCTAGCTCGTACGTGCTTGCTGCCTGCTCCCACATTCCGTGCTGCTCAAATGCGAGACCGATGTTTGTTTCAAGGTGCAGGCACCGGCGGCGCCACAGGCCGTAGAACATGTCTTCTTCCGCCAATTCTGCATACACGTCGGTCAAGGAATCGTAGATGGTGTCCCGGACGCTGGCGTCGTCATCTCGTACACATTCAAGCGACTGTTCGAGGATTTCGAGACTAACATGCCATGCGCCGTAAGTCTTTGCGAGGAACTTCACTAGGTGAGGAGGAAGCGTCATAGGTGGACTGCAAGCAAGAACACCGCTGAGCAAGGTCTGGATGACGTTTGGACGCATATCTGCTTGTTTTATGTGGTAGTCCTTGCTCAAGAGATTGATCATGTGAAGAGTCACATCGGCCTGCTCCCGCCTGGAAAGACACCTCCAAGTAGCTGAGAAAATAGAGATCCACGCGTCGTGAGCGGCGTGCGGATCGAGGAACATGAGATGTTGCATTGGACGGACGATCGAAGCAGCTTTCTGCCGAGTAGCGAGATATCCCACACCAGGCTCGGGCGTGAACTTTCGCTCTGGAACGAGCGGAATTTCTGTGTCGACGGACCCAAGAAGAAGGTGCAAAGCGAGAAAGATCCAATTCTGATCTGCTAGAGGTTCCCAACTCTGTACTCCCAAGATATATGAAAGACGATTTGAAGGGGAGCGAGGAACGCTGGCGTCCAGCAGATCCATGAAACGTTCTCTGAGAGTCGGATCTCGTGCGTGACATCCAAGCAGGAAGCATTGCTCTAAACGGGATGTCAAGTCGCTTCTCCGCAAGGAGGGCTCCGTATAAATATCGAAAATCAGCTCCAGATAATCGTGGAACAGTGGCTCTCCGCGCGACTCGAAGCCTGCCATTTTCTGGAGTACATTCACTTTGTCCTTCATTGTAGGGTAGGTCTCGTTTCTGGCCAGCGCCCATTCACGCATGACGTCAAGCATGTACCGACATAACGCTAGGCTCTTCGACTTCTCCGTGAGCGCCGTGAATGCGCCGAAGAAGGCCTTCCGCTGGTCGCCAAGATATGGGATTGTAGCCTTGCAGATTTCGATGATGGATGTGATAAGCCGTACACCATTTTCAAATCCACTCGTGCTTGGCGCTGAATTGACGTGATCTTTGGCAAGTTTGGTGAACAATCGCAAGAGCGATGCGGAGAAAGGCTGCACGCGTTCAGCAGAGACTTGCACAACCGATTTCAGCATGAGTAGTGTGCCACGCAATGCGCTAGTGTTCGCTAGACCGTCTTCGATCGCCGAATACACGAAATTGTGGAAGTCGGACATGTCATTTTGCTTCTCATCTCTGTCTGGTAGAGGGAAGAGACGCAGTAAGTGCTCGAAAATGGGATGTAGAGCGTCATGCAGTCCTGGTTCGTCTGTTACTAAGCCTTTGCGCATGAGAGACTGCAAGATGGTGGCGTTGGCAATATACCAGGAGTCGTCCTTGTCGGTTGCAACTATCTGTAGGACCTTGCCTGCGCTGAGAGCCTGGTTGAGGTGCGCCTCTGAATCCAGATCAATCTTCCATGTATCGTCAGAGAAAAACCGGAATACTTTTAGCAAAAACAGCATACCTGTTCAAGGGCCCTTGAAAAGTAGTTCAATTTTACCGTCACGTCGGACCAGCCAGATGACGCGACCATTTGTTGCAACAGGGCCAGCGCTCGAGGAACGAGAACAGATTTAACTGGTTGATCCAAGGTTGCGGTCGCCAAGCGGACAAGAAAGCTAACGATACTTTCTCGGAAAGCCAAAGGTGTGACCCAAGCGAGAGAGGGAACCTCAGAGGATTGCGTATCGGTGTCCTGCGGCTTCTGCTCCCAGTTGAAAATGACCTGTGAGATATCAATAGACAAGATGCGAGACTCCCCCGATGCTGTACCAGAAAGGCCAAGTTTGTTCAAGGAATTCACCATGTGAGGGATGAAGAGGGCGCGGACTGGGTAGAAGAGATGTGGTTGTCGAACCAGGAGTTGATAGATCATGATGATTTGCTGGAAGCCATTGCCCTCTTCTGCGAGAAGTCGCCGAGTCGTCTTCGCCCACTGAGGGTAGCCTACATCATTTGCACCTGACTTGGGAAGCGCGGGGGCAAGTATGTCCAGAGCTTGCTTAATTAATAGTTTGCCTTCTGTGTGCGGAGGGCGAAGGAGCCCTGTCCAGGCGCTCAGAATGAACTTCTGAGGGGTGTCGAATGCCTCGAAGAAACGAGCTGCGAGGAGGTACGCGGTTTGTTTGACGACAGCGTCGTCGGAAGTGATGTAATGCCAGGCGCAGCGAATGATGTCCTTCTTGACATCTTCCAACAGTTCCGGAAAACGATGCACCATGACTGTGGTCAAGTGCAAGAGCTCGATCTTGAACATATCATCGGCCTCTGCGAACGTAGTATCGTCAATCATGGGTTGCCAGATTGTCCGATGAACAGCGGTTATGAAATCCATGTCGAGCAATCCATCTTTGCTAGTCTTATCTGCTTGAATAAGGATTGTTGGCGTGACGATAAGGCGTATGAAGTACGTCTTGGTCGCCCAGGACGCAGACTGGTCTTCGAACCATATCAGGAAGCGAGCTAAGACATTTCGACGGTAGAACAGATCCTCGTTTAAAGCAACGTGACGATAGAGGAACTGGGTGAGCCGCGTAAGGTCCATAGCCAGATTACGAGTGTATATGGCAACGGCTTCAAACAAAAGGTCTACTCTGGGTGTCTTTTCCAGCGCCCTTTGGAAGATAGACAATATGGTGGACTGTCTGTGAATGGCATCCGGGACCATGACATCAGTCTGCTCGGGTTCAGATTTCCAAATCTCGATCACAGCGTCGATCATATAGTCGTTCTCTGATATCCAACTCGGCTGCAGATCTGCAAGGTCATCCAGGAGGTATAAACCAGGAAGCAACAAGGTCTGATCATTACTCTTCAAGCAATGCGCGACCAGGGACTGCGTTCGCGACGCCAACTCTCGCTCTAGGTTGGGAGCAAGTCTGGCCTGTAGGATACTTCTAAAAGTTCTGACGTGGCGCGGGAAATGTAAATGCCGTATGAAAAAGTCAAGGGCCTCCCCGGGGTAACGATCAAGGTACTTTCCAAGGGGTTCAGAGAAGGGACTCCTGCCAGAGAAGTGCATTTGCGCCTCCGTCTGGACGATGGCGTTCACGAGGTTTTCAAGGAAGATATTGGCGGCAGAGGGGAGAAGGTGGAATATATTTGCCAGGCGGACCAGTTTGGTGATGCCTTCGTTCTCGGGTAGCGGCAGGCGGGACGAGGCTTGGAGCATCTGAGGATCAGCGACGATGCGAAAGTGGTCAAGAAGTTTATGGCCGATCTCGACCTTGAAGTAGTTGATGAGCAACTCCAAAAGACGTGCTAGACCCTCAAGCCCAGAGACAGAGAGCCGCTTTGGATCCGCGAGGTTCATCAAAATCGGTCGCAAGCCGGTTTGCAGGAGCTCTTTTGGAAGACGGCTCTGATGAGTGAGAACCATGCGGAGTCCCTCATGCGCTACCTCCTTAACTTCTTGCGAAGGCGAGTAGAGTGACTTGAAATAAACGCTCGTCACTCTAGAGGGTGAGATCAGAAAGGGCTCCGGCATAAGGTCAGTTCTCACCTCTGCCGCGTTTGATGTTGCTTGGAGAAGAAATCGGTCATTGGCATGGAAGCAGTCAATAACTTGATACAAGCCACCCTGAGCTTTATTACTTCTAATCCGCCCTGGCGGAGGTTGACTCGCCCAATATTCAGGTCATCGGCATCAGCCAACGCCAATGTCTCGTGCAACAGCCTGAGAAGCTCGTCATTGAGCTCCGGAAGCGGCGGGTCAAGACTGATGCAAAACCGCACAGCGTCGATGATGCCAATTTGGATGGGGAACGAGAGCGCACGAAGTGGTTTCGTATAGATCGCGGTGAGCATGCGATCCCTGTGGGGTAAAAGGAGATCATGGGCGGATTTGCCGGTGAGTTCGACTAGTGACTCAATGCACGTTTGGACTGCCTGCCGAACCACAGGATTGGGGCTGGAAAGCTCTGAGGAGAAAATGCCAACGAGATGGACAAGTTTGGTTCGTGAGGCGATTGGAGCCTCCGTGAGTCCTTCGGTTTCCGCACTGCCCACTCGCAAGACTCTCTTGAGGACATCGACTACGTCACCGACGTCTCGAGGAAGATCATACGGTAGATCTTTCAAGATATGGAGAAGAGTGCGAACAAAGTCTACCTCACGATCCTGGATCCACTTGACTCCGAAGTCGGCAGTATAGGTCATGATTCGGATACCACTACATCCTGCACTCTTTCGCACCCACGCATCGTCGAGACATATGGCACTGAAACGACTTGCAATCTGATGGAGCATCGGAACGATATCCAGAGGGGTTACACCCTGCTCTTTGCCCATAGCGACTAGATCGCTGATTATAAGCGAAATCAAATCTTGCCCCGGTTTGGCCTCTTCTTGTTTTTCGCGCGCCAGAACCCACGGCATTGCTTCAAGGTAGGATGAAAGTAGTGGACTAGGATAGCGTTTGAGGGCGATCTCCTTGGTGGCATTCTTCCGCATCTCCATTGCGAAGACAGCCCTCGAAAGCTCGCGGATGAACTTCTGTGCGTATTCCTTCAGTTCGGGGATGTAGATGGCACCAAAGATGGCCTCCAGAGATCTGACAAA
Source organism: Gyrodon lividus (assembly GCA_014904945.1). Taxonomy (NCBI): domain Eukaryota; kingdom Fungi; phylum Basidiomycota; class Agaricomycetes; order Boletales; family Gyrodontaceae; genus Gyrodon; species Gyrodon lividus. Next base: position 380,610 of record MU127435.1, read on the forward strand.
GACCGCAGCTTGGTCTTCGTTGTGCGTGTTCTGTGATCGGCCATGAGTCAATGGTCGGACATCAATGGTAAGACTCACCTCGTGCAAGAGGGACGTGACGCATGTCTCGAGGAATGTGTATGCACATGCACGATGTGGGGGTCCGGCTCTAGCCAGTGTACGCGCTGCAAGGCCCGACATAGCATTCAACTCCACCCTCTCGCTTGTTCCCCCCAACGATAGCACGACCTTCGCAGGTGCGGAGAAAGGCTTAAACTCTAGTAATGGCTCTTTGCTCAGGAGGCGCCGGTTTCGCCCTCCAAGCTTACCGAGGATACGGATGGTCGTGTGAGCATGATGATGACTCGCCGGCAGCGGTTTTAGGTGACTGTGGAGTGCCTCCATGAGTTCTCGCAGAACCGTGCTGAGGGTAGGATCAAGGAAATCTGGAGTGAGATTGTCGATACAGAGTTCGAGTGTGCGTAAGCCTTGTGAGACTAGTTCGGGTGTCCCGCGGAGAGCGAGAGCAAGGGGGTGCATAAGATATGAGAGGTGCGGAAGGAGATGTGTGAGGCGTAGCGGTACGGTGAGACAGAGCTCGACGATCATGTCCCTGCTGTATCCGTCTGAAGCAAGGAGCTGACGGTTCAGGCTTTCTAACATCTCAGGGAGTAGTGGTAGGACCTCCTTGTACAAGAGCTCAAACCTTCCGCCACCTCCTCCTATGGCGCGGAACAGACCTCTCAGCAGATGGAAGTAATTGGTAGCCTTGGTAGCCTTAGCGGCCAGAGGAAAACAGTCCATGATCAGCTTCGCAAGATGAGATGCCAGTATCGGCTCATTGGTGGAGGGAAATGTAGTCACGGCACTGAAGGCCATCTTGAAAAGTCGGATGGTCACTACTGCCGTCTGGTCATCATATTCGCCCAGCATGTGCAGACGGTCAATCAAAAACCGGAGAACAATGGCAACCAACGTCGGCGAAACGGGCTCTCGGCTGAATAGTATTTGACAAATGTGGAGGAGGGTGGGTCGCTTTTGCGCAGCTTGAAAGAACAGCTCGATTTTGTGCGTCCACACTTCTTGAAACACGTGTAAATTCACCTCGAGAAGCACCGAGCTGAACCAGTCCATAACTTCGGTTGCTTCCCTTGGCTCAGCATCGAACAGAGCCATACACTTGATGCAACTTGTGAAGAGACGGAAGACAAGCGTTCCGTCTGGAATGGGACCGTCGCACTTCTTCAGCCCAACAAGGCAGACCCGGAATCCGTGCAAAAGCGTCCGGAATAGTAAACGGCACTCTGAGAATAATGAGCATAATTCATTTGGAAGATATGCAAGATGCGCGCACCGTGTATCACTTCCTCTGGTTTTTCTACCGCGTATACTGCAGCAGCCACTGGGCGTGCTTTCTCAACTACCAAACTCGGTGATGGCGACTCGTCTCCAGCCTTTGCTCTCTCCAAGCGCTCGAACGCATTGTCGAGCACATTTGTCATGGCGTCCACTTTGTCCACACATGTCTCGAACATGGCGCCAAGTACACGTGCAGCACCTTGCGGAGTGTCTTTGGTCGTGATATTCTCTATAAGACCAAACATCATCTTGGCAAACAACGTGTGGAGGTTATGCCCAAGATAAGGATTGTGGATAAGTGCTGAATACAACTTCGCAACCCGCGCGAGCTGGTCAGGAGAGAGCTCAGTGCGAACGTGGTGCACGAGATCAGCAATGGCAGCATATGCTGACGGCCTTCGAGACATGTGTCAGTCAAGGGCACCCGGAGTAAGAGCGTGTCCCATACCGAAGTGTCTCTCGGCTACCCACACCACTGCCAAGTAAAATTTGCTCATTGAATAGTTTATCGATCTGTGGCAGAAGAGCCTTGCGATGGGGTGTACCAATAAGGTGTCGCAACACAACCATGAGGTCCTGCAAGAATATTGGCAGTCAGCTCAGCAAAAGTTGTAAGCTTACCCACCTTGCGTGCTTGAATGCCATTAGCAGGAAGATCCTGCAAAAGTCGAACAGCAGATAAGATAAGCCGCTCGCCGAAGGAGTCGAATTGTTCTCCAAACCCGCGAATTATGTAGGCCACATACGAGACCATCTGCACACCATGAGGGCCATGATTTGACAATCAATTATTGTGGAATATACTTACCTTGATCTGTGCGTTGATGAAGTCGGCGTACGCTTGCGGGTTCTTGATGCTAGGGGCCATGCCAGCCCAGTAGGCACCCATGGCTTCGCGGTCTTCACGCGCTTTGCGCTGTGCCGGAGACTCGAGGGCCAATACTTCAAAGTTGAGGGCCAACGTTGTTTGGATCATGGTCACAACCAACGGTCGGTGACTCTGAGAGAATGTAACAACAACCATGCCCATCTCTGCCAACACTTTGAAACTACGAATGCTCGGCATGACAACATTGACGTCCAAAACGGCAGAATCCTCCGATAGTGTCTCCTCTACAAGATCCTGTATGTTGCGAAAGACATCCTGAAGTATAGCCATGAATTCAGAGACAAGTTCTTCGGTGAGAGCTCTGAATGAGCGAAGTAAATCGATGATAATTTTGCAAGAAGTGACACCATTCTCCTCGTTATCGTGTCGGAGAGTGTGAAGCATGCCACTGAGTAGGGGAAGCGCAAGAGGCCGAATGGAATCATTATAAGGGATGCGATGAAGGACCTCTAAGAGGACGCGCCGAAACTGATATTCCTGGTTGTCCTTGTTGTAGGCGGGTTCGCCTGAGCGAAGGATCTCAAGGAGGACCGGAATCATTTGTGGAAATACACGCGCTGAATCCGTATCTCGTACGGTGTCTATCATTTCTCTGAGTTCGCATGCTACTGTTTGCTTGGTCCTGAGGTCTAGAAAATGGCTGGCATGATGAATGGGATAAGAGACATGGCATGAGTCAACTCACCAATTCCAGGATCTGCAATACGCGCTGCACGGATCTCTAGGTCTGCAGCTGTACCAAGCTGCGGTATGTTGTCCATGATTGCTGTGAACAAGTTGCAGCTTACCTGCTGCAGCACGAACGGCGTCAGGACTTGACGTCGCCCGTATTCGCTGACCTGGAAAAGTTATTTGGCTCAAAGTTTGGCACATATTCACGTGAATATCACATGATCATGCTGGCTAGAATACCGGAGTTGCAAAATGGGACACACAGGCTGCAGCTGGGTGTAGATCATTCTAAGATAGATTGATGGCTCTGTATTTTAAGTCAAAAATTTCAGAGGCCGGAAGAAAATTTTGCAACTCTGACCTCTTCGCTTTAGCATATCTCTGGCAGAATCACTTCCCTTGCATTTGTTGTTCTATCAACTGGGTCCTGTTCTACACTCATTTCCCCAGAGCTCCATATTTTCCATCAGAAACTTTACACACATCTTATTTCATCTTGTTTGTCATAGTTTCATCTTATTTGGCTTGTGTGAATTGCTTAAGCCAAATAAGACACATAAGATGAAATAAGATGTGTGTAAAGTTTCTGATTGTCACATCCTGAAACTTTCCTAACCCATCCGGCCCAATTCCAACTGCCTATGATCAAATCCTGAATCCCGAGCCTTGGACTTTACCTTAGAAGATTTCTCTTTCATCAGACATTCTGAACCCCGGACTTCCCATCCTGGACTTTTGCATTCCCGTCCTGGACTTTTGTATTCCTATCTCGGCTATCTCTTGACATATGTCTCTTTCCTTTGACACTTCTTGACATCTACAGTTCCTATCGATAATTCCCTTCCCCCTTGCTTCACAATTATTGCGCCATTGCCTTCAGTCATTATTCCACCATTCTGACGCCATTCTGATTCATTCCTTACTTTCTTCCGGAAACCCGAAACTCCGATTCGTCCAACATACTTTAACATCTTTATATGTTCTGGACTCTTGTCAAGTCCAGGTTCTTTCCCGGAATTCCCGGATAGTCCGGAGTTGCGGAGGAGGCAGGGTTTTGCGGGAATTCCTGAGAGGGGTCGGAGGGGTAAGGAACTGCAGCTTCAGCTTATGTGCTGCACCCCTGTATGAGTTTGGTTCCTTAATTTAAGAGCAGAGGGTCGGAGGTTGGTCCTAAGGTCAACTTAAGGACTTAGAGGATCAGAAGGGAGAGGATCAGGAAGGAACAGGATTTAGTTGATATTCAAACTAAGGAAATATCAGAGAGTACATGCGGGTTTATATACTGAAGGGTCCGGAAGATATAAAGATGTTAAGGTACTATTGGGCGAATCAGAGTTTCGGGTTTCCGGAGGAAAGGAAGGAATGAGTCGGAATGGCATCAGAATGGTAGAATGATGACTGAAGGCAATGGCACAATAGTTGCGAAGCAAGGGGGAAGGGAATTATCGATAGGAACTGTAAATGTCAAGAAGTGTCAAAGGAGAGTGACATATGTCAAGCGATAACCGAGATAGGGATACGAAAGTCCGGGACGGGAATACGAAAGTCCGGGACGGGAATGCAGAAAGTCCGGGACGGGAATGCGGAAAGTCCGGGATGGGAAGTACGGGGTTCGGAATGTCCGATGAAAGAGAAATTGTCTAAGGTAAAGTATGAGGGCCGGGGTTCGGGATTCAGTCATAGGGGTTCGGAATTGGGCCGGATTGGTTAGGGAAGTTTCAGGATGTGACAACTCTTCAGTATATAAACCTGCTTGTACTCTCTGATATTTCCTTAGTTTGAATATCAACTAAATCCTGTTCTCTCCTGATCTGCTTCACTCTGAACCCCCTCAGTCCCTAAGTTGACCTTAGGATTGTCCTCCAACCCTCGGCTCTGAAATCAAGAAACAGAACTCGTACAGGGGCGCAGCACATAAGCTGAAGCCAAAGTTCCTTACACCTCTGACCCCCCTCAGGGATTCCTGACCATCCCTGCCATTCCACGCACTCTAGAATATCTGGGAATTCTGGGATTGAACCCGGACTTCACACTGATGTCTTTCTGTCAAGTCTGGGTTCAATCCTGGAATTCCTGGAGAGTCTGAAGCGCATGGAAAGGTGAAGGGGATCGGAGGGGCAAGGGACTTTGGCTTCAGCTTATGTGCTGCACCCCTGTATGAGTTCTGTCCCTTAATTTCAAGGCAGAAGTTTGGAAGACAATCCTAAGATCAACTTAAGGACTGAGGGAGGTTTCAGAGTGAAGCAGAGACTTCGGAGGATAGAACAGGATTTAGTCGATATTTGAACTAAGGAAATATTACAGAGTAAAGTCGGGTTTATATACTGAAGAGTCCAGAACATATAAAATTGTTAAAGTATCTTGGACAAATTGGGGTTTCGGAAGCAAAGTAAGAGGATGAATTGGAATGGTGTCAGAATGATGGAATAATAACTGAGGATGATGGCGCAATAATTATGAAGTAGGGGGAAGGGAATTATTGATAGGAACTGTAAGTGTCAAGGGATGTCAAAGGAAAGGAACATATGTCAAGAGATAGCTGAGATAGGAGCACGAAAGTCCAGGATGTGAAATATGGGGCCGGAAGTGTGCTATATGGGTAGGAAAAGTTTTGGGATGTAATAGACGGGTGACACATAGGTGTCAGATGGGCCAAGGAATGCATTCTCCATAGGTCTTAGGTGGGCCAAGGGAGGGACAACCCAACAGTCACAGACAGGCTGAGGGATGGGTGACCAGAAGTGTTGTAAATTGGAGATGTTTGGAGAACGTCAAGAATGGATTAGGTAATCAATCTACCTATGTGTGCAGATTTTTTTTGTTCTTGCACCTCAGTCTAGTGTTCTATACTCGAGACTGAGTACTTACTCTGTCGCTTGTCAGTTGGCTAAATACCTTGGAACATAAAGAAGGTCTTTGATGGGCCAAGGGAGGGGCGACCCAAGAGTCATGGATGGGCCAAGGGGTGGATGACCAGTAGGTCTCAGATTGGCCAAGCAAGGGGTGATGTCACATCCCGAAACTTCCCTAATCAATCTGGCCCAATGTCAAACCCCTATGACCAAATCCCGAATCCCGACCCTTATACTTTACCTTAGACAATTTCTCTTTCATCGGACATTCTGAACCCCGCACTTCCCGTCCCGGACTTTCTGCATTCCCGTCCCAGACTTTCGTATTCCCGTCCTAGACTTTCATATCCCTATCTCAGTTATCGCTTGACATATGTCACTCTCCTTTGACACTTCTTGACATTTACAGTTCCTATCGATAATTCCCTTCCCCCTTGCTTTGCAATTATTGTGCCATTGCCTTCAGTCATCATTCTACCATTCTGACGCCATTCTGATTCATTCCTTCCTTTCCTCCAGAAACCCGAAACTCCGATTCGTCTGATAGTACTTTAACATCTTTATATCTTCCGGACTCTTCAGTATATAAACCTGCGTGTACTCTCTGATATTTCCTTGGTTCGAATATCAACTAAATCCTGTTCCTTCCTGATCCTCTCCCTTCCAATTCTCCAAGTCCTTAAGTTGACCTTAGGACCAGCCTCTGACCCTCCACTCTTAAATTAAGGAACTGAACTCGTACAGGGGTGCAGCACATAAGCTGAAGCCGCAGTTCCTTACCCCTCCGACCCCCTTCAGGAATTCCCACAAAACCCCGCCTTCTCCGCACCTCCGGACATTCCGGGAATTCTGGGAACGAACCTGGATCTAACAGGTGACCCACAGGTGTTGGATGGGCCAAGGGCTATTTCGATAGGATTTTGTCAGTAATGGGTGGGCCCATGAAATAGTGGTGAGGGTGTACCATGGGGATGGGGTGAACTGAGGGATGAGTGATTTCATAGGTCTCTAGTGGGCCGAGATATGGGCAACCCATAAGTCTTGGGTAGGTCGATGGGTGGACAGCCCAAAGGTCTTGGGCAGCTGAGGACCAGCAGCCCGTTGGTATTGGATGCATCAAGTAATATCCCAATCTCTATTTCACAACAAATGAGCAGCCCCATTTGACTGCTTGTGATAGTAGGCCATGTGTATGAGGTGGGTTGAGGCAAGGAATCCCACCATAGTCCATTGGCATTGGCACAAACAATTTCAAATTGGCTGCCAAGTTGACAGCAGCCCCCTTGGCTGAGTGATCTACATTCCATTCAATCTCATTGGAGACTTTGTATGTCTGATATTATTGCTGAATACATGGTCAAGCGATTCCTGCACTACCTGATACTTGCATTCCTTTACTGGCTCTCTTCCAAGCTGATAGGATTGTCAATTCAATGGCAAGGGTGTATCAGAATCAAAGCAAGTGATCTCCTAGCACATAGATATCTATTAATATTGTCTCAGGGAGCTTCCCCATTGACATCCAAAGGATGGCCGAGATGTTGGGGCTGAAGGAGACTGGAACAAATTGTCACATCCTGAAACTTCCCTAACCCATCCAGCCCCATTCCAAACCCCTATGATCAAATCCCAAATCCCAGGCCTCAGACTTTACTTAGACAATTTCTCTTTTATCGGACATTCCAAACCCCGTACTTCCCGTCCCAGACTTCCGCATTCCTGTCCTGGACTTTCTGCATTCCCGTCCTGGACTTTCACATTCCCGTCCTGGACTTTCGTATTCCTATGTCGGCTATCCCTTGACATATGTCACTTTCCTTTGACACTTCTTGACATCTACAATTCCTATTGATAATTCCCTTCCCCCTTGCTTCACAATTATTGCGCCATTGCCTTCAGTCATTATTCTACCATTCTGACGCCATTCCGATTTATTCCTTACTTTCTTCTGGAAAACCAAAACTCCGATTCGTCCAACATACTTTAACATCTTTATATCTTCCGGACTCTTCAGTATATAAACCTGCTTGTACTCTCTGATATTTCCTTAGTTTGAATATCAACTAAATCCTGTTCTTTCTTGATCCACTTCACTCTGAACCTCCTCAGTCCTTAAGTTGACCTTGGGATTGATCTCTGACCCTCCGCTCCGAAATCAAGGAACAGAACTCATACAGGGGCACAGCACATAAGCTGAAGCCAAAGTTCCTTACAACTCCAACCCACCTCAGGAATTCCCACCAAACCCCACTTTCTCCGCACTCCGGACTATCTGGGAATTCCAGGAACGAACCCGGACTTAACAGTATATTCAAACTCAAACCTCTACAAGGTTGCTAACATCATATCTTATCTGCATGTCTAGAGCTATCCAGACTCGTGCCCAAACATGCAGTATGCAAAGCATTGATGCAGCTCAGTCGGAGGCAGCCTGAGAAGATGCCCTGCACTCCCTGATGACCTTGCGTTGAGGCCCCGATGTCGCCGAACAATTCTGAAGCTTTTCCACTCATCATACATCAACCTCTGCCTCTCAGCCTAGACCTCCATCTCAAATCATCTCCACCCCTACTCCCGCAGGTTGTCACCCCTCCAGGGGCACCCTGGACCCCTCTGACGATGGGAACGGTGGTGGCGACGACCCTGACCCCTCTGATGATGACAACCCCTTCGACGACAACCCCGACAATGCAATCCTGCCTAACCCTATCACGGCGCCTGCAAATGCAGTCCACCGCCTTGCTGAGTTATTGTGCCGTGACCGCAAATCTGAAAACTCCTCATCTCCGCACACAAAGGTGCGGAAACCTGACACCTTCGACGGGACTGATCCACACAAGCTGCGGGCCTTCCTGGTCCAATGCGAGCTGAACTTCCAGGATCGCCCCCGTGCATTCCAGACTGACCACGCGAAAGTCACCTTCACCCAGTCTTACCTAAAAGGTATGGCCCTTGAATGGTTCGAGCCTGACCTCCTCCAGATGGACGATCTGGACTGGACGGACAATTATCAGGAATTCGTCCTCGAGCTCCAGACCAACTTTGGCCCCCGTGACCCCGTCGGTGGTGCCAAACACCAATTCAACCACCTATCCATGAAAGACTCCCAGCAAATACGTGGTAGAATTCAATCGCCTAGCCTCCCAGGTCCAGGGTTATGGTGAGGGAGCCCTCCAACATCACTTCTACAATGGACTTCCGGATTGCATCAAAGATGAGCTTTCCCACATCAGAAAACTGCACTCCCTAGGAGAACTCCGGACTCTCTCCCAGACCATCGACGGGAAATATTGGGAATGCAAGTCCGAAGTTGCTCGTCAGATCAGACCCTCCGGAAACCAGTCCTCCACTTCCAAAAGTACTCTGACCACCTCATCTCCAAAACCCACCACTCCGTCCAACACTTCCGCGTCCTCGTCGGCAAAGTCCTCCGCCCCTACCCTGAAACCCGCATCCGACCTCTCTAGCAAACTCGGGAAGGATGAACGCCTCACCTCCAAGGAACACAAATGCCACTTTGACCTCAAGCTCTGCATGTTCTGCAGAGCCGCCGGACATGTAGCTAAGGACTGCCAGAAGTCCGCTTCCCACGCGTCCAAAGCCCATGCAGCGACAACTTTCCCTGCTCCGGAAGCCAAACCGGAGGCCTCTTCCCCTGATGCAAAAAATTAGGGTGCAGCCTTCCGGACTCCACACGGGAAGGAGGCTGCATTGAATCCCACCATGCACCTATGGAGACCTGTCTCAATGTGTCCACTCTTTATGATCCCAAGGCCCTTATGCCTCTTGTTTCTCTTTCCGACTTTTCCGAAATTTCCGCTTTTCCTGCTTTGTTAGATTGTGGTTCTACTGATTGTTTCATTGATACTACTTTCGTTGACAAGCACCATTTTCTGACATACTCTGTTCCTCCTATTTCATTGAAACTTTTTGATGGTACTTCCAATTCTACGATTATCCGTGCTGTTGACCTGTCCATTTGTTTCCCTTCCAGCTTTGTCACCTCGGATGTTACTCTGTTGGATTCATCTTGTTCCCTTGTTCTAGGAAACAACTGGCTCACCCGCTACAATCCATCAATTCACTGGGTACTGGGCAGTATTACTTTCCGAACGCCAGCTCATGACTTGCCAATGCCCCCAATGTCACCTCTGGAGATTCCAGACCCTGGTCCCCCATCTCACGCCAACACTTCTGACAAGCCGCCTCGCAAAGCTCTTCGCATCTCATTTGTCAATGCTGCTGCCTTTGTGTGCACGTGCAAACTCGATGGTTTTGAGCAGTTCAGCATTCACCTCTGTCCCCAGGACTCCAAACTCTGTTCTGTATCCCGGAACTCCGGAATTTCCGAAACCCCCGAAGAAGTTGATCTGTCCTCCGTCCCTCCGGACTATCACAATTTCCCCAATGTCTTCAGTAAGTGCAGGGCTGATACCCTTGCGCCCCACAGGGAATTCGATCTCAAGATTGACTTAGAGGAAGGTGCTTCCCCTCCTCTCAGGACTGTTTACCTGGTTTCCACTACAGAACTTGAGTCCCTCCAGGAATTCATAGACAAACACCTCAACTACAGCTTCATCCGCCAGTCCAAATCCACCCACGGCGCTCCTGTCCTCTTTGTCTGCAAGAAGGACGGATCCCTCCACCTTTGTGTCGATTTCCAAGGACTCAACAAAATCACGAAAAAAGACTGCTATCCCTTACCCCTGATCTCCGACCTCCTCAATTCCCCTAGCTGCGCCAAGGTATACACAAAAATCGACCTCTGTCACGCATACCACCTTGTCTGCATCGCTCCTGGGGATGAATGGGAAACTGCCTTCCGGACTCGCTACGGCTCGTACGAGTGGCTGGTGATGCCCTTCGGCCTCACCAATGCCCCTGCGGCCTTCCAGCGCTTCGTCAATAGCGTCTTCGCAGACCTCCTAGATGTCTGTGTTGTGGTTTACCTCGACAACATCCTCATCTATTCCAACAACATGGCTTCTCACAAAGAACATGTCCGGGAAGTCCTCCAGCATCTCTGGAAACACGGACTGTATGCCAAACCGGAGAAATGTGAGTGGCACTTGGACTCCATCAAATACCTGGGCTATCGTCTCTCCCCCCAGGGATTGACTATGTCCCCAGAGAAAGTCCAGGCAGTCTGAGATTGGCCCGAGCCCCGGAAAGTCAAGGACATTCAGTCCTTCCTCGGGTTTGCCAACTTCTATCGTCGTTTCATCTTCAATTACTCCGATATCATTGTTCCGCTCACCCGACTCACTTGGAAAAAGCCAATGGAACTTCGACAATTCCTGCCACTCCACCTTCACACAACTCAAAGACGCCTTCACCCAAGCCCCTATCCTTACTCACTGGATTCCGGACTGTCCTATCACGGTCGAAACTGACGCTTTGGACTATGCTATCGTGGGAATCCTTTTGATCTGGTGCCCAGACGAGGAATTCCGCCCTGTCACGTTCTACTCCCGCACCCTGACAGCCCCAGAACTCAACTACAACACTCATGATAAGGAGCTCCTCGCTATCCACAAAGCTTTCTGGCATTGGCATCACTATCTTGAAGGTTCTGGGACCCCTCTCGACATTGTTACCGACCACAAAAATCTGGAATATTTCTCCACCTCCAAAGTCCTGACCCGCCGGCAAGCCCACAGGTCGGAATTCCTATCCCAGTTCAACCTCGTCATCCGCTTCCGCCCCAGACACTTAGGAGCCAAGCCCAACTCCCTCACTAGACGCTGGGACGTCTACCCAAAAGAGGGGGATAAGGACTATGCTCGCGTCAATCCCCACAACCTTCATCTGGTGTTCACTCAGGAACAGCTTGCCTTGTCCCTACGAGCCACTATCCTACTTGCCCCGGTCCTCTGGGCCTTGTCCCTGCTTGACATTGAAGACGACATTCACAAGGACATCCTAGATTCCCTGTCCTCCGACCCCGTAGCTTCCCTCCATCTTTTGGACTTGTCGGACTCCCGGTGGGTTGTCAACCCCGAAGGTTTCCTGACCCTCGACAATCGCATCTTTGTCCTAGAAGCCAAGGACCTCCGTCTTTGCATTCTCCGATACAAGCATGACCACCCCCTATCCAGACATTTCGGGCAGAACAGGACATTAGAGCTCGTCTGCTGGGAATACACTTGGCCAGGACTCCGCACATTTGTCAAGGACTATGTCAGTTCCTGCACTTCCTGTGCCCAAGCTAAAACTCCGAGACACTGCCCCTATGGAATGCTCAAGCAGCTCCCAATCCCCAAAAAGCCCTGGAACACCATTTCCATGGACTTCATTGAGCAACTTCTGTCTTCCGGCGGATATACCGCAATTCTCATGGTCATCAACTGCCTTTCCAAACAATCCTTATTCATTCCCACTCATGACACTATCGACTCTCCAAGCCTCGCAAAACAATTCCTACTCCACATGTTTTCCAAGCATGGAGTTCCCTTCCATATCACCTCCGACCGGGGTTCCGAGTTTGTCTCCCATTTCTTCCGTTCCCTCAGGAAAGCCCTCGACATCCAACTTCACTTCACTTCGGGATATCATCCCGAAGGCGACGGGCAAATGGAACAGGCAAACCAGACCCTCAAGCAGTATTTCCAAATCTACTGCAACTACCAACAGGACAATTGGTCGGAATTCACTTACAATAATGCCCCTAGCGCTACCACAGGAGTATCCCCATTCTTTGCTAACAAAGGCTACCATCCCAACATCTTGGTCTACCCCGAAAGGGATTTGACCTCATCCTGTGCCTGCAAATACGCAGTCGACCTACAAGAACTCCACAAATTCCTACAGATGGAAATGGCCCGTGCTCAGCAACACTACCAAGGACCCGCGGATTCCCGACGACTTCTGGATCGGAGACCAAGCGTTCATCAAGGCGAAGTACTTCCGCTCCACTCGCCCTTCCAAGAAACTCTCGGAAAAGAACCTCGGCCCCTATCACATCATCGCTCAAGCCAGACCCCTGTCCTTCACCCTCCAACTTCCGGACTCCATGTGCACCGTCCATCCTGTCTTCCATGTCTCTCAGTTGGAACCCACAACTCTGAACATCATCCCGAATTGGGTCCAACCCCCACCTCCCCCAGTTGAAGTTGATGGAGAACCCGAATATGAAATCTCTGAAGTCCTAGACTCCAAAATCGACCGGCAACACAGGAATTGCCAACTCCTGTACCTGGTAAAGTGGGTGGGTTACAAAGGGACTGATGAAGAAACTTCCTGGATCCTCGCGACCAAGCTCGCTCACGCATCAGAACTTCTCTCGGACTTTCACTCTGCATATCCCAGAAAGTCTGGACCCCTTAATTCACTCAGATGAGGGCAGAAACACGATTTTCGATTTGCCTAAACAAAACTACGCTAATTGTACCGGAGGAGACTGATGGGACACATTATACTACTTCTGCATCCCCATCTCCATCTTCCTCACCCCCCTCCTCACCCTCACCCTCCTCCTCATCCCTATCCTCCCCATCTGTCCCCTGACCTCCCTCTCCATCATCCCTTTCCTTTCCCTTCCACTCTGGTGCCCCCCAGCCTTCTCCGGATTCCCTGAACCGGGACCCCCGAGACACCAGGAAAGCCACCAGGCCATCCAACAGTACCTGCCAGATCCCCAACAGCTGGGCCACGACGGCCCCCTGATAGGCCTTGTTGACCCGCCTCTGGGCCTTGTAAGACTCCATCAGGGCCCCGAGTGTGTCCCGACGCTCTTCTTCATCCTCCTCATCCTCCCCTTCGCTCTCCTCCTGGGCCGCCAGACTCTTCTGCCTCTGCCTCTTCTGGTCCTTCCCCCCGCGTGGCGACGCCACTTCCATGGCTGCCCGCTTCCCCGCTCCGGCCTCCTGGCACGATGAGTGCGCCTGCGCGCACCTCGTGCAGGTCTGTGACCGCCTGGTCTTTGGGCCCGGACACACCACTCCCACCCTCACGCAGGCCATGCAAGGAGTATTGGCCCCGGGGAGCCAACCCCGGGCCTTCCTGCACTCACCTGCGACGGCCCCACCTCGGACCCCTTCATAGACCCGCTTGCCCCATGCCTCTGTGACTCCTGTGACCCCTGCCACAATCTCTTGGCCGCAACCTCCGCACCTCCTCCTCGAGTTTCCGCCTTGCATCTTTGTGCTTTTCCGCCTCCCACCGGGCCTTCTTCTCCCTGGCCTCCTGAATCCTGCGGGTGGACTCCTGTGCGCGTTCTTCCTCCTCTTGCTGACACGGGTGATTTCGTCATCGGATTGCAAGTGAGTAGACATGGTAGATGGTGGAACTAAACAACAGGCAGTCAATGGTCGCAAGGCACCTCAGATCGATCCCTGCTTTTCAAACTCCGCCATACTTCTATTTCCTATCACGGACTCCTATCCAGGCACTCAAGGGTTTGTGCCTAAGAGGGGGATACTGTCACATCCTGAAACTTCCCTAACCCATCCAGCCCAATTCCAAACCCCTATGATCAAATCCTGAATCCCAAGCCTTGGACTTTACCTTAGACAATTTCTCTTTCATCAGACAATCCGAACCCCATACGTCCCATCCTGGACTTTCCGCATTCTTGTCCCAGACTTCCGTATTCCCGTCCCAGACTTTCATATTCCTATCTCGGTTATCTCTTGACATATGTCACTTTCCTTTGACACTTCTTGACACTTACAGTTGCTATCAATAATTCCCTTCCCCCTTGCTTCGCAATTATTGCGCCATTGCCTTCAGTCATTATTCTACCATTCTGATGCCATTCTGATTCATTCCTTCCTTTCTTCCGGAAACCCGAAACTCCGATTCGTCCAACATACTTTAACATCTTTATATCTTCCGGACTCTTCAGTATATAAACCCGCGTGTACTCTCTGATATTTCCTTAGTTTGAATATCAACTAAATCCTGTTCTCTCCTGATCTGCTTCACTCTGAACCCCCTCAGTCCTTAAGTTGATCTTGGGAGTGGGATTGATCTCCAACCCTCTGCTCCGAAATCAAGGAACAGAACTCGTACAGGGGTGCAGCACATAAGCTGAAGCCAAAGTTCCTTACAACTCTGACCCACCTCAGGAATTCCCACCAAACCCCGCTTTCTCCGCACTCTGGACTATCTGGGAATTCTGGGAATGAACCCAGACTTAACACACATCCCAAAACTTTCCTAACCCATCCGGCCCAATTCTGGCCCCCTATGATCAAATCCCAAATCCAAAGCCTCAGACTTTACCTTAGAAGATTTCTCCTTCATTGGATATTCTGAAGCCCATATTTCCTGTCCCGGACTTTCGCATTCCTGTCCCGGACTTTCATATTCCTATCTTGGCTATCTCTTGACATATGTCTCTTTCCTTTAACATTTCTTGACATCTGCAGTTCCTATCGATAATTCCCTTTCCCCCTGCTTCACAATTATTGCGCCATTGCCCTCAGTTATTATTCCACCATTCTGATGCCATTCCAATTCATCCCCTATTTGTTCTGGAAACCCGAAACTCTGATTCCTCAAACACACAAGAACAGCTCAAAATGAACCGGACACTTCACAAGAGAAAACCGCATGTACTCGATAATAAAACCAAAGAAAGAACAGAAACTAAAACCCAGTCTATACACCAAAGACTCCACAACACACAAAAACCCAAAACAATCCTGAACGAATCAGAGTTTCAGGTTTCCAGAACAAATAGGGGATGAATTGGAATGGCATCAGAATGGTGGAATAATAACTGAGGGCAATGGCGCAATAATTGTGAAGCAGGGGGAAAGGGAATTATCGATAGGAACTGCAGATGTCAAGAAATGTTAAAGGAAAGAGACATATGTCAAGAGATAGCCAAGATAGGAATACGAAAGTCCGGGATGGGAATGTGGAAGTCCGGGACAGGGAATGCGGGGTTTGGAATATCTGATGAAGGAGAAATCTTCGAAGTTAAAGTCTGAGGCTCGGGATTTGATCATAGGGGGCCGGAATTGGGCCAGATGGGTTGGGAAAGTTTCGGGATGTGACAGTATCCCCCTCTTAGGCACAAACCCTTGAGTGCCTGGATAGGAGTCCATAATGGGAAATAGAAGTATGGCGGAGTTTGAAAATTGGGGATCGATCTGAGGTACTTGCAATCCAATGATGAAATCACCCGTCTCCAGCAGGAGGAGGAAGAACGCGTGCAGGAGTCTGCCCGGAAAATTCAGGAGGCAAAGGAGAAGAAGGCCTGGTGGGAGGCGGAGAAGTGCAAGGAGGCGAGGCAGAAGCTCAAGGAGGAGGCGCAGAGGAAAGCAGAGGAGGACAAGAGGAGGAAGAAGGCAGAGGCAGAGGTCGCAAGGAGGATGGTGAGGGTGAGGAGGGGGGTGAGGAAGATGGAGATGGGGATGCAGAAGTAGTATAATGTGTCCCATCAGTCTCCTCCTGTACAATTAGCATAGTTTTGTTTAGGCGAATCGAAAATTGTGTTTCCGCCCTCATCCGAGTGAATTAAGGGGTCCAGACTTTCTGGGATATGCAGAGTGAAAGTCCGAAAGAAGTTCTGATGTGTGAGCGAGCTTGATTGCGAGGATCCAGGAAGTTTCTTCATCAGTCCCTTCGTAACCCACCCACTTTACCAGGTACAGGAGTTGGCAATTCCTGTGTTGCCGGTCGATTTTGGAGTCTAGGACTTCAGAGATTTCATATTCAGGTTCTCCATCAACTTCAACTGGGGGAGGTGGGGGTTGGACCCAATTCGGGATGATGTTCAGAGTTGTGGGTTCCAACTGAGAGACATGGAAGACAGGATGGACGGTGCACATGGAGTCCGGAAGTTGGAGGGTGAAGGACAGGGGTCTGGCTTGAGCGATGATGTGATAGGGGCCGAGGTTCTTTTCTGAGAGTTTCTTGGAAGGGCGAGTGAAGCGGAAGTACTTCACCTTGACGAACAGTTGGTCTCTGATCTGGAAGTCCAGTGTGGGGAGTTGTTGGGAATCTGCAGGTCCTTGGTAGCGTTGTTGCACGTGGGCCATTTCCGTGCGTAGGAGTTCCTGTAGGTCGACTGCATATTCACGAGCACAGGATGAGGTCAAATCCCTTTTGGGGTAGACCATGACGTTGGGATGATAGCCTTTGTTAGCAAAGAACGGGGATACTCCTGTGGTAGCGCTAGGGGCATTGTTGTATGCAAATTCTGCGGGGGGTAGGAGTTCCGACCAATTGTCCTGTTGGTAGTTGCAGTAGATTCTGAGGTACTGCTCGAGGGTCTGGTTTGCTTGTTCCGTTTGCCTGTTGCCTTCAGGACGATATCCTGAGGTGAAGTGAAGGCGGATGTTGAGGGCTTTCCCAAGGGAACAGAAGAAATGGGAGACAAACTTGGAACCCCAATCGGAAGTGATGTGGGAGGGAACTCCATGCTTGGAAAACACATGGAGCAGGAATAATTTCGCAAGGCTCGGAGAGTCGATAGTGTCATGAGTGGGAATGAATATGGATTGTTTGGAAAGGTGGTTGATGACTATGAGGATTGTGGTGTATCCGCTGGAA
This sequence comes from Gyrodon lividus, assembly GCA_014904945.1. Taxonomy (NCBI): domain Eukaryota; kingdom Fungi; phylum Basidiomycota; class Agaricomycetes; order Boletales; family Gyrodontaceae; genus Gyrodon; species Gyrodon lividus. The sequence continues at coordinate 397,866 of MU127435.1, forward strand.
GAGGGAAGTTGCTCAATGAAGTCCATGGAAATGGAGTTCCAGGGCTTTTTGGGGATTGGAAGCTGCTTGAGCATCCTGTAGGGGCAGTGTCTAGGAGTTTTAGCTCAGGCGCAGGAAGTGCAGGAACTGACATAATTTTTGACAAAGGTGCAGAGTCCTGGCCAAGTGTATTCCCGACAGACAAGTTTTAATGTCCTGTTTTGCCTGAAATGTCCAGATAGGGGGTGGTCATGCTTGTATCAGAGAATGCAAAGACGGAGGTCCTTAGCTTCCAGGACGAAGATGCAATTGTTGAGTGTCAGGAAACCGTCGGGGTTGACAGCCCACCGGGAGTCTGACGAGTCCAAAAGATGGGGGGAAGTTATGGGGTCGGAGGACAGGGATTCTAGGATGTCCTTCTGGATGTCTTCAATGTCAAGCAGGGACAAGGCCCGGAGGACCGGGGCTAGTAGGATAGTGGCTCGTAGAGACAAGGTGAGCTGTTCCTGAGTGAACACTGGGCAGAGGTTATGGGGATTGACATGAGCATAGTCCTTATCCCCCTCTTTGGGATAGATGTCCCAGCGTCTAGTGAGGGAGTCGGGCTTATCTCCTAAGCATCTGGGGCAGAAGTGGATGACAAGGTTGAATTGGGACAAGAATTCTGACCAGCAGGCTTGCTGGCAGGTCAGGACTTTGGAGGTGGAGAAATATTCCAGATTTTTGTGGTCGGTAACAATGTCGATAGGGGTGCCAGAACCTTCAAGGTAATGATGCCAATGCCGGAAGGCTTCATGGATAGCGAGGAGTTCCTTATCATGGGTGTTGTAGTTGAGTTCTGGGGCCATCAGGGTATGGGAGTAGAACACGATGGGGCAGAATTCCTTGTCCAGGCAATGGATGGAGAGGATTACCACAATAGCATAGTCCGAAGTGTCGGTTTCAACCATGATAGGACAGTCCGGAATCCAGTGAGTAAGGATAGGGGCTCGGGTGAAGGCGTCTTTGAGCTGGGTGAAGGCGGAGCAGCAGGAATCATTGAAGTTCCAGGGGGCATTTTTCCGAGTGAGTCGGGTAAGCGGGACAATGATATCAGAGTAGTTGAAGATGAAGCAACAATAGAAGTTGGTGACCCCAAGGAAGGACTGAATATCCTTGACTTTCCAGGGTTTGGGCCAATCTCGGACCACCTGGACTTTTTCCAGGGACATGGTCAATCCCTGGGGGGAGAGACAGTAGCCCAGGTATTTGACGGAGTCCAAATGCCACTCATATTTGTCTGGTTTGGCATGAGATCCGTGTTTCCGGAGATGTCAGAGAACTTCCTGGACATGTTCCTTGTGAGAAGCCATGTTGTTGGAATAAATGAGGATGTTGTTGAGGTAGACCATGACACAGATGTCTAGGAGGTCCGTGAAGACACTATTGACAAAGTGCTGAAAGGCCACAGGGGCATTGGTGAGCCCGAAGGGCATCACCAGCCACTCATATGAGCCATAGCGCATCCAGAAGGCGGTTTTCCATTCATCCCCGGGGGCCATGCAGACAAGGTGGTAGGCGTGATGGAGGTCAATTTTGGTGTACACCTTAGTGCGGCTAGGGGAATTGAGGAGGTCAGAGATCAGGGATAGGGGATAGCAATCTTTTTTCATGATTTTGTTGAGTCCTCAGAAATTGACACAGAGGCACAGGGATCTGTCCTTCTTGCGGACAAAGAGGACAGGAGCGCTGTGAGCAGAGTTAGACTCGCGGATGAAGCTGTAGTTGAGGTGTTTGTCTATGAATTCCCGGAGGGACTCAAGTTCTGTAGTGGAAACCAGGTAAACAGTTCCGAGAGGAGGGGAAGCACCTTCCTCTAAGTCAATCTTGAGGTTGAATTCCCTGTGGGGCGCAAGGGTGTCAGCCTTGCACTTACTGAAGACATCAGGGAAACCATGATAGTCTGGAGGGACGGAGGTCAGATCAACTTCTTTGGGAGTTTCAGAAGTGCTGGGGTCACGGGGTATGGAATGGAGTTTGGAGTCCTGGGGACAGAGGTGAATGCTGAACTGCTCGGAGCCATTGAGTTTGCACGTGTGGACAAAGGCAGCAGCATTGACAAACAAGATGCAAGGAGCTTCACGAGGCAGCTTGTTGGGAGTGTCAGAGTGAGATAGGGGAACGGAGTCTGGAATCTCCGGAGGTGACATTGGGGTTGTTGGCAAGTCTTGAGCTGAAGTTCAGAAAGTAATACTGCCCAATACCCAGTCAATCAATGGATTGTAGCGGGTGAGCCAGTTGTGTCCTAGAACAAGGGAACAAGATGAATCCAACGGAGTAACATAAAATGTATTGGAGGTGACAAAGCTGGAAGGGAAACAAACGGAAAGGTCAACAACACGGGCAATCATAGAATTGGAAGTACCATCAAAAAGTTTCAATGGAATAGGAGGAACGGAATATGTCGGAAAATGATGCTTGTTAACGAAAGTAGTATCAATGAAACAATCAGTAGAACCACAATCTATTAGAGCGGGAAAAGCGGAAATTTTGGAAAAGTCAGGAAAAGAAACAAGTGGCATAAGGGCCTTGGGATCATAAAGAGCGGACACATTGAGACAGGTCTCCATAGGTGCATGGTGGGATTCAATGCAGCCTCCTTCCCATGCAGAGTCTGGAAGGTTGTGCCCTAATTTTTTGCCTCAGGGCTAGAGGCCTCCGGTTTGGCTTCCGGAGCAGGGGAGGTTTTGGTTGTGCAGGCCCTTGGATGCATGGGAAGTGGACTTCTGGCAATCCTTGGCCATATGTCTGGCAGCTCTGTAGAACATGCAGAGCTTGAGGTCAAAGCGACGTTTGCGTTCCTCAGAGGTGAGGCCTCCGTCCTTCCTGAGTTTGCTGGAAAGGTCTGATGGGGGTTTTGGGATAGGGGCGGAAGATTTCCCCTTAGAGGGTGACAAGGACACAGCGGGGTTGGACGAAGTTGTGGGAGTACTTTTGGATGTGGAAGACTGGTTTCCAGTGGGTCTGATTTGGAGAGTGACTTCAGACTTGCATTCCCAGTCCGGGTTCAATCCCCAAATTCCTAGATAGTCTGGAGCGCACAGAACGGTGGAGTCGATTGGGAATCTCTCAGGGGGGTTGGAGGGGCAAGGAACTTTGGCTTCAGCTTATGTGCTGCACCCCTGTATGAGTTCTGTTCCTTAAGAATTGGGCCAGATGGGTTTAGAAAGTTTCGGGATGTGACAGGTGGCCATGGCCTGGGAGCAGGGTAAGATCGGAAAAAGCCTACTAAACCAACACCTACCACTTCCGATGGTAGATTTCTCCTTCGTTGATTGGGGTTGAAGGAGTCAGATTGTAAGGCCTGTCAGATAAATTCAAATATCAGGCCAATGTACTCCAGCATGTCCTGCAAACCTTGTTGGGTTGGGGTGTAGGATGATTGTGGCATTGTGAATGTGATGGGCAAGTAAGAGGTTTAGGTTTGGGGTTTTATATTGCAAAGATGAACTGGAAACAATATACAGCACAATAACCCGACAGTTCATTGGAAATCTGGCTTCTGCTAATTTTGTAACAATTCCTTACAATGATCCCAAAGTCTCTCAAAATCGGCTTGAGTCCTGGCTGCATAGCAAGCATGTCCCACCTGGCCTTGCCTCTCAGAGGCCTGCAATAGAGCACCCCATGACCTTGCCTTATAATCGAAGAAGTTACTTGTCCATTGCCCTTCTGCTCTGAGGAGCTCTACTTCCTCTTCCCATCAGTCCTTGAGAGCCTTTGCTCTGAGCCAATGACCCTGATAAACTGAAGTACCCGAAAGTGTTAACTCAGTCCATGAGCAACCAAACATTAAGTTTGAAACATACATTCAGACATCCAGTCATTCAGTTCCAAATCCCTTTGCACATCCATGGTCCAGAACCATGCCAAGATGGAGTCCTGATTGCCCCAGGCATTTGGGTCAGATGTGGTGGTACTGACCTTGAGGTGCTTGGGATCAAGTGGCCTATACCAGATCAGAGTGTCTTTGTTGGCTTCCAATGATATCATGGTTTGTCAGCATGCCCTATAGGTGGCAGCATGCCTTTTCACAGTTAGCTCTATGGCATTGATCTTGCCCCATGCCTGAGTTGTGTGGGTCTGGCCACTGGCATGCTGAAGCTCGGTCCGGAAGAGAATCAACTTCTCAGCCAATGCCATCCTCAGGTGATGCAGGCAGTCATTGGCTTGACCTTTTCTGAGTTCTAGTTCTTCATCTGCCAAACAATCTATACCCAAGTCCTTGCAAGCCTGTCTGGTTGGCCAGACCGATTTAGGCATGCTGTACCTTTCTCCTTTTTGAAAGTCTATGACATATGTTCCTTTCCTTTGACATTCCTTGACATTCACAGTTCCTATCAATAATTCCCTTTCCCCTTGCTTTACAATTTTTGTGCCATCACCCTCAGTTATTATTCCATCATTCTGATGCCATTCTGATTTGTCCTCTTACTTTGTTCCAGAAACCCAAAACCCTGATTCGTCTGAAATACTTTAACAGTTTTATATCTTCCAGACTCTTCAGTATATAAACCCAACTTTACTCTGTAGTATTTCTTTAGTTTGAATATAAACTAAATCCTGTTCTATCCTCCAAAGTCTTTGCTTCACTCTGAAAACCTCTATCAGTCCTTAAGTTGATCTTAGGATTGTCCTCTGAACTTCTGCCTTAAAATTAAGGGACAGAACTCTTACAGGGGCACAGCACATAAGCTGAAGCCAAAGTCCCTTGCCCCTCCAACCCCCCCCCCCTCAGGAATTCCCGACCCCTTCACCTTTCCGTGCGCTCTGGACTCTCCGGGAATTCTGGGATTGAACCCAGACTTGACAGTCCCACATTCCACATTGTCCCAAAGGAAGTCATTCAGTACCTGGAAGGTGAAGACTGTGCTCAGGCAAGAAGTGCTGGCAGGAAATAGACCTGCACCAAGTAGCTGGATGTGAGGATCTGGACTGCCTGGACAATTGCAGTATGCTAGGTCACAATAGTGCACCCCTGAGGTGTCCACCACCAGGGCACCAGGAGATTCTGGAACCCGAAGGTGAGGTGGCTGAGCTGCTGGGTGGGAACCCTCCCATTCCTCATCAGGCACATCCTGAGGCACTTCCCTGACTCCAGATGGGCACACCCCTCCATCATGTGCCAGATGTAGAGTCAATCTGACCTATAGACATCACTTTGATCAAGCAGAGGCATTTCAGTATAAGTATCAGGAAACATACCAGCTGAAGAGAAGATTGCTGGAAGTAAGTTCCAGTCCATTGCTCTACCCAATGAAAGGGGTGAGCCCTATGGTTCTCTCTACAACAGGAAGTACAGAAGAGGGGCCTTCTGAAACAATCTAAACATCTATAGGTACCATCTCTGAGACAATGAGAACACTTCCAAGGATTGGGTGGTCCCTCCAGCTATAACAAGATATCAAGATACAGTTTTTTGTGATCTTTCCATTCCCTGAGGAAGTCATTTTGTGTCTGGAATAGCTGACTTTCCAAAGAGCATATTGCAAGAACAAATGAGAGTCTTACCTTGCTAGGAAATTTCAATGGCTCTGGCATGTTATAGAAATCACCTGGGTCATATGTTTGAAAGTCATGGCCAGTGGATGGGGTATTTCTTGGGGACCTCTTCCTTGGCCTTTTCTTGTCTGGAGTGACTTTCACCAATTTAGTCTTTGGACCTTGGGTGGTTTGTATGGTCTTCCACCAAACCTCCACTACAGGACTATGAGCATCTACAGAAACATACTTTGCCTTTGGCATGGCTAGACAACAGGAGGACAGGATCTCAACACAATTCTCTGACCAGGCAGCACACCTTCCAGTAGCCAACTGATCACCTTGTCTCCTCTAAGTTGTGTGTCATTTAAGGTGCATGTCAGATATCAAAGTTTGATGGCATCCATGTTATGTAAATTACTAGATAAGGCATGTCGGAACCCACACAAGGGTAGTGATCAGGGCGGACACCACCTAAATTGCCAAATGGGGAGGGGAGGTGTCTATAATAAGATGAATCAAGGGGCATTACAGCATGAAGGAAGATTGATCAAGAGATTCCAAAGGTTGGCAATGTCAGCAATCAAGGATTTGGGTAGAGACTGACGACACACTACCAACTCTCAAAACACACCCTTCGAACAAAATAAATATCGCTGGACATCATACCTTGTGAACCATCTAGTAGAGCTAGCAGTGTATCTATTGGGACCAAGGCTTCCCAGAAGCTGTCAGAGGAGGAAATAGATATCCTCAAATCTCATTTGGAAGCATGGAAGAACAAGAGGAACAGACCTGGAGTGTATAGGGCAGTGCATAAGGAAGTGAAGAAGTTGGACATGGTGGAAAGAATGAACATAGAGGAATGGGATGGCTGGAAGGAGGTGAGTCCTATATGTCATGTGGGATTTTCAGCTGATGTTTTTGTTTCAGAAAAGATGTACAAGAACTGGCTTTACAACCATGGCCGAAAAAAAACTACCAAACCTATGGTAAAGTATGGAAAGAGTTTCACTGCTAGGAATGTGATAAAGATACAGAAGAGGATGGAAATTCAAAAGATTATAGAGGAAGACAATGGGTTGAAACCTGGGGACAGAGAGATGATAGCTCAGTATCAATAGGCTGTGAACAAGGTGATGGAAAGTCTCACCAAAGAGGACTCAAAAAAGGCCAAAGCCAAAGCCAAAGAATGGAGGAAAGAAAGACCACCTCCAGAGGTACAGGCAAGGTAAGGGTTGAAGCTCTGGATGGAGACCAACTGCTAACATCCTACTGTAGAACAGCCTTACAGAAAGGGGAGAAATATGTGAGGGAGTATGCAGAGGAGGTGTGGAAGAGATGTGGGATGAGAGTAGCCATCCTGGCTGCCTGGAAAGACGAAGCTGGACAGATCATGACCACTCAGTAAGTAACCGAGCTTGAAATCCACAAGCAGAAGGTGTATTTAGAATGCTAACCAGGCAATAGATATGACATTAATGATGAGATCAGGAATAGATCAGGATTCAATGGGTGGGGTGGAGCTCATCAAAGATGGATGGAGTATGCCAAGACCGAGCTTGGAAACTTGGGATTTTCAGATGGGGCTGAGACCAAAGCTGATCCCAATGCTGACAATGAATCTGATGCTGAGGTTTGGCCATGGAAGAAGAACATGAAGAAAGGGAAGGTAGATCCAGTCTTGATGGTTAGCAATGGAGAAAAGGCTTGGATAACAGACATGAAGGATGTCAGCCTGGAGATCATGAAACAGATCATCCGGGGTTTCGTCACCTTTCACTATAGTAAGTGGATCCCACTTAGTGAACACCAGGCCTGATTGCTCCCATAGGGATGGCTTTGGGAATGAATGAGATACCTGTCCCATGGACACATATTGTGGGTCAACAATCAGACTACATGGCCTCCAAGTATTTGCCACAGGGGGTGAAGCTTCGGGAGCCATCAAAGCTTCAGAAAAAGGAGGTAATTTCTATCCTGGACTTCTGGAGAGAGACAGCATTCACATCCGGTGGATGTCCTGAGCTTCCGAAAATGGAGAGATTCAGCAGGCATCCTACAAGACCCTGTGGAGTTGGATTTCAATGAAGGGGCAGCAGCCCAAAGAAGGAAAGTCTCTAAAGGAAAGAGAAAAGCTGGGTCTGAAGATGGACTAACAGAAGGGGAAGGCAGATTAAAATCAAGAGGACAGGGCAGGAAGGGAAGGAGTGCTTCAAGGGTAGATGACTCTGAAGAGTCCAAGGATGACCAGGACAATGGCAATGTGTCTGGGTGGAGACATAATGCCAACAGGGAAGATTCTGGAGGTACTGATGGACAGCAAGGGCCCAGCCATTTGGACCATAGGAAGTCAGGGGGTGAGTACACCTCATGACTGTCTTATCCAAATATAATTACTGATACAACAAGACATAGTTAATAAACAAAGAAATTGGGTCATCAGTAGAAGAGGGACCAAGAATGATGAAGCCAAGGGTGAAGGCATCATGGGGCCAAAGCCGACTGCTGCATTAAAGGCCAAAACCTGGAAAGCTACCAGACAACAACCTGATGCCAAACAAGTTGAAACAAGGGAAGCGGCAAGGAAGCCAAGTGAGCAACTTCAGAAATCAAGGCCAAAGCCGACTCTCAGAGGCCCAAAGCCAGCCAGGCCACATTCCGAAAATCATGACAGCTCAGAAGATGGGGAGTGACTATTATCCTAGGGTTAGCTGTGAGATTGAGCTAAATTCTTCAGATCAAGAAAAGCGACAGTCAAGGATGAAGTGAAGCCAAAAGGCACCAATCAGATTCCATGAGGGAAGCCCCGAGGGTAGAGCTGTTCACAAAAGGCAGAAATAAGTTTTGGATTGAAATCCTAAGTACCCACTCATTGTTGATAGACAAAGTTGATACAATAAAATACACTATCTATGTATATACAGTTGCTTTACTCCATCCTTTCCAGCACATTGTCCAGGTGGCTGATAGCATCATCAAGCCTTTGAATCTCGGTTGAGATCTCCACATGTTGATCTGTCAGATACATGAACCTATCCACATAGTGGACATAGGCCATGATCAGAAATCTGTCATGGTGCCAGCTCAATGTGTGATTCTGTGCAAGTTGTTGCTGCCAATACCCATCGAACATCAGCCGATCTGGATATATAGTTGAATGGTGAAATGGAAATGAAATCAATTGAACTTACAGTATTCCAACCAAGTTAAGTCCTCAGGCTGAAGATCACTGCCTGGGATTGGGGGCTGTACTAATATCCTCAATATGTATTCCAGGTGTTCCTGGGATAAGCAGCCTGTGGGCAATGTCTGACTGAATAAGGCCATTCCAGTAGGAATTGGCCCAAGTTGAATGAATTTCAGGATTGGATGGTTTTGATGAAATCACCTGAGAGCTGCTGGCCAATTCAGCATCGGAAATGAATGGTGGGCTGGGGAGAGGTCTGTCCTCGAGCATGGGTGGAGTTGGCAGTTCTGGACTGCTGTCAGGGATGACCAGAGGTGTCAGAAACCTCAGATCATCAGATGCAGTGGACTCAGCACTTAGGTGGCTAGAAACCTCAGGGGGCTCAAATGATGGAGAAAATGAAAATGGGAGATTCATAGAGAAACCTCGGGGGGTTGAGAAGTCCCAAGGGGAAGTCTTGGAAGGAATGTATGGGGATAATGTCAAGTCCGGGTTCAATCCTGGAATTCCTGGATAAGTTTGGAGCGCGCGGAACAGCGGATGTCGGTTGGGAATCCCTGAGGGGGGTCGAAGGGGCAAGGAACTTTGGCTTCAGCTTATGTGCTGTGCCCCTGTACGAGTTCTGTTCCTTAATTTCAGGGCAGAGGGTTGGAAGACAATCCTAAGGTCAACTTAAGGACTGAAGTGGGTTTCAGAGTGAAGTGGAGCAGGAGAGAATGGGATTTAGTTGATATTCAAACTCAGGAAATATCAGAGGGTACAAGCGGGTTTATATACTGAAGAGTCTGGAAGATATAAAGGTGTTAAAGTATGTCAGACGAATCGGAGTCTTGGGTTTCTGGAACAAAGTAAGGAATGAATCAGAATGGTGTCAGAATGGTGGAATAATGACTGAAGGCAATGGCATAATAATTGTGAAGCAGGGGGAAAGGGAATTATCGATAGGAACTGCAGATATCAAGAAATGTCGAAGGAAAGAGACATATGTCAAGAGATAGCTGAGATAGGAATACGAAAGTCTGGGATGGGAATGCGAAAGTCCGGGATGAGAAAATATGGGGTTCAGAATGTCTGATGAAGGAGAAATCTTCTAAGGTAAAGTCCGAGGCTTGGGATTCAGGATTTGATCATAGGAGGCCGGAATTGGGCTGGACGGGTTAGGAAAGTTTTGGGATGTGACAACTAAGAATAAATCTGAGGAAGTTGGTGGTTCAATCTCCATCAGTCGATCTGAAAGATAATGGTTGGATTGGGTGAGCAAAATGAATGTGTAGGCTTACCATCAAATCTGACCCGGCCAGGGGCATTACCTTGGGCTTGTGTGTTGGACATGATCAATGTTAATATGGGTGATTTGGTGGGAAATGGTGTGAAATGGTTTGCAAAAAGTATGCCTAGACTTTGTCTTGTCGATATTCTACTCCCAGACTGAATTGGCCTTTGTGCTCAGGCAATGCTGTCAGTATGCAGTTTATTATTTAAACCTGACCTTGGCTTTGAAATCATCTCACACCTCTGCTCACATCCACCCAACCTGTCTGTCAAACAATTCCTGATTTGTATAAGGTCTTCGTCTACAAACAACATTTCCAAGTTCAAGTCTTTTGCTGAGAAAGTGTCAAGTCTCGGTTCAATCAGCACGCGGAAAGGCAAAGGGGGTCGGAGGGGCAAGGGACTTTGTGTTCAGCTTATGTGCTGCACCCCTGTACAAGTTCTGTCCCTTAATTTCAAGGCAGAAGTTCGGAAGACAATTCTAAGATCAACTTTAAGGACTGAGAGAGGTTTTAGAGTGAAGCAGAGACTTCAGAGGATAGAACAGGATTTAGTTGATATTTGAACTAAGGAAATATTACAGAGTAAAGTCAGGTTTATATACTGAAGAGTCCAGAACATATAAAACTGTTAAAGTATCTCAGATGAATCAGGGTTTTGGGTTTCCAGAGCAAAGTAAGAGGATGAATTGGAATGGTGTCAGAATGATGGAATAATAACTGAGGACAATGGCACAATAATTGTGAAGCAGGTGGAAAGGGAATTATTGATATGAACTGTAAATGTCAAAGGATGATGTTAAGAGATAGCCGAGATAGGAGTACGAAAGTCCAGGACGGGAATGCAAAAGTCCAGGATGGGAAATACAAGATTCGGGATATCAGATGAAGGAGAAATTCTTCTAAGGTAAAGTCCAGGGCTTGGGGTTTGGGGTTTGGGGTTTGGGGTTTGATCATAAGGGGCCGGAAGTGTGTTGGATGGGTAGGGAAAGTTTCGGGATGTGACAGAAAGTGGCTCAGCTGATCCAAAGTGCAGTTGCAAAACTCCAAGGGAAGGTGGGAGTGGATGAATGGAAGCATGGAAATAGGGTCAAGTTAGGGAACACCATTTGGCTGGGGCCAGGGTTCCTCCCATTGTCATAGCCACAGACATGGTCAATCACATGGCCAAGGTCATTACCCAAGGATGGCCAAAGGTGGGTTCAATCTTGAAACCTGGCCCCAAAATCAGTGGCCATCCATGGTCACATCCCCCAAAGCCGATCTTGAAGGGAAAGGGAGTGGACCCTTTGGAAAGGGGGAGGGATGGTTTCCAGTGGGAGAAAGGGGGGAAAGAAGCACAAGGAAGGTAACAGTTCAAAGGATGGGGGGGAAGAAGAAGCGAGAGGAGAAGGAAAAGGAGCAGGAGGAGAATTCCAAGGAGGAGGAGGAGGAGGCAGATGAGAAGCTGGAGGCCATTGAGAAAAGGCCAGCTCAGGGAAAGGTGGGCTTGGGTAGAGCAGGAGAGGAAGAGGAAACTTGGGGGAGAAGCTGGGAGAGGAGGTCAAAGAACCAGCTGAAACATTGGTCTTGGTCCCATGCCATCAAATCATGGGAATTCATCTCCAATGAGGACAAAGAACTGGAACCCTCAACATCCCATCCCAACACCGTTGACACTCCCCCTTCATTCCCAAAGGCTGCTTCTGAAGTCTGCAAGAGCTGTGCCCGTAAAGCTCAGCCTTGCACCTGAACCATCAAGGGCAATATTGCAGTCGGTGCATGCCAGCCATGTAACTGATTGAAGATCACTTGCTTCGTGAAAGCAGCCAAACACACCCATCAGGAATCTAGTGGCCCAAGCAAGGTAGCATCAAGGGCCCCTTCAAAAGCCCCATCCTATCAACCACTCAGAGCCATGACAGTTTCAGCCACCACCCCTGGCACCCAGTCCATCTCTGAGGAAGAAGGTAAAACTTTTGGCATCAAAGCCAAGGCCCAAGACCCCTGCCCCCAAAGCCAGCCCAAGCTCTGCCACTGCTGGCTCAAGTCTCAAACTGAAACTCAGTAAGTTTGGTAATCTACAAATGTTTCTAGTTTCAACTGATATGACAGTATCAGTTTTGCATCACATGTAAATGCTCAACCTGGAGGGTTCCAGCTCCCTTCCTCCAGCTGTCATTCAGGCTGAACCCGAACATTCCCCAAATCTCGGCCTCCAATTGTGTGGTCCATCCTTGGAGGACACCAGGGCAGTCCCATTCCCACTCCATCTAGACAGCATGGAGACAAATGAGGATGAGTCAGATGGCTTTTCTGCTCCCCCTGTGCCGGTTCCTCCCCCAGATGTTATGGTAGAACCATTCTAAACCCTTTCTTTTTCGTTGTCTCGTGACCTTGTACTATTACATGTCCCCTTTTCCCCTTTTTGCTCTCTGTACAACCAGTGGTTCCAGGCAAAGTCCCTAACCTTATCTTTCTTCCTTTATGTTCTATGACCTTCCATCCAATGGTGGATATCTCTCTAATCTTTAACTACCTTTCTTGGACATTACCTACTGAGGATACCTTGGTCCATGCACCATTCTCAGTAGTATAAAGGCCTGTACTCTACTTGGTCACAACCCAAGTTAGATCTATGCAATACATAGCTTAACAAGCTATCTCTTGGTCTGAGAACTGTCACATCCCGAAACTTTCCCAACCCATCCGACCCAATTCCAGCCCCTTATGATCAAATCCCAAATCCCGAGTCTCAGACTTTACCTTAGAAGATTTCTTCTTTATCTGATATTCTGAATCCTGTATTTCCTGTCCCAGACTTTGGTATTCCTATCTTGGCTATCTCTTGACATATGTTCCTTTCCTTTGACATTCCTTGACATTCACAGTTCCTATCGATAATTCCCTTCCCCCTGCTTCACAATTATTGTGCCATTGCCCTCAGTTATTCTTCCACCATTCTGATGCCATTCCGATTCATCCCCTACTTTGTTCCGGAAACCTGAAACCCCAATTTGTCCGACATACTTTAACAGTTTTATATCTTCCGGACTCTTCAGTATATAAACCTGCTTGTTGTCAAGTCCAGGTTCAATCCCGGAATTCCCAGATAAGTCCAGAGCACGCAGAAGGGCAGGGTTGGTCGGGAATCCCTGAGGGGGGTCAGAGGGGCAAGGAACTTCGGCTTCAGCTTATGTGCTGCACCCCTGTACAAGTTCTGTTCCTTAATTTCAGGGCAGAGGGTCAGAAGACAATCCTAAGGTCAACTTAAGGACTGAGACTGAAGTGGTTTTCAGAGTGAAGTGGAGCAGGAGAGAATGGGATTTAGTTGATATTTGAACTAAGGAAATATCAGAGAGTACAAGTGGATGTATATACTGAAGAGTCCGGAAGATATAAAGGTGTTAAAGTATGTCAGACGAATCGGAGTTTTGGGTTTCGGGAACAAGGTCAGGAATGAATCAGAATGGTGTCAGAATGGTGGAATAATGACTGAGGGTAATGGCACAATAATTGCAAAGCAGGGGGAAAGGGAATTATTGATAGGAACTGTAGATGTCAAGAAATGTCAAAGTAAAGAGACATATGTCAAGAGATAGCCGAGATAGGAATACAAAAGTCCAGGACAGGAATGCAAAAGTCTGGGATGGGAATGCAAAAGTCCGGGATGGGAAATACGGGGTTTGGAATGTCCAATGAAAGAGAAATCTTCTAAGGTAAAGTCCAAGGCTTGGGATTTGGGATTTGATCATAGGAGGCCGGAATTGGGCCGGATGGGTTAGGAAAGTTTGGGGATGTGACACTTGTACTCTCCAATATTTCCTTAGTTTGAATATCCCATTTGATCCTGTGAAGTCTCTACTTCACTCTGAAACCTCCTTCAGTTCTTAAGTTGACCTTAGGATTGTCTTCCGACCCTCTGCCTTGAAATTGAGGAATAGAACTTGTACAGGGGCACAGCACATAAGCTGAAGCTGAAGTTCCTTACCCCTCCGACCCCCCTCAGGGATTCCTAACCAACTCCACCTTTCCGCGCACTCCGGAACTATCCAGGAATTCTGGGATCAAACCCAGACTTGACAGTTCTCTTCATTGATTGGCCTATAGTCTGCCAGTAAAGACTTCTGATAGATCTTGCCCTACTCAACATTAGGGCTTGTTGGTTGTTATCTGATAGAGTCCTCACAACCTCATCAGCATAACACCAGGCCTCCTGACAACATCAGATGAATTGGACATAGTTGGAATGGATGCAGATATGGAGGTTTGATATAATTTTCCCCCACTTGTATATAGCCAATGACTGTAATTGTACTCCTATAAATGCCATGAGTTTCCTATAGGTGTATAATTTTGCAAGTCAAAATTGATCTTGATTTAATTGAAGTACAACAATGGGTAAGGCTATCCTGAAGGTTACTGATGGTGGTGACTGCAGCCAGCCCAATGCTGAAAGTCTTCACATACCTATGAATGAAGCCAAACCCATTGACTCAATGGGCCCACCCATTATGATGAAGGATAGATTGAAGAAATATGACTTGGCCCACCCAAAACCTACAGACCACCCAGACCTCGGCCTACTTGGCACCTATGGATCACCCATCACTCAGCCCATCCTCGACTTGTGTGTTGCCCCTCCCCCAGCCTGCCCAAGACCTATGGGTCACCCATTCCTCGGCCCACCCAAGACCTGTTTGCCCATCCCTTAGCCCACCCAAGACCTACAAGTCATGCATTCCTTAGCCCACCCGAGACCTATGAATCACCCATCCCTCAGCCAACCAAAGACCAGTTCACCCATCCCTCAGCCTGCCCAAGCCCTATGGGTCATGCATCTCTTGGCCCACCCAAAACCTACGGGTCATGCACCCCTTGGCCCACCTGAGACCTATAGGTCACACATTCCCCAGCCCATCCGACACCTATGGGTCACCCATCCCTCGGCCCACACCATCCCCATGGTACACCCTTACCACCATTCAATGGTTCCACCCATTACTGACAAAATACCTATTGAAATATCCCTCAGCCCACTCATATCCACTGCATATTGACCCACCCATCACTCAAAATACCCTTACTAAAATAACCCCTCAGCCAACTCATATCACACAGGACTTTTATTACATCTTGGCCCATCCATGCCCTACAAGTGCAACTCATAGGTCGGCTGACAATCGGCTGGCCCATGAGCCATGGCTATTTGTCAACCTCAGCTGTCCGTATACTACAGTACCAAAGCACTACATGGGCTCACGGGATATGACACTTTGTGGTAATATCTAGGGAGTCTACACTGCACCCATGCACTGTGATCTCCTGTTCACTGGTAGCTTACACATATCTGTCATTGCTGCAAACTTCATATGAATTGCAGACCAAAGTCCTACTGCAATGATATCAATATCTCGCTCCCATGGTAGTAAAGGCTTGAGGTTGGGAACCTATCAATTTAGTTCTATACATTAGCAAGCCAGGACTACATAAAAACAACTTGCTTGGTCATCTAGTGTGGGGTCCCTCAGACTGTCATCATCAGACAGGACAACATTTTTTGTCACTTGCTCTTCTGTCACCTTTTGGATTGCTTTTCTGAAAGGTTCCTGTGCTGTTTGTTGTCAGGCTCTGGCTGGAACAAGTCACCTGCCATGACATTTGGCAAGCACTGGCTGCTGGTTTTAGTGTTCTTATTTGTCTTTTTCTTGACATGAGTTGTCTGACCACTTGACTGGGTTACCTGTCAATGTAGTTTGAGGTAACCAGTACTAGGAACAGGTTACTCACTTTGTCTGAGAAGGGATCCTGTGCATTGTCTTCACCATCGAATTTAGAGATGACAATGTCACATCACTTGTGTTTCTGTCGCTTCCTTGGTTGCAATTCCTGCTGCTTGTGCTGGTCAGACTGGTGCAATGGCTCTGGCTCTGAGTCATCTGTGGTTGTGAGCCAACTACTGATCCTCTTGGCTTGCTTTTTCCTGACATGCTTCATTGGACTGCTTGGCTGAGTGACCTGTTGGGGTGTTTTATTGGGTTCTGGTTGGTACTGAGGTGACTCACTTCATCTAGTGTGGGACCTATACCATCTTCATCACTATTGGGTAGCATAACTTTCTGTCACTTGTGTTTATCTTGTGTTTTGGGTCACTTTTGCCACTTCTTGTGATGGTTGAGCTTGTCCCCCAACTCTGCATCCGTAGTTGATGTCTTGTTGCTTGCATCAAAAAAATTTCTTTTCTTGATGTGCATTGCTGGTGATCTTGAGTTGTCCACAAAGTCTGAGTCATCTGAGTTGAATGCATCCCTTGCTGTTCTCTTCTTCTAGGAACTCTTTTCGGAAGCTGTGATTTTGTATAACTATTTTATCAATGAGCAGAATGAGTGTGAGTATTGAGGCATGTAAATACCTTCATCTCTTTCTCCATTAATTCTTTCATTGATCAGTTTTGTAGGAATTGGGCCATCATGTCACACACAGCCCAACCACCTTCATATTTCATCAAGTCTGGCCATTTGTGCTGTGCCTATGGGATAGATGGAAGTAAATAGTGCATATATGCACACAATAAAATAGCCAATTACATGTCAGATGAGCTTCTCAACAAGTAGTTTGTTCATCTGCTATATAAGTGTGCAACTAGTGTCATACTTCATAACCAGCTTGCAAACATCATCCTTCCATCTTAGTAAGCACATAGTATTACTCAGAGTGGAGGGAATACACACACAAAGATAATTACAGAGGCCTTTCTGGGTCTCCATACCCATCGCTTCAATTAATGAATATCCATCACCTCATCTGGAGTGTCCCTTTGGTCTTGGGATCTTCTCTTTGACCTCACTTCCCTCAACCTCACTTTCATGGTAAATTCTTTTGATGTTCTTCAGCTCACTTCTTGCCTGTGATAAGTTGAGTAATCTGATTTAAAGCTAGGCTAAGCAACACCTTTCACTTACAACAATGAATCTCAATCTCACCTTGGAGCTTGGTCAAGGATTTTCCAATTGCATCCAATCTAGAACCTTTTTTTGGCTTGGACTTTGAGACCATGGCTGTGATAAAATGAAACAAGAGTTTGACAGTTGACTTGCAAGTTGTGAGACAAGGTCATGTGACTAACCTGACCTGGGTAAACCTGCAAAAGCTGACAAATATGCAGTATGGTCTTGCATAATCACAGCCACCTCTTCACAGCCACCTGTGAACCATTAAGGGAAACTGATGGAAAACAAAGATTCAATTAATAAATTAATAATAATTGCTTCACCCATACCAAAACCCATGCAGGTTACCCATACCCTTGCCATTGCCTACCTATGGGACAATTTTGGAACTAGACATATCATTAGGCCCTCAGTCATACAACACAATTGACTGAGGGGAAGGTGAAACTACAGGCTGGATTATATACAAGATGGTTGACATTCCAACTGCATTGGAATGTTTGGGGGATTGCTATGGTATGTTGACTGCAATTCTAACACTCCTCCTCAAGTGGAATCAGGCCAAACCCATAGTGGTGTGCAGGAGCTGGAAAGATTTCAGAGGAAGAGTCTTGGTAAATGCATCAGCAACATTCTTGAGGCATGTGACCCATTGTAGCACCAATTCATTGGCATTGACACATTTGCAGGTGTAATGATATTTAATGTCAACATGTTTGATGTGGGTATGGAAAGAAGGGCCATTGAATAGGATGATACTTCCCTGGTTGTCACACAGTAGAGGAGTGGGCACAGTCTGAGGAAATCCAACAGCAAGGAGCAACAGGTGAAGCTAAACCAACTCTGGGGTTGCATGGCAAGCAGTGATATATTCAGCCTCGCAGGGATGCAGGACAGATGAAGGTTGGTCTCCATAGGGCTAGCCACAGGATGGGCATCCTGCAAACTGAAATCAAGAATGAGGCAGTCAATCGGCACCATCTGGGAGAGTGAGATGGTACAGTGTCACATCCCAAAACTTTCCCAACCCATCCGACCCAATTCCAGCCCCCTATGATCAAATCCCAAATCCCGAGCCTCGGACTTTACCTTGGAAGATTTCTCCTTCATCAGACATTCCGAACCCCGTATTTCCCATCCTGGACTTTCACATTCCCATCCCAGACTTTTATATTCCTATCTTGGCTATCTCTTAACATATGTCTCTTTCCTTTGACATTCCTTACCATCTACAGTTCCTATTGATAATTCCCCTTCCCCCTGCTTCATAATTATTGCGCCATTGCCCCCAGTTATTATTCCACCATTCTGATGCCATTCTGATTCATCCCTTACTTTGTTCTGGAAACCGGAAACCCCAACCTGTCCGACATACTTTAACAGGTTTATATCTCCTGGACTCTTCAGTATATAAACCTGCTTGTACTCTCTGATATTTCCTTAGTTTGAATATCAACTAAATCACATTCTATCCTACAAAATCTCCACTTCACTCTGAAACCCCCTTCAGTCCTTAAGTTGACCTTAGGATTGTCTTCCGACCCTCTGCCTTGAAATTGAGGAACAGAACTCATACAGGGGCACAGCACATAAGCTGAAGCCAAAGTTCCTTACCCCTTTGACCCCCCTCAGGGATTCCCGACTGACTCCAGACTATCCAGGAATTCCGGGATTGAACCCAGACTTGACAGTATATTTGAACTCAAACCTCTATGAGTTTGCTAACATCACCTCTTTACCACATGTCTAGAACTATTCAGACTTGTGCTCAAACATGCAGTATGCAAAGCATCAACACAGCTCAGTCAGAGGCAGCCCAAGAAGATGCCCTGCACTCCCTGATGACCTTGCGTCAAGGCCCCAATGTTGCTGAACAACAATTCCGAAGCTTCTCTGCTCGTCATACATCAACCTCCACGTCTCAGGCTAGACCCCCGTCTCAAAGTGTCTCCACCCCTACTCCCACAGGTTGTTACCCCTCTGGGGGCACCCTGGACCCCTCTGATGACGGGAATGGTGGCAACAACAACCTCAACCCCTCCAATGACCCAGATAATGCAATCCCGCCAAACCCCATCATGGCGCTTGCAAACACAGTTTGCGGCCTTGCTGAGTTATCGCGCCACGACTGCAAATCCGAAAACTCCTCATCTCCACGCACAAAGGTTTGGGAACCTGACACCTTCAACAGGATGGACCCTCACAAGCTGTGGGCCTTCCTGGTCCAATGCAAGTTGAATTTCCAGGACCATCCCCGCAAAGGTAACCTTTGCCCAGTCCTACCTAAAAGGTATGGCTCTCGAGTGGTTCGAGCTTAATCTCCTCCAGATGGACAATCTGGACTTTCATCCAGACTGGACGGATGACTATTGGGAATTTGTCCTCAAGCTCCAGACCAACTTCAGCCCCCATGACCCTGTCGGTGATGTGGAACACCAACTTGACCACCTATCCATGAAAGACTCCCAGCATATCAACAATTACGTGGTAGAATTCAATTGCCTAGCCTCCCAGGTCTGGGGTTATGGCAAGGGAGCTCTCCGACACCACTTCTACAACAAACTTCCGGATTGCATCAAGGACGAGCTTTCCCACATCAGAAAACTGTGCTCCCTAGGAGAACTCCGGACTCTTTCCCAGACTATTGATGGGATATTGGGAATGCAAGTCCAAAGTGTCCACCAGATCAGACCCTCCAGAAACCAGTCCACCACCTCATCTCTGAAGCCCGCCACTTTGTCCAACCCTGCCGCATCCAAGGCCCGTGCAGTCAAAATCCCCCCTGCTCTGGAAGCCAAACCAGAGGCCTCTACCCCTGAGGAAAAAAAATAGGGTGCAGCCCTCCGGACTCCGCATGGGAAGGAGGCTGCATTGAATCCCACCATGCATCTACAGAGACCCATCTCAATCTGTCCACTCTTTATGATCCCAAGGCCCTTATGCCACTTATTTCTTTTCCTGACTTTTCTGAAATTCCCGCTTTTCCCACTTTGTCAGATTGTGGTTCTACTGATTGTTTCATTGATACTGCTTGCGTTAACAAGCACCATATTCCATTCCCCCCATTCCATTAAAACTTTTTGATGGTACTTCCAATTCTATGATTACCCGAGCTGTTGACCTTTCTGTTTGTTTCCCTTCCAGCTTTGTCACCTCCGAGTCATTTTATGTTACTCCGTTGGATTCATCTTTTTCCCTTGTTCTAGAACACAACTGGCTCACCTGCTACAATCCACCAATTGACTGGGTATTGGGCAGTATTACTTTCTGAACTTTGGCTCAAGACTTGCCAACGACCCCGACATCACCTCCAGAGATTCCAGACTCCATTCCCCTATCTCACTCCGACACTCCTGACAAGCCGCCTCACAAAGCTCCTTGCATCTCATTTGTCAATGCTGCTGCCTTTGTCCACGCGTGCAACTCCGAGCAGTTTAGCATTCACCTCTGTCCCCAGGACTCCAAACTCCATTCCATATCCCTTGACTCTGTCACATCCCGAAACTTCCCTAACGCATCCGGCCCAATTCCGAGCCCCTATGACCAAATCCCAAATCCTGGCCCTCGGACTTTACCTTAGATGATTTCTCTTTCATCGGACATTCCGAACCCTGTACTTCCCATCTCGGACTTCCCGCATTCCCGTCCCGGACTTTCGTATTCTTATCTCGGTTATCTCTTGACATATGTCACTTTCCTTTGACACTTCTTGACATTTACAGTTCCTATCAATAATTCCCTTCCCCCTTGCTTCGCAACTATTGCGCCATTGCCTTCAGTCATTATTCTACCATTCTGATGCCATTCCAATTCATTCCTTCCTTTCTTCCGGAAACTCCGATTCGTCCAACATACTTTTAACATCTTTATATCTTCTGGACTCTTCAGTATATAAACCCACGTGTACTCTCTGATATTTCCTTAGTTTGAATATCAATTAAATCCCGTTCTTTCCTGATCCTCTTCACTCTGAACCTCCTCAGTCCTTAAGTTGATCTTAGGATTGATCTCCAACCCTCCGCTCCAAAATCAATGAACAGAACTCATACAGGGGTGCAGCACATAAGCTGAAGCCAAAGTTCCTTACCACTCCGACCCCCCTCAGGAATTCCCGCCAACCCCGCTTCTTCCACACTCCAGACAATCCGGGAATTCGGGGAACAAACCCGGACTTAACACACATAAGCTGAAGCCAAAGTTCCTTACCACTCCGACCCCCCTCAGGAATTCCCACCAAACCCTGCCTCCTCCGCACTCCAGACAATCCGGGAATTCCGGGAACGAACCCAGACTTAACAGACTCCGAAACTCCCGAAGAAGTCAATCTGTCCTCCGTCCCTCCGGACTATCATGATTTCCCTGATGTCTTCAGTAAGTGCAAGGCTGACACCCCCACACCCCACAGGGAATTCAACCTCAAGATTGACTTAGAGGAAGGTGCTTCCCCTCCTCTTGGAATTGTTTACCTGGTTTCCACTACAGAACTTGAGTCCCTCCGGGAATTCATAGACAAACACCTCAACAATGGCTTCATCTGCCAGTCTAAATCTGCTCACGGTGCTCCTGTCCTCTTTGTCCACAAGAAGGACAGATCCCTGCGCCTCTGTGTCAATTTCCGAGGACTCAACAAAATCACAAAAAAAATCGCTATCCCCTACCCCTAATCTCCGACCTCCTCAATTCCCCCAGCCATGCCAAGGTATACACCAAAATTGACCTCCATCACACCTATCACCTTGTCCGCATCACTCCTGGGGATGAATGGAAAACCGCCTTCCGGACTTGCTACAGCTTGTAGAAGTGGCTGGTGATGCCCTTCGGGCTCACCAATGCCCCTGTGGCCTTCCAGTGCTTTGTCAATAGCGTCTTTGTGGACCTCCTAGATGTCTGCATTGTGGTCTACCTCAACGACATCTTCATTTATTCCAACGACATGGCTTCTCACAAGGAACATGTCTGGGAAGTCCTCCAACATCTCTGGAAACATGGACTTTACACCAAACCAGACAAATGCGAGTGGCACTCGGACTCCGTTGAATATCTGGGCTACCATCTCTCCCCCCAGGGATTGACTATGTCCCAAGAAAAAGTCCAAGCAGTCCAGGATTGGCCCGAACCCCAGAAAGTCAAGGACATTCAATCCTTCCTCGGGTTTGCCAGTTTCTATCGTCTGTCAAGTCCAGGTTTGTTCCCGGAATTCCCAGATAGTCCAGAGTGCGGAGAAGGCGGAGATTGGTGGAATTCCTGAGGGGGGTCGGAGTTGTAAGGAACTTCGGCTTCAGCTTATGTGCTGTGCCCCTGTACAAGTTCTGTTCCTTGATTTCGGAGCGGAGGGTCGGAGATCAATCCTAAGATCAACTTAAGGACTGAGGAGGTTCAGAGGGGATCAGGAAAGAATGGGATTTAGTTGATATTTGAACTAAGGAAATCTCAGAGAGTACACGTGGGTTTATATACTGAAGAGTCTGGAAGATATAAAGATGTTAAAAGTATGTTGGACGAATCGGAGTTTTGGGTTTCCGGAAGAAAGTAAGGAATGAATTGGAATGGCGTCAGAATGGTAGAATAATGACTGAAGGCAATGGCGCAATAATTGCGAGGCAAGGGGAAAGGGAATTATTGCTAGGAACTGTAGATGTCAAGAAGTGTCAAAGGAAAGTGACATATGTCAAGAGATAACCAAGATAGGAATATGAAAGTCCGGGACAGGAATACGGAAGTCCAGGATGGGAATGTGGAAAGTCTGGGATGGGAATGCGAAAGTCCGGGACGGGAAGTACGGGGTTCAGAATGTCCGATGAAAGAGAAATTGTCCAAGGTAAAGTCCGAGGCTCGGGATTTGGGATTTGATCATAGGGGTTCGGAATCGGGCCGGATGGGTTAGGGAAGTTTCAGGATGTGACAGTATCCGTAATTGGGCTGGAATTGGGCCGGGATTGGGCTGGATGGGTTAGGAGAGTTTCGGGATGTGACATCATTGATTCATTTTCAACTACTCCGATATTGTTGTCCCGCTTACCCGACTCACTCAGAAAAACGCCCCCTGGAACTTCAATGATTCCTGCCGCTCCACCTTCACCCAACTCAAAGACGCCTTCACCCAACTCAAAAACGCCTTCACCCAAGCCCCTATCCTCACTCACTGGATTCCAGACTGTCCTATCACGGTCGAGACTGATGCTTCGGACTATGCTATCATGGGAATCCTCTCCATCCATGGCCCGGACAAGGAATTCTGCCCCGGCGTATTCTACTCCCATACCCTAACAGCCCTGGAACTCAACTACGACACCCATGATAAGGAACTCCTCGCTATCCATGAAGCCTTCCAGCATTGGCGTCATTACCTTGAAGGTTCCAGTACCCCTATCGATGTTGTCACCAACCACAAAAATCTGGAGTATTTCTCCACCTCCAAAGTCCTGACCTGCCAGCAAGCCCGCTGGTCAGAATTCCTGTCCCAATTCAACCTCGTCATCCGCTTCTGCTCCAGATGCTTAGGAGCTAAGCCCGATTCCCTCACTAGACGCTGGGATGTCTACCCCAAAGAGGGGGATAAGGACTATGCTTGCGCCAATCCCCATAACCTCCGCCTGGTGTTCGCTCAGGAACAGCTCACCTCATCCCTACAAGCCACTATCCTACTCGCCCTGGTCCTCTGGGCCTTGTCCCTGCTTGACATCAAGGACATCCACAAGGACATCCTAGAATCCCTATCCTCTGACCCCATAGCTTCCCCCCATCTCTTGGACTCGTCAGACTTCTGGTGGGCCATTAACCCCAAAGGTTTCCTGACACTCAACAATCACATCTTTGTCCCGGAAGCTAAGGACCTTTGTCTTCGCATCCTCCAATACAAGCACAACCACCCCCTGTCCAGACTTTTTGGGCAAAACAGGACACTAGAGCTCGTTCATCAGGAATACACTTGGCCAGGACTCTGCACCTTTGTCAAAAACTATGTCAGTTCCTGCACTTCCTGTGCCTGAGCTAGACACCTCCCCTATGAAATGCTCAAGCAGCTCCCAATCCCCGAAAAACCCTGGAACTCCATTTCCATGGACTTCATTAAACAACTCCCCTCTTCCAGCAGATACACCACAATCCTAGTAGTCATCAACCGCCTTTCCAAACAATCCATATTCATTCCCACTCACAACACTATCAACTCTCTGAGCCTTGCGAAATTATTCCCCTTCATGTGTTTTCCAAGCACGGAGTTCCCTCCCACATCACTTTTGACTGGGGTTCCGAGTTCATCTCCCATTTCTTCCGTTCCCTCGGGAAAGCCCTCAACATCTGCCTTCACTTCACTTCAGGATATCATCCCAAAGGCAACGGGCAAATGGAACGAGCAAACCAGACCCTTGAGTAGTACCTCAGAATCTACTGCAACTACCAACAGGACAATTGGTCAGAACTCCTGCCCCTCATGGAATTTGTGTACAACGATGCCCCTAGCACTACCACAGGAGTATCCCCATTCTTTGCTAACAAAGGCTATCATCCCAACGTCTCGGTCTACCCCAAAATGGATTTAACCTCATCCCGTGCTCGTGAATATGCAATTGACTTACAGGAACTCCATGAATTCCTATGCACGGAAATGGCCCATGCTCAACAATGCTACCAAGAACCCACGGATTCCCAACGACTCCCCACACCAGACTTCTGGATCGGAGACCAAGTTTTTGTCAAGGCGAAGTACTTCCGCTCCACTCGCCCTTCCAAGAAACTCTCGGAAAAGAACCTCAGCCCCTATCACATCATCGCTCAAGCCAGACCCCTGTCCTTCACCCTCCGACTTCTGGACTCCATGTGCACCGTCCATCCTGTCTTCCATGTCTCTCAGTTGGAACCCACAACTCTGAACATCATCCCGAATTGGGTCCAACCCCCACCTCCCCCAGTTGAAGTCGACAGAGAACCCAAATATGAAATCTCTGAAATCCTAGACTCCAAAATCGACCGGTGACACAGGAATTGCCAACTCCTATACCTGGTAAAGTGGGTGGGTTATGAAGGGACTGACAAAGATGACAAAAAACTATAAGAGGGCAGTGATTGCCCAGACTCAGCCGCTGCCAAAGAGGGGGCAAAGAACGACTATATTCACCTATAAGAGGGCAGTTATTGCCCGGACTACTAGGGATTAGCTAGGAGTAGCAATTAGGTATAAGTAAACTCACCTCAGCCGCTGCCAAAGAGGGGGCAAAGAACAACTGAGGAATCCAAAGTAAAAACTATGTATATATGTATAACAGAGTGGGTGGAGAAGCGCTTGCTAATGATAATCAGGGAATAGGAACAGGAACAAGAGGAATTTGGAATTAAGTGATGTAAGGAAGTGATGGAGTGTCCCTGGAGGCTCGGGAATGATGACAAGTAAAGGATGATGCAATACAATAAGGGTTTGCACATCTACATGAATTCTGGATTGATTCCAAGTGGATTCTGAGATTCTGAGGTTCCGAGAGGTTCTGCCTGGCAGTGGAGCAGAGGTAGGCATTCCAGACATGTGGAATGCAGATTCTGACGTTCCGGAAATGCAGGGTTCATTGTTCTGGTTCTGGAGTTCACTGTATTTTGTCAAAAGAAACTTCCTGGATTCTCACAACCGAACTTGCTCATGCATCAGAACTCATCTTAGACTTCCACTCCACATATCCTGCGAAATCTGGACCCCTTAATTCTCTCAGATGAGGATGGAAACATTTCACAATTCATCAACACAAAGAAGCTATGCTATTATCATACAGGGAGACCGAGGGAAAGTCCTATACCATCTTCCCCATCTGCCCTCTCCTTTCCCTTCCACTCCAATGCCCCCTAGCCAAACCTGCCATACTTCTATTTTCCATTATGAACTCCTATCCAGGCACTCAGGGGTTTGTGCCTAAGAGGGGGATACTGTCACATCCCGAAACTTTCACAACCCATCCGACCCAATTCTGGCCCTCTACAATTAAATCCCAAATCCCGAGCCTTAGACTTTACCTTGGAAGAATTCTCCTTCGTCAAACATTCTGAACCCCATATTTCCTGTCCCGGACTTTTGCATTCCCGTCCCAGACTTTTGTATTCCTATCTCAGCTATCTCTTGACATATGTGTCATATTCCAAAACTTCCCTAACCCATCCGGCCTGATTCCGACCCCCTATGATCAAATCCCGAATCCTGGGCCTCAGACTTTACCTTAGATGATTTCTCTTTCATTGGACATTCCGAACCCCATACTTCCCATCCTGGACATCCACATTCCCGTCCCAGACTTTCGTATTCCTATCTCGGTTATCTCTTGACATATGTCACTTTCCTTTGACACTTCTTGACATTTACAGTTCCTATCAATAATTCCCTTTCCTCTTGCCTCGCAATTATTGCGCCATTGCCTTCAGTCATTATTCTCCCATTCTGACACCATTCTGACTCATTCCTTACTTTCTTCCGGAAACCCAAAACTCCAATTTGTCTGACATACTTTAACATCTTTATATCTTCCAGACTCTTTAGTATATAAACCCACTTGTACTCTCCGATATTTCCTTAGTTTGAATATCAACTAAATCCCATTCTTTCCTGATCCACTTCACTCTAAACCTCCTCAGTCCTTAAGTTGACCTTAGGATTGATCTCCGACCCTCTGCTCCGAAATCAAGGAACAGAACTCGTACAGGGGTGCAGCACATAAGCTGAAGCCAAAGTTCCTTACACCTCCGACCCCCCTCAGGGATTCCCACCAAATTCCACCCTTCCGCACTCTCCAGACTATCTGGAAATTCCGGAATTGAACCAGGACTTGACAATATGTCTCTTTCCTTTGACATTCCTTGACATCTACAGTTCCTATCCATAATTCCCCTTCCCCCTGCTTCACAATTATTGTGCCATTGCCCTTAGTTATTATTCCACCATTCTGACACCATTCTGATTCATCCCTTACTTTGTTCCGGAAACCGGAAACCCCAACCTGTCTGACATACTTTAACAGGTTTATATCTCCCAGACTCTTCAGTATATAAACCCGCTTGTACTCTCTGATATTTCCTTAGTTTGAATATCAAATAAATCCCGTTCTCTCCTGCAAAGTCTCCACTTCACTCTGAAACCCACTTCAGTCCTTAAGTTGACCTTAGGATTGTCTTCCAACTCTCTGCCTTGAAATTGAGGAACAGAACTCGCACAGGGGCACAGCACATAAGCTGAAGCCAAAGTTCCTTACCCCTCTGACCCCCCTCAGAGATTCCTGACCAACTCCGCTGTTCTGTGTGCTCTGGACTATCCAGGAATTCCAGGATCGAACCCAGACTTGACAGTCAGGCAGACCAAGTGCATTTGATGGCAATGCCAACACAGAATGATGCATTGCCAAGGTCAGAAAATATTCATTCACTCCGAAGTTGGTCCTTGAAGTGTGAGAGGGTGCCCTTCAAGCTTCCGACATTCATTGACATGGATGGTGCAGATCACAATGCCATGGTTGTCCCAACAATAATATATGCAATGCTCACATTTCAGGCAGGAGAAACCCCAGGAGACCATCTTGTTGTGTAAGGTGTGATTCCAGACCTGACCAGCTTGCTTCATCCCATAAAGGCCATGCTGGAGTTCCCAGACCATGTGTTTGGTGCTGGGCTCAACAAAACCCTCCAGTTGTTCCATGTGGCAGACATCATCAGCATCGAGAAGACCGTTGAGGAAAGCAGTCTTGATGTCAAGCTGTCTGTTCAATCTCCCAGTCGAGGGCAGCGCCAAGATGAGCAAGGGCACGGAATGATTCCAGTCGCACGGTGGGCGAGGAGGTCTTGTCAAAACCAACACGTGATCACGGTAATCACGGATGAAACTCCCTAGCAAGCAATCACTGTAGGGTACTCATCCTCAGATCCACTGCAACTCGAAAGGACTTCTGGGTCAACGCACCTTCGATCGAGCTATTGCAGGACCACGAGAGCTATCTTGGAGAGTAACATTGACCCCATAAAACAGGTATACTAGACAGCGTTCACATCAATAGTGCACGGTGCGACAGAGGCAGTGCATATCGAAACATGACAACGACGTCCCCGCCACTTAAATATGGATTATAAACTGTCCCAAACCTGACGTCTCCCTCTGCCATTCATGACGGGTTGCCCTTGTTAGAGGCTGGTCCTTCTTCATCCTCCTTTCTTTTCCCTCTTCTTTCCTGGGAGCTGGTCTCCTCCGTTGGTTCTTGGCATTTGGAATGCCCTCACCTTTAGGTCACGATCCAGAGATGATATTGCTGGTGCAAGGCAGTGCTGTGCCGTCTGTAAATGAATTCCTGCAGCATCCAGACTTGTGAGTCATTGTTTAATCGATCTGTTTCTTCACTACCTATACACATTTTATCTTCAGCCGACAGATTGCTGCTTTCTTTCTTGGATGGGTATTCATATGCAGTCTTTTAAGCATCGCATATTCGCCTGCCGCTAACAGCCTTGCACGACGGTTCACGTCTTATGTATCAGCTCATCTTTCCTCTGCACCCATCAGTTCAGTGGGCACCAATGCTGCCGTATCATATGTCGAGAAACGACTGGACCTCCTGTGTCTCCACAATCACAGTCCGAATCCGCACTCGCGCGAGGAGAATCACTTTCTTACTTTGATGCTTTTTGTCTGTTTCGCTTTTGGTAGTATCGCCAGTTTCTCTTCACTGTTGACGTTTGATGCCAGCAGTGGGTCTTCTGTCTGTGGTATGAATGTGTTTCCATTGGTCCGCGAGCATTACTGCGACTGTCGGGGGTTAACATCTTGCTTAGCTTTCGTCATCGCATGGGGCGGCATTTCTGCATGCTGCGGGCGACTTTTCGGACTGGTCACACTCTGTGTCGAACTCCAGAAATTGGACGTGACAAAATTCGAGATATATGTGATGGGCGTTTGGATATTCGCGGCAGTCGGTGTGCAACCTTCCAATATGACTTTTCCTCTGGCTAATATGGCGTTTCCAGCCTTGGTATTTGCAGAATATGCAGTCAGCATAGGGACGACCGAGTATGTGTATTTGCCCTGCCATCATATACCATTCACGTACGATTCTGATGGTAGATTCTTGCCACAACTCGGGACCTACCTCTGCTACAGAGCTCGGTAAGGCCATCATAGCTGCAAAAGATGTTGGCTCAATCATTTCATAGCTACCTTCCGACCTCCCTGACGACTTCTTTGGTGCACATGGCTCTTGAATTCTATATTTTCTTCAGGCTCATGTGGCTCATCGCACCAAGTTTCCTCAGTCTGCGGCACAGAATTAGTGCAATCGGAGATGCGAGGGCCCTCCGCACAACATCATTGATATTGTTGGAACTGTTGACAGTAACACCTAGTGCCAAGTTTGTAGGGATAGTCGGCGAGTTCATACCCTTCGCCATTGGTTCTCTTTTCGTTCTAGGTGAGCGCATTGTACCACTCACAGTTTTGATGCCCAACCTGACCAAGCACAGGAGCCTTCAACAAGCCGATTGTCTGCCATGCCACCTCAAACGATATCACGTCCCTCCCTTCGATCGGGCTTTCTGACTCGACATCTCGCTTACCCCGCCCGTACAAGCCACCGGACACCAGCTTTCGTACATACATACCCGATCATCCATTTGGGAGGTCCAGCTCCCCAACGATGCAGATCGGCCCCTCAGTGTGGCCGCGCACAACCGGCAGCAGTAGGGGGAGCACAACAATCAGTACGACAGCTCCGAGCATTGAGACCGCTATGGTTCACGTTACCTCCCGGCTGAGACCTGCATATCTGAGATACACACTGTCTCACGATGATCACAGATACACATCTGTGAACCACATTACTCCAGCCGCGCCTCTGCTACCCAATCCGCATCCTATCACTTCCACCGGTGATGCCTGGGGTTCTAACGACATATCTGACCATCTTATGCTCAACAAAAATCAGCGTAAAAATCGGATCTTGAGCCGTCAAGATGAATATGGTGCGCGTCTTGAAGCGGAGCAGGAAAACCGCTCACAACGCAGAGGACTGCCTATCCCTCCTTCCCTCCAAGTAGTCATACCACCCAACGCACAGCATGCTCCACCACCCCCATCGAGACCTCAGTCTGCCAACTCTATCTTGTATGGCTCGGACATCGTCAGACATGATACCCTGAACAGAATTGACGTTACCAGGGAACGCTTGTCTTATTCGGTGCTTTCGGCTACAGAACAACACTCGTCTCCCATCGGCACTGCTGTCTCAAATCAATCGTGGATGTCGTTAGTGAGGACCGCTGCCTCCCTTGATCCATTGCCCCTTCCCGAAAAGTCAGATCGCTGACTCATGTTCGGCGACTGTAGCTCGTCGCCAACGCGCCGAAAGACGTTTACCGACCGGTCGATACTCTCGGCGTTCTACGTCGTCTCGCCCACCGAAGTGTTGGACGTCCATTTTCGTAGTTCGCGAATGGGACATAGGATGGTCTTTCCCGAGCGTCGACCTCCCACCCTTGACCAACCTCCAACGCGTTGGGTGAGTCGACGTTCAGCCTCAACATCTACAGAGCAGACCTTAGCGGTGGAAAGGACGATGGAGACGTTGGAAGGCAAACGTGTCGATATCAATAAGTCTCTCCCTACTGGACGAAGAGAGATCGTGGCAACGCGTGTACGTGGTCCGCGTCCACCACCGAGGGTTTCCTACAAGGCTATTCCGAACGAACTGCTTTCTAGAGCTTTACGGATGAATATTCCATCAGTTGAATCAGTCGTTCGTTAGCATACGGGTGGTTTCCATTTTACATACGGTGTTTCACGTTCGTTTTTCGGATTCATTCCAAGTATTGTAGGACAGCTTTCGTTGGTAAGTTACTATACTACTGTTACCGATGTCCTCAATCATTTACCAAGCGATGGCCAGTGCTTGTTGCAGCCAATCAGTAACACTTGAGTAGTGCATACTTATTTATCGCTGTTTATCGAAGCAAGTCGCAGTTGGCCAGTTCTAGTTGATTCCGGCTTCAACTCTACCCTCATTCCATCACCACCACCACCACCACCACCACCATGGCTTCCAGTGAACTTTTGAAGCAGATTCAGTCAGGAAAGAAGTTGAGGAAGGCAGAAATGAATGATCGTAGTGCACCCATCATTGATGCCAAGCTTAGTGGGGCTGGAGGCGGTGGTCCACGAGCACGAGCACCCGCCCCCACCATTCCAATTGGTGGAGGACCACCTCAGTTGGGTGGTCTGTTCGCGGGCGGCATGCCCAAATTGAAACCTGCAGGACAGAGCAATCTAGGTTTGCGTCTGCTGTTATCGCTATTTGTTGGTCCATCTGTCTCACAAAGCCTTTAGCTAAGCCTCCTACGCTGGGAAAGCCGCCATCGGTGCCCGGGCGTGCTGGTGCTCCAGGTGCTCCTCCCCCCCCCGCTAGGGTCATTCCTCCGAAACCATCAACACTGGCACCGGCCGCCCCACCACCTCCAAGCAGACCAGCGCCGTCGTTGCCTTCCCGGACACCTCCTGTTCCAGCACGAGCTCCACTACCACCGGCTCGTGCCACTTCATCTCCTCCAGCAGCTGCGCCTACACCTCCTCGTCGACCTCCACCCCCGGCCAGAACTGCGTCACCCGCGGCTCCATCTCACGCGCCCCCACCCCCACCTGCACGTGCCCCACCGTCTGTTGTTGCGCGCAGTGCATCACCTGCGGGTTCGTCGTCTTCTCCCGCAAGAGTGGTGCCTCCTCCGCCTCCCGCACGGAACAGTTTTGCTGTTCCCGTTCCCCCAGCTCGCAAGGCCCCTCCCCCTCCAGCTGCTCCCAGTAAAGTACCACCCCCGCCGCCTGCCAGGCCGTCCTCTATTGGATCGCCCTCTCGAGTAGTGCCTGTTATCACGAATGGACTTGCAGGACCTCCCGCACGTGTGAGAGCTTTGTCTGAGACTGATCCTCCGGCACCTCCGCCTCCACCTGGCCCATCCCCTGCCCGAATGAGTTTGGTACCCTCCACTGCCCCGCCTCCCCCACCAGTACTACGGGTCATCTCCATTCCTCCGTCACCCGAACCTCCTTTAACCTTAACCAACGGTCGTGTGAACGGTACCAAACCGCCTGCGCCAACTCGTAAAAGTGGGTCTATTCCAAGTTCCACACAATGTGCAGCTGATCAGACTGGTCGGGATGTGTCACTCCAGTCCCGTCGCCACCTCCCGAAGCTGGGTCTCACAAATTCCCCACGGGGGACTTCCCACCACCACGAGCGTTTGCTCCAGGTGGGAGATATTATGGTGGAGGTCGCCAACGTGGTTCTGATTTTGATCTCTCGAACCTTTCATAGGCGACTTGAGTGGAATTGAAGGAGCAAAGGATCCGTGGACAGGGGGGTCGAATTTTCATTTTCTCTTACAGTTTCATAGACCTGCATGCTGGGTAGTAATCTGGACAAGAGCGTGTACAATATGAAATACTTTCATGTCGGAAACTGAGGCTGAGCACACTGCCCGTACCTTGATTTTTGATGCCGTTGTATGACAGT
The DNA here is from genome assembly GCA_014904945.1 of Gyrodon lividus. Classification (NCBI taxonomy): domain Eukaryota; kingdom Fungi; phylum Basidiomycota; class Agaricomycetes; order Boletales; family Gyrodontaceae; genus Gyrodon; species Gyrodon lividus. The sequence goes on from MU127435.1 coordinate 430,264, forward strand.
CGAGACCATCCGGACTTGACCGAAGTTGTGATGTACTTATGTACAATGAATAAAAGTGACACGTATGCACTGAATGTTCGGCTGCACCGTTATAAGTACGAAGTACTCTGAAGTTCAATCCGTGCATTTTCCTCACCTTACCTTCTTGCACTCCTGAGCGATGCGTTTCTTTGCGTTCGTATCAGCAGCTTCTGCTGTTGCCTTCGTGTCTCTTGTCGCTGCAGACGCCGACGCTGAGAAGCCTTCTGATGTTGTTAGTCTCAGCCAAGAGACTTTCGAGTCGACCATCAATCCTGAACCACTGATTTTGGTCGAGTTCTTCGCTCCATGGTACGTTCAACGAACGACAGACTTCATGCACCTTGTGTCTAATTGAATGCAGGTGTGGTCACTGTAAGGCGCTAGCTCCTCATTATGAGGAGGCAGCCACTGCTTTGAAGGAGAACAGCATTAAGCTTGCTAAAGTGGACTGTGTCGATCAAGCTGAACTCTGCCAGGCTCATGGAATTCAAGGCTACCCGTAAGTTTTGACTCATGATATCGCGAGATGGAGTTTCTCACCATGCTCCAAGCACCCTCAAAGTCTTCCGCAACGGTGAGCCAAATGACTACAGCGGACCCCGCAAGGCAGATGGCATCATTAGCTACATGATCAAGTTTGTCCTCTCTATTTCTATTCGCGCACACACCATGTCTAAATCATCCGCTAAGGCAATCCCTCCCTGCTGTCTCCGAGGTCACTTCTGCCAACCTTTCCGACTTCCAAAATGCCGACAAGATCGTTGCTATTGCGTACCTCACGTCCACAACGGATGCACCCGCACCTGAATTTAGCATGACTGCTCAGAAGCATCGCGAAGAATACCTCTTTGGTCTCTCCACCGACCCTGAAGCCATTGCTGCAGCTGGCATCACCCCTCCCGCCATCGTTGTCTACCGCAGCTTCGACGAGCACAAGACGGAATACCCTTACCCCGTCTCATCTGCTACCGTCAAGGATGTGGAAGACTGGATTCAAGAACTTGCTATTCCCCTTCTCGGTGAAGTTAATGGTGACACATACGCTATCTACGCCCTCAGCGGCAAACCCCTCGCTTACCTCTTCGTCGACCCCGCTGACGAGAAGAGCCAGGGTCACATCGATTCGCTCAGGTCTGTGGCGTCCAAATACCACGGCAAGGTCAACTTTGTCTGGATTGATGCCACCAAGTTCGGTGATCACGCTAAGGCCCTGAACCTTGCGGAGCCCAAGTGGCCCAGCTTCGTTATCCAGGATCTTCAACAGCAAATGAAGTACCCTTATGATCAAGACAAGGCTGTTGAGCCCGAGGCAATCTCGACCATGGTTGCTGACTACGTTGACGGCAAGCTTTCCCCCAAGTTGAAGAGCCAGCCCATTCCCGAGACCCAGGACGAGAGCGTATTCACCCTTGTTGGCGAGGAGTTTGAGAAGGTTGTCTTCGATGACTCGAAGGATGTGTTTGTTGAATTTTACGCTACATGGTATGCCCTGGTCTTGTTTGCTCTGTTTGACGTTATCTTATGTTGTTCTATGAAGGTGCGGCCACTGCAAGCGCTTAAAGCCCGTATGGGACTCACTCGGTGACCACTTCGCCAACGTGAAGGACCAGATCGTCATGTAAGCCAAGTGCACACGAACATCCCAGTCTTGAAGCTTAGATATTTTTCTCAGTGCGAAGATGGAGGCACAAGAAAACGACCTCCCAGCCTCCATTTCGTTCCGCATCGGTGGCTTCCCAACACTGAAATTCAAACCTGCCGGTTCACGTGAATTCATTGATTACGACGGTGACCGTGCGTTGGAGAGTCTCATAGCCTTCGTGGAGGAGCAAGCGAAAAACAACCTCAAGCCCAAAGCTTCGGAGGATGGTCCACAGGTGACTTTTGAAACCCCAAAGGACATCCATGATGAGCTATGATAAAACACAGTAGCATAGGATGTCAAAACATGTTTTTAAAATATCTTGCTCTCCAATGTGGTTCTTGATTTATGAACACAATGGTGATCGGTGATGGGGTACACGGAGAAATTGAAGATGACATAACTAGACTAAAGTTTGACTTCCTTGAGGCCATCTTTCCAGAAAGTAAAGTAGGCTGGAGAAATGTAAGATGGTACTGCTGACCAAGGACCAAACTACGACTTACGGGTGATTCCATCCTCCTTGAAGACGATCAAAATCAGCTCAGACGAATGATATCAGTAAAAACTTACACGATAGTTGAGTAGGGCGACCATGCCGTTGGGGTCCATCGACTCTCCAGTATACTGAAGGCAGTTCAGGATGGAGGCAACAACGACACCAGGAGACTTACGAATTCATAGTCCTTGAAATTGGAGACAATCTTTTTAGCGTAAGCAGCAGCGCCCTTCTCAAAAGCCTGAACCCTTCCGGGGTTTGTCTCCTGCAGCTTGGTTTTCACTGCTTTCATGTACCCCTGCAATCACCATTCATTATACACAATTGGGACAGTGAGACGTACTGCACCTTGAGGAATGTCAAGAAGGAAGCCTTATCGAACGTCGTTGGCTGAAGGCGGAATGAGTGAACAACATCATTCACTTGTGAGGCACCATCTTCGAGAGCTTCCTCTTGATCCTCGGCGGAGGGGTTGGCCCCTGAGACAAAGTAAGCATGGATATACAAGAAATTTGTATTACGTGCCAATATCGACGTTACCCTCCTTGAGGATGATTAGTTTGCAGTCAACTTCGTAGACGATGTCATCGATCACTTTCCTGCAAAACACTGTTAGCTAACAGGGAAGGGTATGCGATTTGAGAAGAACCAACACGGGGAAGGCATCGGAGAACATCTCGTCGCCAGTAAGAACGTCCTCGTACAACAACATGATTCGGAGAAAGACTAGGTCGAGGTATAAGACAAGGCAAAGTTTGGATAGCTGATCTGGCGAGCTGGACACTGATACACTTCTGTAACTTTTAATCAGGATATCGATAATCTATACAAATTTAGACGGGTCGGCACCTGGACATCGTCTGAGATTGAATATTACTGTCTTTTTCAGGCAAGTTTTCCACGTGACTTTTTACACCCAAAAACACTTGTTATCTCCCCTCGACTCCGTCTGCTCAATGCCTTGATCACTGGAATTCGATGGCCATTCTACTCCAATGAATACAAAGAATTCATTTCATGTTGACCAGTTGGCAAAGAACATGTTTTTCAAAGATCGGCATTTCGACCCTCGGGATTTCTTGGTTATCATAATTTCAAGAATTTGTTTTTGATCACTCGGTCATTGCAGAATCAATTCCTTGACTTTGTTGGGGTCTGGCTGTTTACTTTTTATTGAATTCTGGTGAGCTGTTGACTCGGAGGAGATCAGCCTTTGTATGTAGCATATAGGCGAAGGAAAAAAAGTTATGTAGAACAGAAGAGATGGAGAGAAGAAAGGGAGAGCAATGATAACTTTTTTCCTGGGGGGCAATGCAAAAATCGAGGCTTGAACAAATATACTGATCAGACTGGCGGATGCAGGAGTGAGTCAGATATTTGCTTAGGTGTGTGGGAAGGTCTGGCAAAGCCAGCCCACAACAGTGGCCTGGGGCTCTGATTGGTTGTGCAAAGAGAGGCAGTGTCACATCCCGAAACTTCCCTAAACCATCCGGCCCAATTCCAAACCCCTATGACCAAATTCCGAATCCCGGCCCTCGGACTTTACCTTAGACAATTTCTCTTTCATTGGACATTCCGAACCCCGTACTTCCCGTCCCGGACTTTCCGCATTCCCGTCCTGGACTTTCGTATCCCCATCCCGGACTTTCGTATTCCTATCTCGGTTATCTCTTGACATATGTCAGACTCCTTTGACACTTCTTGACATTTACAGTTCCTATCGATAATTCCCTTCCCCCTTGCTTCACAATTATTGCGCCATTGCCTTCAGTCATTATTCACCCATTCTGATGCCATTCCGATTCATTCCTTCCTTTCTTCCGGAAACCCGAAACTCCGATTCGTCCAACATACTTTAACATCTTTATATCTTCCGGACTCTTCAGTATATAAACCCGCATGTACTCTCTGATATTTCCTTAGTTCGAATATCAACTAAATCCTGTTCCTTCCTGATCCTCTCCCCTCCGATTCTCTAAGTCCTTAAAGTTGACCTTAGGACCAGCCTCCGACCCTCCACTCATAAATTAAGGAACTGAACTCGTACAGGGGCACAGCACATAAGCTGAAGCCGCAGTTCCTTACCCCTCCAACCCCCTCAGGAATTCCTGCAAACCCCGCCTTCTCTGCACTCTGGACAATCTGGGAATTCCGGGAATGAACCCGGACTTAACAGGCAGACCTGATCAGGCAGGAGAAGTGTGAGATCTCAGGACCATCACAAGAGCAAGGCTCACAACTTCTAGGGGCTCCTGTGGAGCCAGAACAACACCTAAGAGACAAGCTTGCATTAATCTCAGAGAAATGAGTTGGTTGGATCATGCGAGAGTGTGGTCAAGAGAGAAAGTGCATTGCAATGAGAAGAGAGTAAAGAAAAAAGGTGAGATGCCAAAACTATGCTGCAGGAGGGGGTATATTCAGATGATTGTGACAAGCAAAGTCCAACATAAAGTCATTGAGAGTGAGACAATGAGAGGTGGATGAGGACAAAGAAATGAAAAGGGGAAGAATGCATTCAATGCAGTGCCAGTATTTGAGAAAGGCCTAATCCCTGAGGGGGGTCAGAGGGGTAAGGGACTTTGGCTTCAGCTTATGTGCTGTGCCTCTGTATGGGTTCTGTCCCTTAATTTTGAGGCAGAGGTTCAGAAGACAATCCTAAGTTCAACTTAAGGACTGAGAGGGGTTTTAGAGTGAAGCAAGGACTTCAGAGGATAGAACAGGATTTAGTCAATATTTGAACTAAGGAAATATCACAGAGTACAGGTGGGTTTATATACTGAAGAGTCTGGAAGATATAAAACTGTTGAAGTATATCAAACAAGTTGGGGTTTTGGGTTTCTGGAGTATAGTAAGGGTGAATTGGAATGGCATCAGAATGATGGAATGATAACTAAGGACAATGGCACAATAATGAAGCAGGGGGAAGGGAATTATCAATAGGCAATAGGAACTGTAAGTGTCAAGGGATGTCAAAGGAAAGGATTGTCCTTTAAAACCTCTGCCTCAAAATCAAAGGACAGAACTTGCACAGGGGCACAACACATAAGCTGAAGCCAAAGTCCCTCACCCTCCAACCCCCTTGACAGATTCCCAATCCCCTACACATTTCCACCCCTTAGGACTTCCAGGAACTCTGGGATTGAACCCAGACGTGACAGAGGTTTGCTTCAAGGAGGGTGGGAACAAGGATAGAGCATGAGAGGGAGGTGAGGCAGAGTGTAGTATGAGAGAAAGAAAGGGTGAGAAGGCAATTAAGGACATAAGAGGTGGGGATGGCATTTGAGATGACAAACCTGTGCCTTCAAGTGTTCAGGACCACTAACTCATTGCTGAGAAGTGTCCTTCCAGCAAAGAGCTTCCAGGAGTTGGTCAGGTATGGGAGGAGGGAGGAAGGAAAGAGGGGGAGGCAAGAAATGTGAAGGGAAGGAGAGGAGAAATTTATGATACTGGCTGCATCTGTGGCTTTACCCCACCATGTAGGGTAGTCCTTGGCAGAAGCTGGGATTTTGAAAAAGGTCCTGAGAAACAACCAATTTCTAATTTGTTGTTGATGTATTTGCAAATAATGTTGGCATGGATACTGGCACCTGGAAGGTGATTAGGCATGTAAGATTCTTGCAAGTCAGGTAAGTTGCCAATGGGAAAACCATTCGTGAGTTTAAATGTGAGCTCTGGATACTCAGCAAGAATGTTAGTGTGAGCAAGAAGGAAATTGGACCCTGGTACAGAGTAGGGAGTATTGATATAAGTGAAGTAACATCCTTGTCCCATTGTGTAAAGCGAATCTGCAGGTTGTTATAATACACATAGCATGGAGAAAGTGAGAACATTGTGACCTCCTCACAGGTCCAGTCCAAGAAGACATCCTCGTTATGAGGCTTAGTTGGCAGGGATGAAGCAAGACCTGGAGAGGGCCCCATGGTCTGAGGCTCCACACCAGAAGCAGAGGTGCTGTGTGAAATGGTTGTCTTTGCAGGTTCACTTTGGAGAGTTGAGATTGAATGTAATGCAGATGGAGGAATCAGAGGATTGTAGGATGAATTTCTTGTCTCAATATTATGCAATAGGCACACCATCTTTCACTGAAGTTGTTTCTTGGCAGCTAGAGAATTTGTGGTCTGATCTGGCAGAGATGAGGCACAAATGATCAGAGGTGAAGCCATCGCCGGAAGAGCAAGCAGAGGAGTGAAAGGAGAAAGGTGGTTTTGGGTGGCTCCTAGATGTGTTGTGGGGATATGGCTCACTGCAGTGTGACAAAATACAGTGAACTCCGGAACCGGAACAACAAACCCTGCATTTCCAGAATGTCGGAATCCGTGTTTCCAGAATGCCAGAATTCCTACCCCCACTCCACTGCCAGGCAGAACTTCTCGGAGTCTCGGTATCTGCTCAGAATCAATCCGGAATTCATGTAGATGTGTGGACCCTTATTGTATTGCACCATCCTTTACTTGTCATCATTCCCGAGCCTCCGGGGATGCTCCATCACTTCCTTACATTGCTTAATTCCAAATTCCAAATTCCTCTTGTTCCTGTTCCTATTCCCTGATTATCATTAGTGAGTGCTTCTCCACCCACTCTGTTATACATATATACTTAGTTTTTACTTTGGATTCCTCAGTCATTCTTTGCCCCTCTTTGGCAGTGGCTGAGGTGAGTTTACTTATACCTATTTGCTACTCCTAGCTAATCCCTAGTAGTCCAGGCAATCACTGCCCTCATATAGGTGAATAAAGTCGTTCTTTGCCCCTCTTTGGCAGTGGCTGAGTCTGGGCAATCACTGCCCTCTTATAGTTTTTGTCAGGTTATGAGCCCTGCTAGCGCATATTGGTGGAAAGAAAACCTCTCCAGAACAACTCAACTCTCGCACAAATCCCTCAGTGCACATCCAGATACACTCTGGACCCTCAGAACTTCTACCATGTCATCCAATACAGCATCTGTTGACACTCCCACATGCCCGACTCTGATCGGTCCCTCAAACTTCCAAATCTGGAAACTTCAGATCACAGCAAAACTTCGAAGAGAGAAAGTCCTAGGTGTAGCCCTGGGAACTGACACCTGTCCAATCACATTTCCTGGCACCCCAGAAACCACCACCACTATACTTGTTCCTGCCATGTCCTCCAGTGTTCCTGATTCCTTGACTGTTTCCCTTACCTCATCCGGAACTCCGATGACCTCCAGCACAGCCACAATGGAGGACATTCGGAAATGGACAGAACGAAATGAGAGAGTGCACAGAATCAGCAGGAAGGTGGTTTGGGGTGGCTCCCAGATGTGTTGTGGGGATACAGCTCACTGCAGTGGGATGGGTGGTCATGATGGGAGCAGTCAGCAAGTTGGGAACAATGAAGTTTGTGCTTATTTAGTAGCTTGGCAATTTTTTCTAGTTTGATTTCAGCAAAGCACTGCCCAAAGACTTTCTGATTGTGAGTGTGAGGTTGTGCAGAGTAGTTCTGACAATACTCAATGTCAGTGGCTAGAATAGCTGGAAAGTTACATTTGAAATTGTCCTGGCACAAAAGGAATTGAAAATGAACATCAAATCAGGATGTGATTTCTGGTAAAGCATGTTGTTTGAGAAAGACAAGGTAGTGACTAATGGCCGCCAACCAGTCAATGGTGTCCATGTCCTTCTTGTCACTGAAGATGAAGGTGTCAATCACATTGACAGTAATCTTCATGATGGGATGTTGGGATTTGAGAAGCTTCAAAGAACCAGATTCCCAATATAGACATTGAGTGGTGTCAGCTGTAAAGAGGGTGAGGGGAAGATATCACTTAGCTTCGGCAAGATCAATGTGTATTGAGGTGATATATACTGGGAGTGGTTGAGCAGGGAAGTTCATCAGCAATGTTGAAGAGAAATTTTGAGATTGGTTTGGGGTCTGGAGGTGGCTAAGATTTGCTTAAGGCATTAGATATGGCACTTTTAGAAGTAGGGGACAAAGTGTAAAAGCTGCTATAATCTATTCAGAGATGGAGAAAGAGGGAGGAGTTGCTGGAAGGGGTAATAAAGATAGATCACTGTTAATGTCAGTTGTGCCCACATCCCATTGTGCTTGCAGAGTGATATTCATAATTCATTCTCAGCAATGATGTCAGCTTCTGAGATGTAAGTTTTGCCAGAAAGTATTAAGATACTGTCTCCTCCAGGCTGTCCAGAGTTGCTGGGAAGCAGAGTGGACTTTGGCTTCAACTTATGCATTGTGCCCTTGCCTGAGTTCAGTCTGGTATTTAGTGGAGCAGTGATGGAGTGGAGTCAGGATGAAGGTAGGAGGAAAGATCAGGGCTGGATGTCAGAGGGTTAGAGTGACAACAAGAAGACTAGCTTTCAGTGGTCAAGTGGGGACTTAGTTGGATAGATCAAAGGAGTGATCAAAGTCGATATTCAAACTGCAGAACACAAAATACAAAAGGGGTTTATATACTATGGGGACAAGTAAACATGGGTAACTGTCAAGTCTGGGTTCAATCCCAGAATTCCCAGAGAGTCCGAAGCATGGGGAAAGGCATAAGGGGTCAGGAATTCCTGAGGGGGGGTCGGAGGGGCAAGGGACTTTGTGCTACGGTAGAACCATTTTAACCCCTTTTCTTTTCCTTCTCATGTGACTCTGTACCATCACATGATCCCTTTCCTCTTTTGACCCTTTATACAACCAGTGACTCCAGGCAAAGTTCCTGGCCTTATTTTTCTTCTTTCATATTCTATAACCTTCTGACCAATGGCATTTATCCCTCTTATCTTTAGTTACCTTTCTTGGACGATACCTACTTTGGATACCTTGGTCCATGTACCATTCCCTATAGTATAAAGACCTGTACTCTACTTGGTTACAACCCAAGTTAGATCTACGCAGTACATAGCTTAACCAGCTATCTCTTGGTCTGAGAACTCGCTTCACTGATTGGCCTATAGTCTGCCAGTAAAGTGTCAGTATTCAACCCTAAGTACCAGATGGTTCTGGCCTTCCGGCCTCGGAACCACATCAACATAAGTTCAAATGTTTCCAGCCGGAATCACCTCGGAACCACTATGTTCCGAGACCACTTCCGAAATTCTCACACTCCTTCCGGAAGCAGAAGCACCAGAACTATGACCACACAACCCTTATGTTCGCTTAGCCTTTTTAACTTTCCATTTACTGCATCTATTACTACACTTTATATTCTTCCCTTAGGTTCATTCCAGGTAACATAATACGAGTATACCTCTGCCCATAGTATATATATTTCTCTTTAGTCTATCAGCACCTCAGTTGTTTCTGTCCATCTAGACAGCAGCTGAGCTTTGGGCAACTCCTGCCCTCTTCTAGATTCTGTCATAAAGACTTCTGATAGATCTTGCCCTACTCGACAATAGGGCTCATTGGTGTTATCTGATTGAGCTCTCACGACCTCATCAGCGTAACACTTTGGCTTCAGCTTATGTGCTGTGCCCCTGTATGAGTTCTGTCCCTTAATTTCAAGGCAGAGGTTCAGAAGACAATCACAAGTTCAACTTAAGGACTGAGAGAGGTTTCAGAGTGAAACAAAGACTTCAGAGGATAGAACAGGATTTAATCAATATTCAAACTAAGGAAATATTACAGAGTAAAGGCAGGTTTATATACTGAAGAGTCCAGAAGATATAAAACTGTTAAAGTATATTGGACAAATCAGGGTTTCGGGTTTCCAGAGTATAGTAAGAGGATGAATCAGAATGGCATCAGAATGATGGAATGATAACTGAGGACAATGGCGCAATAATTGTGAAGCAGGGGGAAAGGGATGTCAAAGGAAAGGAACATATGTCAAGAGATAGCTGAGATAGGAGTACAAAAGTCCAGGATGGGAAATACAGGATTCGGGATATCAGGTGAAGGTGAAAATCTTCTAAGGTAAAGTCCAGGGCTCAGGGTTTGGGGTTTGATCATAAGGGGCCAGAAGTGTGTTGTATGGGTAGGGAAAGTTTCAGTATGTGACAGAGTCCCCTTTTGTCTTACCCTCTCACACAGACGGCCATGTTTAACCAAGCTTGAACTCATTCCTCGTGAGACCTTAGTTGAACAACCAATATGGTTGAGCAGAGGTGAGATGTTTTTGTGTGTAAAAAAGTCACGTGGACCACTTGCCTGAAGAAGACAGACATGTCGGAGCTTAAAAACAACGAATCAAAAAATCACGTGAGACCAGTTTAGTTTGTCGGAGTTTAAAACAATGTTGGTCCAAAACAACACGTGACTTGCAAATTTATGGATGGTACATCCGAGGACCGATATCTGCCTCCGATGCCATGGACTATCAACCAGTATTGGTACAGAGACATGCACGTCCTCAATCCACAAAACACAGTCCAGAGTCCAGATACTGGCGCCAGTTCAAAAATCCTGTATTCATAAAGGAATATGCTCCTGTTACTTCTGTCCAGTTCTCCCCCGCTAAACCTCATAGATATGCTGTAACTGCAGCAACTCGCGTACAGATCTATGCCCCGCGCACTCAAAAGGTCACAAAGACTATATCAAGATTCAAAGATGTCGCTCGCAGCGGTAATATTCGCCCCGACGGAAAGCTCGTCGTTGCTGGTGACGATACTGGCCTCGTTCAGGTACATCTTCCCATACAACTCCTTCCCAATCTTCTTTAACTCCTCTAGATATTCGATCTCAATTCGCGCGCAATTTTACGGACGCTCGACTCCCATAAGCAACCTGTTCATGTCACCAAATTCTCCCACCTCTCTCCTACTCAAGTGCTATCGTGCTCCGATGATACGACCGTTAAACTTTGGGACGTACCTTCTCAGTCCGAGGCCATCACATTTGCTGCCCACACAGACTACGTTCGTACAGGGGATGTATCCTCGTCTAATCCTCATCTGGTGTTGACAGGGTCATACGACGCGACTATGAGACTGTTCGACTCTCGTAGTGGTGAATGCGAGATGATAATGGGTGGGGATTCACCTGGCGCGTCCCCCGTCGAACAGGTCTTGATGCTACCATCCGGCACTGTCGCATTGTCTGCAGCGGGTCCAATTTTACGGATGTGGGACCTCAACGCTGGTGGACGGTGTATTCGAGCTTTGTCCAATCACCAAAAGACCATCACGTCGCTGGCATTTGATGCCAACATTGGTCGCATCCTCACCGGCAGTCTTGATCAAATGGTGAAAGTGTATGATATCACCACATATAAAGTGGTCCATACAATGCGTTATCCAGCTGCCGTCTTGTGTCTCGCTATATCGGTGCAGTGTTTCCTTCTCGTGTGTGACCCCGACTCATTGTCATCAAAGCCGGATGCAACACATATCGCTGCTGGAATGTCAGATGGCACCTTGTCCGTCCGTCGACGACAACAAAAGGCATTGGAAGGTGGAGTGGACTTCGGGAACGCGTTGAGGACTGGCACCTACGAAACGTTCCTGGGTGGTATACTGCCATCGATTGGCCAAGGACGCCTCAAGGCCAAAACCAAGTCAAAACCCATCGGCGATGTTGACGAGCTCAGATTAGAGAGCAGAAGAGCACTTCGGCTGAGAGAATACGATCGCTTGCTAAAGTCGTTCAAGTACTCAGCCTCTCTTGACTCTGTTCTTCGAAAGGTACATTCATCTCATGATTTGTCTGCCCTCTTTGAAATTTCTCATCTTGTCTCAGAACATCCCGCCTGTCACAACGTTCTCGCTCATACAAGAACTCATTCACCGTGACGGTCTCCGTAGTGCTCTTTCTGGTCGAGATGATGTATTATTAGAGCCAGTCTTACGTCTCCTTGTCAAGCATGTGTCTGATCCTCGCTTTGGTGAAATGGTTTGCGACGTCTCAACGCTGCTTATAGGTTAGTTCGTTGGCTCTTCTGTCTATTTCTCTGGTGACTATCTTTCTCATCAGATATGTACGCTCCTGTGCTGAGCCAATCGCCCCTCATTGATTCTCTGTTCCTTCGGCTACGGAAGAAAGTGCTTGCGGAGATACGTTTCCAGAAAGAACTGAAAAAAGCAAAGGGTACATTGGAGATGGTTTTTTCGTCTGCTGCTCTGGCGGCGGCGTCGCTGGATGCACCGCAGAGTGCATAGCCCGATGTACTTCACTATTCTCATAAACACACCCGATACAGCACTCGCTATAAGGAATCAGAGTCATGAGCACTCTTCAATAAAAGTAATCAGGTTTTCAAGGATCTCTTTCTGCGACATTCCCGCAACTCCACCAGTCGCCTTGCCCTCGGCAGAGTAATCCACTTCAACGTTGTCATAGTATACGCGCAACGTCTTGACGACGTCCCTAAGCGTCAAGCTCTTCCTTTCGAGCATTTGTATGATGTGAGCACGGACCTGCGAGGAGTCAGTCAACAGGGAAACTTGCTAACTAGTTTAGCAACGTACGCCATCGTCTTCCATCGCGATCCAAGCCAAGATATAATCCAAGGTCTGTAGGGTAAACAACCCCCCATCTAAACGGCGTAGGTAGAGCAGATCATCATCATCAGGACTATTCGCAACCTCCTCGGCAAGCATCTCCTAGGGTAAACACGTTGTATATCGATAATCCGGGAGGTGTAAGTAGCCATACCTTCTTCTCAGCTTCGATCTCTGCATCGACAACCCTGAGACGACTGTACGTGTTTTCCCGTATTTCCAAAAGCTTATCCACTTTTTCGTAATTGTTCTCCACAAATTTCGCGAGTAAGCGTATTCGATCCGTCGAGTCTGAAGTAAGGTTTGAGAGAAGTGACGAGATGATGCCCAGGATATGAGAAGTGTCCTCTGAAGCTGGCGCAGTGATTTTTTGCTTCTTTGAAGCCTAGAACAATATGTTATATGTAAGCAGGTTCAAGAGCATAGAAGGTCCTCACTAACCTTGCCCATGAACGCCGAGAACAAAGTCTTGAGCCCCAGGGCATCAACGAAGTTAGAGCATAACTCTGATCCTGCTGATCCAGACATTGCATAATCTAGCGTTTTGATTGACCGTGACTTTGATTCAAGGTTTTCCCTTGAAGAATGTTTGTGAGCGTAAACTCACAAGTCAATCCACATCACCGACTTCATTATTAACACCATGAGGTCAACACCTTCACTAGCCAGGAAGAGTGACTTGATCTCAGGCTCAGACAAGGCCGAGCACAATGCGTCGAACAAATTCTCCATGAATTCCATTTCGTCAGCATCGACGGGATCACGACGTCGGAATTGCTAAGCAATTAGATGAGGAGGTTCACATCTACTTCACCACCACTTACCGAAAGAACCTTAAGGATGGCCTCAACACCGTCCTTCTTGCCGAGTTCCTGTCTATTCGGAGCGCTGTCCTGCAACAGAATTGAAAGCAGTTCTGCAGCGTAACTGCGGTTTTCGTCGTGCGTCCTTGACTGAATGCGTTCCAAAAGCCAGTTCATCATCTTGGTTTTAGAAACAAGTTGTACAGAAAGGTCGGGGTTGAAACCAAGGACGTTTTCAAAGACACCTGCACAGGAACTCTTAGAAGTTGTCGTCGACCCACGGAAAAGACCTTACCTATGATGTGAAAGACGCCTTGTCGGTCGGATTCTTCTGATTCGTTCAGCCGAGGAAGATTGTCCACGAGTAGCTCGAGTACCGAGTTTTGGACCTATAGAAGAGAAAACCTAATTCATGTGTGGCTTGATGGGCACCAGAGAGATCTGACCTACCAATGCCTCTACGAGTACTTTTAGGGCGGCCTGGAATTCTCCTTGTTCCTCCTCATCTCCTTCGTCGCCAACTTCCTCATCGGTCAATTCGTGAAACGCTTCCACTGCATCAATAACTATGTCAACGTTCTCATGACTAAGAAGCCCGACAAGTAGTGATATGGCACCGGAGCGGACAATTTCTGGATATGCAAGGCCTGGGGACTGTGCGAGGGGTAACATGGCCTTTATAGCACTATCAAGGTCTGCCTCCGAGTCGATGAATCTGGTAGGCCAGAGATCAATCTGCTGTCAATGAATTGCCTCTGGAAGGACGCTTACTTCGAGGGATCGTCTGGATACTTGGAGCGCTGGTCTTGGTTTTTATTTACTGCGCGCTCGAAACGCAGCAGTGTGCGTCGGATGCTAGTAATTGTAACTTCCTCGGGCTGTATAACAGAGGTCTGATTAGTATCCTGCGTCACAAAGGGCTCCGCGCTGAAAAGGGCACACTTCATCCTGAGCCCCTTCTCCTTCAGCTCTCTCGAAGATGCTCAGAATTTGCTTTTGTTCGCTCGTAAGGCCGCCACCATAAAAGCGGCCGTCCTCGTCCTCTTCCGCGTAATAGTCCGCATCCCCACCAGGCGCAAACGAAGCATCCATATCATCTTCTGGTCCGTCTTCCATTGTTGCGCGTCGCGACTTTGCAGCGGTGGCCTGGACCATTGATTCGGAAGGAGTATGCGAGTTTGCTTGCTCGTCCAATCTCAATTTCTTTAGGATCTCGGGGGTCGGGTTGTCCGGAAGTTTGCGCTTTGACCCCACGGGGAGCTTGGGCACCTAACGAAGGGCTAGGTATTCAGAACCGAGGCTTGAACAACACAAGTGCACGGACCTTGAAGAGTTTGTCGATGTCCATGCTGTCTTCTGCGGGAAAATGGGACCACTGATGGGCGTTGGTCAGTCAGCGTAGTTGACGAGCGATATCTGCCGCTAAGGTGTTCGAGCCCTCGAGTAAGTTACTTGCGCTGTTTCCGTCACTGGTATAGCGGGACCACGTGACTGCATCATCATCATAAAACTACTAGGCATTGGCAAGCCTTAGGTCGAGGAGACTCAGGATGTGTACTAGTCCATGCATACACACATCGTTACTCCCTCGCAGTTTATATACCAACACGCAAACCGTAGATCTATATCTGGCCAAAGTGTGGCAGCGTTGAAATTCTGGCTCTTTCGCGTTGTAATTACACGTTAACGTACTGGCAAAGCATCCACTTGTTCTCCACAGCATTCCATGAATGACCGCACCATCAGTATGGCTTGCGTCTATTCTGCTTTAAGTCTCTCTCCAGTTGCTTGGCTTTCCTGTGGCCTATCTCAACAGGTCGAATAGCAGTATCGTCCGCCTTTTTAAGCTTGACTGGACGATTACCTACATACTTGCCTATTGACTAATTTAACGGGAGCGATTCAAACAAGGAAGAATGACTGGACTCACCATCCATCTCCTTCCATGCCTTCAAGAAATCTTCCGGGTCAGAAAACCCGATAAATCCGTATTTTGCCTGGAAACATCGTCCATAAATATGAGGCTGACTGATGCAATAGAAAGATGTCACCTTTTGGCTTAATCTATCTCGGATGACGCGGGCCTTCTGGAACGAAGGGTACTTATTGAAAGCATTTGCGAGGACGTCATCAGATACATCGTTGCTAAGGTCGCCAACAAATAAGCGGAACCACGCTGCAACACCGTTAGCGTCTGGAATTATGGAAAAGTAAACGCAAGACTGACACGGATTCCATTCGAGAAGAGTTTGGTCCTCCCACACTTTTCCGCCACCCTTCCGCAGGACAGTTGTCCGCTTGCCTCCTTTTGCGAGCTTTCCACCTGCTCCTCCACGCTTGTCAATCATCGCACCTGGCACATAGACACTCTGTTGAGCGAGGATGCCGACATCGTATTCGTAGGCATTGGCTGGGACTGGAGCACTATGTGCAGACGAAGATCCTGCGATAGGATACATCGGGCCCTGATAGGGCTGATGGTAAGGATTAACATCGTAAGCCGACTGCTGCTGGCCGTGTTGTGAGTAGTAGTTTTGCGAAGGATCCATGTTGTCGTCAGCAAAGCGCGGGGCACATCCAAGTCAGGTTACATAATAAGGATTGAAAACAGTCCAAATCTAATAAAATCAACAACACCAAATAGCGTCGATCGCAAGCACGGAAATCTGGGTGAGCTCGCTGTCATTGTTGTTCCTCAAGTCCCTCGAGGTAAGTTTCGCGATCTACAGCCCATTTATGACCCTGCAGACGTCCCAGCAGGCTTTGTACAGCTATTTCGTTTCCTGTTCATGTTTTCATTGGTGGATGCTGGACGGTGCAATGGGATGTTGATGGGATAAGTACACATTCGCTGATCTACCTCCACTACTGCAGATGCCGTTCGTCAAAAAGGTCAAGTCAGACGCCTACTTTTCGCGTTTCCAGGTGAAGTACCGTCGCCGTAGAGAGGGCAAAACCGATTGTTAGTCCCCCTTACCCACACCCATAACCTATATCCTGACAGTCTTATAGACTATGCCCGGAAACGGCTCGTCACGCAAGCTAAGAACAAATAGTATGCATTCACTTGCTCCATGACTACTCCAGTTAAGATCCTCTCAGCAACGCACCCAAATACCGTCTGGTTGTCCGATTCACAAACAAGGAGATCATTGTTCAGATTGCCTACGCGCGTCTGCAGGGCGACTTCGTCTTGACTGCCGCTCGGTCAAAAGAACTCCCACGATATGGAATTAACCATGGTCTGACCAACTGGACCGCAGGTAGGATCATTGAAGAATTGCAAGCTATGTGCTAATGTCTTCTAGCTTATGCAACTGGTTTGCTCTGCGCTCGCCGTGTACTCACCAAGCTCGGTCTCGCCGACAAGTATCAGGGTGTTACGGAACCCGATGGCACGCTGAATCTGACAGAGGCTCTGGATGATGAGGATGCTCCTCGCCCATTCAAGTGTTACCTCGATGTCGGCCTGAAGCGCACTTCAACCGGTCACCGTGTATTCGGTGCCATGAAGGGCGCGAGTGATGGTGGTGTCTTCATTCCCCATTCCGAAAAGCGCTTCCCAGGGTTCGACCCAGAAAGCAAGGAGCTTGACTCCGAGGTGTTGAAGAAGTATATCTTCGGAGGTCACGTAGCTGAGTACATGGAGTCGCTAGAGGAGGAAGATGATGAGCGGTGAGCAAGAATCATGCCCCTAACATGATTCAGCAACTCATGCTACTATTGCGACCAGATTCAAGAAACAATTCTCCTCGTACCTTGCTGATGGTGTCGGATCAGAGGACATTGAAGAGATCTATACCAATGCCTATGCCGCTATCCGGGAAGACCCCACATTCAAACCTACTGAAAAGACAAAAGACTGGAAAGCAGAATCCGCCAAGTACAAGCAGCCCAAGTTGACCTACGAACAACGCAAGGCTGCCATCCAGGCCAAGATCGAGGCATTCCAAGCTTCCGGTGGAGAGGCCGCTGCCGAGGAGGAGGAAGACGACGAGTAGACGCGTTCCTCTTTGCTTTCCGTCTTTACCCTCATCACATGTCATTCTAAAAGACATCATGCCATGCATATGAATCTTATTCCACGCAGCACGATGTATTGTCACGATGGTTGCATTCCCTACGGCATTGACAAGATTTTCTCTAGTATGCCCAGCTGCCAAGATGTCAAGGAGGCGGTTGGCTGGGGCGAGTAGGCATCTATGAGCGACATCTGATCCCCACTTCCCCTGTCTAGGCGGTAGGCTGAAGAATGAATGGCAAAGTCTTCAGCAAACGACACGCAGAAATTTCTGCGCGGCCGAATCGGTCAGAGATTAGGGTGGTTCATAGTGACAGTACACTCACACGACACATCCTTCCCACCTGCCTATCGTTTTGCCGCTCACCATATCAACAAACCAAGTTCCCCCAATACGTTCACAGTGTTGGTTCCCAGACTGGCAGAGTTTAAGGAGTAAACACTTTTCCACTTCGTCGGAAAGGAGTTGGTTGAGTTGTGGAATAGATGCGATCGGCAAGGTTGCTTGAGGAAGATGCGCAGTGAGAGAGGATGGGGACAAGAAGGTCAGGCGCAATGTTTGCCTAGTAGTCGAAATTGAGCAAGAGTATTTAAAAGGGAAAAAATCTTGCCTATCGTCGATACGGAGAAGAGCTTCGCCCCCAACTCTCCTCAAGGCACTGTCAATAGTCAGTCGGCTCTGCAGACTCCGACCGGCTTCCCCAACAGGGTCAAATCGCAATGTGCACAAAACTCCAGCACGCTTCAGCGCAGAGGCCATTTTGTCAAGTTCAGCCTTGATTCTTAAGCAGAACTGCTGGTACTGCAGCAGATCAATGATGGGTTGGAGAAGTTCTGATCGAGGAGAAACATTGGCTATGGGTTGTGGTCGTACAGACCCGGTAGTCATTACGCGTTTTGACTTCTCGGCAGCATGCATACCCAACCAAAGGGCTTGCAGTATGTAATATATCAGGTCGCATGTCGCTGACAGAATTTGTGATCCACTTGGAACACGACTGCCTTCATCAGCATCCACCTGCTTCGCTGGTGAACAAGGCGGTCTAGTGAAAATTGAGACCCACCATTTCGAAACGCAGATCAGTCCCTTGATCTGCGTCTATTACGATTAAGCGTTCGGCGACTCGGGCAGATGCGGTGGGGAAGTTGCTGGCCTCTCTTATCAGAACAGAAAAAATCTCTTCGTCCACAATCTCTCTCTGAGCAGCTACGAGGGACGGATCCAGCGAGGTGGACTCGGGAAACGTTACGGTATTGTGGGACGCAGAGGTCATGCTAGCTGGGTCCGTGATGGTCAACGAAACTTTCAAGCGAGTCCGTTGACGGTGAGGGAACACAACGACGTTCGCTTCTGTCTCGTGCGTGGACATGTGAGCGACTGCCTTTCTTCGAAATTGCTTGGGAGCTACGGAAATGGCGTTTGGCAAAGGTATCCCTGACCGAAAAGGACGCTTACACTCTTCCAGACCAAATGATATTAGAAAGTCTTTGGACGTTCGGTCTGCGCCTTTTCCTGTAGGGGCCCAAACGGGTAATGGAGCGGGGACAAGACCCCAATTTGCCTTTCTGATCTTGAGTGCATCCACCCAGTACTTGTTGCCATTCAAGCGACTTCTCTCTAATCTCCACGCAGCTTGCTTAAAGACATTCGCGGCTTTTCTGAGTGCCTCGTCTTTACCACCAATGGTAAGCTGTGCATTGAAGGCCTCGACAGAAGTGATGGCCGGTAGCCTGGATACCATGGTAGCGGTCAGGGTCGTTGGGGGTAATGAAGGGACTGGGGGAGCCTGATTTGGCGCAGTTGAGGACAACAGGAAGGAAAGGAGATCTCTGGCCTGCGTCATTTCTCCTAGAGCAATACTGAGATACCATATGAACATTGCGATGCAATATTTCGCAAATTATACCTACAAGAGCTGTGGAATGATCTCTACTCGCATCTTGAACAACTCCTCCGGTGACATGGTTAATTTTGTGCTGTCTGCAGCATGGTCACCATCCTCGTGCGAAATTGGTGAGCTCTCACGGGGCTGGACGACGAGACCATGACCTGTGGAGGATAGGTGGTCTTGTCGCTCAAAGAAGTCGATACCTCGCTCAAGGAAGATTCTTCTGAGGTTTTCTCCTAGAACTGTGGTGGGGTTTTCTGGTCTATACCGTGAGTTAGCTGGTGGGTACCGATAAGTCGGAACGCATACGGCTCAAAAATTTGCTCCCCGTCGGGGGTTATATCGAGCAGAACCGGTATGCGTTCGCCATGGTCGTCCTTGTAGGGTCTCTCTAGGGATAACTTTGTCTTTTTCCACTCTGGCTCGTCCATCACCACAGATGAAAAGCAGAGATACTGATACTTGAGCAATTAAACTTGTTGATAGATCAGGGACAGACGCAGGCCTTCTGAGTATCGATAATGTCGCTTAACTTGTATTATGTTATTATATTTATTTATTTATGTAATCGACCACGTGATCGGACCGAGTCCTCACGAGTCACGGCCACACGAATAGTTTACAGGTAAATGCATCTTGTCACTGATCCACCAGAACGCTAAGCAAATGGTTAAAGGTAACCATACAGGCTCAATCTCTGATCACACCACTCTGAAAAGGAGGAAGACTGAGGACGATGACACTCTTAATCCTCAGGCGAAGAAAGCACGCACCAGAGTCAGGTATCTCTCTATTTCCTTTATGCGTCAGTCCATTCCTCACCAGTGTTTCATCAGTTTCTCATGTGGAGAGTGTCATCGGCGCAAGCAAAAGGTACCAATGCTCTTCTCTATACACGTCTGCATACTATCCTTATATTGTTCCCTCAGTGTGATCGTCAGATTCCTTGTTCGCATGTACGATCTCATCTACATCTTGTAAAATAGCATGTTGCTCACACGTTTCTTCAGTGTATAGCTCGAAAGGTACCTGAACTATGTAAGGCATATACGCCAGGAAAGACGGACCAAGATCTCAGTGTACGACTGGCCAGGCTCGAACATATTGTCGAGCTCGCCCTACCTCAATATTTCCATAATCCTGGATCGCCATTCGCTGCGCCCTCCGACAGACAAAATCACACCAGCTCAGAAGGCCCCGATGAAGACAATCGTTCCATTACCGACGAGCAGGACCCTAGCGGAGGTTCTTTCCAGAGTGGGAAGTGGTACGGCAACAGCGCCTCGGGAAGTGTTGCACCAGCCTCCGTTTTGGAGCAAGTGAATGTTTTAATAGTCTTCCCAATCCTCATGTCTGACGCATGTCTTTATTAGCTGGCAAACGTCGTCGTTGCCAGTTCTCTTCAAGAGCAGTGGGATACTAGCCACAGTATTCCTAGTCACGTGGCTGTACCTTTAGCGCAGAACGGCACCAGTGGTGCTGACCATAAGTCAGCACTTACAGCTCCCTCAATCATAGAGTCGGTACGACAGGACTCTGAACCATCCGCTGCGGATAACCTCAAGAGCTTGGTGCAAGAATGCGGGGTATCCCCACACAAAATCTCGGAACTTCTCCAAGAACTTCCCCCCCAACGGTTCTCTGATGTACTCATCGATCATTACTTCACGTCCATGTAAGCGCAACCCGCACCCAACATGTTGCCTTGTAGTTCAAGATTTCTTGTCTCGCAGAAATTGGACGAGGTACCCCGTGTGCGAAAAGGATTTCCGTGCAAGATATGCTTCCGTCTGCACAAATGGAGTCGGGGCAAACACTAACGATGCACGGTTCCTACCATTTCTGTTCGTCGTGTTGGCAATCTCAGTACGACTTGCCCCGGAGCATCTCGCTGGTGACATACGAACGAGGAGAGTTACTTCGTTAAGGTATTATTGGTCGTGTATGTATGCCTGCATTGTACATTCCCAAATGCTGACGCACAAATAAGCTCGACGTTCACTGCTTATTGCGGCTGCGATTCAGCCCGATTCACTGGATATTGTTCTAACTCGCTTATTGGTAGGTTGATTGACTCCTCGTTGTCCTCATATTTCGTATTAACCCATCTCCAGAGTGCTCGCTTTCTAACATTTGACCGCCGTATCACAGAGTGTTGGAGTCAGCTTGGCGCGGCCGTACGAACTGCCCAAGCTCTCGGCTTGCACCGAGACGCGGCGCCAATGGTGAGCCGACCCTCTTATAACGCTATCTCATGTGGCTCATATCTTCTAGGGCTTGGACCCAGCCCAAGTTGAAAACCGTCGACGTATCTGGTAACTTTTTTCCATCATCACATAGTAACTACACTCTGACATCTTCCTAGGTCCTATCTTTATCACGCCGATCGTTCCTATGCCCTTGTGCTTGGTAGACCTAATGCTATTCAAGATGACTATACGTGCACTCTACCTCCCCTCAATATCGACGATGATTTCTCCCCTGCCACTATTCGCAATCCGCCTCCTCTGACAAGCCCTACCATAATGACGTTTGTTATCCTCCGCCATCAGCTAGCCTCAATCATCGGTCGAATGGTCCACCATTTCCAGAAAGTTCGCACGCCTAGCCACTACTCCGACGTCCTTACCCTCGATGACGACCTCTTGAAATTTGTTACTGCACTACCGCCTCATTTTGCGTTGGAGCCTGACAGCTCCCTTGATGAGAGCATGAAGTTCTTGACCGTTCACCGTTTCCTGCTTACCACGGAGATCCTCTTTGTCAGGATCAGCCTACACCGCCCATACTTGCTTCGCAAGTTAAGCAGCGATCGCCACCTGCGATCGCGCACGGCGTGTTTCGAGTCTGCTATGAAGGACTTTCAAGTCCGCAAGGCTTTCCGCGAGAAAATGCCGAAGGAGACTCGCGAATCTCTCCATAACGCCTACAGGGAATTCCAGACAGCCATGATCAGTGGAATTTATCTAGTTCTACACCCGCACGGCATGGATGCAGGCATGATGCACACAATCTTGGACGAGTTCTTGAAGGACCACGAGGGCGTTCGCGAAATGGATGAGACCACTCGTAGGGAGCTCAAAATCATTGAATTCCTCAAGGGTCGCGCCCTTCAGATTGCTGAAAGCACAACTCCACAGAATGCAAGTCCAGGGTCTCCTACGACAATCGACCCTCAGCTATCTTCGGGCTTGATGGTGTCCAACACCCGCACATCTGCAGTTTCCCAGCCAACACAACCCACTTTCTCTTCCATCCTCGCCACCACCTCAGGTTCTACGTCTCCACAACTATACCCGGCTTCACCCTTTGCCCAATCCCCTGTCATACAGCGCCTACAACAGAGTGTTTCTACCGACGGGACGCTGGGTTCGCCTGCAGGCACTAACAGTCCGAGTGGAGAAGAAGAATCTGCGGCTCAGTCGTTATTGGATCACTGGTGCAGCACGTTTAATGACGGCACGGTCGATGGACCAACGGGAATGCCTGCACTTTCGTGGGGTGGGCCCGGTGGGGCAGACTTCACTGGCTGGGTGGGGGTCAGTGCCAATGCCCCACCAGTAGTGGACCCGAACCTGATGCCGTCCATCAATGGAGATTGGAGTTATTGGGAGACTCTTGTGAGTCAGATCAAGGCCGGACCACCTCTATAGATCTCGAGTATATAGACCTGTAACGAACAAGGGTTTGGCTTTTTCCTTTTACCTTCTTTCAGTGGATATGTTTGCTGTGACAATATCTGTCTTCTTGTATGTGCCTAATCAAATAAATATGTAAGTTATTGCATTGCAATCTGCAATCTGCTTTATTGAAGTCTCTTGCGGCGCATGCCATTCGTTATACAAAAATCCACAAAATGCCGAGTGCGCAGAAGACGTAAATACTTGGAACTGAGCTACTACGGTTTCCCCTGCTTACAGAGTTCTGTGTTGGGCGGGGGAACGGCGACGCTTGTTGCTCAGAGCTCCTTGATAGGAAGGCGAGGACATCGTCAGTGGACAGGGGGACATTGGTACTCTGACTCCCAGCAGCTCCGAGATTCCGCCTTTGCTTGATAGTGGCAGTGATACCTGCGTCTTGTGTTACACTGTGACTTGTAAAGCGCTCGCGACGTGCCTTGGGTTTCCCAACGTGCGCGTACGTCGAGGTCGAAGGAAGTCTGCTTTCCTGCTGCACAGGAGGCGAGGGCTCAACGAGGCGCCCATTCCCCCATGCTATTGGCGAACCGCCTGGTTGCTGACTGTACTCGGGAGGTGTCACGATACCAATAGGTGACGCAATCTGTCTTACTGGTCGGCGAGCCACGTGGTAAAAGATAGATATGTACTCACAGTGAAGCGAGCAGTCCACACAGAGTTCTCCACGTCCGCGTTATTGAAAGCCTTAGAAGCTCAGTAAGACGGACAATGATTGTCAAATAAGGAGGACGAGGTCTTGCCTGGTAGAAGTATATGTTAGAATTGGGTGCTACGTTTGGACACGTGAAGTTGTAGGCGCTTTCAGTGGTCCCGTCTAGGGCGCCGACGACACGCATCACTAAAGACATGTTGTAGTTGGAGCCGCTCATCAACTCTGTATATACCATGCATTGAACCGGAGTGATTAATAGCGGTGAAGTGACGCACCTAACGTCACATTCCTCCATGTTCCTGTCGGGTCGATTTTCCATTTGGAAGAACAAGACCGGCCTGCTGTGTAGATGTCACCTGGCCCAGGGGATAATGGAGTGATAGCGGACTTGGCATGAGGTATAAACCAAAGAAGCAAAAGCATTGAAGGGATAGTAGTTGCGAGGGGGCGATTGTGCATGCTGCCGATGTTAATATTCAATAGCCAGACCTCGCAATCGTGAAGCTAGTAGAAGAGAAATACAGGACGGGAGGAAATGACTCATGCGGCCTGTATTTATGGTATGGTCCCTCGCATGATGTCAGCCTCCACCAGGGTATATCCTTCAGAGTCAGCCGCACAGATGTATGGCTACTGATCGGGGGGCGGGTCCATGACAGTTTGTGGATTGTATCACTGGCAGGATCATCATCAGCAGTATACGTTTGTCTGTGGTGCGCTGTGAGGATACTAGGTAAGAGTTAATTCGTTCGGTGTGAGGCGGTTACCGTATGTCTACTAGTACATACTCTGTAATAAGACGTTCTCAAATAAGGAAATGGGATACTGCCCTCTTTCAGGTCGTGACCTGCAGTAAACACTCGTATTCTCACCATGCAATCTATCAATCGATTTCTGTACGGGCCAACACCTGAAGAGAAAGTGCGAGCATGGCAAGGCAAACTACGTGCGGAAAGTCGGCAGCTGGATAGGGAGATGAGGCAGGTCGGCATCGCGAATCGCAATCTTCCCGCAATTCACTCATAGTTCGGAGGCAGCTCGACGTGGCTACGGCCAAGGCACGAGCGACAGTAAAACAGCTTGCGCTCAAAGGAGACGTCAGGTCTGCACGGATACTTGCGAGGGAAGTCGTAAGAAGCAACAAGCAGAAAGACCGGTTATCTGTTAGCAAGGCACGCTTAGGCTCTATCGGAACGCAGTTGATACAACAGCTCGGTGAGTAGTGTGTCCGGGACTTCAGCATCAGTGATGTTAATGAAAGACATCTTGCGTAGCCATGCTAAAAGTCACCGGTTCGCTGCAGAAGTCAACCGAGGTCATGAGATTGTCGAATTCACTCATTAAGCTCCCTCAGATCAGTCAGGCTATGCGAGAGATGAGCATGGAGATGACCAAGGTATGGCGTCACGTACACGTTGTCGTACCAATTTTAAATCGACTCTTTAGGCTGGTATAATGGAGGACATGCTCGAAGACACGCTCGAGATGGATGAAGACGAAGAGATAGCGGAGGAGGCGGACGCAGAAGTGGATAAAGTACTATTTGAACTTACCAACGGCAAGCTTGGTCAAGCGGGCACTGTGGGGATAGATCTGGCGGTAAGTCTCCCTGCGCCCGCGTTACATTGTCATTTAGAGAATCGCAGTCTTTGCAAAACACTTTGGAGGACGAGGAGGCGGAGAAAACAATGGAGCAGTACCGGCAACAACTGGATGGACTGCTCAGTGGCTAACGTCTCATATACCTTACTTTCTGACAGGTTTGCATCACATATTTGCCTGTATTTCCCTCTGGCGGATTACTACATGTGCACCGAGTTTATGTCTCTGGCGACTACTTATTGGATGTATTACAAATGGAATTGTAGGGTGGAAGTGAACGTAATAGTGATTTAGTATCATGGTCGTGTTAATATTCTGTGGTGTAGTCCCTGTAGTACTAGGCTCGGTGACCTGGCAAGTACTGGATATTATCATAGTCAATCATGAATGCATCATTCCCGCCGTGGTATAAACGGATGGACAATTACCCACGTGGCAACTATCCATCCGTTTATACCCGGTGTCTGTGTCTGAGTCCAACGCGTTTTTCTTTTTTTCACAACTCCACAAATGTTGACCCACAGATCCCTCACTGGCCTTGCGCAGAGCGCAGTCAGGTCCTCGCAGGTAGAATCAGATTTTACTCATGACATGCAAATGGTCACCCTTACGTTGTTACCTAGCCCTTCAGGCAGTATGCATCTGCATCTCCCACTGCTGCTTTTGCTGGAAGCAAGGGAAGCAATGTGAGCGTGACTTTCCCTCGATTTCCACAAAATCCACTGACTCTCGTTCAGGGAAAATACGCGGTGACGCTGATTCCGGGAGACGGTCAGAATATAGGGTACAAATAGTATAGGTGATGTATTGACGTCAAATTTTAGGTATTGGTCCAGAAATCAGTGAATCGGTCAAGGCCATCTACTCTGCGGCGGACGTGAGTTTCTTCATGACTAGTGTGTCCACGTAGCTCAATGTAAAACAGGTCCCCATAGAATGGGAAGAAGTCAGCGTCACGCCCGTGTTAAAGGGTGGCAAAACCGTCATCCCGGATGCAGCGATCAATTCGGTCAAGAAGAATACAGTTGCACTCAAGGGTAAGTGTCCCTAAAAGTATAACAATTATCGGAGACTAAGTCTATTTGTAGGTCCCTTGGCAACACCGAGTATGTTTAGCCCTGACGTATTTGGGACTTCATACTGACTGCGGACAAAGTTGGAAAGGGACACGTCTCTTTGAACCTGACACTGCGCAGAACGTTCAAGCTTTTCGCTAACGTTCGCCCGTGTGTCTCAATCCAGGGTTTCAAGACACCCTATGACGATGTTAACACGGTTTTAATTCGTGAAAACACGGAAGGAGAATACTCGGGTATTGAGCACGAGGTATTTCATTTGGTTTTCAAAGACTTCCCGCTTACGTGTCGATTACAGATTGTCGATGGAGTTGTGCAGTCCATCAAGCTCATCACGTATGAAGCGTCGGAACGCGTGGCTCGTTACGCATTCCAGTACGCGCAAGCTAGTGGAAGAAAGAGGGTGACGGCTGTACATAAGGCCAACATCATGTAAGCCGAGGCTGGCAACGTGTTGAAGCCGTGTGCTGATTGTAACAGGAAAATGTCCGATGGTATGTTCTTGTCGGCTTGCCGCCAAGTATCAAAGGACTTTCCGGATGTTTCGTACGACGAGGATTTATTGGATCGAGTCTGCCTCCAGGTAAGTTTAAGCGTCACCGGGAATGAATGGTAACCGAGTAATTTCTATCCCAGATCGTGCAAAACCCTCAACCGTACTCTAATCGTGTAATGGTCATGCCCAACCTATATGGTGACATTCTGTCGGACATGTGCGCTGGCCTGATCGGTGGGCTTGGTCTGACACCTTCTGGGAACATTGGACGAGTGAGTATGTTTTATATAACGAGAAACCACACACGCGCTGAGCTCGCACAGGACGCTTCTATTTTTGAGGCAGTTCATGGTTCTGCCCCAGATATTGCAGGCATGTGCCATGATTGTGAATGGTGCAAACCATTGTCTGACTCGTCAAATTCACAGGGAAGGGATTAGCTAATCCAACAGCTCTTCTCTTGTCTTCTCTGATGATGTTGAGGTACGTCAGTGTTATGATGTGCCACAGGTTTCCTGGTTGATCCGGCGTGCCTCATTGCAGACACATGAATCTGAACGAGTATGCAAGTAAGATCGAGAAGGCGACGCTCGATGTAAGTGGTGATCCTCTGATACCGCCTGGATGTATTCACAGCCTCGATTTGCAGACGATTGCTGAGGGTAAGGCTATCACTGGCGACCTCGGCGGTAAGTCGACAACAAGGGAGTACACCACCGCGATAATCAACAAGCTTGCATGATCGTGACCAGAGGCACGGAAGGTGTGAGTTACCGTTGCGTAAACATATACTATGTAGAGCGTACCGATACTGGTGTGGAATAGATAATGGGGTCACTGAACCCAAGGACGGTGTATGACACAATAATTATGGTTCCGTGTGTCGTGAAGGTGTTGCGGTGCCAATGCCTGCCTGGTGCTGAGCGTGGGAAAGAAATGATGACTGCGGTGATGCGAAATTAATGAGAGTGAGCCAGGTTTTGTTCTTTGCGACGACCAAGCAATAAGTAAAACCCCATCCACGCCTGCACACGGCATTCACCTCCATAATCCCCTCACAAGCCCTACAGGGCAAAGCCTTTCAGTATACAACCACTTTCCTACTCTACCCAGGTACTTTCCTTCTCTCCGTCGTCAACTAGTCTAATAACACCACTCGAGCCAACGCACCCAGAAAAATAGTTAATCCAAAAAACATCCATATAACGCCCAACTTTTTTATTCTCCTCTAACGCTACGAACGAAATGACAGACGAATCTATGTACACCCAAGTCAAGAAGGACGACCCCAGGAAGCCTGACTCTGCACCCAGCATGCCCAGGGTATCCAAGAGAACTGCTTCGAATGCTAGACCCTCCTCCGCTGCGGGAAATCTTCAGGGAGCCCCAAGACCTTCCTCTAGGTCCGGAAACAAGAAACCTCCTGCCTCCGTTGCAGCGGGCGGTACCGAATCAGGATCCGAGTCCAACAAGAAAGCTGCAGAGACCAAGAAGGTCGAGGTAACACGCAACAAGAGTCAGAGCGGTGGTAGCCAACGTACTGGCAACCACCGTAACCGCCAGCCGTCATCCTCGCAGGCTAATCGAAGCAGTGCTGCCAAGGATCGGACTTCTATAGGTCAATCTCCCTCTCCTGCACCCGCCTCTGCTTCCGAGTCCAGTGATGCGCTGTCTTCACTTCAGCGGGTTATTGCCGACCTGAAGATTACTTCTCCTCCCAACCAAGTCTCTTCTCCCAACAACTCGCTTGCTGCTTCTATGCACGCTCCGCAAGCACTAAATTCCAACCTCCCCTTCAATGCGCCAGTCTTCCAGCCGGGTGCTTCCGCATTCCCCGGTTCCAATCTGTCAGAGGCTGTTCGGCATCGTAAGGCTGCGTCCCTAGGCGCTTCCGCTCTTTCCGGAAACTACAACTCGTTTTCACCCCACCTTGGTTCGATGATGGAAGATGTCGAAGATGGTGCCGTTGCCTCGTTCGAAGAGGGCGAAATCTCTGAAATTTTCTTTCCTCATCCCGGTCACCAAGCTCGTTCTCACTCTCAAAGTTTTATGGCTCCGCGTTTCGCTGCTTTGGCAGCTCAACAAGAGCAGGATATTCTTGGTCCAACTGGACGTCCCCAGCTTGCTCCAAACTTTATGTTCGGTGCTCGCCGACGAACTAGCTCCAACGTGCCCATGGGTCCCTTGAACGAAGAAGACGTCGGATTCCAATTTCCCCAACAACAGAGCCTACTCTCTGAAGGTGTCATGCACGACCAGAACCACAGGAGGCCAGAAAATGACATCACTGGTATCATGGCCGAACAAGTATGCGTGATATCACACATTCATATTCTTGACATATCCTGACGTATGTGCTCTAGATCGCTCTCCAGAATCAGATCGAGGCTCTCCAGCAGCAGCAGCAGGCACTTTATCAACAACAACTGGCCTCTAATCAGGTCCTTTCCCTCCAAACTCCCGGCCTTGCACCCAATAGGCATAGACGCGTCCAGAGCACCCTGCCCGCGGGCGCTGCAGGAAGCAACAATGTCACTGCTTTCAACACTCCAATGGGCCAGTTCAGCTCTATGGGTAACCTGGGGATTGGCCCTGACTCCCAGCCCCCTGGCCTTCCCCGTGGTCATGGGAGGAGACATAGCGTCAATGTCGTCAATAAATCTAGCACTTCTCATAACAGCGTCGGTTCTGTGAGTTTCCCTTATAGTGGCCAGGACGGCTTCGAGGACGGGTTTACCCCCCCTTTTGGTGGACACTCACGCACAGCATCCCGAGTCGACTCCAGTTGGAGAATCAGTGCGTGCCAACTTCACGGAAGACTTACTGTCTCTGATGCATCTGATACAGATGGTGGTGTTATCCAAGGCAATAACGCTTTTGCTGCCGATCTTGCACAAGCACAAGCACAACTCCAAAGCTTGCAGCAGTTCCGCGCTGCAGCCGGCGGTCACCACCACAAGATGCCATCATTCTCTTTCCCTAACATGTTGCCGAACATGATGGCGGCCAATATGATGGGCCTTGGCATGGGGGGGGTGAGCTTGTTGCAGCAACAGCAGCAACAGCAACAACAATTCCAGTCTCAGTTGCAACAGCAGTCCAACCAACCTCAGCGCAAGTCTCTCTTCGCTCCATACCTGCCTCAAGCATCTCTTCCACCTCTCCTCGCTGCAGGAAAACTAGTTGTAGGTATCCTTCGCGTCAACAAACGCAACAGATCGGATGCGTATGTTGCTACAGAGGTCCTGGACGCCGACATCTATATTTGCGGTTCCAAAGACCGCAACCGTGCCCTCGAGGGTGATATCGTTGCCGTCGAGCTTCTTGATGTCGACGAGGTGTGGGGAACCAAGAAGGAGAAGGAGGAGAAGAAGCGCAAGAAGGAAGAGAACTCCGCTTACGACATGAAGACTAGTGCAGGTCGGAAGGACGACAAGAAGAAGGATGATGTCGAGGTGGAAGGTCAGGGATTAATGCTGTTCGAGGATGAAGAGTACAAATCTTCAGCTATTCACATTGACGTTCCATTGACTCCCATTTCTAGGGTCACCGACGAAGTCAAGCCGCAGTTTGCCGGGCACGTTGTTGCTGTTGTCGAGCGCATGCCTGGACAGCTTTTCTCCGGAACGCTCGGCCTCCTTCGTCCATCCTCAGCAGCTACCAAGGAAAAGCAAGAGGCTGAACGTCGAGAACGAGAGGGCGATCGTGGAGACGAACCGAGACGTGGACCTATCGAACGCCCCAAGATCGTCTGGTTCAAGCCAACGGATAAGCGCGTGCCTCTGATCGCAATCCCCACCGAACAAGCTCCAGCAGACTTTGTTCAGAACTCTGAGGCCTATGCCGACAGGTTGTTTGTTGCCTGTATTAAGCGTCACGTACGTTGCTGATGTCCGATACCTCCTCCCTTGCTAATCTTCTGCGTCATAGCCCATATCTTCCCTCCATCCCTTCGGTACTCTGGCTGAGGAACTTGGACCTATCGGTGATATCGAAGTCGAGACCAGTGCTTTGCTGAAAGATTGCAATTTCCCCACTGAAGAGTTCTCCGAGAGTGTGCTCAAGTGCCTCCCTCCAACCCCCTGGACGTAGGTTCTTCTTTCAGCAAACGAGACTTTTTGTTGACACCGAATGTCAGTGTTCCTGAGAGGGAGCTCGAAGTTCGCAAGGACTTGCGCCAGGAGCGCATCTTTACTATCGACCCTGGTACGTCCAAGGATCTGGACGACGCCTTGTCGATCAAGACGAACGACGATGGCACGCACGAGGTCGGCGTCCACATTGCAGACGTATCCTATTTCGTGAAACCCAATACAGCCCTCGACCGGGATGCCCGCAAGCGGGCCACGAGCGTGTACCTCGTTCAGAGAGCAGTACCAATGTTGCCCCCTCCGCTCAGCGAAGAGGTCTGTAGTCTCGTCCCCGGCGCTGAGCGCCTTACCTTCTCCGCTATCTTCACAATGACGAAGGAAGGGAAAACAGTGAACAAGTGGTTCGGGAAGACCATAATCAAGTAAGTGGCCGTCAATCCCTTCCATGATAGTTCGCTGAAGGCCGCTCAAGATCTGCAGCGAAATTATCCTACGCTGATGCAAAGAAAGCAATCGACGGTCATCTATTAAGTGACCTTGTCGTGGCCCCGGAGCACAGCGCGTCTGCTATCGAACACGACGTCAGGACACTCCACAGCATCGCCAGACAGTTGCGTGCAAAGCGTTTCCAGGACGGTGCCTTGAGTCTCTCTGGTTCTCGTTTATCATTCACACTGGGCGAAAACGGTCTTCCCACGGATTGCGAACAGTACGACTACACTGAGGCCAACGAGGTGGTCGAAGAGGTATCTAATATATGCAATGTAGCTTTGCTGAGACTGACCACACTGCAATTGAAGTTCATGATCTTGACCAACATTGCCATTGCTCAGCGCATTGCCGTCCACCTTTCTGAGCAAGCACTCCTTCGCAGGCACGACATCCCTATTGAAAGGCGTTTGGTATTTCGTTTAATTTGTTATGTTTACTCCTGCGCTCACGTCGCTTCATAGAATGTCTTCTCCGAACGCGCCAAGCGCCTGGGGGTGGAGGTAGACACATCGACATCGGGAGCTATCATGCGATCCTTCGAGGCAATCAGCAATCCGACTGCCCGTATGGTGCTTGAGCTACTCTCGTTCAAAGCCACTCAGCGTGCCAAGTATTTCTGTGCTGGAATGTTGGATATTGCCAAGTACAGTCATTACGCCCTCAACATCCCTCTCTACACACACTTCACATCCCCAATTCGGCGTTATGCTGACATCCTGGTGCATCGCCAACTTGAGTCTGTTCTCCAAGGCGGAAGTGCGTACAAGAACTCTATAGCGGTCTGAGAAAACATTGATGTATGGTGTTTGCAGCCGAACCGAAGTTCACAATGGATAGGGATGCTGTCGCCAAGATTGCTCAGCAATGCAACATGTACGTGGTGTCGTTGTTCGCATGGAGCTTCTTGCTGAGCTTCTTTCAGTAAGGGGGACTCTGCGAAACTGGCACAAGAACAGTCTATCCACCTCTTCCTTTGTGTCTTCATCTCCGACCTAACCCATCGTTACGGTCCAGTCATTCGTCAAGCCAAGGTTGTTAATGTGCTTGATGCCGCCTTCGATGTTCTTGTGCCTGAATTTGGTATTGAGAAGAGAGTCCATGTCGATCAGATGCCCATTGATGTGAGAGTTTGTGTGTCGATACATTATTCCCGTCACTAACTTTCTACGTAGAATCACGTATATGACGAGCACACCCACACGCTCCAGATCTACTGGTCCAGCAAGGACGTCATTACCTGGCTCGCAGAAAACAGTGACGATGAGCACTTGAAGAAGGTTAAGCAGAACGCTGAGGCCCACGCTGCCAAGATGGAAGTGGCGTCACGATCCTTCCACGACGAAAAGGCACTCTTCGACGAGGATGACACTGAGGAAGATGAGATAGTTCTTGGCAGAGATAGCGAGGTCGTCAAAGAGACCGAGACATCTAAGCAACGTCTACTCTCCACCGCCAAGGTCGAACCTGTTTTCGAAGGCCTCAGGGCGACCCCTTCTGGTCACAAGATCCAGGACATCAAGGAACTGATGACCGTACCGGTACGTCGACCTGGTTTTCCGTCAAATTGTTTTTTGATGCGTGTCACAGGTGATCGTAACAGCTGACCTGACGAAGAGCCCACCCGTCATCAAAGTATACAGTGTAAATCCCTACGCCGAACAGAAGGCTGAACAGAAGAAATACATAGCATGATAGCCCACCTTCCGTTCTGGTTTCTCCACCGGAATGCATCTGTTGTATGATAGTGTTGATATCCCGCATGTTCTCCTTCCCCTTTGATACTAACTCGTGACCTGTTCATGTGCCGGGTTTTGTACACGCATCTCTAGCGGTGGTCTCCACGTCCGCTTGATTCCCCTAGGCTTTTTTCGTACCATAATCTCGCAACGCTCCCGTCGTAGGTCGAACCATGTTTTTTCGTCTGCAATATGCAATAGTAGTGTTATCTCTTCAGAACATTCGTCATTGCTACAACAAGAGCTGGTAATATAATATCATGGATAACGTAACTACGAGTGAGAATCGATAATCGCATTCCACTTGTAACGGAACAAGGCAATATGCTATAGCGAAGGAAATGTACAATCGTGGCCACAGAGGGAGTGCTTGGGGACAATCGAAACGCAGCAGTATGTGAGTGCCGAAATATGCTACCTCTACAGCCTAAATCCAACCCGGAGGGGGCGATTTCATTACATGTCTAACGTCCTTCCGGGTCCTGCTCCGTTCACGAAGACTTGAATGCCGGGGCACACTCGGTGAGCCTGAACCGGACTCGGTCGTCGTGAGCCCGTCGCTTCGAGTGGTATCGCTGGATACTCGGGAACACCGAACCTCTTGGTGAGGTTGTTGGCACTGCTCAATGACCGTATGTAACGAGTGAATCGACGCAGCACTGCTGCCAGTCGCTCCACGGGTATGAGTTGAGAGAGTAACGCTACATCGGTTGTTTATTTCGTGACAGCAGAGCTCGCGAAGCTCATCCAATCCCAAGTAGTTGGCTTCATCGCGGAGCTGGAGAAGAGACTCGACGTGTGAGCGCGACGAGGATCCGAGCTGTACAGCGTACGGCAGAACCTGTGGGTGTTCCGATGTTCCTGGTAGGGACCGGAGATAGGTCAGAATATGTGCATAGCTACGCAATGAAGGTAAATATTCCGTGAGGTATCGATGATGAATGAATCACCTACGGGGCACTTGGCCTATCAAGGAAAATATGAATATTGGTAGAAGACTGGGGCAGACAACCCGAAGAAGCAAGATGATCATACAAGGCGGAGTTGAACCTGTTGTTTTGTTGAGCCAGGGATGCGTCGCTCGCATTGGAGTATATCGACGCCGTCTCAGAGGCGGGGGACAACAAGGTCGTGATATAATTCGAGAGGTAAGAAGGTCGCGATGATAAGGATCGTAATGATGTTCGATAGGTCGTAGTACATGTCTCCAGAGTAATTATAATCTTTGACGGGTCAACAGCACTGTCTGGTATGGACGATAAAAGGATAGCCTCGAACTGGGGCTGAGGAGGATTTGAGGCGATGTTAGCCGGAAGTGCAGGGACTGGATGAGAAGAGTCAGATGAAGATGATCGTAAGCGAGTCTTGAGCGAAGGGGGACGAGCAACAATTGGAATGGGCGGAGGTGAACGAGTTGGACATGACGGCGGTATGTGCTCTCGTAGGGGAAAGCTTATCGCAGTAGTACTGCACGCCCCACCAGACGGTGGAGAACTATCGCCGAGGGGGAGTGGAAGAAGAAGAGGACTGGCCGGGAGCGGTGGAAGGACTTCTTTCTCGACTTCATTTATCAGTCCAAAGAGTTGGCCGGAGCAAGACAATGCCTCCTGGGGTGTCCGCACGACCGTCGCCCCACTACCAAGCGGACCCCTACGCTTAATATTGAAGATGTCCAGTGAATTCTCGAATTTTGGTTCCGATATTCGTATTGGTTTTGGGGCAGCATAGGCAATAGAAGGGTTGCAAGTGGATGAGGAGCTACGGGTCAGCCACGTCATGGGTTTTGATAACGAATGTTTGTGACCGCGCGGCGGTGTGCTTGGGGGCGAAGCGAGTGAGGAAGGCGATGTATATGGAGCCAGCTCCGAGGCTATGGGATACGAAATAAGTGGTGGTGAACGCTGAACACGCTGTGGAACATGAACAATCATGGTGGAAAGACGGATGAGAAAAGTGGGAGACAAGCACACATAGGAAAGAGGAATAATTAAGAATATAAAAGACAAAAGACAAACTGGCTGCATGATGTTTCCCCTCGCTTTCCAGAACAAAATCGCCCAGACAATGGTAGCCTTCGGACAGTGGGACCAACTACAACAGCTGCCTATTTCGGAAGACAAAGAACTCAAGTCACCGTGGGAAATATCTCGGTGATATCCGAGTTTTGAAACTGGACGACGAACATCTTTGGTTGTACGGTACAATCAATAACAACCAAGTGGAACTTGAAAAGGTCCATCAAACGCTTTGACCACGCACGAGACGGAATGTGCTAACATGTCGAGAAACGCAATGAGTAGTATGTAGACAGCGAGGGCGGTCATCGATCATCCCTGACTACCACGGCATGACGGCGGAGTGTAAATTCTGCGCTTCGGCTTCACCTCGTCAAAATAATAAGCTAAAAAATAATAAGCTAACATGATCGCCCGTTAAAAACGCCACAAGTTTACACGTCCTCAAGACAAGATGAACTCAACTTCAGAATGGCCAGTTTCGACGACCAAATATCGGCTGAGTCTGCCATTTGCATTGCAATCGATTTCCCCTGCTCTATCTGCGCTTCACGCAACACGGGCTGCTACTCTTCATCCAGAAGTATCCAGCATATTACATTCCTCTCATTGCACTAAATGTGGTGCATATCACTTCAGTGGCAATGGTCCATCACACCTTTTTGGACAACAGGAGAGGAAGAAGCGAAAGCGAGGAGTGTCTTCAGGCCCGAAAGCTCTCCAAAGAATCTGCCCTACCTGCGGCTTCACTGATCAACGGATCAACGTTGTCAACCATCATGATGTCGAGCCTACCTTGTCTCCCCATTCAACCATCCTTCAGTCCTCCATATCAGCCCAATTACCAAGCGCATCCTTGACCACATCAATACGGACGTCAACATCGAAGAAGAAACCGCGTCAACAATCAGAACCTTCAGGAAACCTTCATCCAATTGTAGGCACTTCGTCCGAAATCCCACCGCGCGCCTCACCGCAGCCTTTTCCAAAACAACTGCCCCGCCTCAAAACAAGTCACACAAAGAAGGCGTCAACGTTACAGGATATGCTTGCCCGCGACCGGCGAAGGGATGATGCTCAAAAAGCTCACAAAAGGACAAAGGATAACCACGGGGGATTGGTTGCTTTCTTGAAAGACCTGTGATCCAATTGGTAACCGTATCTACTGTATGTTGTCCGTTTCGTCGCCTTTTGAATCTGCGGGGTATTTGCAGGGACGACAACGCTGTTGCTCCTTTTCTATGCTACTTGTCTGGCTCTGTCCTGCAGGAGGCTCTGTGGGCGCTTCACAGCGCCCCGGCCAGAAAGGAAGGAAGGCATAGATTGTGGAGAACGTGGCAAAGGATAGTTGGAGCACTAAGCTTGCCAGAAATATTCGATGTAATTACTGATTTAACAGGTTGAACCTGGAGATAGATCTGAAAATATAAGTGCTGGCCTTATGCCGTTTGCTGTTGACAGGCCCCCAGCAGCAGCCTGTATCATGAACGTTGTGATGTCAAAGATGTCAAAAACGACCGTGATACGTCTGACGGGCACAATTAGGTGCCTATTGCAATCAAGGTAGTGTGCGAGGCGGCCGAGGAGGATGTAGTCAGCGGCGATGAATGCGCATGGCTATAGGTTTTCAGGAACGACGGATGAGTCGCTGGACGATGGCATCCAGACACCCGTGCTTGCCAACAAGACCACGAAGAAATCCTCCACGATATACAAATTTCTTGAATCTGGCATGTAATGCAAGCGAAAGCGGAGGCCAAAACCAAGTGCGTAAGTTTGGGCAAACACCACGATCAAAATCAGAGCTGTGGGTTATCGTACCCACGGGAACGAGATCTCCTCATATTGCATACCTGCGGAGTGGCTGACCAAACGTACCGATAGAAATCCCTGTATGCTTTCTGGATGCAATATACTTGAGAACGTTGTGTGGGTCATGGTTGGGGTCTGAGTAAGGCTTTATGAGAGGCAAAGGAAGAACGGTTACAGAATCCTGGAGCATAACAAAGTCTCCTCGTCAGCTCACAGGATCACCTATCAAGTACTTAGAGTTTCGCTGACACTACTCCAGAGCTCATAGTAATCGAATCAAATCAATTGCATAGAATACGCAAAGTATACACCGAAGGGCAGCGAGTTTCCAGATTTCCTCATGTCATGTTACAAATCGTAATACTACGTGCCCAATCTTGATAAAATGCTCTACGCTGCCGCAGGGGCGGAGATGGTGACGTGTGATAGACCGTCAGCAAGTTCATCGATACGATCATCAATTAGCTTCGTGACCTGTGGAAGAATCGTCAGCAGCAAAACTGGCCCAAAATCTCTGTAAGCTCACTTTTCCAATCGCAACCGTGCGTCCTGAGAGAAGGTATATGAGGCAGTGTAATGACCATGGTACACACACGTACCTTCATCCCGCAAGGTGAAGCGACCCAGCTGCGGATAGTCAACAAATCTCTCGATGCAAACAGGGAGGGGTGTCTCAATGAGTGCCACAACTTTTTGACCTGAAACATAAAATTTGAATATCTAGGAATAGGGTTAGACAGCATGATCTACCTCTCTTTGCAAACTGAGGCGGTTTCTTCGACTTTCGCCCAGTTGCCTTATCGAAGTAATGGATCAGAGCCTGGAATGGAATATCAACGTGGTGCTTGGCAATAGCTGCGTCATGAATGGCACATACGGGTAGTGTAACCTCCTCTGATAGAGTGTGGACATGCATGACCGCGGAATATCCCGCGCAAATGATGTTCTTGTGCTCCAGAATTGCTAACTGGGCTTCGAACTGCCGTACTGCGTGCACGGGATTCTTTGGACTTGTGAGTACAAATCCAGGGCTGATGTCCTCATCCTCTACGCCACGCAACCTGACCCGGACGTTATCTCCACATATGGCCGATGGTATTTCGTCTTCCAATTCATTGTAGATTGCTGCAATCTCGACGTTGACTCTGTTGGGCATAAGAACGAGGGAGTCTCCCTTGCGCATATGGCCAGATTCAATCTTTCCGACTGCGACAGCACCCATGTCCTTGTATTTTTCTGAGATCGGCATCATGAGCGGTGCATTTATCTTTCGGTTGACCATTGGCATGTGGTCCAAATGATGAAGCAATGAGGATCCTCTATAAACTTATGAGAATTAATTTGTTATGAAGATCCATGAAGACAACCCACTTCCACCAGGAGCATATTGATACAGGTAAGGGATCCTTCAGGTTCGATCCAGTGTAGGCTGATATAGGTATAAAAGTAACATCCTTCGGATTAAACCCAGCCGCCTTGATGAAGGGTATCAATTTCTCCTTGATTTCATTGTAGCGTGCCTCTTCCCAATTGACGGTCGGGTCGTCCATCTTGTTGACGACGACGACAACTTTAGAAACACCAACGGTTTTGACAAGCATGACGTGCTCTCTGGTTTGTCCACCTTTTTCAAAGCCAGTCTCAAACTCACCCTTGCGAGCTGAGATGACGAGAACGGCCACGTCTGCTTGGGCGGCGCCACTTATCATGGAAGGAACGTAAGTTTTGTGGCCGGGAGCGTCCAGGATAGTGTACCGACGGCTGGGGGTCTCAAAGTATGCACGGCCGACTTCTACGGTCTTCCCTTTGCTACGCTCTTGTGGGGTGGAGTCTAGGGCCCAACTTAGATACCAGGTCTCTCTTCCAGCTTCTTTGGCTTCGTGCTCGTATTTCTCCATGGTTCTTTTATCCACGACGCCTGTCATGTAGAGCAAGTTACCGCCAAGGGTACTCTTTCCGGCGTCTACGTGTCCGATAAATACGACATTGAGATGTTCCTTGACTGCATAGGCGTAATTTGATTTTCAGTCTGTCACGGGGAGGGGTTGGGTATGTCAACTCACTGTCACCGAATAGGTCCTTGAGCACTTCTTGATCGGCGGCAGCTTGGACCTCTCGTGCAATAGCACTGGTATCAGTTTTTGATTTCTCGGTTGAAAATATCTTCTTTGAGACTGCAGGTGCCGGGGAAGACGAGTGGGACGCTGGGTGAGATGATGCGGGTGTAACGGAGGCCCTCGGGGGGTCGGCAGGAAGTGACGCAGCGGGCGGCGCCGGGGGTGCAGCTGTGGACTTGGGTCCACCGATGTTGAGGGAAATTGTTGGAGGTGGTGTTGGGGCGGTCGACTGAGGCGGGCGTTCGACGGGGGCCAGTGGGGGTTGTTCGGGCTGCTGAGGCAAGGCGAAACGTTTGCCTGGCACGAATTCGAAAGCGCCAGCGTTCAATTTGCTCATTTGTACTGATTGCTTGTAGATCAAAGCAATCGGATGAAAGCAAGAGACAAGATGTAAGTTAGTACTTACTTAGTGCTGAATTGGGCCTATCTGTACTTTGAGCGATCGCAGATAATTTTATGGCTACTCCCGATCTCGTGACCAATTTGTTTCATCAGACAGCTTCACGTCTGCTTCAATTTTTTCCTACTCATAGAATGTCTTCACGGTCATCTCAGCTTGATAATATCTTAGCAGCCGGTTTACACCTCCTTGATTCAGGACAACCTGCTCAAGAGCTTGATCTAAAGAGTCTATTATCTT
This sequence comes from Gyrodon lividus, assembly GCA_014904945.1. Taxonomy (NCBI): domain Eukaryota; kingdom Fungi; phylum Basidiomycota; class Agaricomycetes; order Boletales; family Gyrodontaceae; genus Gyrodon; species Gyrodon lividus. Next base: position 469,974 of record MU127435.1, read on the forward strand.
CCAGGATTGCCAAATTCTACTCAGTACTTGGGAAAGATAGACCGGTTGTCGCCCATGACACCGTCGAGGATATTCAGCTAGAGACTGCCCAATGCGCCCTCGAGGTAGTGCACTGCGTTCAGAAACTTTTAGATGCAGATGCACACGGGAACACGTCTCAGGGCGACGCCAAGTTTCAGGAAGGCGCGTTGGAAAATGCGCTTGTTATTGGAACGCGAGATCTTACGGAGTTAAGGACCATGCTGAGTATGGTGTTTCGATGGGGCATTGATCCATTGCTTGCTCGAGTAATGCTCGCTTGGCCTGCTAAGCCTTCTCCACACGCGGCGACGACAATCATCGACCTCACCAGTACACCTGCAGACTACAGAACGCTTTCCTCGTTCTTGAGGTGTCTCATGTCCATGTTATTCCCTTGCGGCGTGCAATCTTCGGTCCCGCAGACCCTCATCACCACGACGATACTTAACAGACACATGTCCGAACTCTTAAAAGCATCAATGACTTTGGGCTGGCTACCCAAGTCACTATCTTCAGAAGACACTCCTACCGTGGACAGCTTGCGACCCTCTGCACTGCGTCTTCTAGAATTGTGCGTGTACATCCACTGTGTTACCTACAAAGACAGATCTCAATTTCATAATCAAGTTTGCCCTTGTCCCAGGTAATGACTGATCTTGGTGCACTATTATCAAGCATGCCCCCGCCGCCTGCTCATGTGCGTAGATTATGTTCGTCCATACTCAGCAAAAATCTACTTCGCCCCGGAGGTGTACGGGCACTCTATGCCGCCGTCTTTGGGGAAGAGGAAGGCCCAGAAAATCCTCAGCTAGAAAAGTATGAACATTCTGGGCTGATTCTCAAATCTGTGCCTGCAGGGATGAAGCCGGAGGTCAGCTCGCCCCCAGCAGCCTGCTATCTTTTTGGCGCTAAAGCATCGTATTCTAGGAGTATTTTGCAATCATAGTCCCCCAATTAATCGCTCTTTTGTCCGAGAATGTCCCTGCGACCCATAGACGAGCAGCTTCCTTCACTATCTCTCGGATGTTGGATTCCGAATTCTCCCATCGCACGCTGGTTTCCTCCCTTGCATTACCGATGATCCATGACCCAATCATGCGAGTATTGAAAGTTCCGCTAGAAGACAGAAGTCTTGTATCACTCGCACCCATTACACCATCCCGAGCGTTGTCTGCTCTCACCATCCTCCTTCTAAACACAGATCCATCTCCCGTCTTTGTCACTCTCATCTTATCCCCAGTTGTGCATGCTCTCTACGCGCTCATGTTTCATCTGGACAGAGTGAAGGCTTCGAACCCTGTTCTCAAAGAATCTGTTAAGGGTTTGCTTGCAACATGGGGTCGAGTAGTCGAGAGACAAGAAGGTGTCGACACGCTATGGTCAGTTCTCCAAAGCGATTGGATGTATTGGGAGGTGGACACCACAGGTGAAATCAAGCGCACCGCAGCGGAGTATGTGATATGCTTCTTCCTCACGTTCAACATCAACCCCTAATGTTATAATCGAGTCCGAATAGGAGAGAGAAGTTCGCTCTTCTCACACCAGAGGACCTGCGCAAAGGGGAGGAGACTGGGGAAATGGACAAAAACTTTTTAGATATCTATCCAGATCCTGCGCACCTCGTGCAGTACCTCAAGTCTCTCCATCGTTCAGACATCGCCTCCGAGTTGTTTATCAGGTTACTCGAAATATACCGCTTGTCAAGGGATGATCAAGAAATCAATCCAATGAGGTACGTAACGTCACTCAGAGCACTATATCGGCTGAGGACTCGCTAGAGTTTTGTTGTATCTTCAAGTGGTCATACAGATGCAGACACAACTATCTGATAATTCCTCTTCGACCAGTATCCTGAACAAGCCCGAGCACATCCTATCATTCGTAAAACACGCTCTTGAGTCCCCGGTGACTGCTACGACCAATACAACGCCAAAGAAGGCCGAACATCCGCGTGGTCTTGGGTTAGGCGATCTGAGAATTGTACGGCAGGAAGAGGACGACCTTGTCAAAGGCGGTGACAGTGACGATGAAGAACCAGACGCAGTGACTGGAAATCAGGGAGAAGACGATATGACGGGGACCGCAGTTAACTTGCTCCTTGCCACTCTTGAAGGTGCGACCAAGATATAACTAGGTCAAGGGCGCGAAGTGACCACCACTGCCTACTCAGCCAACCCCACATTATCAGCGTGGAACGCGCCCATACTCAGCGATATTGTCTCACTCCTCGAACCCTTCTCCAACGACGTATCGGAGTCAGTCCGGGCTTTGACTCGGGAGGCCAGAATGGTGGTGACTGCTCGACTAGCATCCACTTCCACCTCCTGGTCAGCACCGCCGACAAAAGGCGAAGAAAGTCCTCAAGAAATTTACCAGAAGGCTCTTAAGCTTCTTCAAGACCCCATCTTACCGGTCCGAGCTCACGGTCTTTTACTGTTGAGACAGCTCGTGTCATCACGTCCTCGTGCTTCCGGCACTTCCTCAACAGAAGCAGCACTAGCACCTGCTATCATGTCGATTTTTATGCAGTCCGTCCAGGACGATGATTCTTACATCTTCCTGAACGCAGTACAAGGGCTTTCCGCAATGGTTGATACGTTCGGCAAAGAAGTGCTAGGGAATCTGCTAGAGGCGTATACGCGTAACGTGACCACCATCCATGCAGGGGGTTTGTCAAAGCAAGAAGTGGACACTAAAGTGCGCGTTGGCGAGGCTCTGGGGCAAGTGATTAGGCGATGCGGGGACGCTCTCAGTGTTTGTGGTACGCCCTACCTTTTCAACCGAGATACTCCGGGTACTTATGATCGACGCAATGGACAGCGGATAACATTGTGCCACGACTTATCTCAGTGTTTCGCTCAAGCCACGCCCCTACTGTCCTTCGTACATCCGCCATATCACTCCTCGCTGAGTGCGTGAAGACAAGCTTGGTTGCCGTGCTTGGATACACAAACGATTTATCCATCGGTATGATCGATCTTCTTCAAGTTGAAATGGTTCCCATCTCGCAATTGCCATCGCGGGAAGATAAGGCAGAGAAAACCAAGACGGAGAAACCCAGAGAAAAGGAGGCGCTTGACTCGGAACCTACTGCTGTCGACTTTTCGCTACCCCCATTACGACGTGCCGCTTTGCACTTTTGGACCTTACTCCTTCAGCAACTCACACACGCAGTATATGACGGAGAGCGGGTAGAGGCACCATTTCTCGGAAGAGCAAAGATCACGTTGGGTTACATTGCCTCTACGGATGAGGACGGCATAGTGAGAGTAATGGCCAGGGAAGCGAACGAAGCCATCAACCAGCTGAACAAGGCAATGCTGGGCATGTAACACTTGAGGTAGCCTGTATTCAAGATTGTATAATGTTATCGTATGCACATATTATCAACTATGTAAGCAATGACCAAGGATGTTATCCCCGTATCTGTCTCAGGCCCGGAAAGTTTGGGGAGTATGAGTCATTGAAGGGAGGTGTCGATCTTGGTTCCAGTGGGTGCAGAGCAAAACCGTAGTGTGTGGCACTGGCTGAAGCCTGCAAACCACGGTAAGCTCGTGAACCAGTGGGTCGGTAGAGTACAGCACTTCCATCAAGAATATGTTCACAACGGCGGCGTATGATTACCTAGCGCTCTAGTTACTTCATCCACCCTTCTCCGAAACCTTTTCCACTTCGCGCTGCCGACAACGAGATAAGGAATTTGGTCATTAGGTGATTCGAAAGCAACATCGAGCTTCAAGAATGGGTTTGAGACTGCTTGGTAGAAAGCCATGTGCAACGCTTTGAAGGTCTACGATGAAGTCTTAGCTATTTGGCAAATTTAACGAATGGCTGACCAACCATGATGACCTCCGCGTCCCGTACAACAGAGTCTGTCAGCGCCAGGGCGAGTACAATTTTCACCCTCAGCGGGGTGACATAGCCATAGGCGGCAACATCGTCCATAGCATACAGAAGCCCGAGGTAGCAGTCTGTCGACTTGGTCATTCCCCCACCAGCTAGATGTGGTCTTTCGTTGAGATTGTGTGCATGTATTTCTGAAGGGTCAACGGATGCTGACCGCGCTCCTCGATGACATCTAAACTCGTGTGCGCGACATAGTGGTACTTGAGCTCATCTCCCTTTTGAAAGGTGCGTATAAGAATAGGGTGATTCTGGGGTGATATGAAAGCTACTGCGTTCAAACGGAGTGGTGGAGGCATGGTTAGCTGGTTGCTCTGAAACAGCGCGACTTGAACTTGGCAAACTCTTCAAAAGCGAGGCAAACAACCAACGTGGCTTCACATGCACAACACACTTGTGAACAGGTCATCATTAAGACCAGCTCCAAACACGTCCCATCTTTCATTCACCGCACGGTAGTAACAAAGGTGCCATCATTTATTATCTCAGGCTCTATGACTGTTTCATCATCGTCCGACTCGCCGGCTTTGCCAGCGACGACACAGCCTACAGATTAACAACCGAAAGTCAGCGCAATCAGCGATGAGGAGGAATATTATTACCCTCTTGGTAAGCTCGTAGATCCTCTTCTGTCCAGCGAACAGGATGGCGGCTGTGAGTACACTTTGAAGGAGCTTACTTCCTGCGCCTCTATACAATCCCTGGAGCCCCTCCTCCTTGAGGATGGTCGAAAGCCCTTGCAAAGATGATTTGTAATGCTCAGCGTGAGCCTGGCCGGCTTGAAGTCGACTCTTCATGACTCTTGAAAACAAAACTCGCATGAGGTTTGCGTCAGATACAAAACGGCTTATGCGCGCTTACATATAAGGATACGTTGTCCCAGTGGCAACTGGAACGAATGTCAACAATTACTTGGACAAGTGAACGATCGTTTTTCCAACTTGCCCAGTTTTGATAATGCTCCCAGAAGGAAGAAGTCCCAATCACTGAGCACTGCTACAGTGGAACCCTGTCCACCACGGCTCTTAATCAAGGCATTCTTGAGCTGTTCAAAAACGGTATACTGGATAATCGGATTGACGACTAGCACAAGGGCCGGACCGATGCCTCGCCAAAAGCCCGCAAGACCATCCTTTGATATTATCTTTTCGATAGTCTTGACTGTCCCAAGCTTTCTGGACTTGGAGGCCGATGGGTCTTTGAGGTTGGTCTCTGCGCTGTGAACCGCCTGGGAAGTTTGAACGACCCAGATAGGGTTGCTTATGATGGTGGTTGCGGAGCCTGCGTTAGTGATCAGCGACAATCGGAATCCGTGAGGGTGTGACGTGGTACCTGCTATGAGACCGGTGAGCATTGACTCAAGGGTGCTAAGGGCTTTGGACCCGGTCCTTGAGTTCAGGATGATACTTCGTGAACGCTCATAGAAGTAGTAGTAGACACTATCATAATGAACTAAACAACATAGCGGCGGACACCTCAAAATGAGCTCACCCGTTGGCAACTGCAACACCGATCAGACTTGAGCTGAGGCCGCTATATAGACCACGAACTCCCTCGCGCTCGACCGTGTCAAGTACTACCTGGGTGACAGTCTGAAGTGCATCGATGGACGACCGAGAACCATGTGTCAGAATGACCGACAAACCTTGTCATTATTCTTGGTCTCGACTGCTGCACGGGTCGAGAGGACGATGAGTGGGCTAGTGTCGAGTTAAGTAACGAGAGTAGACTGAGAATGCCATGCAGTGACACTTGCTAGGTTGCCAACATGGCTAATACCCCCCCAGCAGCCCCAGCTAGAGAGTGAATTGCAGAATCGCTCATGTTTACAGAATTTCGCGAATGTTACAGTGTAGGATGACGGCTGTGATGAGCGAGGAAGATATTTGCCATCATGCTCTCACCTCGCCTGGCGTGGCATAACTGTACTTCAGCGCAGAAATCACACTACTCTTCCGTTGAATCACACGCTCTACATGATGGTGGGTACGTTGTCAATCCCATGCATTCTATCGTCATAACATTTGCAACAGTGTACACGTACATCGGTTATCATTACTTTGATTCAAGATGTAGATAATGAGGTGTTCGTTCGAATAATGGTCGGGTATGTTTGCACAATTGAGAGACCCCAATCCACCGTTACGTCTAGTTTCGCAATGTACCATCCTCGAGTTGTTTGAGAAGGTTCTGCATCTCCTCCACGTCCTTCTTGAATGCGCTAGAGCTCGACCCACCATCGCCCCTCCCAGAAGCATTGAATACATCGCTGGAGATTGGTTTTCCATCGTCCATAGTGAGCCACTTGTCCAGCTGGGCGGATATAGCGTGCGCTTTCAGTCGGTAGTGGGTGCGGATCACATCACCAAATGGTTCTGGAGGCGCTTTCACGTTCCCTAGCATCTGCTGCGGGTAAGTATAGGTCGTTAAGACTGAGGAGCATTCTTACTGCAGTCCTCACAACCATCCGTCGCACGTTTGCCGAATCTGTCAGAGTCAGTACCAGTAACAGAATCGCATCGAGTAGCTTACATGCTCTGGATTGTGGCGTTCCGCCACCATTGGCCCATCCTGGTTCATTCAAGTACGGCTCGTCGCATAGGATCATAGATTGAATGGAGATGAGAACCTGCAGATGGATTGTTGTTCGCGGATAGGTTACCCCGCTATCACTAGGCTCACCTGCAGCAATGTCGATCGACCCGAAATCCAGCCAGGGCCTGACCAAGTGCCAAGAAGCGATAGGCATACTTTGCCATCCTGGCATGGGAAATGAGGCATCGTGGTTGTATAATCCTGTATGTACTTACCGCATACAGGTTGGGGTTGAAGCGATATTTTCCACCATTCGTCTTGGGACATAGAATTAGGCAGATATCTGGGAACTTAATGTAGTAGTACATTACCGTCATGTATTTGACGCTGGGCGGCGATTGATTATAGCCTGGACCAAGGAATATGTCGAAGAAGAAACTGCGAGATTGAAATTTTAGTCAGAATAGTGAAAGGTCCAGTGTGGTGTATGCTCACCACCCATCTTGGTACCTAGGCACGAGGTTGGTAAGTGATAGGCCTTGAAAAGATCCTACGGAAACTCACGGCGTTCCTTCTGGACCAATGATAAGTGCCTTAATGATATCTACACGGTTCTCATCTACTCTCAAGAATACTGACGAGTCCCAAGCAACTGGAAGGTTCGTGGTGAGCACGGCAAGCTGTATAAAAACAAAGGTCGGTGAAACCGCCGCCACTGCTGAACTGCAATTGTCATTACCTCCTTCGCAATGGCTAGTGATCGCTTTGGGATCTCGGAGTTGGCGAGCATTCGAGCTTCACTATTGAAGAAGAATTTGTAATGTGGAACAGTGTCCCCATCGAGCATCGGCTCTCCAGCGGGGACGATGAGGTCACAATACTCGAATCGTACTTGCGTCGCCCATTCAAGGTAAGCCTTCTTCCGCTCTTCTTCAGTCTCGCCAACCTGAACCGAAGTATGATCGAACGCTGAAGAACTTGTGATCTTGGGCAAAGATGCGTGTAGCCGATCAACGAAGGCAGCACCCTTCGTCTCTCGCAGAGAACGATCGATAGCACTTGCAGTCATCAGAATTCGCTGACAGAACGCCAGCAACTTCTGGTTTTCGTCAGATAAAGTCGGAGATGGTTCCTTCTCTTTACCCTTTCCCTTGTTTGTTGTCATACGCTTCTGATCCTCGGTCATCTCTTCTTCAGGTTCAGCGGGTTTGACTCCTTCGAGCCCCTTGATGGCTGCTTGGGCTTGTATGACAATGGCTTCAAGTAACTCACGAGGGCCCGCGCTGCCTTCATAGATGATTGTACGTTCTCGAATCACCGACCTGCCCTTGCCGACTTTCTTCGGGGCAACTGATTTGATCGATCCAGCAACCATGATGGGCATTGCCATCATGCTTGCCAATGCCTCATGATTAGAGATGGTCTGAAGAGGAGAACAGCATTGAGTACAGACCGCGTCCGACAGAGCGTACTTACTTCGAGCCACTCGAACAGTTCAAAGTACAAAACCGAGCGATCAGACATATCTGAAAGAGAGTCGTTTCGCAGAAGAGTAGAACATAGATAATTGAAGCGCCTGCGAAGGTGTGCCAAGGCAGTGGGATGAACCATATAATCGCTCGTGAGAGCCCCGCCATCCCTATGGAGTGAGGGGAGATAGACGCGTATTTGAGAGAGGAGCGAGCCAATTTTCTCATCCTTAGTGCGTTGCTGGGCCTGAGCCTCTAGTTGCCCGGAAGTCTGCACATCGTAAGTTCCGACGGTTATGCTATGGAACAAGACAACCCACATCCTCGCGCCCATCACCTGCATACCCAGTACCGCCTCTGGCCTTCTTTCCTACCGGTAAAGACATGTAATAGCTATCGTCCTCGTCGTCATCCCCATTTGCCGTGGACGAGTGGACATCCATCTTACGCTTCTTGCTTGATTTTGCTTTCGGAACTCCCTGACTCTGTTCGTCAGCTGATTGCTGCCTATGTTCGACGAACATCATTTCCAGCATCGCAAGCCCGATGCCGAGCATAATGCCTTGTAAGTTCGAGCAATGAAACAAGCTGACATCGACAGATGGAGAAGTCCGACTGTTGCTGTTGCCAGAGTTAATTGTTTCACCGCATGCGAAGCAGAACTCGATGTTGCAATTGGGGCATGACGGCCGGACAATATAACGCAAATGCTCGATATAAGTTGAGAACTCGGGCTATGAAGTGTAATGAATTGTCAAGCAGAGCGAAACCCACACCTTCATCAAGACTCACAAAAAGGGGAAAGAAGTCGCTCCTCTTTCGATCGAGCTTATATCCACAAGATTGCGGACAGGGGCAACTGTTGGTGCTCAGGAAATCGTAAAGAGCGAACAGGAAGGACTGCTCGTTGCCTTCGGGACAACCTTTCATCCATTCACCCTGCATCATAAGCTTAACCAGCTCTTTAGACCCGGACACAATGGCAGTTTCGGCTTCTTCCTCCACTTCGATAACCTCCTCGCGGCGATCCTTCGAGAAGAAAATCCCTGTACAACCATTACCTTCTGGCAATACTGTCAAAAAAACAGACTTGCCTGCATAAGGGTCAACCTCCCCTGTCGTCCGCTTCGTTTCGTAGTCAGAATCATAGTCAACATAATCATCAACTGATGGATGAATGAATGATCGACGTTGAACATGAGTTTTCGATGCGCCCACCATCATCTTCGTCATCTTCCATGTCTACATCTCCGTCTCCACCAACATCTCCGTCTTCGTCTTCTGGAGTCTGCAAACATTAATGGCACACGGAGAGCCACACAGAGAGCGAACACGTACAGAGGCGTGAGGGGTGCGCAAGGGGGTAATCGGAGCTGCAGGACTAGCTGGTACCATACGCATGTCTTCATCCTCGTCCGTAACGTCCGCAAACTCGCCGTCAAAGATACGTTCTGCTGCCTGCATGACATCCTTGTAACGGCGCAAGGCCGCCCGCGCTTGCGGTAGTGTTGCGCCCTGACATTTAACAATGAATCGGGGTTATCAGGACCGTGTTGGATGTCCACTAGTAATTCCTACCATCTCCACTAGCTGTTGTATCTCCTTATCCATTGCGAGCTTGCGAGTGTTACTGTGAAGGTCTTCGTACTTGACACCAATTGTCATTGGGGCAAGTTTCAAGGACAGCGAACAGTTCCGTCACACTGTGACTGTTACACCACCTCCAAGTTACTCAGTCACAGTGATGCTCGTTCCGATCAGAGCATGAACCGGAGCACAGGCCAGCGACGTTTTTTTGTTGTTCTTGACGTGAAACACGGGCATGTAAATAAAATAAGCAACTGCGTAGGACCCAAATAAAGAAGATATATGTCAGTCAAAGAATTTTGACTGCACCATGATATATATAAACTGTTCAGCATCGAGTAGTTAAAATAAGGAATCAGAACTCGAAGTCGCTAACTGAGACACTGCCAAGGGAATATTTGGGGGGTGTACGGCATTGGAGGCTAGTGTGCCCGTGTCAAGAAACGGGTGGTGAGGAGGGATAAGGGGTACACACAATGCCCGCCCGTCAGACCAGCCGACCGAAGCGGTTTGCCACCGTCAGTAGAAGAACACAGAGGACTAACTCTTCGGAAGCGGAGGGAGGCTCCCGTGGTCGTCCCTATCATAACCAAGGGGGTATGAGGACAAGTCGCTCATAAGTGCCAAGGTGTCCAAGCTAGCCCGTTGACGTCCTTGGAACGCTGATGGAAGCTGAGTGCTTTCCGCGCCTCCGTGATCTATTTGAAACGGGAAATTACCGAGGCCAGATGAGGCTGTAGATAGCTGAGAGGCAGTTGACATGCCTAACATGCGGCGGGTCGGAGGGGGAGTCAAGGGTGGCAACACAGCCTCGGGTTTTGCTGTCACAGTCTTAGCGTCCGGTCGGGAAGGAGCTGAGCTGGTCGACTCAGCAACTATAGGCAGTGCTGGGGGGGCTAATTGCGTTGCAGCGGAGAACTGCTGGCCTAATGGTGAACGAGGTGGAGAGCGAACAGGACGCGAGGATATCGGTGACGGTGGAACAAAGGGGAATGACTCAAGGATAGAATCTGCCCGGGTAGATGTCGTGGAGACAACTGATGTACCTGACATTCGTTTTGATTTGTCAAGCCCCTGTGCGCGAGCTTGGGCTTGAGCGTGAGCCAAGGCTAGCTGCTGCTGCTCCTGGAGTGTGCTAGGACTGTTAGCTGACAGAGCTGAAGCAGGTGAGACGAGTTTTGCCATCGTCGTCCTGTATGGAGACTTCTGATCTGACCTTGCGCCCAGAAGGCCAACGTTCACTCTCGTGGCACTGCTGATGTCGATGACCGACCCAGCATGTGTGCTCACACTCTCAGGACGAGAAGTGTTGTGGTGTTGTTTAGCCCAAGGTAGGACCGGTCCATCTAATTCGGATTCCGCTTGTGAGCCGTTAGAGATGACCGACGCCGCCTTAGATGGCGCGTGGTGGTCCCCGAATGGGTCACTGCGTGTCGAGAGCTCATGTTCCTCATCTGCTTCATTAACCACATCCGCAGGACCAAATGAACTTGCCGCAAGAGGTGAACGGACAGATGGGCGTGAAACAACAGAAGGAGGTTTCAAGCTGTCCGTGGAAGAGTGGGAGGTGAAAGTTGAGGTGCCCGAGGTCTGGATCACCTCCGCCTTTACTTTCCCAACAACCTGGCGAATAGCACCCTGACTCTGCGTGACGATCATGGGAGCCTCGTTCAAGAAGTCGCTGGAATAGCTAGCATTAGACATGTACGACACCCTCGACGAACCCGAGCGTTGTGAGTGAGCGTAACGCGGCGAAGGCTCGCGCAGGGTGTTAAGGGAGGTATGAGGATTGTCCAAAGTGAGATCAGTTGGACGTGCGGGGCGCACCGGAGAAGAGGGTGACAAGAAGTCAAACTCTGAGTTTGGAGAAGACCCTTGCACGGAACTGGCAGACACCAGCGCGATAGGTATAACATTGCTAGTTGTACCTGTCGAAGTTGTCTCGATAGACTGTCCGTCGTCGAAAGGATTGCCGGTGGATGGCCAACCGGAGGTAGGGCGGTGGGCGGTGGAAGAGCCTCTGGGCTGTGGATCGAGGTGGATGACGCTATCCGCAGACGAGTAGACTCTGACAGTATTGGTCAATGTCGTCGGGGATGGTTGTGGCTTTTCTGTAGGATCAGGTCGATTGAGCACCGCTTCCGCTGGTGCAGGCACGTCTGGCTTGGTTTCAGTCGCTCCATTGCAGGACTGACGTGCGCGTTGGCGACGACGGTACAAGAAGAACACGAACAAGGCTCCGATCAAAACAAGTAGGACTGCGACTATTGCACCAGCGAGGGCACTCGAACTGATGCCACCACTGCCACTATTGCTGGTGTTCGATGAGGAGTTGGCACGACAAGTGAACGTTGGACAAGCGTTACATGACCTGGTGAATTGACATTCGCGTGGATATCAGAAGCGCAGCACGATAAGGTAGAGCGATCACGAACTGGCTAATCTGAGTGCAGCTCTGATCTGCAGAACAAGTACAAACCGGTGGTTGCGATGGACAAGTAACACACTGCCTCGGTAATAGATCCAAATGCATGATGATTAGAGAAGGAAACGCAATGAAAGAGGTAAAGGAGTGTGTGGGTTTGTAATGTTGTGTGATCACAGCGTGGTCGCTCGCGCGGGGACAGGGTTAAACTTTTGAATGGCGACCACGACCACGACCACGACGACGAAGAACAAGGTTACCAAATTGGCGCGGCGCTGGTGGAAGCCGATTAGCAAATTTCTCATGAGCCCACTCGTAACAATTTGGTGGCAGTACGTCCTGATACCGCACAACCTTGGTAGTATTACACTCAAGCCTGCACGGTATGAGTAACATTTTCATGATAAAACAACGCATAGTATATAACGATCGCTCCTCTCCATTTTGCTCTTCAGTAGCCTGAGCTTACCTGCAGCATACCACTGCCATGTCCGATGTCAACTATACCATTGCGGTCGACGGCTTGACATATTGCCACGACCCTAATTCGTCTCCCTCTCTTTCCAATATCTCGCTTCATCTCCCGCCAGGGTCCAGAACCATCATAGTTGGCGCGAACGGAGGTGCGTGACGCAAGTTTAGTTTATCGTGCGACCGTAACCTACTATGTCTCACAGCGGGGAAGTCTACCCTTTTGCAAATTCTCGCCGGGAAGCGTCTTGTCAAGAATGCGGATATCAGTATCAAGGGCAGAGATGTGTTCAGGGACTCTCCTCCTGGTGTCACATTCCTCGGCACAGAATGGCGGGTTGATCTTTACAGTCATGATATGACCCTAACGCGCCTCTCCTTGTTTTGTTTTGTTTAGGGCGATGAATCCTGTAGTCCGCAGCGACATCGTAGTATCTACCTTCTTGGATTCTGTGGGAGGTTATAGACACAAAGAACGCAGGGACCGACTTCTTGATATCTTAGATGTAGACCTTGATTGGCACATGCATGCAATTTCGGATGGTGAACGACGCCGTGTCCAGCTTTGTATGGGCCTTATGGCTCCTTGGGATGTTCTGTTACTGGACGAAGTGAGCTCACATTTCTTTTCTAACTTTGAGTGCTTGTGGATTCATTCCATTTCCCAGGTTACCGTCGATCTAGATGTCCTGGTTCGCGACCAATTGCTCGCCTTCCTTCAAAACGACAGCCATACCCGCGGGGCGACCATTCTTTGTATGTATAGTAGTCTGCTTTCGATCCCCAACTTACTTATCCCGTGAAGACGCGACTCATATTTTCGACGGACTCGATTCATTTCCAACACATGTTGCGCACATGCGCCTTGGCTCTTTCTTGACGGAACCCGCTCCTTGGCCTTTTGCCTCGTCCCAGATCCTCAAGAGCGTTACCCTGTACAACACTGCTTTGCAGTGGCTCAAAGAGGACCGCGAGCATCGTCGCGAGCTTGAAAAGCAGGGCCGCAAGTCCCGAGGAGCTCAACGAAATCAAGTCAGTAACTTATGCGTGGGCTTGTTTATCCTACTTATCATGCTTCAGACTGTTCCGACGGACTCGGAGACATTCTACAAGAAGTCAGCAGTGATATCTCCACTTTTAACGCTTACACTGAAGACTTCTCAGATACGACTACGCCTATTAGACGTCAACTCTCGGGAAACATCAGCATTTTTAATTAACTTGCATTCAACTGCTTCTTGTATTGTTTCAACACCAGTGTAGCATAAGCGCCAGTATTCGTATTCAACATGCACACCGAACTTTCCCGTCCATGATCCATTTCGTATTGGTCTTCATCGTATATAGTAGCTATAGCTTCCGTTGCCAAGTACGTGAAAACCCGGGCTTGAAACTTGAAAGCTTCAAAGCCCCCCAATTGAAAGGCCTCATTTCCTGGTCGAATTTTGCAGTGTGCTGTCTTTCTCACAAGCTACGTCCGTCGGTGAGAACGAGGAACTGGTGCTGTCGGCGTGTGTCGATGTGGGCTCATGGTCATCCAAGATTATTTCCTAAGCCTGCACATCTGGTCAATGACATACGGACATAGGGCTGACGTTCCTTCATCAGGAAAACAGTGAGGAAAAGATAAACCATTATATTGATGTGGTGGTGATGATAATGGTATATTCAATATTATAATCCCTCATCATTGACATTGATTATCTGCCCTTCACTGTTTTCCTGATGTTGGACATTCCGAATGTCTAGGTTCTGTTTTCGCTGATTTCGTGAACTTCGAAATCGTGGACCAGTACACCGCCGATTAACTCCTTCCCTCGTACCCTATGTGTATACTTACCTGCCAGCAGACTGTTTTGGAAATAGAGCTAGCCGTTGCGTCGCCTGACTCTTGTTTCTGATCGTTCGGGTAACCACAGTATGGCAAAGAGGTTAGTCAAATTTCAATTGACAGCATGCGCAGAACAGCGATGGCGGAACCGCCCAGGTTCGCTGATAACATTAAGAGGACGGTAGTAAGTCACAGTTGTTACCCGCTGACACCCAGCCAAGCTTACAGTCTGCTCTCATGCAAAAATCAGTGTCTCAGCTTCATGGCATCCATCGACGGAACGCAGCTTCCTCCTATCCCTCCCGGCGAAAGAGTTGTTTATTATAAAAATTGTGCCCCGCCAAACCCCAGTCTTTATGCGCTTTCACCAGAGGAAGCGGCATATTGTCCTTTTGACCACTCTCTGGACGTGTGCTGCAGTCGGTCGATTCAAGGAAGGCAGCGGCCGACGGCTTTCCTGCCATTGTGGCCGCCGAATTGAACGGCTGGACTGGAACACTTACTTTGACTGCGAAGCAGCAAAGCTGACGGTCGTTGAACTGCAATTTTTCTCCAGCACAGCCATGTCCATGTCCTATTCAACACAACGAAGGACACCTATCCTGGTTACTTCGTATATTTTTGATCCTGCGATACTCTCCTGGCCCTGTGCCACGGCCTGAATATCTAGTCTAACCTCGCTAAACCCCCTCCATGGTCACTGTTCTGTCATCAATGCATCAGTGTTTTTCCATCTCTTCAGCGAGGAGCAGAAATTTCATGTGGCTCGCGCTCTTGCGGGCTTACTTTCTCCCGAATCTAGATCGTTAATATGCGGCGTACAAGCTGCGGTGACCGTGGTCATGTCAAACGTGCTTGGGGGAACGTTCTCTTTTCTGCCACTCAAAAAGCTGGGAGGCGACACGGGGTGGTGTTTCCCGAGGGAAAGGTCAAAGTTGATGCGAGTCTCCGGGCGATGTCGCAACTCAATGCCGAGCTTCTGATTGTGACTTGGTCAGTTACGAGGTTATAAGAACTGACTCTACAGCTTTGTACGAATCTGAATTTGTAACAATATTCCACTTGAGGGACCCGACCGGGGGTCCTCAGACCCATGAAATCGTTCATTAAACAATAGTGCTGTTTCTGCGGAAACCACTTTGTTAGTCGATGAAATGCTCCCTGTCATCATCCCAACCCAAAGTGTCTGGAATGATCCCCAACTGACGAAGCATAGTAGCCAGATTCGTCCGAGTGCATTCATCGACCTCCTCTTCAACAACCGGTTGCTTTGTAGCACAAGGAGCCTCCGGTGGATCATAATCGCAAAGTTCTCTGCTTGCGTCTGTGCTTTTGGTGTCCCAACCCCATTTTGTATCCCGATTGTCGGCCCCTTCCCAACCCCAGGACCCACTGAAGCTCGTTGCCCCATCAACGGTATTGCCCGCATCTCTGACGATGTCCCAGATTTCGTAAGCCACTTCTCTGCCAGCCTCTGTCCACTTCTTCGCAAGTTTAGTAAGGACTTCATCCTCATTGTTTTCCTTGACTTTTACTGCACGCTTGAGGAGCTGTAGTTTGCGTTCGAGCGTCTGGATCATAGGCGTGAGGCGTATAGTACCCCGGGAGTCTGTTAGAGCGGTCCCGAAATCGATCAGAGGGGATTTGAACTGAGCAGCTGCCCTCGATGTTCCAACAGCTATAGATTTGCGCTGCGAGGTAGAGATATGTATAGCCGATTCTTTCCGGTCTTGGTTGTTCTTGTTTGCCGCCTGGGAAGATCCGTCGACGACGGCGGGAAGCCTCAGTGGTGAACGAAATGGTGCGATCAACTTCTTGAATTGACTCCGTTGAGAGGCTACAGTTGCCCGTTTCGGGGCTGGGGGCAGATAAACTTCTGCGCTCGGTTTCTGTATGAAGTTAGAGGTGTCTAGTATCCCTAAGGTGCAACGAGACTCACAGCGCGCTTGGGTGGTGGGGACAAGCCCGGGACATGCATTCCATCAGTCTGTGCGCCAGTGGTGAGGTCCTACGTGGAAAGTTAGTGGAACTGTACCAGAGGGTGTCCTGATCTTACGTGATCTTCAATGAGCACCCGCTTTCCGCGGTGGACATCCAAGGACATAGGACCATGCTCAATCATTCGATCTAGTGGTATATTTGAATGATAGATCCCGGATGTCGTTGCTATATCGGCCATACTTTCACCCGACAGACCCTTGAATGGATAGTGATGTTCATCTTCGGACTCCGAGGGAATGGTTACCTCGTAAGGAGTTCGATCCTCCTCTTCAACATTTATCTGTGGAATAGATGTAGTACCTCCACAATCCTACTCATAAATATCCTACCGTTTCTTGTCTTTGAGTTTTATCATCAATGCCCCCCAGGGAAGACTGAGACGAAGCAAAGGGCGAGGAAGGGAACAGCTGTGGAGGACTGGAGCTTGGAGGTATGGAGGAAGAAGGGAAAAGTTCGCCAGGATAGTCCGCGTCCACCGCTTTGGCCTCGTGGTGAACGTGGCTATAGTGAGCGAGACAAATGTTATTGTTTGAGCTGTTCAGAACTGCTCGCAATGTCTGAACATAGTCTGAGTTGTCGGTTGAACAAACTTGTCCCTCACCGGGTTCTGTTGCTACCGTGCATGCTGACCTTGGATGCGGCGACACTGCCTCCTGGAGAGGATCAATCCTCTCCGGTGACGTTTTAATGCAAGCACGCCCAAAATTAGGGATCGACTTTGCACGTTCGGGGTGCCCTCGGAGCACCACCAGGGTGTGGGCGTCTGCGGGAATCACCACGTTACACTGCGCGTCGGCGATTGGTGACGGGGCTGGAGGCTTGTGGTGATGTTACCGAAGATAAGTTCTCAAGCAGTTATTTTGAGAAATTGCCTTACAGCTTTTTCGTCGTTGCTGGAAGGTGCACAGTTAGGTATACGGTCCACTCTGTCACCCTGTGATGTAGCGACATTCTGAACATTCGAGAGCTTCTTATCGGGCTGTATATATGCGCGTGAGTGATGAGTATGCCTGCGTGCGAAAGACCTACAACGAAGTAAAATGCGCTGCCGCAGTCTTTCGATTTGAGTTGTGAACTTTGTCCTCCTGTATCGTCGGCTTTGATGTCGCTGTCATGCATCGTGGGGCAAAGACTCGACAGTACCTGTATATATGCGCGTCAGTATAGCGACTAAGATCCCCCCCCCCTTCCCCAAAACTATGCATGACTCACGCTTGAGCAATTTGGACCGGAGCTGTCTGATTGTGAATTGTTCACCTGCGCGACAGTACCGAGTTTGTCTTCGTGATCGATGCCAACACTGGTGACTGGTATATCTATATCTTGGCTGGTCCACACGTCCGTCTGCGTTAATTGGATGGCGATATTGGCTTCCATGATGACTGAAGGCTGCGTGTCAATGTCCCTCATGAGATTGGAAAGGAGCGCGAAGAGAGCACTAGACAGGTTGGTCACGTGGTCGTGAATGCGTTCGTGTTTGCTCACGGCCGCAGATGTGACAAGGGTGAACTCAAGCCATCCAGACTGCAGCTGCTCGATCCGTAAAGAATGATAAAACATACTGAGATTTGGTCACAGATGAAGTCACGGAGATGCCCGGGAACAGATGGCGCCGACTATCGATATATATGCATATCTCGCTCCTACTAGGCCCTCATTTGAGGAGAATTACCCAGGTCATTTGACATACTCACACATTGGAAGTTCCTAATTCCAACTTCCAAGCTCACAGGTAATGGCGTTCGTGAACCCTAAGAAGCAACCTTGTCAAAAATAGATGGAAGCAATAAAACATCTTCATTGGGGATGAAATGGTACCCTTCACAGTCGAGGAGGGAAAAGGGGACATTGAAAGCATTATATTCTGTAGGCGAGTATCATTTGCGTGTAGCACGGGCGCGGGGATCGCTTCGTTCGCTTCGTTCGCTCCGTTTGCGAAGCTTCTCCTGCCTTTTGCTGAGAGTCTCTTTTTCGCTTGTGCCTGTGCTCGAGGAGTTGTCCGATGACCGACCCAGCATAGGTCCAACGAAGTAACTCCAGATTTTGAACACGGCATATAATGGTATCTTAGAGACATCAGGTTTTCACCAGGAAGTAGTAAGTCTTAGAAGAAACATACCACCAGGTAAAGATACCAAAACCATTCACCGAACAATCCACTCCCCACTTGGCATGCCCCTACAAGTGTAGATGAGGATTTCAGTTACGTAGAGCGCATGATAGACATACAAGTAACATATAAGATGTCAAAGCACCATTCTGTGACACCAGGTTGGCTGAGGTCCTCGCCGGACGAAAGGAGTGCTCCAGTTGTGGGATCGCGTCGTGATGTCCCCATGTTCTCAAGGTAACGAGATAAAAACAGCGCTGGTAGATAAGTCATGCCATAGATGGCCAACGAACCCTTCGATGGTGGCAGAGAATTCCGCCTGAACAGCAGACGGAACATGATAGACAGTATTGTGGGGACAAACATCCCGAGACGAAGGTTCCTAATAGTTTGTTCATTCTGACCAGCTGTAAACCAGAACCGTTGATCGATTTTTGGTCGGCTCTGCACGGGATGTAGGTATGCCTACCTATGCGTTTTGCTGCACCTTTGGCCATAGTGATAGGTGTCGTCGATTCGATGTGCAAGTGCTGAGGCTAATGGTAACTGACGCGAAAAGCAAAGCAATTTTTGTTTTTGTCGTGTCGGTTGGATATTTATTTATTAAATATTTATCTAACCGCGGAGATCCACACCAAGATCAACAACCAAACCTCCTAGTAAATCTAGTTCACCCCTCACGCACACGAATTCACTTACATGAACCAGTCACAAGAAATAAGCAACGCTCATGAATTGGCTCAGAAAGCCGTTGAAGCCAACAAGGAACATCAGCATGCTTTGAAGGTCTACATCAAGAGACTCGAAGCTGAATTGGAAACAGCCGACAAGTTACTTGTACGCTCATCCATCCGTCTTCATTGAGATAGATATATTGAAATAAAAAAGCAGGATGCCGCCGATGTCGTAGACCTGGACGACGAGCCTGATCTTGACGTTGGAGGCTTCGTCGTCATACCTGGCTCTGTAAGAGCAACGGCGCCAATTTCAACAAAAGAGCTACTATTACCCGTATGCAACTACTAATGAACCCTCCTGCATCAATAACCTTCTCTTTCCAGGAATCCCCATTCCGCGATGATGCTCTTCGGCGTAGCCGTTACCTGACTTTCATTGAAGTCCGGACAAGTACGCGTCCATCTAAAGCTCTTGCCCTCTACTTCTGACGTCTTTTTCAGTGAAGGCAAAAGAGCTAGAAGGCCTTGCTGAAGCTGTGCGAACTGAGAACTACCGCAAACATGCATTAGATGCACAAAGACGGTGTGTCTCACCAACCTTGCTCCTATCTCGTTTTACCTAGCCTGTTAGAGGTCGCCCAACTTTTCCGAACATCGGTGATCGAACAACCGATTTTCTGGAACTCAATAAGAAAGGTCTCGACTGGGATCGAATCGCTGAGAAGGTAGCACCATAGCTGAGCTGCATTGTTGTTGTACGGGTTACTGAACGCTCACAGATGTCAACCGTCTCTATGGCCACCCGTACGGCACGAGAGTGCGAGATACGATGGCTCGGAGACCAACACCCTGAATTCAATCATGAACCTTGGAGTCAAGATGAAATAACGAAGGTCAAATCCCTCGTTGCTGAGTACAAAGACAGTCCCTTAGACTGGGTGAACATAGCTGAAAGGCTAGGAGTAAGACTTTCTCATAACAACTTTAACAAGTTTCACTGACGAGGGTGCAGACGAAACGAACGCCGCTAGATTGTATGCGCCACGGGACGACAAGAAGGACCCATCAGTGGACGGCAGAATCCGATGACCGCCTTCTCAAAGCTATCCATATGTATGGCCACGATAACTGGCATCTTGGTCTGTCTAAAGGTCACTCTTTCGGCAACTCTATTGAACTTTTTCTATACCACAGTTGCTCGTTACGTCTCTGAAGACGTGACCCCTTCGCAATGCAGTAACCGCTTCCAACGTACAATCGACCCATCCCTTAAACGCGTTCACTGGACTCCAGAAGAAGACGCCCGTCTTCGCGCTGCGGTGGCTGCATACGGCTCATCCTGGGTCGATATCGCTGCTGTTCTGCCCGGGCGACATAATGATCAATGCCGAGACCGCTGGACCGAACAGGTGAACCCAGCTGTGAATCGAAATAAGTGGACAGAACAAGAGGACAGGGCGCTACTTGAATGCACACGTCAACACGAGAATGCAAATTGGAAAGAGGCCGCTGAGCACGTTGGCAATGGGAGAACGGAGAACATGGTAATTCTGCACCTTGTATATATGCTCCTATGGTTTCCGAAACGTCACCCTTCCAGTGTCGTACTCGTTATGCCATCCTCCAGAAGAGTCTCAAAGTTGTTCCAATGACGTTAGCAGTGAACTACCAACCCCCGATTGAGTTGGCGTCGAGTTCCTCGGCGTTGCCACCGCTGAGAAGGGGAAAGAAACACAAACAACAGGACGGTGTGGCGCCGAGTGCTGGTTCCAGCGCCACCAATGGTCCCCCTTCAGAAGAAGTACCGAGAAGAAATAAAGAAAAAGCTGCTCATCCAAACCTAAAACTAAGTATGTCACGAGTCTGAAATATACAAACGCGTTGATGCTAACTAGGTTGTTGTTGGTAGAAGTTGGCCAGTCGATCCTACGATTCGACTCCGTAATGAATTCTTACGCTTATCGCGCAACGGCTTGCGCGCCATCAGCACCTACAAACCCTCAATAATCTAGTTCTTGACGCGACACGATTGTATTATTTGGACCCGAACGAAGCCTAGCCGCAGAGGGATGTCTGTTACATAGCTTCTCATAACCCGTCTGAAACTCACCAAATACTTGAAAGGATTGGCTCACGCATATCTGCCCAACAAACAGTCCGCGGACAAGTACGCATGCAGGTGCTGGGTCATGTCCCTCACCTCTAAGACAAGGACGATAACATCGTATTAACTTAGATTCCTCAGCTCTGAAGTTAGCTCAGCATACGACCAGTCTTCTGCGTTTTCACCCAAGACAAGGAGTGCGGGAGCGCGGCGAGTGAACCTGTAGGATACAACATCTTGAAGGAGTGGACACATGGTAGGGACATTTCGACACCCGATTTCTTATGACAACACAATGGCAAGCAGAACTGCAGTCCAAAGTACGACAGAAGTGACATCTCTTGGATATGGGCAACCAATTAAGCAGTTACCTTCCATCGTTTCCGGGGACATGTCGACGCCTCCCAATTGACAATATGTCCAAGCAGCTCGCCGTCCTCTTGCCCTAAATTATCTTCCGTGGCTGTCAATAGGTTCTTGAGAGATTCCTGAACCAGTCCTGCAGTCCTCAATTTGCGCTGCAGAGATGGAAGAGCAGCCTTTTTGGGTGGGGATGCCTGGAAGGGTGTCAGAAACGCGTCGAAAATAACTTGACAAAGCTTTGAATAACGCACTGGTGTTTTAAGATACGTGTGTGTGGGTGGTAAAGGTGGAAAGTAGGACGGAAGTGAGCGCAAGGTAGTTGGTATAACCGGTGGTACGCCCTCATCATCTGAAGGGAGTAGTTCCGGTGAACACTCTTGTGGTGACGGAAGCTCGAACAATGATTCCATGGACACATCTGACGAAGAGTTTATTACACGCTAATATTCTGTGGCTCATACTGACCAGTTGCTTTGGAGGTAAGCGCGATATTGTGCAAGTCCCTCCCCTTCAACCCCCGTTCATCGCAGGCAAGGAGTACATCTTTTGCTACCGGTATTGCCCTGTTGGCTAGATTTGCATATTCGTGTGCTCGTTCGTACAACGTGTGGACGACTGGCACCACAAACAACATTCGAAATGAGACGACGACAGATTTGGAGCAAGGACACACACATGCGACAACCTCAAGTTCCAGTCTCTGCAAAGCTTGGGGCTCGATTGATTCGAATTCACTCGTCTTCAATTGCGACACGACTAGTTTTTGTATTTCCCTGGATGCAATTCGTGGTGATATCGCAGGGATGTCTGGAGCAGTAGGTGGTGGACTGGGAAGTTTAGCTGGCTGCAAAGTATAAAGTGCTTGATAGCCGGTGGGGGGCTGTGGAAACTGTGCTGGGTAGTGTGAAACCGGGGGTGCGGCTGCCATGGGTTGACCCGGAGGAAGGGGATAAGTTGGATAAGGGGCGTGATAGGTCCCATAAGGCTGATAGCCTGTGAATGTCGTAGCCATCGTGGACGGAATATGTGAGTGATATGTAGTACTGTGTGAAGAGGAAATAGTAGCTGTGGTTTCCCTCACAGCGTAGTCAGGCTCATAGTGCTCATTTGCTTGGTCGTTCTGTTTGCTCTCCTTCCCTTGGTTTCTTTAAACAACAGTGACTGGTCCGTATAATAAAGACTAGGTTAGACAGCACTCCACGCCATGGGCCAAATCTTATTCAAACCAGCACCCGAAACTATGCCCGCGCCGACAACATCAGCACCCCCCCGACCCGCACCAGTTCAGACTAAGTCATTCCGTGCCAGCAGACCTAACATCGTAGGACCTGATACCCCAGAGGACCCATACCCAATCCGGCTCGAAGGAATTGTACAGCATGGCTTCGGAAGAGGGAGTAAGGACCTTGGGTGTCCGACTGGTGTGGATTCTGTGCTCTCGCTGTTCACTTTATTCAGGCGCTCATGACGACTTCCAGCGAATCTGCCCGACGAATCCATCACACATATGGCCAGTATTGCAAGGCCTGGAGTATACTACGGGTATGCCCAGGTGTGCCTCGCAAACGGGCAAATGCAAATGCCAGAGTTACGCCTTGAAGATCTCGTAGTGTTGCCCATGGTGATGAGTCTAGGGTGGAATCCATTTTACAAGAATGAACGGATGACAGCAGTACGCGAAACACGGTTTCCTGTGGTCTACTGATTCAATCACACACTCCCAGGAAATCCATATCATGCACGAGTTTAATTCTGACTTCTACGGATGTGACATGAAAGCCTTGGTGTTGGGATACATTCGTCCCGAGCTGAACTACATTTCCCGAGGTGAGTCCATCGTCGGAGAGTTGCTCGTATGAGATACTGACCGTGAAGCACAGAGGCCTTGATAGACGATATAGAAACGGATAAGAAGGTTTCTCTGAGTTCCCTGGCGAGACCAGGCTACCACAAGTACACATCTGACTCGTTTTTCAGTAGCCGAGGTATCGAGACGTTAGAGACGACCTCGTAGAGAAGTCACAAGTAACATTGCTGTAGCTTTACATAGACGATGCGTGATATACCTGGAAGCTGTCTCTTGACCTCCAATTTACCAACTTTCTATAATTCATAATTACTCATCTAGCGAGTCGCCACTTTCTTCTCAAGAAAAGTTCTCGCAATATAATCATCAGGGCATTGAGTGCACCTATCGAGCCACAGCGCGAAGATGGACGGCGCAACCAGAGATGTAAACATACGATTATGTTTTTGTATCGCGGTAGTTTGCTGGCGTGTGAGGTAAAAGTGTAGCGAGCATGGGTCCCATGGGACCTACGTGAGCAATCATTGTCGAGTTCGTGGAACGGCAGGGATATATCACATACCAGCTTTATACTCGTCTCGCCTTCTTCGACCTCGTCCCACCAATCTTTATCTTTGTTCTATCCTCAACCTCCACAACTAACGGCCGTATCTTCTCCCCCTCACTCGTCAAAAACACGCTTTCAACAGCCATCCTCCCCTTTCCAAATCCCGCGAAGTGCACAGAAAGCGATATACGCCCCTTCTCCTCAATGAGCTCCTCGAGCCGTTTGAAGGCGCGCACCGCACACTGGTATCCAGCCTCGTATCCCTTACGGTTCGCACCCTTGAATCCACAGCTACCGCCAGTCCACCAGCCCTGCGGTACGAGTCGTCCATCCGGTCGGTAGAGGAAGACTTTGGTGTTATTCCTGCTGTAGGACGCAAAGAAGTGATATTTTGGAGGTGGAGGGGGAAGGAAGTCTCTGCTATTGTTGTTGTTGGACCTAGAGACGGGATTTGGAATCGAATCGAAAGCGATAGGACCTTTCGGGGGAAGGTCTGGAGCGGTTGCACGAGGCTTGTCCAAGCCCATGTCCGCGATCAGGTTGCTAGTAAACTGCAAGGGTCTTGAAGGAGCCACATTGAGGAATGTCGACCTGTACAATATTCGTCGGGCGGCCCGTAGTACGGAAGGCCGCAATGCTCTCAAGGGGGAGTGTGCTAAGGACATCGTCGGCCAAACTTGAAAGTTGCGTACTATGTAGTCAAAGTTTTGAACTGACACCACGACCGTGGGAACGCCGAGGCTAAGTATCGATACACACTTTTCGGACACGGCCGGAAACGCGATCATTTCTGCACTTAACATCAACCCCCGAGCAAAAAGAATGGCAGTAAGTGCTGTCGACTACTCGTTTCTGCTCATTTGAAAGAATATTGACTTCCCCCTAGTTCACCACTGCTTTCTACAACTCGATAGTGAAGCGTAACAGTTCGTCGCACATCTGGGGAAGTTTGCAACCGAATTCAAATGTTCATTTGCAGGCATCTTTGTCTCCACCATCTTTGCTGGAGCATTCGCATTCGGTGTTGGCTTTGACGTTGGTGTTCAATCGTTCTGGGACCGCTGGAACAAGGGTGTAGGTTGCATTACTCCGAGACCTTAACACCGCTCGACTGACAGCTTTTCCACCAGCGGCAATGGAAGGACATCCGTGGAAACTATGTCCAAAGCAACGATTCGTGACGACTCATAGAAGCGTGATAGTGCAGTTGTTGGCACTCTGTTAATTAGATTTTTTATCATTGCTCTCCAAAATCAAGGCATCTCACCCATCAACACCAAGTGAGTACATGTGTCCTGGCAAGATTTGATCCGGAACATGGAGTTGGACCTTTGTCGATGCCCTATAATATGATGAGAATGTAAAAAAAGTGAGTTCGATATTAGGCACAGTTTTTTATATATAAAAGTGTTAACATATCAACCAAAGTGAGGACAAAGAGACAAGGGGAAACATGCTGCATGTGAGGATACATATGCAAAGATACACGTGCAGAGTGAGTAAAAAAAAGTCTACGAATGGTAATGATGAAATGTGAAGTAGAGACACGACGGGAGTTTGACTGATAATTGGAGTTTCCCAAATGCAACAAGCAGGCGACTTCGAGGGTTGCACACAGTGAAGTATTCAAACAACAACACGACTAGCAAGTAATGCCAGACGCAAGGTTGGGCGGCGATAATCACGTGGACAACGTTCCTGGGTCTTCTTCAGGCTTGAGGGTCCTGAAGATTTCGTCAAATATTTCCTTGCCGTCGGTGGACAACGGCGGTAGCTGCAAGAAATCAACGAAGGGATCGTCTCGCGAGATTTTGATCCTCCGGATGCGCTCGTCATTCCAAATTTTCTCCAACGTCTCTGTCAGATTCTTCAAACCAAACAAAAATCCGCGATCAGGTTCTTCAGGGTAATGAGGCGGGAATTGAGCATAAATGATACCCGTTTCCGCATCCACCTCTGCTTGATACCCTTTCGAACCTGATATTTGCTGAATAATTGTTCGATCAGGCGGAGGTGGGCAAGCAAGCCAGTCACGTCCAGTAGTGGTATGTGCAAAATCGACGATGCGGACGTTGACCTCTCCGCGTTTCCGCTTCCCCCCAGACCGTTTGCCGATAGTACTAACGAGCAAGTCCTCGCTGTGTGATCGCCGTAGAGACGGGCGAGCCTCAGCCTTGCTTACAGACCTCGTCTGCGACCGCTCCAGCGATTCCCCGCGTTTACTCCGTGATGGCGGGTGCTCTAATGCCGACATACGAAAGGCCTCTTGAGCATCGCGGTCTCCGTCGTATATCAGTAGGAGGCTGCAGCCATAGAACCTGAAGCCCTTGAGCCGATTGATGATGCAAGCGAGTGCATAGAGTTTTTGAAGTAGAATCGGGATTTGCCAGATGAGAAGACGTTCCCCATCATGTAGGAAGGACGCAAGTACAGATGGAAAGCCTTCCGCACGAATGTCCCGCCCCATATACTTGTTTTGGGTCACGTAAGACTGAGTGGCGTGGTTCCACACCTGAAGCCAGATATAATCAGCACCTGGGTGCCGCCGAGCCTGTTATAAAAGACTTGATGGAAGCTTACCTGCATGCCGCAAACACGAATACCCAGAGGGCGACTCGTTGTCCGATCGCATTTCTTGCGCTGGCTTTTCTTCTTGGATGGGATAGCGTCCATGCCATACTGCCTTGTTCCCATCTTCAAGTCCAACACACACGAGCGCTTCAGCCGACCCGTCAGATCCTCCATGAGAATGAAATGATGCTGGCGTGTGACCGAATCAGATCTTACGCTCGACGAGCTTGGCTTATTCGGGAGTGGTGCAGATGAATGACGGACAGGAATGGGGAAGTCTACAGACCGCGAGCGAGATCTTCGGCGCGTAAACGAAGACCCGAGCCCAAGTTTGGTATCTTGGCAGATAAAGTCATCCAGTTTATGATAGTCTATGTCAAAAGATGCGTCCTGCCCATCTTTATCATCCATCGCGCTTTCGCTTCGCACGCGTCTGATGGCAGAGGTAGAACGTGTACCTTCCTCGGGCTGGTCGAGCTGGTCGGGGTATCGCTTGCGGTAGGTCGAGCGCAGTCGACGGGGTGCTGGGCGTACGGCATACCCCTCTCGGTCGGCCAACTCGCCTTCATCCTCTGTCTTGCTACCGTTGGAGGGCCACCGACGTTCACCACGGCGTTGGAAACGGCGTAGAATGGTGCTGAAGACGTGGTCTTTCAGCTTCGTGTTCACGGTCGTCGAACCGGTGCCCCCGAACCAGCTAGGTGTCGGCTGTTGCGAACCGATAGCTAATTCTGAATGAAACGGGCCGAGATCAGGCCGACTGTTTTGGGGACCTTCCGGATTGATCATCCTCCGAGCAGACGTCGAGTCCGAAAAAGATAATGTTGCAGTCCCCCGAGCCGTGTATCCGGAGGAGTGTAAAGACGTAGGAATTTCGCCATAATCGAGGGGGATCGTAGGTTGCTGGGTCAGTGGGCTCCGCTTGAAAGCAAACCCATCTTGTCTTGAGGTCTCCCGATTCTGAATCAAAGCTGGACTCGACGCCGTCGCACTAGTAAGATGCATCGAATGCATATGCTGTCGGTTGATGAAGGATGGCGCAGGTGAGTAGGACTGAGAATAGGTTCGGTCGCGTGGGCAGCTCCTGCGGAGTAACCACTTGGGAACGATATGTCGGTTGCGATCTAGAACGACCTCGGGTAACTCTGCCTCTTCAATGTTGGTCTCCTCCCCAACACTTTCCTCTGGGAGGCTGCTAGGAATGGTGAGTTCCGTAGGTGCGCCTTTCAATCGATAATAGGGCTCGGTTATGATGTTCTGTTGTGCAGAACGCGAGAGGCAAGGAAGGACAGCGTGTGGAGTAGGTGTGACAGACGGCTCTGGGCTGGGGGGCGTTGTCGAGCACTTGAGGACGCGACGGTAGGTCACGAGCATGACTCCTAGGTATCGCGGAATGAAACCGAGCAATGGCGGAGCCTCTCGCTCAACTGCTTCGTAGAATTGATTCTCTCGCGAAACAAGAGGCTATGATCATCGATGTCAGATGTAAAGCCGGCTGGAAAGATTGGAGGAGCTTACCTTGCACACAGCTCGCTTGGTAAATTTGTAGATAGCGCTGTGGCCACCGACTTGATTGCGAAAAGGGCGAAGAGGGATGTGAGGAAGACTCTCTTCTGAGCCATCAAATATCATATTCAAGGAGTACGCGCTCCATGTATTCGAGTCATTGGGTGCAGCCTCAACATGCGACTTGGCTGACATGGGTAATTGCTTATCATCCTCTTCACTCGCGTCATAGGGCGCTTCTCCATCACCCGAGAATAAAAGCGGATGCTCCGAGGTCCCGGAGGTGGTGGAGACATCTGATGTAACAGAAGAAGTTTCCCAAGCAGACTCGTCATCGGTTGACCAGGGCGAATATGGGCGACTGGTTGATGGGACAAGGGGTGGAGGAGAGATGATTGTCGGTACATATGATGAAACATGCGTGGGAGTAGGTGACCGTGAGTAACGTGAATCAGGGCTGATGGAACGTGCCCTATGCGATCCTGATGGCCGACCCACTGGGACATCGTCGTTGACACCCGTAGCAATGTCATACAACGGCAAAGGAGGTAGCCGACGAGTTGGAGAACGTGAAGGAGATGGAGATGGAGGATACCCTCGAGAGTGTGGACGGATATATGGCGATTGAGGTACGCTGATCGGTGAGCGCTCGCCAGGGAGTTCGAGGTCAAATACTGGGATGTCAGACGCCCGCCCCCGGCGCCTGCCCCGGACCGTTGCTTCCTGACAGGAGATAACGTCATGGCGCCACTGAGACGGGTCGGCGAACGCGGAATCCCGCGCCGTCGACCTCCCATCTTTCTCCCAAACTAGATCGGATTCCCTGACGCTATGGGAAGCGACACTTTCACGAGTTCTGACGCTCTCTAGGGCGGTCGAGCTGCGCTCTCTCCGAAGAGCAGCAGTCTCGGGATTGGGCCAGTCCGCTCGCTTGACAAACTCGTACTTGGTTTCTGAAACACCGTCGTTTGGATGCGATGTTGTAGGACGGCGTTTTGCAACAACCTTTTCGGACCTGGAGATGTCCCAAGACCTTTCTTCGATGTTCGGCTGGGGTGCAGATTCCTTGAACAACTGCAGCGATTCGGCAACTTTACGACCGATACCGGCACTAGGGGGAGCTTGGTGGACGGGGTGCTGGACATCATCTGCCGAAGAAGAGGAAGAGGAAGTGGAGGAAGTGGAGAATCGCCGCGTTAGGGGCTGTACCTTTTGATCTATGAAAAAGGTATGTTCGGCATTTAGATCATGCGAAGGAGGATGTGATGGAAGAGTGAGAGCTCGAGTGGCTTTTGTGTGGGGGACCGGTTCACGAGGAGCGCCTGGAGGATGTGAGGCATTATCGGGGGCGTTGAAGTGGACGATATGTGAGTAGGATCTGCGGTACACAGATTGCTTGGACAAGTTTGATCCGGGGAAGTTGTGATCCGGAAGGACGAGAGCGTTGACGCGGGGTGACGAGTTAGCGGTAGCAGTGGTGGATGGTGGGGGCGAAGGGGGAAACTGGCAGTATTGCTGCCTGGAGTTCTTGGAGTTAGTTGGAGGACCCATAGGGGCCGTGATGGATGGCGGAGAGGAACAGGGAATACTGAGGGCGGTGAATGAAGTGAAAAAAGGAGGACAAAAAAACTGGGAAGAGATGGGGTTCAGGAGAAAAAAGGAAGGGTATAAACAAGATAGATACCTTGGATTATAAGAAGGGGAGGAGAGTGGGATTGTAGAGTGGTGAGATGAGGACGTGCCAGCGATGGTAGGACGGTGCCAGCGAGCAAGGTTTTCCAGAATTAATGACGATATGGAAAGACACGTGCTTTGTTCGCCTATTAGTCTAAGATACCGTTTGGTGACTAAGCCACTTCTGAAAACATACCCGGTGTCTCGTCTCAACTATTTTGTAGTTTCACAGCAACAAGAAGAAGAAGAAGAAAAAACAAAAACATCAACGACAATGAACTGTGATATCAATCGAACTCACCTCAGTGGCGACAAGGAAGCAAGCATCTTCCCCCCCTCTTCGTTCGGACTTTTTCTAACGGCGATGCCACGCGGTGTCATGAGTCCTTGCGCACGTTTGTCCTCATCCACCACTTACCATCCTTCTTCTTCTTCAAGTCCACTGTGGACGAAGCAACCCACCAGCTGTCCCTCTCCCTCCATTAAGTTACCTCTGGATCTTTCCGCTCCCGCTCCTTTGTTCATATCCACGCTCATTCCTCCCTCAGCTCAATGACCAATGGGAACATGCACGGGTTGTCCTCTCGTAAACCACTGGCTTCCATTCACCTTGCTTGAAAACCAGCGTTATGCTGAAACTTATCTCTCACTTTCCGCATTTGAAGCGCAGTTTTGGCAACGTGCTTCTGCTTCCCAAAGCGTTCCTTGCTCCCCAACATTCGCTTCAGAGTAATGGCGTTATTCGTAAGGCATCCGAATTCAACAGCAGCCATTCAACATACATATTTTCTATACTTTCCGAAGAGAGCCCTATCGAATATCTCCATCAGAGTTTTTGCCTCCCAAATAGCATCCCTTTATCCCCGTCACCCAGACTCAAGGTTTTTCAAATTGATAGATGACAGGCTGCCTATAGAGGACTATCTGTTGCCGTTATCATCCAAAGGGGTTCAAACGTTTACCCCTTGGGCGCTTCCCATCTCTCGACGCCAGGGTTGCGTTGTACGATCAAATGACATCTTCCTGTCGTCGACTCCCGTGTAATTCGATGAGTCATCCAAAGCCACTTTTGTCTCCGTTATTTTTACGTCCATAGCCTCGTCGTCGACTGGTGGCCGCTCAACTCGTGCGTCGATTCGTCAAGCGTGTATACACGACCATGTTCGTCAAGCGAACGTGTTACGTTTATACATCACATAGTTTGCGTATTATACGCACAGACCCCAGTCTCGCTTTCATTTAGTGTGTTTGCCGTCCCGGCCCGAATCGCGCAGGATCAGATGACATTATACGCTTGGCCGCGCACGAGGTTGGGTCCCGCTCTCCCCCTCAGATCTACCAGCGACTAGCTGCGCTTGCACTCACGTTTATACCGCCTGAGAGACTCCGCCCCAGATGAATTGTTTACAGACCTCTCATACTTTGAATTTCCTGGTTGGAATAGTGTGTACATTGAATATGGCTGTCCGACAAGCGACTGGCAATCTATCTCAGAATTTGTAATGCTGTACACTCAGCTGACAAAAATGCATGGGAATTTCAAAGTCCGGTACTGGAAATATAATAGGACTGTGACTCAATTCTATTTGTTGTTTTGCTGCCTCCCTTTCACCACTATCAAGGCCTTTCACTCTACCTCTTTAACAATCAATGCAAGTAGACACTATGGTGGTATCCACCAATAATGGTTATCATAGCCATCAAAATGGTGCTGTGTCATTTGAGCAATCTCATGGGGTGTCTACACCCCTTGCTCACACATCACCAAGTGTCTATCTGCAGTCTGCATCTCATCATTCAACTGATGATACAGATAGCCTTACTAAAGCTATTGGTGGTTTCTTTGTCAACAGAAAGAGGACTACTCTGTGTAACAGTAGTTCTAGTATTACTGCTGTACCTGGAACTACTGGTCAAAGTACAACTGGTGGTGTCTCACAAACTCATTTGTTGAGACCTTGTCATGGGTCAAAATTAATACTACAGGTCAATACTCGACATGTAGCTGCACATCACCCATATTCCATGCTACCTCAAGATCACTTGGCATCACAGTTACTCTTGCAACCTCTTCCTTCTTCTCAAGTCACTTGCTTGACATCACAGCAAGCTAAAAAGTTGGGCAAAGTAACCAAGACCATGAAAGATGAAGTATGTTCATATGCATCAACAGTTCAAAGTGTACTTACTGAAAATGATTGTGCACAGGATCATGCCATTCAATTTCTGAATGCTTGTCCTTCCAGAGGAATCCAAACAAATGTCATGCTTGGAAAGAGGAAGGCAGAATTACTTGAAGATACCCAGTTACCATATCCAAAGGCAGACTCAAATGGACATAGTGCATCTGCTGAGACCCAAGGTAAGAAGCATTCCAAAGCAGAGTTGGTATTCTCAACATCAAGATCACAGGAATTCTATCAACCATTGAAAATACTCATGGTATAGAGTGCCAAGATGCAGACACTCAATTTAGTGCTGCCATCAATACACTACCTACTCATGTTTCAAAACAAGTTTCTGGTCACACAACAGTCCAGCCTCCTGCTGAGAGTCCCATCCTGCTTCCTGTCCTTGTATCATCACCTGGCCAAATCAATTTCACCATACCTTCAACTCCTCCACAACCCACCACCCCCACCACCCCAACATATTCTTTACACTTGCATAGCCCTGTCATAATCAAGTCTCATGGTCTCCCAAGTCCAATCAGCAATGCCCCTGTTACACCAGTCAGTCCTAGCATACATATAGGCTCCTTCCCAATGGCATCTAACCTCTCTGTGGAGCCACTCACACCGAAAAAACCCGCCGATGTCCTCATTCCGAAAGATCTCAGGAGAGTAGACAGGTTGGGCTTGGCCAAAAGATCGACAAAATGTAATGCCATGGCGTCGAGTAGCCAAATCACATTGGACGACATGGATATTGATGAATCAGAGGGCAACATGACCATCGATGAATCAGAGGACGACAATAGGGAATGGAATGTTATAACTCAGACAGGGTTCAAGAAGAAGGTACAGGAGTGGGCAAATGCTGTGGAGAACATCCGCCATGCTCGCAAGATGATGTTGGAATTTGAACTATTCGGTGACACACCTGTGAGTACCCACCCTGGGTGTCGAGACATACAGGCTGATCAGGCACTTCAGATATACACGGCGAACGGCCCAGAACTGCTCGATGTGTTGAAGGAAATTGACCAACAGAAGCACTGGGTCACGTACGATGAAGAACGCGTTACTGGTCTCGCAAGTCAAATCATTGAAATCTTGAGAACCTGCAACACCATGCAAGACACAGAAAGCATCAAGCTCGCTGTGCAGATCGTCGATAACTTTCATCAACGATTCATGGGCGAGCGCTTCACATGGTCGGCTACGTGAGGGGTGGTTGGGCCAGATGCTTGTAATCCGAGCCAGTGCGAATGGAATGGAAAAGAAGCAAACAATGTTGCTGTGTGGGCTGTGGTGGTGGCATGAAACGGAAAGAATATTTGGGGTCGGGGTAGAGATACAGATGGTGGAGAAAGGTTGATGAACGTCATTTGTTCCATTAGGTCTGCATGCTTTCTTGCTGTAAATGTGTGTCAAATGGTGGAGATATGACCGCGTGTTTCAATCGGACAGGTTTGTTGAAATGACTGTATGCCAGTCCGTGAACTGTTGATGACCTTGTTCGACTCGAGTCTAGCTACAAGAAGACATCAAGTTCAGACCACATACTTGAACTATCCCGGTTCAGTGAGACGATGAAATAACCGAGGTTCAATGCCATCCTCTTTCCTAACAGTGGGGAGTTTGGCGACCTTTTCCTTTTCACACTGCACATCTCTCGCCCACCGACTGGCATTCCTACCAAGTATGCCCGCAGTGACTTACTGTGGTATTTTCACAGTTTGTGCGCGCCCACGATCGGAAAGCGCGCAAGATATCGAGTTATCAGCTTGATGGTTCGTGCGTCCAAGCTATTTGAGAACGTAGAAAGCATTGGAGTTGATCATTGCATCTGGTGTAAACATATTTAGTCTGGCTCGGCTCGGAGCCCTCCGAGTCTCGTCCAGACTTCACATGTCCTCGCTGGCAAGTTTTGTTCTCCGTTTCTCACCGATTGCCTCAGGCTGGCCATGCTTTCTCTCCTACTACTCAAGCGATTCTCATGGCTCCCGTCACTAACGCTCGCCACATTTTCAACGAAATACCGACAGGTGAGACTGCACCCCACGTCCCAGTAAAGGAGTATCGACTCATCTGCATAGGTTACCCCATTCCTGGCCAAACAACTGTTTACGATGCAAGCCAGACTATCGACCTCGAAAACGCTCCCTTGAACGCGGGTTTTTTGTTGAAAACCTTGGTTTTATCTATAGATCCCTACATGAGGGGCCGCATGAGAGATGCATCCAAATCATACAGCGTGAGGTAGTCTCTGTCAGGAAAAGTTGGTTCGCTGATGTCGTCAACCTGTGCGAAGTCGCCTTTTCAACTCGGACAGCCGTAGGCATCTCGGTGTCTACCGTGCAGGACGTGTGTGACGTTTACTTAGGCTTCAAAACTACGGTGTAGGCGTAGTCATACGCTCCGAGAACCCCGCCCTCAAGGTTGGCGATCACGTATATGGGTTTTTCCGTGAGGATTTGTAGATCTCTGCGTTCACTGCTAGATATCTTAATCATATCGTGGTAGCATTCGAGGAATATTCAATACAGAGTCAAGCCGAAACATTCCGCAAGATAGATAATAAATACAACTTGCCCTGGGGAGTATTTGTGGGAGCGGCTGGTATGCCAGGTAGGTCCCTCCTTTGATGGCGTCCAGAAAACGTAATCGTCCGCCCTACAGGTCAGACGGCGTACTGTGGGTGGAAGGAGTACGCCCAAGCGAAGAAAGTAAGCATTGCTCATTCATTTATCATCTTTGCCATAGCTCAGAGCATACATCCTAAGGGGGACGTAGCTTTCATAACAAGTGGAGCGGGCGCGGTTGGATCGTATGTCTTTCCCTTGCATAGAGGGTCATCATGAACCGATGTTTTCCAGCCTCGTCATCCAGCTTGCCAAGCGCGACGGCCTTAAGGTTGTTGCCTCAGCGGGTTCGGACGAGAAAGTCGCATTCATGAAGGAAATTGGCGCAGACGTAGCCTTCAACTACAAGACTACGAAAATGTCTGAGGTCCTTGAGAAGGAAGGCCCGATTGACATGTACGTCGTATGTCCAGCACGGACTCGGGATGAAGATATCTAACTTCATGCGTAGCTATTGGGACCATGTAGGCGGTAAAACTCTCGAAGCGGCACTGGAAGCGGCAGCGAATAATGCGCGCTTCATTGTAGGTCTGAACAGTAGTATTATGTGACCTGGTTTTTATGTTTTTCAGGAATGCGGGATGATCTCAGGGTACAACACGAAACCTTACCCAGTGGCGGTGAGTATTTATACCTAGCTTTCCAAGTTCAAACTCGCGAATGGGTCTTTGAATGTCAGAATTTGATGAACATCGTGACAAAAGAGATCAAAATCTCTGGTTTCATTGTCAGCACCATTTTGCCAAAGTATAAGGATGCCTTCTATGCTGAAGTACCTGCGTCGATTGCATCGGGAGAGCTCAAGCTTAAGCAGGATGTTACAAGGGGTCTTGAAGGCGTAGGAGACGCATTCCTGGCCGTACAGAAGGGCACGAACACTGGCAAGAGTATTATCGTGGTCGCAGACCAATAGTCGCATTGATTATTGTTGTCATACCCCTGGTCTTTGCCAGTCGCTGAAAAAAAGACTCTGTTGCTCTCATGCCTGCCAATAAAAATCGTATTAGGAGCAGCTCTTGTATGAACCGTGGTACCACTGAGAGTGACTAAGTAATGTAGACGTAAGAGATAGGTAGGAGTGACGGGGAGTGACGGGTCGTACGTCGTACGGTGACAGCGCTGCCGTGTGGTGTATGTGTCGTTGGGGGTGGAGCGGTGACGGCTGCGGTATAAATTTGTTCTGTGAATAACACAATGGGACACAACATGCTCGAGTGAGACCGCCCGAGGGGATATTCAAAAAAGGGGGTAGCGCGAGCGAGAGATGTCCTGTCTGCGCTAAGATGATACGAATAACTATGCGATGCCAACGTGGATGCGGTGCAGAGTCGATGTGATATATGTTACGAGTTGCGAGACGGAGAAAGATCCTAGCCCTGACCAAAAAGGCGAACCACCGAAGGTGATAGAATTGTCGAGTGTGGTCGAAAAAGTAATCCAAAGTCCCAAGGAATACCGCAGACGGGAGGAAGTGGATAGGCAAACTAGGATAGTGCCCGGGATGGGCGCTATCGCTAGCACACGTCGATCTCAATGTCTTCATCAACGCTCTCTGCAACCTGCGTCGCACCCAGATCCTTCTTCCCTTCTGTCCCCATGTTCTCAGCATTGTCCTCGATCTTCCTCCGCTTCCTAGCCCGTCCGTCTTCGTCATCGTCATCGACGATGATAATCGGGCTCTCCGATCTTTCACCAGGAATGAGTTCGTTACGCGTAATTGGCACAGGCACAGGCGGCTTGTTGTCCACAAATGACGGTACGCTCTCTTTGACTTCTGCGGGGTTCGTCGTGGAGCGCTCAGTCCTTCCTGGGCAAAAATCCAGCAGAGTTGACGACGCGGTCGCCGTAGTTGGCGGTTGAGAAAGTGGATGCGGAGCCGTTGAGTGCTGGGATCCCGAGGGTTGAGGTTGGGACTGAGACTGTGACTGTGCAGTCCTGGGAGGCAAAGGAGTAGTAGTGAACGGACTCGGCCGTTCCAGCATATCACCCACGCCACTCTTCGTCATTCCAGCACCCCCTCCAACAGTCTTCTTCCTCTTCTTCCTCCCCATTCGTTCCTTCAAATACCGGACGATGTGTCCCTGCAACACCTCCAACGCTTTCTGTGCGCCCATCTCCTCGAGTGCTTTGAGTTGCTCCGGCGCGAGAGAGGAAAAGATAACGGGAGAGAGAACAAGTGTATTGTTGTGCAGGATGATGGGTGGTGGGTC
The DNA here is from genome assembly GCA_014904945.1 of Gyrodon lividus. Lineage (NCBI taxonomy): Eukaryota > Fungi > Basidiomycota > Agaricomycetes > Boletales > Gyrodontaceae > Gyrodon > Gyrodon lividus. The sequence continues at coordinate 506,593 of MU127435.1, forward strand.
GGCGATGGTGCTGGAAGGGTGGGACGAAGGAACTGGGCCGACGACTATGGGCAGGCAGACAGATGGCGGAAGAGCAACGAGGGGGGAAGTCGAGGCTGAAGAGGGTGTCGATGCAGGAAGTGCGCCGGTTGAATGTGCCACTGAGGAAGTAGTTACAGATAGGCGAGTTGTTCCGAAACCTGGAGTATTTATGGGTGTTGCAACTGCAGATGTTGTTGTTGGGCCGTTTGCGGCAGGGATACCTGCCACAGGGGCGATTGAACCGATGCGAATCGGTTCCACCAGTTCTGTTTTCAGTACCTGTCCTGTAGCACCAGTACCCACACACCCTCCAAGGACACCCCCTGACACAGTCGTAAATGGCCCCGCCATCGCCCTCGCCTGTGCCAAACCACCGATCGGCTGACCCGGCGCCGGTGATCCCATGGATGCCGACTTGGAAGGAAAGGCTAACGGTATAGTTGTCAACGGTGGCGGCAACGGTCCTGTCCCACTCTTTACGCTGCGTTTGAGCGGCGGATCGAGGGGGATCACCTTGTCTTTCTTCCTCGAGCCTTTCCCTGTACCATCTTTACCCCCGATTGGGGGTGGAGCTGCTTGGGATGAAGACTGAGCCTGGGCAAGCGCACGAGCTTCCTGCTCTTCAAACGTGCGCTCATATTGAGCGTCCACAGACCAGAAAAAACCTTTTCCGTGCTCTCCGGTGCTACGTTCCATTTTCTTGAACGCGCGTCCAGAGGAGAGGTTGTGGCGAACGGAATTCTGGAGGGAATATATATGGGTTAGTTCACGGTATATAAAAAAACGTCGGAGTGATATGATAACTCGAAGAAAGGTCGTTAATTCGATCAAGGGGGATGGATGAAATAAAACAGTCGTAAGTGGAAAGAAAAAATGGCAAGATAGTGCTATGTATATGATGCACAAGAGTAACCGTTACTCACCTCCCACCCAGCGCCTTCGTTATATCGATACCAATCGTAATTGTCTATCATCCACCCGCATATATCCTGCAACGTTGCTCTCCCTCCCATTGCCTTTATCGCGCGATAACAGAGTTGTGCATATGTAAGTTGAGGCTTGGGTGGCATGACTTCAGGCTTGAGCAATTGCTGAGAAGGTTTCTTGCGTTTCTTCGATGTTGGTGCGGTAGACGTGGATGGCGGAGTAGCTGTGGATGCAGAGGAATTCTTGATCCGGGAGATTGCATTAGAATTCGGGAGTTGTGGCTCGGGAGAATGCGCGATCTTTGGCGGCGGCAGTGGAAGTGCAGCGCGGGGCGGGGGAGAATGAGAGGGTAGGGACGAAGGGGGCGATAGAGAAGTGATATCGACAGATGGCGAACGTGCACGCTGAACGGAGGAATTGGAAGAGGGGGAAGGAGAGTCTTCTGGTGCTGGTGGGGGGGGGAGTACAAAGTGAAAGGTACGTGAGGCTATTTGAATCTGAGATCTGTGATGGTATTAGCGGGCTTGAGACGAAAAGGCCGGATTGGCGGACGTACCTCTCGCCAAGTGGCACTCGACTGCCGGTCCCCGACCACACGCCATCCACCCAGGCTCCATTCCTTCCAATAACGACAAGGATAAAACGTTCCTCCTCTTCCTCATATTCTATCCTGGCGTGAAGCCTTGAAACGCTCTTTAAAGGCCCGAGGTCGACATCGACGGGGCTGAGACTTGAAGTGGGTCCGTCCGCACCAGTGACGGATGACGTTGGGGGGATGCACCTCCTGCCGATAGTGACTGTGAGAGTTTGGAGATAAAAGGTGATGTTGGGGAAGACGAGGGAGTAGTAGGCGCTAATCTTGGCGGGGGGGTTGTGTTCGTCGGCGTTGAAGGGGGGTAAGAGGTTGTGAACGGGGGCGACAGAGGCTACAGAAGGGGACATTGAGGAGTGTCTTGAGATGGACACTGGGTACTAAGTGACTAGAGAAAGCACGACTAGGAACTTGACAGTGTTCCTTTCTATCCGCTGTCTGAGTCAATCCGACGAAACGCTGGCAGCCAACATCCATCCTGTATCACGTAATCGCACGTTCTGTCCCACGCACGTGACATTTCTCTTCCAAGTACCATGTCCAAAACCTCTTCCATCGCGGACAAGGCTACTGAAGAAATAACTTTCCTCGCTAATAAGAATGCAGACAGCACAGACTCCGATATTCGTTACATGGCTTATGGTGCTAGACTAAGGACAGCTCTCAGAGCCAGTAGTCGTTACGTTGCTTATGTGCGTCCTTCCCAGTCTCTCACCCGGGCTCGGAGACTGACGCAAGATACCTAGACTAGTGACGTCGGAGAGGCCTTTCGTCCTGTCGTCCCTCCTGCAGTCGTAACTGCAGCATATGGAATATCCTGGTTGTATCTCTCTGCGTATGTTCCTTATCTTCACCGTAAACTCCTCCTCCCTCACTCCGCGCCCAGAGATGTCAGCTACGAAGCCTATAAAGCACACAGACGAGGTCCTTCGCCGCTCGAAGCAGTACATTACTCAGAACCAACCCGCCTTGGTCTTGTGGCTGTCAAACGTGCGGTATTCCAGAGTCTCGCCAGTATGTGAGTATTATGCCCGTCCTTACTCCATGTCATTCCGCACGTTCGTGGACCAAGTGATCCAGTAGTTACTCGAGCCACTGTCTCGGTAACAGTTTTCTCGAGAATACAACTCCACAGTCTCGTTACTTGATTCGCTGCGTGTGTAATAAGTTGCATCACGCGTGATCAATAATTGCTAATGACACCGTTCATATCTCTGCCCATTAACATTTCATTGACAACTTGACATTCACAGGGCACTCCCAGCATTCACGATCCACACCATTGTCTCCCGCTCTAAACCCTTCTTCACATCGCGTTTCAAATCCCCCCGCATACGCACGTGGGGCCCAACGCTATCGGGTCTTGCAGCAGTCCCGGTGCTCCCGTACCTGTTCGATGAGCCGGTAGAGAAGGCCGTTGATGGGTTATGGGAATGGGCTGAATGGAAAGCGGGGATCGTAAAGGAGGTGTGTGAGAAGGCGAAGGAAGGGGTATGAATTTGTGCTAGACGTAAATAGAGGGATTTGGCTTCGTCTTTCTTCCTCCCATATTGGTAGCATACCTACACTAGCCCCTGCAGCTGCTATACCTGGAGCTCACGTTCATACGGTTCATGCTAATGATCACGACTCGCGAACGATGTGTGGATATGAGTTTGATATATGAATTGATCAAAGCAAGACTATGTACAACCTACATATGACGAGAAGCAAGACAATGCGACAAAATAATATGTGAGAGGCTAGAGTCTATTGGTATCACTCGAAATCTGAATTTCTCGGGAAACAAACATCATGTACATATGAGGCGCCGCCCGGCGGGCAAGTCCATTATCGCTCGGCCCCCTTTGTGTAGCCAGCTCGCCGGGATAAACTTTTGAATGGCCGGACTGGCCAGGCGTGAGACAATTTACGGAGATGTCGCCAGCCCGCCGGCATAAATTTAGCCGAGTGACACCAATCGAAGATTCCCACCAAATGTGACGATGTCATGTATGTGTGTTAAATTTCAACCTCCGCTGCATATGCTCCAAGGCATATGCCTCATTGTCAGCAATGCCTCTCCACACTGTACACTATCGCATACCAACAGCAAGACGACAAGGGAGAAAAAAAAAAGTAAAGCTGAAGAGCATAAATACTCCAATCTATTCTACCCCCCCCCCCCTCCACAAAACCCACACCCACACTCACTCATACACTCAAGCGCCAATCGTCACTCTTCCCAGCGCACCAGGAATAGATGATATCGAGCTCGGTGGGATGATTCCCACCTCAGTAACCACAGCCGTAATACACGACGGCGGCGTTAGATCATATAATGGGCTCAACATTGAAAGGTTCGCATTCATCTTGATCGCTGGGTTGTGGTGGGAAGAGCTGTTTGAAATCGACGAAGGTGGAAAGGGAGTAGGTGCTAGATGAGTCACGGGGAAGACGTGTAAGCGGAAAAGCTCCTTTGAAATCAAGGCAGAAGTTAGATTAACTCACCCAACTCATTCTTACTAATCCCATCCCACCTAACACCCTCTGCAAACTTGTAAGTCTCACAGCACACTACAACGGGAATGTTCCTCGACTTGGCCATCATCGCAACCATGGCCGTCCCCGCGCGCGAGAAGACGGCACCGTTGGCGTGAAGAGAATGTGCACCGACAAAGAGGGTTGTTGTATGTGGGAGGACGGAGGGAAGAGAAGGGAGTAAAAGGTAGGTGCAGGGAATTGAGGCAGCGGTAAGGGATTTCAGGAGAGCTTTGCCTAGATATCAGGGGAAGTGGGATGAATGGACAATATTAGGCGGAGGAGAGATGTACCTTCAAGCATGGGCCGAGAATCAACAATGATGACGGAAAATTGTTTCCCATCTGCCCATGCGTGTAGGAGGACTTTTTCGACTACTGACGACCTGGAAAGAGTGTACATGTTACACATCTTGAGTGAGGGATTGGAATGCACCAACCGCGCATATGTAAGAACAACGTCTCCGTCTTTGATTTTCTTCCCTGCCGTTTCTTGGATAACTTGATCAGCAAGAATAATTCGATCGCGTATATAATTATCGATTGTGTCACATAGCGCATCTTTTGCCTAGAATGCATCAAGTTGTACTATCAGCTCCACCCAAGATATCAAATTGAAAAAAGGGTCTGACATCTTGTTCTGGCAAGTCAATATCTGACCCGCTGATCTCAAGCTTGAGTTGTCTTATTGCGTTCCCCATAGTGACTGACATTGGTCTCGCGGACACTAGATGTGTGATTTGGGGTGAGAGTTGTGTCATGAGGTGACGAGAGAGTGTGTTATTAGGGGGTGTAACGTAGTCTTGGATGATCTAGCGGTCCGGTGTCAGCACAAGTACACACAATGGCCGGGATAAGAACACAGGACAGGAGCCTCCACTCCCAGCTAGCCAACGCAAGGGGGTTAGAGCAGACACTTACAGTCTTGAAAGCAGTCAACATTGCGATACACCTTGCATTCGCTCCCGTGATCTTGAACTCCGCAAACTGCAAGCCGAGTCTTATTATCACTGGATGAATATCGCCCTTGGTGACGGCGGGGGGTTTCGGAGTACCAAAGTGTGAAAAGATGCGCAAGCCGTGAGGTGTCTCGTCCATTTGCAGATGTGAGTGTGAACCCTCCTTTGTCTCGCCCTTTGCTGGTTTCCCGTCTGCTCCCTTTCCGGGCTTCTTGAGCGTACCAGCGGAGGGCTGGGAAGCACCTTTACCGCTTATGCTAGCACTTTGTTTATGAGTGGGCTTAGAGGAAGAGGCACCGGGTTGAACGGCTGCTGCTTTAGAAGTAGCCTTGGCGGCCCGTTGGGCTTCTTGTTGTTCCCGCCGTTCAGCCTTGGTCATCTGTTTTTGGGACTTTGGTGCGTTGGGGTTCGGGTTGGGAGTTGGAATTACACTGGTGTTGTTGAGTTTTGTGCTCTGCTGGGGATTAGCAGATTGGGCCTGGGCGAGCGTTGATGAGTTAGAATTGCCCCGAGTAGATGTCTGAGCGGATGAGAGGGCCTGCATCTGGGAGTGCGATGAGCTGGACAGTTGTGGGGAAACGATGGGGGCAGTAGAAAGCTTGAGAGAAGTGATAGGAGGGATCGTGTGGGTGATTGTCCCCGTTGTCGTGCTCATCGTACGTGAGATGGAGATGGAGAAAAACTTGGTTGTGGGTCTTGATCAGTTAATGGTTTCTTGTGAACCCCCTGGATGACCCTCGAGTCATCTGTAGCACCCCGTGGAAATCATGATGTAAGCATGTCCATTTTTGGCAGGGTGGCGCTGCGAAAAGACCAAAGGTCAAGGAAGAGAACTGCTCCGACCACTGCACCTTCTTACTCTTCAACGTTCACCGTCATATTGAGCACACCGACGACAACGTCTGCAACGAAGGATACCACTAAACCCCTTTTCTACACCGCTTACTTGGTGTTTAGCAAGTCATGGTGCGTCGACAGCCTTATTTTACCCCGCGGTGCTTCCTGACAGTTTATTCAAGGGTGTTCCCGCGCTATTCCGCTGGCTCAGTAGGAAGTACCCAAAGATCGGTGCGTACTTCCTCTCCTCTCCGCTAAATACATCAACTGAACCGCCCACGCACGCAGTAACATCTGTCCGCGAAGAGGTCGAAGTCGAGGTTCCAGACGCACTTGGGGAGGCTATCAAACTCCCACTCGACATCACCACTCCTAACCCCAATGGCACCGAGTTCGATAACCTTTATCTCGACATGAATGGTATTGTACGTCTCTGTCTTCCACTCCACACTCCACCTACTCACCATTTTCATTGTTGTGTCACACCACAGGTTCACCCGTGCACCCATCCAGAGGGCAAGGTATGTCGGCTCGTTTTATATTCTGGATATGGGCGCTTCGATCATAACTTGCTTCAATAAAAGCCGCCACCAGAAACAGAAGAGGAGATGATGATTGAGGTATTCAAATACACCAATCGAGTGGTTAACATGATTAGACCTCGCAAACTCCTCTTCATGGCAATCGGTGCGTGCAGAGTCATTCTATCTTTGCTACCCGCTCACATATCTATGATCTATATATAAAGACGGTGTCGCTCCACGAGCAAAGATGAACCAGCAGCGTTCCCGTCGGTTCAGGTCCGCTCAAGAAGCAAAAGACAAAGCCGAAGCGCGCAAGCTTGCTGTTGCTGAATGGGAAGGCATGTATCACCCGTTCTGACGCAGTGTAGTCTTCTAATCATGTTTTGTAGCAATGGGCAAGGTCATTAGCGACGAAGAAAAGAACAAAGAGGCATGGGACTCGAATGCGATCACGCCAGGCACACCGTTCATGGATCTTCTTGCTTCGTCGTTAAGGTACTGGGTCGTTCAAAAGATGAACACTGATCCTGGCTGGAAGGATGTACGTGACTGTCTTTGCTTGGCACACGCATTTACTTAGTCTTACAATCTATACAGCTCCAAGTGATCATTTCAGACGCAAGTGTACCTGGAGAAGGAGAGCACAAGATTATGGATTTCATCCGGAGACAGCGTTCGAACCAGGGCCATGACCCTAATACGAAGCACGTCATTTATGGTTTGGTACGATTACTGTCTCATAGTCTCTGCACCTGTCTACTTACGCATTTGGTCCCGCCAAGGATGCTGATCTCATCATGCTTGCTCTTGCAACTCACGAACCACACTTCCGTGTACTCCGGGAAGATGTTTTCTCCCAAGACAAATCTACCGCTTGTCGAGTTTGTGGTGAAGAAGGACACTATGCCGCTCAGTGTCCTGGTCCCAAGCCCAATGCTCTAGAGAAACCCAAACCTACTCCACCTGAAAAAAAGCCCTTCATCTTCCTCGATATATCTATTCTCCGAGAGTACCTCGAGACGGAGCTTTATGTCCCACATGCTGTGTTCCCTTTTAATTTCGAGCAGGCAATCGACGACTGGGTGTTATTGATTTTCTTCGTCGGCAATGACTTTTTGCCGCATTTGCCGAGCTTGGAAATCAGAGAAGGCGCGATTGACACGTTACTCAAAATTTGGAAGATGGAGCTGCCGAGGATGGGTGGATATTTGACGGATCATGGAAAGTTGGTGCTGAACAGGGCAGAGATTATCCTAGAGGGATTAGCGAGAAGAGAAGATGAAATATTCAGGAAAAGGCAAGAAGGTAAGTGTCTTCGGTTTCTTTCTTGACCCGTTGTCACTGGGAGGATTCAATTCTCGGTGCATAAGGCTAACCGTCCTACTTGTCCCGTAGCCGAGACTCGCCAAGATCATGAATCTAAACGGCGGCGCGTTGAAACTAGCAATAAAAATGGTAATGATCCCCCCGACATCCGCAATGCAAGTGGTCCTTCTCCTGCTCTCGGCCTCAACGGTCCCACACGCAACGACTTCGCAGCAAAAGCAGACTCGCTAGGTCTTGGTGCTACACCTACAGTCCAGTCCAAGTTAAACACACCCGCCGCTGCCCAGGCACTCGCAGGGAGCAATCGGGACGTAGTAGCGAACCGCGCAGCGATTAGGCTTGCAAACATGAGTGCTGCGGAGGTGCTCAAAGCAGAGTTGGCAGGGCTAGTACCTGTGAAATCTAGCGCATCTTCGACACCGGCGTCAAAAGCGCAGGCACACCTTGAGCCTGAGATGTCAGATTCGGCTTCTGATTTTGATGTTCCAGGTCTTGGGAACGTAGACCCTCCAGCCACGATCAATTACATCGACACCGATGTTGAGGTCAACGCTTCTTCCTCGAGATCGCTATCCATGGACGATTCTATGATGTCTGCATTGATTCCATCACCAAGCGGGAAGCGCAAACTATCAGACATCGAAGCTGAAGATGCGCAGATTGATGCTAAGGAGGACGTCGTCATCGGCGAGGACGAGAGTTCGGCGGAGGAAGAGGATCCTTCATATGACATGGTCGTTCGAGCTGACGGCACTGTTGAGCAGGCTGACAATGTCAGGTATGGGGGCGCATTTCACTGCAAAGAGGAATTGATGAATGTGTATCATTGTAGGTTATATGAACCAGGCTACAAAGAACGCTATTATCAGCAAAAGTTTGGTGTCTCGAGTTCCAATGCTGAATTTAGGAAGATGTGCGTAGTCTCCCGTGCTTAGAGGATAGGTCGCTAACCTGTCTTGAGGCAGGATAACTCAGTATTACGTTGAAGGTATTGCATGGGTGTTACATTATTATTACCAAGGGGTAAGTTGTCATTCGTAAAGGCATCTGTAGGCACACTAATATATCTTTATCTTCGAAAGACGCCTTCATGGCAATGGTACTATCCCTACCACTTTGCCCCCTTCGGTTCCGATTTTGAAGACCTCAAAAACATGAAAATCAACTTCACCCTCGGCCAACCTTTCAAACCCTATGAACAACTCATGGGCGTCTTTCCACCTGCCTCCAAAAAGCATATTCCAGGCGTCTTCCACGACCTCATGACTGAGCCCACCTCCCCTATCATCGACTTCTATCCAACATCCTTCCAGGTCGACATGAATGGGAAGAAGATGCTATGGCAGGGTGTTGCTCTCCTTCCATTCATTGATGAGAAGAGACTCTTGGGTGCGATGGGAGAAAGATATCCAGGGCTGACGGAGGATGAGACGAGAAGAAATAGCTGGGGAAGTGATGCGATGTATGTGTCGGATGAGCACAGATTGTATCCGTTTTTCGAGAGTTTGTATGGGAAGCGGAAAGACAAGGAAGTGAGTCGTCGTTTCTCTTTCGCGTGAACAATGGGTTAATCTGACCTCATGTTCTGTAGCCAGTACTGATGCCTATAAAGGACTCTAAAGGTATTAGCGGCAGTGCACTCCCCAATCCTGACTGCATCCCGGGATCGACGTTCTACTCCCCCCTCACATTAGTAGATTTACTCGACATCAAGAACGACAGATCGTTATCAGTTCTCTTCTTCTTCCCAAAGCAACTCACCCCTCATCGTTCAATGCTCTTACCCGGAGTGCGCACAGCCCCACGACAGCTCACCGCCGAAGACTTAGATTCTCGCTTGCGACGTGGAGGTCGTAACGGGCGTGGAGGCATGGACCGAGGAGGTAATGGACGAGGAGGCGGACCTCCCAATCGTGGCTCGTATGGCAGCAGTTCGGGAACCGGAAACTATGGCAGTCATACTGGTCACCCACCTGTATCATACACGTCGCATGCACAGCCGCCAAGACAGTCGTATCAATCACCTCAGGAAGGCTTTGGCGGGTATGGAAGGCCACCGATGCAGAATTATGGTAGTCCAGGTGGATATCAAGGTCCTCCGCGAGGCGCACCGCACCGTGGGGGTCCGAGAGGTGGGTACGGTGGATATGGGCAATCTGGCCATCATTTCCAGTCATATGGACGGGGAGGGCATGGTGGCGGTGGCTACGGCTTTCAAGGAGCTGGTCAAGGAGGCTATGGTTCACAGAGTGGTGGCTATGGTCGTGGCGGATACAGCGGTGGAGGTTACGGCAGCGGCTCACATCATAGTGCCCCGAGAGGTAGGGGACGTGGTGGTTGGTAGACAACGTAACTTATCCGTGTGTTCTTCACTAATTGACCATGGACTATGACATATGTTGCAGCACATGGCATAGAGCACTGATGTTTGTTTTCATAGTCATCTAATTGTACAAATGCTACACATGGATTGTGACGAGGTATTATTCAGAGAGACCTTCCAACCTGATGGGGGCAGATGACAAAAATCGCAAAAACTGCACAAATCTCCTCCGTTTTCTCTTGTGATCAGCTGGATTTAGGTATAGTAGCCGGGGCCAGGCATGTCTCTGGGAGACACATATGTCAGATAAATGGAATATGTCTTTTCGCGTTCCTTGGCCTTCTTCCTGAGTTTCTTCTCCTTCTTGCGCCTCTTCTTCTCCTCCTTCTTCTCCTTGTGCCGTCTCCTGGACTCCGTCAAGTCAACACCACGGCCGTAGCCCGGGTACCTATCGTCATCTGAGTCAGACTCGGATGACGATAGAGACGAATCCTCCGATGAAGAATCGACATCGAAACCGGGGAGGTGGTAGTCAAAGGTGCCGGTGTGGGAACCCGAGCGGCGTTCGCGTCCCTTGTACAAGGCAACCTCAACACGACGCGTGAGGAAGAATCTAGTGTTCCACAGATCGATCAAATCGGCCGCAAGAGTGGAACGCTTGAGTGGTGGGCCGCGGGAAATTTCAGGAATAGGCATCTTTCCAGCCCACGCAAGAGCGAGGTCCTGACCAATTGTCACTTGAGCACCCAGGAAGCACCATCCAGTGAAAACTAAGGACGTACATTCATAAACCTGATCCAATCTTGGTGGTATACGTCATGAGTATCGAGGACTAGAGGCATCCTCGGGATTTGGTCATAGAATTGGTCCATGTCCTGGATCTTCATGATGCTGAAAGGCGTGTATGGCTGGGCAGCATTGGCAGGGCGCGAGAACGCCTCTGGCGCAGCGAGTTGCTGCTGGTCTCCGCCTACGATAGAGCCAGGCATGCGGGGGGACGACGGGAAAGTAATTCCCGGAGGTCCTGGCATTGGTGACGGTGCGCGAGACCGGGTTAGTGGCTGTCCTTCTAGTATATGCCCTGCAGGATAGACACTAGGATTGATCTGAGGAGGAACGTATGGAGAGGGAGCACGAGGGTATGGAGACGTTGAGCGCTGCGGCAGCGGGCCTCTCGCGTAAGGTGAAGGAGCCCGAGGCGGAATGGGAGAAGGAGCCCTAGCACTGTACTGGGAGTGACTTGGAGCGTAGGGCGAGGCCGCCCTAGCAATTGGTTCAGCGGGAGGGCGGCCATAGGGCGAGGCTGCTCTTGCAATTGGTTCATGTCGACCGTAGGGTGAAGCTACTCTTGAAATTGGCTCTTGACGGGCATAAGGTGATGCCGCCCGACCAATCAAATCATATGCGGAGACTTCCTGAGGGCGTGGGTTTGGAGAACTGGAGTACACGCTTGGCTGGCGATAAGGAGAAGGGGCGCGATTGTAAGGATTGGCCGCCGTCGTAGTGGGGTAACCAGTAGGGGTCTGATACGATGCTACTGGCGATGTGTACACATTTCCAGAGGGCGGCCCATATACAGAGGCGCGATCTCCGCCGCTTGTCGAGTATTTTCTCTGGCGACTACTGAATTTCGCCTCTTTCTCGATCTCGAGTTCGGTGAACTTCCGATCGAGGTCTGCAGTGCTGTGACTGCTGGGGCTGTGAGTAAAAGCACCGTACGCTGCAGATCCAGGAGCGCCATATCCTGTAGGAGGGGCATCACCATAGAAACTACGGCGGCGCTCCCTGGTGTGGATGTCCCTGTCGCGCGCAGCGCGGAGGTCCACTTCCTGCATATCTTTGTCAAACTGCTTGGAGAGGCGTCTTATAGACTCCTTTTCTTCCTTCTTCCTGCGTTTCTCCTCGGATTTCTGCCTATTTTGTGTGAGATGCGGACTATGGGGACCAGTCAAAGTGGAGATACCATTTGTCAAGAGCCTTTTCATCGTCTCTTGTGAGATGGCCACGGGTCCATGATGCTGCGAACTCCTGTTTATGGCATCAGTTATAGCGATCCGATGTTTGATGTTGAACTTACCGCATTCGCAGGCGTAGCGCCAGCAGGGAGGATCTGGGTGGCTTCTGCTGGAACCCACTGAATACCGTGGACTACCCCCTGTGGTGTCTGGTAACTGTTAAAGGTCAGGAAGTAGTCTCGAGTCTGGTATGGATAGCTTGCCTGGCGGGGACAGCTCTGTCCGTGTCACGTTGTCTGTCAATCAATTAGAGCGGCCAGTATATGCTAGAAAGCTCACTTGAATGGATGGTAGACAACCTGTCCATCGGGAGTCGTCGTTGTGGTATAAGTGATTGCTCCTGACTGGATCTGACCACCTGAAGGTGGAGAGTAAGGCTGGGGCATTCCAAACCCTCCTACTGTACTCATGGTGAGCGCGATGTTGCTGGAGATATGAAGGGAGAGAGGAAGGCCTGCGATAAGAGAAAGAAAGACTCTTTTGTGTGTTTGCTTGTTCTGCCACCGAAATGATAATCTGTATCGTAATGCCCCGTGTTACCTATATCGAGACCATCTCTTGAAATTTGCCAAGTTACTGATTTCGCGGCGATAGTCCAAGATGTGGTTTTGCTGGATCGCTCGTCATATTATACGGACGGCGTTGAACCTTGTAAAACATTGGGAACTTCATGAGTCGAAACAAATCGCATGTCGAACAGACGGACAACTACTTTCAAGACTCGGCACTCAGCGCTCAGCTACAAGTTGATGGCGAAAGATCATTCCAAGTTATTGCTTATGTAATACAAACACAAATATCGATAGTCTGTTGTCACGTTCGCGGTGGAAAATATGGACCTGGTCAATAAGAAAGGCAGAAACTACAGAATAAGTTTTTACGGATGCCATGCCTGTTACCCCAACAAGAGCAAAAAGCCTGACCGGTCGGACCTCTGAGGCTGCCCAGGATCTCATAAGTAGTACGAGACAGCAAGTCGTTGGAATTACTGGCAGGTTCAGGTTAGACCTGGGTAGTACCAGTGATAGTAATACCGGCAGGGAGGAACAAGGTGGTCGGCGTCATCCGCCGACCTGATGTGGACGAGCTCAACCGCCTTGGATGACCGAGATCTGTTACGCACCGGAATGGATACATGATGTCGCAGGCCAGGACTATTCAACAGGTAGTCACGAACCATATACCTGATCACCCCCGTGGTCTGTTTGGCTTCAGGTGTAATGACCTTTCCTGACTCGGTTGCTTTTCTGCTGTCGAAGACTGACAAATTCATAGCGATTTGGACGAAGACCAACATGTCCGCAAACACGGTGCCTGATGTAAAACGTGAATCGGATTTGCCAGGCTGTCGGCTTGACATTTCAGAGCTTTCCAGGACATTGTCTGCTGAGTTCTGGTTAAAAAAAATTTACAAGCGATCCAAAGTAAACTTGCCACCTGGCGATCCCGAAGCAAGTGTTGTAGGAGATTCAAGTCGGGTTGCAGTTCAGTTCGAGGGGAGGAAGTGCTCTGGCCTAAAGCTCATGGGCTCGGGGTATATGTTCGGGTCTTGGAGCATTGCCCTGTAAATGGTGATTCAAGACTCGAAGAGAAGACTTGTACCGATTGATTGAACCAACTAACTGTTGGGAATGATGTGGCCCCCTTGGGTATGGAATATACCTGACAACAGTCATCCTGCGTCATGACTTGGGTCACTCTTACAAGGGGGCGCATAAGTAACTACGCAAGAAGCTGTTTGGGCGCTTACCAAGTGGCGCGACAGGAAACCATCGGAATATCTCTTCGAGCATGGCACCAACACAAGGTAGTTGGGCAACCCTGTTGAGTGGGAAGCCTGTTCTGTCCAAGCACTGCATCGATTTCAGCCTGAGCTGTTCTCTGTACTTCAGGAGAAAGTGCCATTGCATTGCGAGAAAGAACACTTGAGTCGTCGGCAGTCTTCACTAAGGGTGCTACATTAAGTTGAACAAGTTGCAGGTGACCGGAGACCGGAGACCTCCCGATCATTCCACCTTCTATGAGCTTGGTCGGGAGAGTGAGGATAACGCTGTCCGCCCGGCCTGAGGGGAACATAACCAAAGACAATGTCGGTGACAATGCCCCTGAATGACCCGACGAGAAACTGCGAAGGCAAGTACACATCCGTGTGAGATTGCCGATATGAGAGGGTTTTCTGAAAGTCATGAAAACGAAGATCTACCAGTGACCGAGCATCCGCTGCATGAAGCGTTTGCACTTGGTGTTCTACGACTGGATAACGTTCTTCTGGTGCTGATTTGACAAAGATTCTTCCGATATTCCTTGAAGTGATTTTTTCCCACTGCAAGTGCACAAACAATCTATTCCAGCCTATCAAATATTCAATCATCTGGATATTTGGCTTCTCGAGGAGATTCATGGCATGCTCGGATGAGTTGAGGATGGTCATCTGTTTACCTGTGGCCTGTATGAACGCTATATTGCCTTTACGTGGAAAATAATTAGCGCTGATTGACCCAGGAGCTGTTCGGCCTACGGTAATGTTTTCTCTACTTTACAAATGTTGACCACGAACTGTCTCTAAGAACGTCTGTGAATTTGCCTGGGATGGGGACATGCAGTCGCTCAAGGAAGTAAAGCCCTATACATGACCACTAAGGGGCATACATAGCGGTACGAGTTTTCCCTACCGTCACGCTTCCATTTATCAAGGGGAAAACGAGAACGCTAATATTTGTTCACGGTAGGGCACAACCTGGAATACTAGAGCTGTGCGACGATGCCCACATTCGTTGCCGCAACTCTGTTAACAGGCATCACACCATCGCGACGAGTGAAGTGCCATTGCTTGAGTTTCCTCTCATGCATCACACTGAGGATTCTCAGTTTCCCCGCTGGTATCTGAAGGATTGTTCCAGAACGGAGGTTCGTAACATGATCAAAGTGCTTGGAGCCAATGGCGAAGTTCAAGGCAACTGTCAATTCGGATGGTGCATTGATGTCAGAAGCCTAACTCAGATATCGAGCTAACTTACTCGTCAACGACCGCAGACATTGAATTGCGAAACTATCACCGTGAATTGAATAAGCGCTCTCTGGGCCCAGAATCGTGCTTGACCTGCGCTCAGTATCGATACTGAAAAGAAAACACATCGCTTTATAAGGGCACAAAAACCCTAAATATTTCATGATCTTCCACTTCTCCGGCATTTCTTCGAGTACAACACCGGGTCCAAGGGTGGGGGAGAGGGAATACCCTTCCGACGATCTAATGGCTCCACAGGGCGTCCAAGCTCGTATAGATTACGCTGATTGTATGTAAGATATCCAGATCAAATGTAAACATGTATCAAAAATCCCTTCATGAGAAGCGCCACCAAAGGAGGATGATAAACAGCAAAGCCACAGCACCAAAGGGCGCATACTGTCGTATCATGGCCAGAACATTGATGTTCCGGGCGGCCTTGCGATACTTCTCTGACTCGGAGCGAAGTGAGGTAGAAAGGTGCGACATTCCTAGAAGGAGGGTTAGAATGTCGACACCACTGTGCATCCAAGCAAGTAAGACACCTACTATCCAGGGAATCTCCTCTCCAGAGGAGCTCTTCCATATTCTTCGTCATTATTCGTGTGACATCCTGCAGTTCATCGTTGAGCTTATCCAACCCCGAGCTTCCAGAAGTATTAGTAGCCCTGGTATCCCGGTACAATCGCGCAGTTTTAGACATGAATGTATCTTTGTCGAACTTGTGAACGACGTGGGTATATCCAAGCTGTGAGGAGCCTACCGAATCCAACGAATGCATATGGCTTCCGCACCGACTCCACCTTTGAGCCATAAGACATGGAAAACTCCTTGGATAGTTCTTCAAGGTACGAGAAAGCCAATTTCCGAGGATATGACTTGTCAGCAATGGTCAAGAACACGACATTGTCCGCAAGCAGGTAACTGGAACAAGTGTGGGTACTGTGCCGTCACTTAGAAGGCAAGAAAAGCCTACTGTAGCGTGTACTGGCCGCTTTCGATAGAGCATCGCGGTTC
Organism: Gyrodon lividus; assembly: GCA_014904945.1. Lineage (NCBI taxonomy): Eukaryota > Fungi > Basidiomycota > Agaricomycetes > Boletales > Gyrodontaceae > Gyrodon > Gyrodon lividus. The sequence continues at coordinate 522,660 of MU127435.1, forward strand.
AGAATTTGGTGTTATGCGCCTGAATACAAGCTTGGCCTGTTGTTTGTGTTCCTGTAGAACTTGTTCCGTCTGTGTGATTCGACTACTCAGCCCTCGTTAATGCTCTCGTAGACAACAAGGGGCAAACCTGCTCGTCATCTACACTAGCTGCTAGTGGTAGCGCATCGACCGCGCGTACTATTATCGTTGAACGAACCATGTTTGCAAGTGGAACAAAGCTCGAGTGTGAGAGGTGCCACACTCAGACATTCAACGTGGCAGTGATCACGTGCACGATTCACTCTTGAAGGCTTCCAAAGTTTCTCTCAAGCTGGCAACTGCGCTCGTCAACGACAAGATCGCAATAAGAATAATGTCAGTTTCCATCAGGATAATACAGGACCTGAAGGTGAAGCTAATAATTGTTTATCGTCTTTGTAGGCAGGCTGAGTGGCACGTGTTGGTACCACGGCCCGGCCTCCCAGGCTGCCGCACAATGTGTCAGGAAGTTGAGTTGGATATAAGTAGCTCTTGAATTTGTGTCACGGTATATCAAGGAGGCTGCGCTCAAAAACAACTAGCACTGATTGTCATTCACCATCATGTCCATGTCCTCCTGGTTTGACATACGGAAACAAGTGGGTAACTTCCCGGCGGCTACCTCCTGATTCGACTACTACTTACTCAATCCACCTGGATTCCATTGATGTGGTTCTTTAGCTCACTTTCTATGGCTCCTACCATTCTCATCCCGTCAACATATTTATCCATATCCTCGGCGTACCAGCTCTTCTCTGGTATGTACCTTTTTCTTTCCTCTTTCCTCCGTCCTCACCGTTACGTACTCAGGAGTGCATTGGTCCTCACCACCCTCGTACCTCTGCCCGTCGTTCTTCCCACTGCCCACCATGTCTTTAACGAATACTTGGTGTTCGATATGAACACATCTGCTCTTGTTGCAGCGTTCTACTTAGGCTACTACGCCCTCCTCGATCCCGTCGCTGCTGTAAGTCCACATTCTCGTATCTAATCACACCCAATTCTACTCATTGACTGGTTTCAATCAGCTCCTTTACGCACCGCAGATGATGTCGTCATTACTGACCGCAACGGCGTACGCATACCGCCAAAACGGCATCCGCAATGCGATCATCATCCAAGTTGTTTCTTGGATCGCTCAGTTCCTTGGTCATGGGCTTGCCGAAGGTCGCGCACCAGCTTTGCTGGATAATATCCTCGGAGGTAGGTGTCATAGCGCATGTAAGACGCTTTGATATCGATGTCGCGCGCTCATAGCCATTTGTCAAGCCTTCGTTCTTGCCCCTTTCTTCGTTCACTTGGAATTACTCTTCAAGTTCGGTTACCGCCCAGAGCTGCATAAGCAGCTCCAAAACGATGTCGGGAAAGAGATCGCCAGGTTACGCAAAGAGAAGCGCACAAATACAGAGAAGAAGGCGACCTGACAGGCTGCTTCCTGCTTGAATCTTCGGATTTTGCGCAACAGATTATTATTCCAACAGGCGACACTAATGGTATTGGTACTAAGGAATGTGGATGTTAGCGGACAGTCCCATGTTTCTTTTTGTTGTCATCACTATCACTTAACATCGCAACTATATATTGGCGTAGTTCGTGTAACTCTATTAATTCTGTCGGCCGAATGGCCGTTTCCATCTGCTTATCTGACCGTATGCCATGTGCTCTTTAATATTATGACATCGAATATAGCTAAGAAGTGCAGTTGGGACCCCCTTCGTTAATTGCAGACTTCCTTTATACATATCCCTAGACGAGGCTCAAGGGAGGAGGAAGAGCCGGCTCTCCGAGAGGTGTAACATAGCAAGAGGTCAGACCGCCGTCTACCTTGAAATCCGTACCCTGTCATATTTGAGTTATTAGTGAGTGATACGACAGAAGGATGCGTTGACTCACTGTCATGTAGCTACTGTCATCACTCGCCACTGATGAAGTAGTGGTTCAGCGGAGCTTCGTGCTGCAAATTCAGAAAAACGTACGGAAAAGGGCAGCCTTCGCCAATTCCACCGCTTCACCAAAACGACCCATCGGAAGGTGAACGAGGCGACGGTTTTTCTTTTCGTCAGTGTTTAAAAAGTCCATAAGGAGGGCTGGTACATCCATTCACAGTGAATTCATCACATTTCGGAAAGATATCATTACTTACGTGTCTTCAGAGGACCGCTGATGCCAGTGTTTTATTTACGCTGAGTGCTGATGTAGTAGAGATACTCGTACTCACGGGCAAATAGAATTTAGTCGTATGCCTTCCCTAGCATGCACCATAGCAAGTTCACGAGTCATTGCGAGCACAGCGCCCTCGGGTGTATATTAGAATCGGCCGATCAATGTTCCGAAGATATATACCTTTGATGCGGTGTCTGCGCTGGGAGGATCAGTGATCAACATGAATAAGTCTGTGCAAACAACTCACAAGCTAACTGAGGGGTAGCAGCTCCCATGATGGCCACGAAGCTTGCTGTATTTATGATGCTTCCACCAGCATGGAGACCCTTCGACTCGTCCACAGGGTTGTGACGCATCGCAATGATAGCATACTTGCAACCCCACCAGACGCCTTTGACGTTGACTGACATTGTGAGGTCCCAGATCCGTTCCTCGGTGTTGAGGGCATTGTCATCCTCAGGATGCATAATGCCTGTTCTTGGATTAGCATGATTGGCGTGACATCATGTATCGATCAGACTCGCCAGCATTATTGAACTGGAATACGTTGATAAGATCGATAAATCAGATGAGGCAAATGCTTCCATACCATAATATCGAGCCTTCCGAACTCTTTGACGGCAAGATCAACTGCATATTTAATATCTGCCTCTTTTCCAACATCGGCTTTGACAGCCACGGCCTTAACATTCGGGAATCGTTCTTTGATAAGGATGGCACCCTTCTCTGCGGCTGGTAAGTTGATGTCAACCAGGAGAATGTTAGCTCCCTCTTGGGCAAACAGCAGCGATGATTCAAGGCCGATGCCGCTGTTGATCGTCCGGGATTAAAATCCGAGTCAATGACTCACAGAATCTCTGAGACTTACGATCCGGCTCCCGTGATGAGCGCTGACTGTAAGTATGAGAGTGAGCCTGAGCTTAACCGTGACACCCACACTCGATGAAGCTCACCTTGTGCTGAAGGCGGCCAGACATGTCGAGCAGAATCAGACCTCAACAAGTTACAATCGCCACCTTTTAAGCAGGCCACTCGATTAGATAACTCCTTTTTGGAATTGGACGGCACGTGTCGTGTCACGTGCATTCCGCGACGGTAGTGCTGTATCCTACCTCCGAGTACTCATCTTGAACTTGGAGCTCCCTTCCCTCAATCATTTTTGCATCATCTATGTAATTCAGACTGTGTTACATTTACACGGATGCCATACAACCAGTCGTCATTTTACAGGTCAATTGGCGGAACCAACCTCCGTTCTCGAGGCCAGTTTCAAATCGGGCTACTTCAAGTTGTCTCAGAACACGACCTTCGCCTTAGTTAGACTGCATAAATACCCCCAATAGTTCAAAGTTGGGTCCCACTTCACCTTCTTTCCCTCCTCTTATCTCCAGTTCATTCAATAAAAAACCACTCTCTCTTTATAATTCATCATGGCACTCGCTGACCGCTTGCGGCCTCGAGCATACACCGCTCGTTATCCAAAATGGATGGTCGGCAGGCCACTGCTCTATATGTCCTCCGCTCTTGCGTCGCTGGGCGATGCGATGTTCGGATATGGACAAGGCATTATTGCCGCAGTTCAGGTCCAACCGTCTTTCATCCACCGGATGTTCGGAAAGACGGTAACGATGGCACAAATCCAGGCCGGGAGCACAGGTGTTGACCCCTGGGTGCAAGGTTCGTCCTCCCCTCATTAGTTTGCTTTAAGTCACTCACCAACTTGAATACCTTGCAGCCATTACCGTCTCGTGTCTAAACATTACAGCGTTCTTTGCATCTTTCTTGGCAGCTTACATCTGTGATGTCATGGGCCGACGCATGTCCGTTCGACTCGGTGCCATCATGTACTTCATTGCCGCTCTCATCCAAATCTTCGCCCCCAACCTCGGAGCCTTGATTGCCGGTCGATCCATCCAAGGTATCGGGGTCGGGATCCTTTCTATGACGGTCCCAATCTTGCAGTGCGAGATCGCTCCTGGTCATGCCCGTGGTCTCTTCGTCTGCATTGAATATATCTGCTTGAACCTAGGGTACGCAGTCTCGGCATGGGTCGGGTACGGTTTCTTCTTCTCCATGCCTTCAGAGATCTCCTGGAGAGGTCCCTACGTCGTGCAAGCTGCGCTTGCCGCCATCCTCGTTGCTTGGACCTTCGTACTTCCCGAGACACCCCGCTGGCTCGTGGCAAATGGTTTCCAAGAAGAAGGCCTGGGTGCCCTTGCGGATCTCCATGGCGGTGGTGACGCGACGCATCCTAACATCGTTGCGACATATGCAGAGATCGTTGCTGCAGTTGAGTTCGAGCGTAAGATGGGCCAAGCGTCGTGGCGTCAGGTCTTCTGTCAATACACCCGTCGCTCCATCGTCGGGATCACATGCCAGATGTTCGCCCAACTCAATGGCATCAACGCTATCCTCTATTTCCTCCCGTCCAACCTCACTCGCGCCGGATTCAGCGTCTCCCGCTCTCTCCTTTATGCGGGTATTTGTGCGCTCGTCTATTGCTCAGGTACCATCCCTGCGATGTTCCTCATTGACAAATGGGGTCGTCGTGCCATCCTTCTCATTGGCAGCGTCGCACTGGCAGCATCCCTATCTATTGTCGGTGGTCTCCAGTATTATGCAGACAGCCTCCCTGAGGGACCTACACGCATCCCCGCAGCTGACGGTCTCTTCTTTGGCGTCTGCCTTTACCTATTCTTCTTCGGTGCTACATGGGGACCTGGCCCCTGGCTGCTCGGCGCCGAAATCTTCCCACTCCGCGCACGTGCCAAGGGCATGTCTTTAAGCACAGGCACCAACTGGCTCTTCAACTTCATCATCGCGTTCATTACGCCCCCGTTGTTCGATGTGATGAAAGCGGGATACTATTTCCTCCTCGTCGGGTTCTGCATCATCTCGTTTCTGGTGGTGTGGTTTATCTACCCTGAAACTGCACACAGGACACTCGAAGAGCTTGGCGAGGTGTTTGGAGACCGAGTTATGGAGGAGGAGAAGGTTGCACAGGTGGAGGCTAAGACGAGTGCGCAAGGTGCTAGAAAGGTGGCGGCATCGGGCCTCACAACTCGCGTTGATGACTCGGAAGTGACACTGAGGATGTCTGAAGATGTTGTTGCTGTGGGCACAGGGTCAGTTAAGGATCTCCCGGCTACGAAGGAGGTGGCTTGAGCAAATCCCTCCTTTGCACGAACATGGGTAGTCAGGCCCACTCTCCCCATCGGTCACGGACTATCATTACACGTACAATAATTTGAATTGCCTTGTAGCTCTCGATGGGCTCATAAAAATAAACAATTTCAAAAGTTCTAATCCACACTCGTGTGTGGTCATCATATACGTAAGGATTCTGGGAAGTCCTCTGGGTAACTTCCATCCCCTTGGAACATCTCCATAAAGTCCTGAACGACAGAAGGAACGGAATCCGATGGTGCTGGAAGTCTTCTTCGAGCGATGGCACGGGATGGAGACGTATACGTTCCTGGCACACTCAGCCCGGCGCCCTCTCGCATGAGGAATTGGGTAGAGCCTGCAAACGAAGCTTCGACGGCAATTCGTGATCTGGTTGGAGAAACGAGCGGGGAGATAACCGGACGAGACGGGCTGTCTTCTGTCAACACAGGAGCATGAGGTTGCCGAGCCTGTCTCTTCCCAATCTCAGCTACGCAACCAAGGATATCAGTGTCTGACTCCGCTTCTGTCGCTGAACCGTCCTCTAGAACAGAAAGAATATCTTCATGAATGAGTTTGTGGGGCCGTGGAGAATGAGGCTTGCGGGCTGTCGGCGAGCGGAGTGGAGATAATTTCTTTCCAGGTGAGGCCGGTTCGAGCAAAAACGATTTGTCCTCTGCCTTCAATAAAAAGATATCCATCTCCGACTCGGATTCCGTCACAGATTCGTCCTCGGGTGCAGCAGGTACGTTCTCGATCGACTCTTCACACGGCGTTCTTGTCTTGCGACCGCGAGAGTGGTATGGGGATGTTTTCCACTGTCGTAACGGCGACATGAAGAATGAAAGTTCGTCTAACGCTTTCTTTGTTGCAAAGAAGGAACGGGAAGGACCACTAGGAGACGTTGCCGGGGACGTTATAGGGGTAGAACCTAGTGTGTGTACGTGCTGACCCTTGCACCCGCTGCGATCAGGACGAGGGGTCTGTGTGTGTGCATTTAGGGTCCTATTCCTTTGAAATCGTAAGAAAAGGGAGAAAGACGAGTGTGTATAGTCTTACATTCCGAAAGATTCACCCATCGATAACTTGCGCATAGCAGCAGAAGCAGGTATGAGAGGAGGAGGTATGGACTCCGTCAACTCACTCTCCTCCTGAGTCTGTGAGGAAGGGATGAGTTCGACTCGTCTGGAAACTCGCTTACGCTTTGGCGTTGCATCAATATGAAGCAGGTATTGGCTCTGGGAGGATGGGACAGTATTCGCAGGTATGTTAGGAGGGTGAGTGTCAGGGTTTTTTGACGGGAGAGAGAGCAGTGTAGCGGTAAACGTGACACGAGGTTCTTTGGGGGTACTGAGATGTATTGATGGGCCTCGTTCAACTGGGGACGCAAAAAGGTCGTCTTCCTCGTGCAAGTGCGATGGCTCTGAACTAGCCGAGGAACGTGAAAGGCCATCAGTTGGCTGAACTGGGAACTTTACGGACGAGGGCACCACTTGTGGTGAACTTGTCGACACACGACTCAGCCTCGAGGGCTGGTAGCGGTGTCGAGATGGGCCAGTAAAAGGAGCCTGCACCCCTACGTTGTTGATGGGCTCTGACGCATGTGCCCTTCGCAGTCCAGTTCTTGGGGTCGGGGAACCAGTATCTGTGAGCGTTGAAAACTGGTACACAGGAGCCAATTCGCAATCATGAGAAGGACCGGCTCTTGTCAGACGCTTCGGCCGGTTGCTAGACGAAGGCGTTGCAAGAGAGTCGGCAACAGTCACTTCGGTGATGTCCTTCTCATCCCCCCCGCATAGCTTTGGGAGAGCTCTCGAAGGCGTAGCATCAGATTCCGCTTGCGTAAGATCAATCCCATCCAAAATCAGAAACTTCTCCTTGACAAACGTTTCTGTGGCTCCAGTAGACGCAGGGCGCGCGTTCGCGAACGCTCCCTGGAGACGCGGTACACCATGCGTGGAAGGTACGTGCTTTCGAGAGGAGGCAGCTGGAGTAGGCAGCTGCGTGGTCTTTACACGTGCTTTCGGCTGGTGCGCAGCTGTCTTCTTCGACGAATTTTGCGTGAAACTCTCGGCATCGCTTCTCCCCCGCTTTGAAGGAACCACTGTTGACTGCAAGTCTCCAGCAAACTTCCTCTTCTTCGAGGAGTAAGTGCGAGGCCTTGTCTCTTTATGTTCTGCAGTGAAATAGGCTGTCAGTGGGAGTTCTTGCTGAGACAGATCCATGCAAGCAAGTACCTAAGTCAAAGATTCAGGTTCCCTAGTAACGTGAAAAATAAATTATTATTATTATTATTATTATTAGAAATGTCCGACAGAAGTGGTCGGAGTTGACACGCTTTGAAGCTCAGCAGTAATAAATATGTCGCGTCGCGTCGGTTTCAACAAACGCAACTAACAACATCGCAATGGCAGTCGACCTAGAACCTCAGCCCAAAAAGCGAAGGATATCAGACTTGGAAGAACACTTACTCGCACCTGTCTCCCAGCTTTTAATCAAAAGATTGTCCGACAAAGCGACGTTACCCACACGTGGCTCCCTGTTGGCAGCGGGATATGACCTCTATAGGTATGGTACTACGGTTAGCATCCTGTTGCGTGCACTCTGAGGGGAATTCAAAGTGCCGAGAAGAAGACCATCCCTGCGCGTGGGAAGGCACTTGTCGATACTCAACTTTCAATCGCTGTACCAGCTGGCACATATGGACGCGTCGCTCCTCGGAGTGGCCTTGGTGAGCGGCTATTAGAGCATGTAAACCACATTTAACTAAGATAGAAGACGTGCAGCCTCGAAATTTATGATTGATACTGGTGCTGGTGTCATTGACGCGGATTATCGTGGCGTAGTCTTCGTCCTACTCTTCAACCTCTCTGACAAGGACTTTGAAGGTGCGTTTGGTTACGGTTTGAAGTAGTAATTCGTTGACGTGGTTCGCGTCCAGTCCAAGAAGGTGATCGCATTGCTCAGCTGATCATCGAAAAGATATGCACCCCTGAAGTTCTAGAAGTCGATGTCCGATTCTTTCCTTGAGCCACTTTCACAAAGATGCTGATCCTCCCTGAACAGAATCTGAACGAAACCCTTCGAGGAGCCAATGGTTTCGGGTCGACCGGAGGACACAGTCAACTGACCACCTCGTGATCAGCGTTAAAATTGCACCTATGCGTTGTATGATATCTCGCTCATTTTCTAATGCTTCGGCATCTTGTAATTATCAATACTGCATCAATACCGTGATCCTGAGTGCCTCGAATGCGCTGCAGGTGAGCCGTCAATGGTCACGACAACACCGATACGTGGAGGTCAGAGTGGTCCGATCACCGAAGAAAAAGTTCCTTGAGTGTATGAACTGCTCCAAGTCTCAGACGAAGATACTGAATTAATAAGGGCATAGGATGTTCGTCACTCACAGCATGCGGGATGTCATCTTTTCCGATCGGTCTCCACGATATACATCCCGTCCACCGTCCGGCTTGCATGCTTGAGTAGTTCTCTCCCGTGTGTTTCGTCGTTCTTCCACTTGACCACTTTTGTCAGCGGTATTCCAGTCCCCTCCGCACATATCCGTCCGTCCGGGATGGAGTCATCGGCTGAACGCTCTACATCGATGAGTTTCACGGCTTCGACGAGCCTGACGAGCTCGTCCAGTTCTTTCTTCATCAAATCATATTCGGGCGTGCATTCCGGGAGTGGAGCAAGAGCAGACAGCTCATGAAGACGTTTGAATGTGGCTGGGGAGAGGCATGGTGATGGGTAAGAAGAGAGTAGTTCTCTGACAGACCATGTCGGTTTTAATGGTATCCCACATGCGTCTGTCCCCACTCCTCTGCCTAGCGTAAAATTCTTGATTGTTCTTAAGCCTACACGACGCTGACCGAACCTTGCGTTAATGCATGCGCGAGTGATCATAGTGACGGTTCAGAAGAACCGTGGGAACCGCCCTTTACCTGGCGGAAAGTACTTGGTAAATATTCCTCCACTGTGATCACCACCTGGAAAAACTTGGCTACATTAATGAATCAAGCAGCAACCCGTGCTATCCTCAAACTCCTCCCCTCTCCCCTTCCGCCATCTCTGCGAACTACACCAGCCAACCTTTTCCAGGTCCTCTCTCGGTACCCCAACGACGGCATTGGTCAGAAAGTACACCAGATTAGGTGGAGGGAGAAAGCGATTGGAGACTGTTATTGGGAAGTAACGAGGACGAAGCTCAAGCTCGGAGGTACTCACGGGAAGGTGTGGGGGAGACTGATATGGAGAGGTAAGTTATCAGCTTTTGACTGCGTTGGGGATGTGAGGTAAGCTGAGAGATGATGGATTTGAAGGAAAACCGGTGAGCGAACACGAGGAGAGGATACCTGGGACGCTGAAATATAAGTGGTCGATGGGGACGTCATGATCCTATGTACGTGGATTCAACAACGTTCAGAGACCTCGTTCTGATGCTGCTTTTAGTTCTCTAGGTTGAATTGTTCCCACCACATGTTATCCATTAGACTTGGACCTTCCACTTCACATCTGCACATAGTAGTTATGGTAGAACTAGATACGTTTGCAACTTACGCACGCTATCATTTCATCCTTTGATATGTCATTCAGGCAAGCACCACGTTGACAACCCCGGTGAATGCAACAAGGAAAACGACGTTGCGACAAGGGAAGGATCCATAGTAAGCGTTTACGAGTTGCGCTATCATACATACCAGCAGACTCGGAAATGGACGACGATGGCGCCTTTCTTGCCCGGCTTACAGTAATTGCACTCAAGCCTACAGGTGGATGTTAACATCCTTTGGATCATTCAAACGTGCACCCCAGAAGTAAGTTACTTGGATGCGATATCATGTTGAAGCCTGAAGGCCTGAAAGTGTGACATAGCCACGTCGAACTGTCACAGACCTATCCGAGTCACACACACAAAGTGCATACCGCCGCATTGCATTAGGACTCTTCATCTAACCCCTGGCAATTCTTACTAGGTAGTGAAGACTGATTCCGGTGGTCACCATCAGTTTCTCACTCGAAACCGCTCTTTGGCATGGATTCGCGGCAGCTTATCGACGCTCAGTTCGATCGTGCAGTTGAAATAGTGCAGAGTCTCCCAAAGACAGGTCTAATACAGACCGGGTATGAAGAGAAACTCACAATGTACAGGTTCGCGTTCACCCTCTCGGTGAATCGAGCTCATGTTTACTGACTAGATTCTCTGTCTTCTCCAATCTAGTCTCTACAAACAAGGTGCTATCCTGCCTCGCACACTCAACTACCTCGGCCTGAGATATTAATGTTTTCCCGTGACCTCAGCAACTGTTGGCGATGTCTCGTCTTCCCGCCCAAGCATATTCGATATGTTAGGACGCGCAAAATGGTACGTCAACCCCGTCGCTATGCTCACCCTCCCAAAATCACATGTTAATGGCGCTTTCTTGCCGCCCAGGGACGCTTGGGCAAAACACAGGGATTTGGATCAATACGAAGCAAAATGGCTCTACGTCGATGCACTGTTGAAGGTATACAACTTATGTCACATCTTTTGGGCGAGGTTTAATACGACGTGGTGCAAGGCTTTGGGCAAGTATCCTGACAAGACGGTCGCAACGGACCTTATCGGCGAATTGCGGTCGTATGGAGGGGACCCTGGAAGTCTCGTCTCGAGTCGTATGCAACTGATTTTATTGTTCATGTACACATGTCATGTCTTAATTCTCTGTGTTTCAGACACGTTGACGAGAACAGGGTCAGGGGACTCATCATCGTCAGGTTCTACATCTTCCGAAGATCACCCCCGTATACCCCACGGCCTTGAGTACCTACCACCGCATCACCACTTTGGCTCCGATGCTGATGCTGATGGAGAGAACTCTGAAGATGGAGAAATAGGAGATGAAGCACGGGATCTCCCAGCTGTGCGCGATGCCTCCCAACAGCCACGCCCTCTCTCCTCCATCTCTCTTTCCTCGCGATACAGAACACCTGTCATGGGGTCTTTTGCAGCTTCCTCGCCTCCGCCCCGCCGAGAAAGTGTACCCCCTATGCAACCCCTCCCGAACTTCGAGACACTGTCTACATTCGCAGATCCGCAATCAGCAACATCTATACCACCTTCTTCTGTATACCCCTCTTCAGTTTCTTACGCTGGGAGATGTCCATCATCCCCCCGTGATCTGACGCCGCAGATCCAGTCAGCTACTTCCCATCACAGAGGTCAGCCCGTGGGCCCCCCTCGGCATTACAGCGCAATGGGGGGGTTGATAAGACCACCCTCGCGAGCATTGTCGATGTCCCTAGAGCATGCCGTAGAGAACGTCCAAGCACATCTGGCAGCCCTCACAGAACGCATCGATACCCTCGAGTCATCCCTTGCCTCTCGACTCCATCCTCGAGCTCAACAATCCACGAGCTCGCTCCCCTCACGCGGTTCTTCCGGACGTGACAGTCCTGCTGGCCCTCGTTCTGCTCCTCAGGACTTGGGCGGGGATATTGACGACATGGGTTTATGGTCCCTCGTTCTCAAGCCCTTCCTTCGGGGCCTCTTTTACCTCCAACGCATTCTCTTCTTTTTCCTCAGAAGTGAACAGAACAGATCCCCCGTGTTGATTGTAGTGAGGAGGCTTTTGTTGGACATCTCGTTCGTGTTTGCGGTGCTAGGAATCCTGAGGACTGTTTGGAGGGAGTCAGGGTCGAGGAGGAGGGAGGTTGGGGCTGCGTTGATAGTGCTATGGGGAGCCGTTAGTGGGAAAAGAGGGAGAGCACTTCCTGGGAGGAAGTACTAGGTTTATCCTGCTATCTGTACTTTGCTGCTGTCTCTGCTCATCTCAAATGAAATTTCCCGACGTTCAAGCTGCTTAACTACCTTTCTCTTCGTTTGCTCAATACAGGATACGCCAGTTGTGAACAACGACACTGACAACACAGTTTAAGGATACAACTCCTCATACGTATTCTTGTCATTCCGAGCATTCCGGTGATGCTCAAGACATGTCAACGATACAGCGGATGCAATCACCGCCCTAACCATCCATTCGATTGTCAGCGAACCAGGGGCAAGGAGAGATGCAAACGACGTACGTGCATATCGTGGAATCCCTCGTTGATCTCTGCAAATGTGCGGTGATGAGTGACGTATTCGTCGATCTTAAGATTGCCTTGGAGGTAATCTAATATTGATGGTGAACGGGGCGGTCTGGGTGAGCTAGGAAATATACATACCCTCTACGAGACCAGGCAGCTCGGTCCGACCTTTGACTCCACCGAACGCAGTTCCTCGCCAGGTACGACCAGTTACCAATTGGAACCTATTGGACCCTATCAACCCCGACGCCACAATATCGTCGCACGAAACCTACGGTCTCGTTGAAATCTCCTGCCCGGCAGCAGCAACACCAATGATGGTCGACACTCCCCATCCCTTGTGACAAGCCTCCAACGCCGCCCTCATCACATTCACGTTTCCTGTAGCATCGAACGTGAAATCCAACCCTCCGTCTGTGATCTCAACAAGATGGTCCTGGATACGTTTTCCTTGGGGGAGCCGTGTGGTGTTCACGAACTCAGTGGCACCCATCTTGATGGCCCAGGCTTCCTTGTCGGGGTTAGTGTCAATGGCGATGATGCGGGAGGCGCCCACGAGGGCGGCTGTGGAGATAACGCCGAGGCCAATGGCACCACACCCAAATACCGCAACATTGGAACCCTCTACGAGAGTAATAACCATGAGCAGAGATATGACAGAGCGAGATGGAATGAACATACTGATCCCTTGTTGCTTCACGACTGCACCCCAGGCGGTAGTGATACCGCACCCGAGGAGACAGACTTTGTCCAAGGGTGCAGTCTTGTTGACAGCAACAACGGAAACGTCTGCGACGACTGTGTATTGCGAGAAGGTTGAGGTGCCCATCTGGACGCAGTTAATGTGAGCTTAAATGATCTACTCGAATACGATGGTGATTTACGAAATGATGCACTGGCTTGCCCTTGCATGTGAATCGGCTGCTACTGTCGGGCATCAGACCCTGTCCTTGGGTCGTTCGTACTGGATGGGCCCTGTTGTCAGTGTCTGACCCACTCATTGACCATTCTGAATCACCCTTTCCACATAGATTGGTCTTTCCGCTCTTGCAGAACTTGCATTCACGGCATTCTAACACGTATATTAGCATTTATTGGACCGTCATGGAAGAACAGCTCACCAGCGGTGTACAGAGGGACGACATGGTCTCCCTAGCGGTAGGACAATAGACATAAGTGATCTCGCATGGGAATTCAGTAGAAATGCCTACAGGGGTTACGCTGGTGACACCTTCACCAATCGATTCGACCTGTTGAAAGTTAGATGACCTTCAATATGGATCGTGCCCAGTAGCTTACGATGCCTCCACCCTCGTGACCAAGGATCACAGGAAACAAACCCTAAGATGTCGAGCAGGTCACGATCTTATACCCATCCCAAATCTTTATTTACGTACCTCGGGATCCTTGCCACTGCGAGTGTACTCGTCCGTGTGGCATATACCTGTAAGGATAAATGATTCCAGATGAGTACCGCACGAGTCCCTTCAGGTTCCACATACCGGTGTACAGAATCTTGATTCGCACCTCGTGGGCTTTTGGTGGTGCGACCTCGACGTCCTCGATCTTGAGCGGCTCGCCAGCACCCCAGCAAACCGCGGCTTTACACTTGATGACCTGTCCTACGGTGCTTGCCATTGTACTAGGATGATGGTCTGTGAGAAAGGAGAAAGTGGGTGGATGATAATTTCCCTTTCCACCCTTTATCCTACAGTACTACGGGCCGGTCAGAGAGATGATGTGATTGGGTTTCTGTCTATAAACTCGAATAACTTTCATCGATAGGCCGACAGTGACATTTGCTAGAAATATTAGCCTATGAAAGTCTCAGGGCATCGAGCGGCTTGGGACTCTAGCTATAGCGCATTGGAGTCTGAGTGACTCTACCACACTAGTACTGACAACATACCAGCAGTCCTAGCTTGACCTTGTCAAATGTCCATCCCAAATCTCTACTACAAGCGAGTATGTCCAGTTCTCTCTGGTATCCAATCTTCGTTCCAACTGACCCCCACCCTACAGACTGCGGCAACTGCCAAAGCTTGCTACATCTGCTACAAACCCACAACGACCGTCCTCGCAACAATCGATACTACAGATTTCCTCTATACCTGCTCCGTCCATCTCACTGATCGTGGTTTTGCGACACGTGCTCTTGATCCAGAGTCAGAAACGAAGATCGGGGCTAGTCTTGAGGAGATTGCGAAAGTGAAAGAGGAATGGGAGAGGAAACAGCGTCGGAAGAAAGAAGAGAAGGAAAAGGCGGAAAGGGACAAAGACAAAGAGAAGGATACGGAAGGAAAAGATAAGGACAAAGGAGCAGAGGATGGGAAGAAAGCAGAGGTCAGTCAGGAGAAGAAACCTGAAAGCACGAAAACGTCAAGCTCTTCGGAGTCGGGACAGTCGACTCCTTCGAGACCGGTACACGAACGATACATTCTTCATCGTGATATCTTTGCGCTCAGAGTTGCTGATCACCGCAGAAGAAGACAAGCAGCTCAAGCCAAGGACCTCGCTCCCCGATTGCCTGGTGCACCACGGGGCACATTATCATAGCTCTATCGCAGCACTGCCGCACGCATGTCAGAACATCATCATAAATCATTTGGACTATATCCTGTATACTAACTACACGTCAAGTATTATCCCTTCTGGGTGTCATCGGTGATATTCACAGTGCCAGACGGACAGACCGAAGAATCCAAGGAGATGTCCTTCCTTCTCTAGCGGGGGTATTGGGCTCTCCATCAAAGTTTATCAAACCTTGAATGGGTTACAATCACATATAACAGCCCGAACACCGAAGCTGAACAATGCTCCAACAGCGAGACCAGTGGTAACGAAGGAACCTCCCATCATAGCCGCGACATCCACGTCCTCGCGGCGCCCCTTCAATCTAGGATTATGCTCGAGTGATGAAGCAGCAAGCATACACAGTGATGAAACATAGCCGTTCGTGTATCCCATCGCTAGCAGTATGAACATGAAAAGGATGTCGGAGCTTATAATGGGAGGGATCGGAAGAGTCCCTGCGGGACGCTGGACGTTGCAGAGGAGCAGGAGGGGGATGAATAATGTTCGCAGTAAGGACATGGTCAGGATCTTCTTAGCTGACCAGACAACGAGGCTAGAGAAGGAGCAGCTGTATCGACCTGTCAAGTCCCCTACATTGAAAGCCAGGAAATGGAGAGCTGTGAATAACAAAGGATGTACGTTTGGGTTAGCTGGCTGAACAGTGACTGTGATAGCAGGGAAGACAGCCTGAGTCATAACACCGTCAATCGGGGGTAGTTATGGTAGCAACGCATTCACTAACCAGGGTGACCACGAACACGTATGCGACAGAGAACATGAAGATGAAATTCTCCTTCAAAACTCTGAGAACATGCACGTTGGGGCTAGATGGCGGACTTCCAGGTTCACCCTCCATAAGCCCGCGAAGCTCTTCCGCATCTCCATCCCCGACTTCGTTATACTGCTCCAAAATGCCCACGGTTGACTTATACACAGGCTGTCCCGTTAACCAAGTGTAGGCCACCAGCGTGAAGGCCAGAAAAACCGTAGACACGCCAAAGAATATTCGGGCGGCCATCTCCTCGGCCAGTCCGTCCCCGGCTCCGCCACTCGCGACAAAAGCCGCAATGGAACTTGGGGTAGAACCCCAAACAGAAACTGCCGAGCTTGCAACCTGAACTGCACTGACTGCAACCGCAATCGCTGCTTGTCCTGACATGGCTGTCTGTAGATACGAAGCGCCAAGTAGGGCTGCCCCAGCGTAGACAGCTGTTGCCAAATATCCAGCCGATACAGCAAGACATGCCGAGCTAAAGATAACAAAGGAAAAGAATGCCGATGGCGTGCCTCGAATGAACGTGCTGAGGCAAAGTAATGTAACAAAGAGGAGGGTGACGGTGATTGATGCAAACGTGCGGCGAGATGGAGACGACTGTGATGTCGTGAAGTGTAAATGATTAAGATGACAATCATTGTGGAAGATGTACCGACCTGCCTGGACGTGATTGTGCAGTAAGTCTGGGAAACCAGGTTGCACAACGTGAACACACTAGACTGGTAGGAGCTGAACATTGGGTATAGCGGTGAACCGATCAGACGGGACAGGAAAAACGACGTCCCGTTGATTAGGGCTAAGTGCCGTGATAAGCATTGAAGGCATAGGTGAAACAGCTAGAACTATAACCCACCGTTCCAAGGCAGTAGAATAGCGCAACCCAGAATGAAATACGTCCACCTGATTCGAGTGTCTACCAGAATGTCTGATGATGTAGGTTTATTAGTCAAATGAGGCCCATCCACGCTGACTTCGTGGTCTTCGTGAATTGCATCCTCCGAGGGGAGGGCGCGGTATCCTAAGCCAGTGTTTGTTATGGATGTCATGCTAATCGAAGGACTTGGACGGTATCGGGTAACAACGAGCTCCAGCAACTGATGTGGTGATGTCTGGGCTATGTAAAGGGGTGGACAATCACTGAGACAATCTGGTCATCAGCTCGAGCAAAGGAGACAGCAGTGGATTGAAGCTCGATGAAAAGGTGTGATGTTCAAGTTATGGGGCGGAGAGCGCAGGTTTCTGCTAGTATTGCTGTTCCAAGTAAGATGTCCGAATAAGTCCATCTGCGCAACACACAGGTCTATTTGAAGTCTAAGTACGAAAGAAATGCTCCTAAACAAGACCCCTACACTTAAACCTGCTTTCGCTTTGAAGATTCTGCAGCAGGGATCACCTGGTTGGCGGCCTCCTTTAGCACCAACTGGGTCAATTTCTCCTTCTGTTTATCCGCCTTTCTTTGCTTGCGTTTCACCTTCCTCTCAATATTCGCCACGCGTTCAGCAGTGAACCACCGTCTCTTCTTCTCCATCTTCCGCTCCTCTTCCATTTTTTGTCTGAACTTGAACACACCCTCGGCACGCGCCGCCTTCGCTGATCGGCCATTCAGGTTCATGAGTTCACGTTCAACAAATTTCTTTGAAAGTTCGGCCTTGCGAACTCCGGCAGCTTGCCAGCGAGCCTGCTTTTTTGCCCGACCGTGAGGGTTCGAGAGTTCCTTGGCAAGATGGAACTCCATGGGTCTGGACTCATCAAAAGGTTTTGGTTGCGGGTTGAACAACGCATTCACGTAAGCGTTCTCATCAGCAGGACTAGACTTTTGAAGGTCTGGTGGCTGATATGTAATCTTGAGCACCACATCTTTGGTGGTATCGTAGAACTTGTTGGCTAAGAACAGGAGGAAAATGCGATTGAGGTTGATTGGGTTTTGTCACATGTCGAGTATACCACGCACCTGCTGGTCTCTCTGGGAATTCGTGCTTCGGCCATGGGATAACGAGTGGTGCCCTGCTTGTTTTCTTGAAATATGCGGGTGTTGTTGCAACAGCGATACGTTTCCAATCAAAACGACGGAGTTTGGGCTGCCAGTGGGGATCCCTTACCCCAACGCGTCGCGCAAACAGACTATCATGGTGTATATTCAGTATCCAATAGACAGCGGAGAATGTTACACTTACGAAATCTGCTTTAGTCCTCCCAGCGGTGTTGTTACCGTATGGTTGCCCATGAAGAGCTGACACCTGGAGTAATGTACACTTCTGTTGACCGCCATCTTATTTGGACTTCCTTCCTGTTACCCCATAAATCTGGTCAGAAACGCGAGGCTCGTGTCAATTAGCACCTCCTGGCACACCTTGATATTACCCTTCAAGTACACGCGGTTCGAGAACCTGTTTATACTCATAACCTCGTGAAGTTTGCCCCCTTCACCACGGATGCGTATCTGGTCCCCAGGAACGACATTCCAGTGCTTGATGCGGTCCTTCACAGGCACCACCTTGAGACCGGGGTCATAGAAGGACTGTCTGTCCAACCAATGCTTCGGAACGGGGAGGAGATGGCGAAAGTTTTTAGTCCATGGAAATCGGGTAGCGGCTTTCTGGATTTGACTACGTGACAGCGACATAGTGAGGAACGGTCCGTTTGGGCGTTCCAGCAGCGGACGACCAAAGACTAAAGCAAAGCTGAAAACCAGAGTTCTGATAGACCGACAGCTGACATAAGCATTTGCCCCTGTCCCCCATTGATACAAAATTCCAGTTACAATTAATACTCAGTACTAGCTGACGGATCAATTGACGACTGCTCAGACTAACTATAGTAACATTGTTGTCGGGGACATGCTCTTGCGAGAAACCATCTTTCATGTCACAAGTGCTGCCCGAGCAGTAACCATACCCGGACGTGCTACTGCAGCCTAGGCGTTGAGCAAAACGGTGAGATGATGTATCTGGTGGTTTGGTTTCTGGTAATAGAGCGTCTACAACCCACTGAATCAAGGCGATTATTTAAGGATGCCTGCGTGTAAAAGTACAACAGGTAAACAAAAAGTCCGATGAGATACTCATGCCAAGTGTTACATCACCCCGCGGGTACAGGTGCAACCTTCGTTCCATTCCATGCTGTTGAAACAGTACTTGATTCTTCTGATTCTAGTGTCTAGAAATATAAAGAGAATTAGCACGGCCATGGAGCAAGGATATACAAAGGGTAACCCACCTCAAGTAGCATTCCAATAATATTATCTACCTCTGAAGGCGAGACACCCCCACACCCCGCGCCAATTAGTCTCCTATATTCTGCCATCCGTCCCCCTGTTCCCGCCTCCGCCTGGAACGCGGTTAATTCATCAAACAGTTCCTTCCTCCGCTTACAATGATTTCCGACTTCTTCCCTCATTGCCTCGCAGGCCGCCCTTATTGCGTCTGGATCGTTTGGGACATCCACATGAAGCGCCAACAAATCCGTGATGTCCTCTTCCTGCGGCAATAATTTCCGTTTCCCCTTGCCTTTATCCGCATCTTTGTCCTTTCCTGTTTCCATTGTCCCCTCGCCCTCCACCTCATCGTCCATCCGGTAGGGAACGGTGGCAAGTGTGATATTCAGCTCCTCACTAGCCATGTCTCTTATCGACTTTTCCCGACTCTCCTCATCTTTGATCCACTTCTCCCAACCTAAACGGTACCGCCTCCCCATCTTATCGAGCAGCTGGTTTTCTAGCTCCGACAACAGTCCCTTGGCAAGCTGCAGTCCCTCCGCCTGCGTCTTGAGCTGATTGACGGCCCGATGACTTTCGAGAATCTCCTGTTGGATGTTTTGAAGGAGTGCATGGGCTTGGTTCATGTCGCGCTCCTTATCCTGGAGCTCGCGATCAAAGGAAGCAGCGAGACTGTCAAGCATACTCGTGATTTCATTGACGCATCTTGAACTCGCTTTCTGGCCAGCCACTGAATGACGTAGCGGTAGGCGTTCGCCAACTACGGACATGGAAGGCGGGGCAGCAGTTGATAGGGGATACGCAGCTTGTGCGTTACGAAAGGACATTGCTGAAAGTCGTGACATCGGTCCAGGAGACGATCGGAAACGCTCGTCTTCGAGGATGTAGTCTTCTGTACTTTTTCCATCCCGATTCACGATCTTCGGGTCAGCGCCGTGGTCGATGAGGAGCTTGACGAGACGCTTGCTTCGGCACCGGGCAGCCATCGTCAACGCGGTCTCACCGTCCTCATCTTGGAAATTAATGACGTCTGCGAGTTCTTTGGGATAGTCGGCCAGGCGGTTAAGCACGGTTTCCATGTAGTAACGCGCAGCATGTGTCTTTCCTTTCGACATGGCGACATCAACGATGTGGTGGAACACGGTCCGGTTGTAATTGTCGATGTTGAGTGTAGAGCGGTGGAGGAGCTCATACAAACCTGGGAATTTCCGCACGTCGTAGTTGTTTGCGAACATGACGCTGCGCATGAGCGCGGTCTGACCTGCTTTATTCACTTTGAAAATGTCTGCCCCGGCTGTGAGCAGAAACTTCACGATACGGAGCCGGCCCATTGCGGACGCCCAATGCAATGCGGTATGCCCGTCATCATCGATAGCCATGTTCGCGTCAAAATCAGCAGGAGGTAAAATGAGAATTTGCGGAATTTGATTCGTGTCAGAAATGAAATATTCGAGGATCTGATCGCTGTAGGCACGTAGATCGTTCGCGCCATTTGCCTGTGTGGTTCCTTCGTCTCCCGAGGCATCGTCATAACGCTCATGGAGGTGGCGTTGTGGTGCTTTGCGTTTTCCCCCGTGTCTCCGATCCTCAGACACGTCCATTTGATCAAACGTGTCAGCGATGGGAGACGGCGTGCGTGAGCTAGACGACCCTCTTGAAGGAGATGATGTCATCGAGCCATCTTCCGAACCAGGCTCGGAGAACACTTCCTGCTCTGAGTCCTCTTCTACTTCAGCCTGGCGGCGGGAACGGGTGGCGACAACGCCAGGGCTGGGTTCAGCTACTGCGATAGTAGCACGGCGGGCAGGTCTTGCTGCGGCGCCCGAGGACACGAGATGTTTGGGAGCAAGAGGTGGGCTTTTCCCCGCAGGTTGGAATTCAATTATAGGACGGAGAGCTGCGTCACAATTGTATTGCTTCGCCAAGGCGAGTCCTCGCTCGAGAGGGATCCAGGTCCCTGTGAGAGGATGAGGTCGATTCTGAGGGAGGGGAAATGGACCAAATAAGATTGAACTTACCTTGGTACTTCCCATACCCTCCTTGAACTTTCTCATGTTCACCTTTCTGAACCTCTCGTTCAAGGACTCGGGTGCGCTGGGGTTTGTCGAAGCCGGCTACTTTGAGTATTTGAGTCGCGTTGAGCCACGAGTCTGCGCGCCGCCGCATGACAGCGACGCCCTTGCACATCCTGCACGTGTCAAAGAAATAAGACCGTGACAACCATGGCGAAAAACATGACCGACATTTCGTACACGGGTATCCCGCTATATGTCGCCTGATTATGAAGGTCAGAGATAACAACAAGACGCTGGGCGGATAAAAGTGCATTATACCTTGAATATTTGATTGTCAGGCATTGTCGGCCCTATTGTACGCGTTTACGAGTGCTGAACGTTGCTGCTGGCTTCTCTGCGAATTTTGGCGCTGGGGGTGACGGACCTCCTGGGTGGGCTGATGCTCACGATTTCCCGTGTGCGATACGCGTGCTCCAACAACAACAAACAACGCGATTATTTGCACTCATTCCACCCCTGAGCGTGCGTGTTCGAGGCCATTATACGACTCATAAACGCAAAGTTCTCCACAGCGCTCAGTCAGTCATGTCGACGAACACGTCTTGAAACTTTTCGTCGTACAATGGTCATCATACACTGAGTTGGTTCCCACCGTGCCCCATCTCCTTGTCAGCTTTTTGTACGTCGGAACCGTCAAAGTTGACGGAGAGATGACAGCATTGTGTCAGTGTTCCTGGATGCATCTCGCATGATGGGTCTTCCTGTGATTCCCCGGGGATGAGCAAATTTCGGATGTTCTGACGACATGCGCCTTCTCCAGCTCGTGGCTTCCTCCAGGTGTGTCGCATCGTGTTCTAGGGTTTATCATGGAAATACATGCCCATGCTCATGAAAGACACGCTGTGATTACGATGCAGGTATGTGTTATTTGCACTTCGTGCCCTGCTACCAGTTCATTTCCTGCTTGGTGCTTCCTAGTAATGGGAGACTTCAGATCCAGCTCATTCTTGAATCGATAGAATGTTGCTATCACCATTCCCTTCGATTAACCAGATCTTATAGAACGTCTCTGACCTGCTTGTAACCCGAACCCTAGTTTGTGGTTTACATTGCTGAGTTTGGATGTGTTTTGACATGTTTGACAGAACGCGACGGTCACGGGAGATGTTTTCCTTTTGTAAGTTGCTTCGCGCCAGAAACGCTCTTGGCTCCAAACGCCTGCCTCGAGGCACGTTGCTGCAACTCGAGCCCTTTATTGTCGCGCTATTCTACATCCATTTACACATTCTCTTCCTCCCCACAGCTTATATCTCGCGTCCAGCACAAATTAACTGCCTCGTCAAACAAAAACGCTCCACACTCATGGCTCCAAAGTGCGAGCCACTATGTCATTTCGGAGATAGGCATGTCCTTCTTGCTTGAAGACGTGTCCACTGCAGCAGCTGAGCAGGGTTACACACTAGGCTCTACTTCACAACCTTTCCGCATCCACCTCCCAGTCCGCACATCCTCAATAATCAACCCGTAGACCCAAGCAGCCACCCTCGCGTGCGCGCTCGACCAAGAGGAGGCCCATCAGCATCACCTGACGATGATGCCACTTACTATTACTTCACGATCGATGACCAGCTACTCTACCTATCATTCTTCCAGGACTGGGGTCCACTCAATCTCGCAATGGTCTACAAAGCGTGCATCCTCATTCACGAGCTACTAGAGGTCGGTACCGTCCTCATCCGTTGGCGCGTCTGGAGTGCTGATGTGCAGATCATGATCGTTTATAGGACAAGGATTTCCGATCTTACCGCCTTGTCTTGTATTCTTCGGATGATCCACGGAGAAAGGCTAATGCTGCGCTTTTAATGGCTCTCTATGTGGTTCGTATCCTGTGTCTGACCTTTCGCCGTTCCTCTCAATTTTCTTAGATGATCGTTCAACGTCGCGCTCCGTGGGAAGCTTTCCATCCTATAGCTGAGCTGGAATTCATGCCCTTTCGTGATGCGGGACGTGGGCCCTCCGATTTCAACCTCAGTATCCAGGACTGCCTATGGGGAATGTGGAAGGCTATGCAGAATGGCCTATGTGACATGAACGAGTTCAGCGTTGAAGAGTACGAATACTACGAGAAAGTCGAGAATGGCGACTGGAATTGGATAACGCCAAACTTCATCGCTTTTGCATCACCTGTGGACTCAGCATGGATAAAGAACCAGAAGGACGCAAAACAAGCTCTGGCAGACCCTGCCTTCTCTGCTCGACCAGGAACAGCAAGCCCTAGTCGATTGCCCGCAAGCAATCATGCCCTCCAACGCAAATTACCCACGCCGTTCTTTAATTGTCTTGACTACTTCGAGAAGCGCGGCGTTCAAGTCGTTGTTCGACTGAACACAGAGCTATATGATAAACAACTCTTTCTCGATCGCGGGATAAACCACCAAGAACTTTATTTTGACGACGGCACGAACCCGACGGACGAAATCGTGCGGACATTCATTGATCTATCGGATAGGATAGTGGAAGGCGGGGGTGCGATCGCTGTTCATGTGCGCCATCCTTTTCCTTCGTTTCTTCTTCCTTACTTCTCGGCGGGTACATAGTAACATTTTCCTTCTACCAGTGTAAAGCAGGTCTAGGGCGAACTGGCACTCTGATCGGTGCCTACCTCATTTGGAAATATGGCTTTACCGCAGCCGAGGCGATCGCGTTCATGCGTATCGTTCGGCCAGGCAGTGTGGTGGGCCCACAGCAACAATATATGTATCTCAAGCAACTGGAATGGGCAAAGTGGGCAGCTATCGATGAAATGAGACGAGTACAAACTGCCGCTGCACCCGTAGTCACTCCTGCCACGCCGCCCGCAGAGCAGGACGAAGAAATGGTGGAAAGTGGTAGAGTGACTCCCCCGCCCGACAACGGTGCTCTTGCTGTACCTTTACCGCCTGTCACTCCAAGTCGACATGTGGTGGCTGCTGCTGCGAAAGCACATGCGATCGTTCCCCCAGGACAGCCAAGGAAGACGCCCATGGCAAAACGTGTTGCGGTAGATTCCGATGAAGATGATGAGGCGGACGAGGTGGAGGATACCTTACCTGCCCTGGGTGCAGCACCACCCGCCACGCGGCAACGTGCAAAGACGATTACACGACCAACAGGAGCTAGAGGGACGGCATCAGAGCAGCGACCTACACGTGTCTTGCGGTCTGCTGCCACAAGCAACCAACGGAAACCTTCCACTGCCACGACGGGCGCTGCCGCAAAGACATCTGCTCCGCCCCCAAACAAAATACCAAGACTGGCGGCTGGGACGACCGCACGAAGTACGGCAGCTAGAGGAACAGGAGCACCCTCGTCGCGGAGAGTCCCTCAACCGCCGCCATCACCGACTCCCTCGAGATTGCCTACCCTGGCGAAACGGAACAATGCCACGAGCACGCTGGCAGAGATGGCTGCAGGAGCGAAGTCGAAACCATCATCTGACGCTTGGATGACCACTGGCGCATCAGCAGTCGTCGTCCCTGCGTCTAAAAGTACACAACGACCCGGCCCACGCCCTGTGAGACGGAGGAGAAGTAGCTTCAGTGCTGCAGACGTCGTGGCGTAGCAGTCATCACGGAGATGTAAACTGGTTTTACGTCTTGCTTTTGTGTGCTTTCTTTTTGTTTCCGTTCGTTCCAGCTACTTTCTTCATCAATCGGTCAATTCATCTGTCATTCGCTGGTATAGTGTTTTCTTTTCTTTGTGTTAGTATTTATCGTGATTTTTCTCTTCTGGCATTGTGTATAGGCTCAGCATATCCTGACTTTAAATTTCTGCATATTGTCCATGAAGTCTCCACACACTCCGCAACCCGCATCATCCGTGTAAGTGTCTCTGATGTCCTTCAATGACACAGGCCTCCGACGAATGTTTAAACACTACTCGATGGCAATTCTGAGCCTGTTCAACTCTCTTCCCAATCGTACACTGCGACGCTGTATCGTACATCTATTCCTGATTCCTCTTCACCTCCGAATACTTGTGCACACATTCAAAGAACCACTTCAAATCATCCGGGTCAACACCAGGTGTGATCCCATGCCCTAAATTCGCGATCCAGCCGCTGGTGGGACGAGCAGCACGGAACTCTGCGGACACCCTCTTCACCTCTCGTTCAATAGCGTGTTTTCCACCATAGAGCACGACAGGGTCTAAATTTCCTTGCAGTATGACGTCCCGAGGGATTGCTTTGTCTCTGGGGTCGACGGTCCACTGTAAACTGATGGTGTTGTACTTTGCCGTAGCCGCGAGTGCTGGGGAGGCGCCTTTGGCGAAAAGAGTGAGGGGAACGAGTTGAAGGCCCCGCTGTTGAAGTTGCTCTCGAACTCCTTCGGCTATACTTGTTAGATATGGTAGCGAGAACTCCTTGAAATCGTGTGGAGACAGATCGCCAGCATTGGAATCGAAAACTTGGAGAAGCTAGTGCGTTTTTGCAGCCAGTTTAGGACGGGGGCACCAGGTAAGGAGAATGGGGGATATACCTGTGCGCCAGCTTCCACTTGGCCAACCAAGAAATCTATGCACGCAGTTGTGATGAGCTCTAATAGTGCCTTCGACTGGTCTGGGTACTTGAACAGCCATGTTTTCGACTTTTGCAGTGTCTTACTCGCCCCGCCCTCGATCATGTAGGACATCAGTGTCCACGGTGAACCACAGAACCCGATAAGAGGAACCCGCCCAAGCAATTGTGTACGTGTCAACCTGATGGCGTCATACACATACTGAAGCCTTTCCGCCACACCAACCGTCTGCAAGTTCTGCACATCCTCGGGTACTTCGAGTGGTTTGGTGAAGACAGGTCCGGGATTCATGAGTACTTCCATGCCCATGGCTTGCGGGATGACGAGGATGTCAGAGAAGATGATGGCAGCATCGATGAGGTCTGGATAACGATCGATGGGTTGTAGGGTAACCTGTTTCGCGAGCTCTGGAGACTGGCATAACTCGAAAAAATCGTGCTGTTCGCGGAGCTTTCTGAATTCTGGAGGAAAATCAGTATGGCTCTCTGAGGATGGAGCCAGAGTCGTAAGAACCTGGCAGGTATCGACCAGCTTGACGCATAACCCATACTGGTGCACGCTCGGTTTCTTGACCCCAAGCTGCTCGCAGGATGAGATCGTTTTTGAGGGGGGGGAATTCGTCGGTCATAAGTTTTCGTGCTAGAGGTAACTCTCTGGATAGCTTGTGATGGCGAGCTCAGTGTTGTTGGTTCGAATTCATGCGATCGCACGGTATCTCCGAGACTTAGCTTGGATGCCGATGCTCATACACACTCACATTCACATCGTGCCAATGGCACACATGTCTGTACTTTGCTGTAAAACCATACAATGAGCATCTCAAGCCCCAAACAACTGGTCGACGAGTGAGTTATCCTTTACGCAACCATTCGCATGTTTCTACTATGGCGGAATCCTAGATTCAAGAAGTCAGGGGAGTTCGACCGCTTGCGACGAGAACTCCTGGCTCAGTTTCAGCGCAGCGTACGTCAATATTCAGAGTGTTCTGTTCATTTTCACTTTTCAACTTCCTTAAGGAACGCACTGTAAGTTTCAAGTCCCGAGTGGATGATATTGCCAGACAACGACTAGCCTCGGACCAAAAGCTCATCAATATGCCCTATGATGTTGTCTATCATGAGCTTATGGGCGAGATAGACAGGTCCGCACCATATCCCAACTCTCAGTCTAATTACGCTAAAATGGTGCTATAACTACAAGGTATCCCATTGTGGAACGGGCCGTTGCGGAAGCGCCCCTACTCTCTGACACCACCTTCGCTGCTGCTATCCGCACTTCAGTCCAACGTATTCTTGATGACAGTAATGGTACCAAAGGGAATTATAATGAAGCAGGTATGCTTTCGGACTTTACTTTTGAGCTTCTCGATGTTTTCAAATGCCTTGCTTAATGTGATTCAAGGCGGAAGCAGTGCATCACTGGCGGAGAATACTCGGATTCAAGGGTCATCATATCGCTCATCCGTAAACTACAGTCCCCCCTGCAATGGAAATGGGCAAGACGGCTCCACATGCTGATACTCGAATTTGAGGATTTGAGAATATCTGTTTTTGCACCGCTTGGCTAGATTATCCTTCCGCGTGGAGCTACTGCGGTCCCGACTACGACAGACGTATCGGCTCTGAGTGGAAGATCCCGTTCTTTTGACTTTGTCAGTGTAGAGGAGCACTCTCGGTAAAGAATTTCCTACGGTATTTCAGTTTCTTCAAACGGCGTTGCAATGCCAACGCAACACACGGTATGACTATGTTCTTTCGGGAACAAGTACTCACACGAAGGCTTACACTGAGTGGTTGAATGACGGAGACCGTCAGATCTGTGATGCTGATGATAGTTTTGACCGTTTCTGCTTCAACAGGTCGCTGCGGTTACGCTCCGTCGAATTCTACAATTTTAGGCAGGCACCATGCGTCCAAGTTATTCAAATAAAAACTCTGGAGCCTTCTGGAGCATCCGCATCTGTCCCAGGAGGTCTTTCGTGGTGCCGCATCCCTGTAACCCTTGCTTTTTAGGCTAAGCGGATCATGCTACATTCGCCTTCATGTAGACATGCGCAATCCCACAACAGGACACCACGATGCGGCCCGCCTCCCAAGCGCTTGGGAGGTACTTACAAGAAATTTTTTATTTCTCGAATTCTGATCCAGGTCGGTCTCTGAAGATTGTTCTATATTCACCAGTTCCGTTCGTGGTAGTCAGGCAACGAGGATACTTACCAGTTCCAAGGGCTCAGAGTTGCAAGACAGTGTACCCAAAAGGGAATTGCCTTTTCCAAAACCTGTCAAGTACGAGGTCTGTCGTTAGGACAGGCACTCCCTCTCACATAACGAGGGTCATAAGTAAGTGGTCAGGCCAGGCAACAGAACCCAAAGTCCAATTCAGAGAACGCCGATCAAGGCAGCCCCATCTGTAGCGCCTCTCTAGACTACCGTGACCTCGCATGGGCACGGGTACCTGGTAGGTTGAAGGAAAGAGATTGCAAGAGAAGAAATGTACCTCCCCAATCAAGACAAACCTTTGTGCAGTTTTCTTGTCGGGCAGTAACTGACAGAGCCACACATAAATCAAGAGCAAGGAAACTTTCAGATGAATCGCTACAGTATGACGGCCAAGCAAGAAATCAAATCGATAAATGTAAATGCAGCGTTCCCCTCATGTGTCAACGGTAAATGGCATGGAGATCACTGGGCCCGAAGAAGATCACATAATCAGTGTACCGGGTCTTGTTGGATCAGCTCGAGGGCCTTTGCGGAACGAGGCTTGACGGAGCACTTGAATGGCTTAGGGTGGCTGAACCGGACATCGGCTTCAAGGCTGCGGAGGCAAAAATGGAACAATCACTGCGCACCTGATAGTGCCCGATGAAGGGTCGATTTCTGGTGTAATCTCAACACCATTCTCGACAATCTTCGAGACATCGAATGCGGCCACCGACATTGCGACCGAAATCCACACAGATGCATCAGCGAGGTGCAAACCTGTTTCCAGAACAAGGGGAGCCAGCGTTACAAGCTCAATATGCGCTAGATCCAAAGGGCCCTATACTGACCTGGGCAGATACTGCAGAAGAGAATGAGTATGCCGAATGACAACGTGCAAAAACTGACAAACATACCGTCTCCCAAATCCGAAACAGATGGTACGAGGGTCGGTTTCAGGCTCTTTGCCTTCCCCAGCGAGGAAACGCCCAGGGTTGAACTCATTGGGGTTGGCGTAAGTCTGAGGATCATGGAGCATGAACCTGTTTGACAAAAGAAGTGACCGTGATTAAAACGGGGAGCGCCAAAACAGAGCACGAACCAGATGTTAGCAATCACGAGGCTGCCCTTAGGGATGTAATAACCATTGTGGATGTCATCCTCAGTTACGCGATGGGGGACACCTGTTCGTGGCTTGTCAGTGAGCGATGGAGTGTACAAACGAGTACTAAGACTATTGACCGAGGGGAGCAACAACATTCCAGCGCAAAACTTCCTTGACGAGAGCGTCGACGTAAGGGAGAGAGTCACGGTCAGCGAAGGTAGGGAGACGGTCCGACCCAATGACAGCATCGATTTCGGCCTGGGCTTTCTTTTGAGCCTCAGGGAAGAGCGTCAGAGCCAAGAATAAAGAGTAGATTGCGGAAACAGTCTAACGAGGCCAGCGGTCAGCAACATAGATTGTACGAAGATTTATGCTGCTCACCGTGTCGGAACCGCCTAGACGAAATGAGTTTAGTCTTGGACAATTGTGAGACAGGATACTCGCTCACCGGAATACAAGGAGGCCGCGGACCATTTGACGACGTGATCTTCTTCCTCAGACAAAGTCCTACCTTCGAGCAAGTTGGAGACAAAAGATTGAGGAGCAATACCGGCAGCCTGAATAGAGTCAT
Source organism: Gyrodon lividus (assembly GCA_014904945.1). NCBI lineage: Eukaryota > Fungi > Basidiomycota > Agaricomycetes > Boletales > Gyrodontaceae > Gyrodon > Gyrodon lividus. The sequence continues at coordinate 552,085 of MU127435.1, forward strand.
CTCCCTGACTATGTGTGCGTTTCTATACAAGCTTACCATCTGGTCCTTGACGAATTGATATGGTTTTTGAACCATCTCCTCGAGTGTGACACGCCATTCCTTTGCCTTGAGCTTGAAGGCAGCGCCAGGGAACCAGTCAGGAACATACTGTACTACACAAGGAGTCAGTGAGTTCCTCGTTGAAGGGGGGTAGGCGTACGAGCTGGCATGACGTCAACCAAGAAAGCACCGGTAGCGGTGGAGGCGGAGAACTGATCGACTGCCTTGTCGGCAAGGTCGACGAAGGGGTCCTGGTTCTCCTTAACATGGTAACCATGGGATATGCGTAATATGATGGCACCAGCGGTATGACGGACATGTTGGGAGAGTTCGGCCGGTTTTGCCAATACGCGCTGCAAGAAGTGGTGGGTCTCGATTTCCTCGATGGGGTGGTAAGTGTCCATAGCTGCACGACTGCCGATGACGCGAGCGAAGTTTTTGCGGTATTCCCGGAAACGGGCGCCGTAAGGAAGCAGGACCAAAGTGTTCTTCCAGCCGACGAGTTCGCCACCCATGGGGAGAACGGGACGATCAGAGTAAGAAGAGCTTTTCTTGTCGAGCAGTTGCATCGCGATGTCGACACCGTTCAAGACGATGATGTGCTGGCCCAAGACGTCAACATGAGACATAACGCCTGGAAAAGGATAGCTTGGAATAAGAAGGTTGTTGAGAAGATATGAAGTACACTTGCCATATTTCTGGCCCCATTCGGTGAAGGTGAGCCAGGGTTTTACGGAGGGCATGTCAGCGAGGTTGCCGATGAAGGGGAGGCCCTTGGGACCGGGAGGAAATGGAGCAGGGTTCTTCTTGGACATGACCTGTTTTACGAGGTAGAGACCGACGGTTGCGAGACAGAGGTCCAGCCATGTTATAGACGACAACATTGTCGGGAAAGAAAGAGGTGGGGGCTGCAGGCTGGGGGGGGGGGAAGTCAAGTCAAGTCAAGTCAAGTCAGACGTGCAGCAGGGGGGGATATGAATATGATGACAAGGATAAAGGAGTGTCGATTGTCGGGTCTGAGTTGGAATGGAGAGGCAGAAATGGGAAGAGAATGTGGATCTAGTTGGTCGTTATATCTGGTTATAGTTTGGGCCGTGCATCTTCGTGAAGACTTCCAGATGACATGTGAACCCAACGAACCAGGCACATATCCGCGGTCATTGCGTTCCTCTTGTCAGAAGTTGCCAGCATATGAGCCTCGTGGTAATACTGGCACCACGATTAGCCCCATCTGAACTACGCTCAACCCCGAGTAGACACTCATCAACCTCATCTCGCGACAACGAACGCTCATCAACCAGTAGTGAATTCAGCATATGCGACTAACATACGTACAATATATCAACTCAATATTGAATTCTCGCAAGACGAAAGCTAACCAGTTCCATGTACCCGAAAAACATCTACCTTACGTATATGCTACAAGTCTTTTTGGACCAAAAAAAAAAACAAAAAGAAACTAGCCACGATCGAAAACAAAAAAAAAAGGAATGTCTGCGATATTCGACTAAAGAGATCATAGGTAGTAGTTACATTTTCATCCCGCTCTCAAGCTCCCCATAGGCTAAACTACGAGTCAATTCAAACAACTTCAGGGCTCTTCAAGTCGCCATTCGACGAGTACTGTACGAATCATTACTGTATTTAGCGACGTGCAAATCATGACAGGAACTCGGCGCACCTCGTCACGGATATACTCTTGCGTGGTATCGATTTTGATAGAAATATTGTTTGGCATCCGCTAAACGATAATCAAGCAACGTCCTGGAACAGCGCTCCCAAGACCAACCTTTTGGGAAGTCCCGATCATGCTTTGGTTGGTCTTTTGTGGTACACCTTGAAGAGAGAGTGACATTTCATCGTTACGGGAATCGTTTCTGATACCCTTCCGCGCGTTGAGCGTTGCAAGGAGGGAGTTGCAGTACACTAAGAGCAAGATGTCAGAGCAATCCTTCACGTCGCGAAAGCTACTTACGTCGCCCAAGGGAGAAGTAGAAAGCAATGTAAATGAATGTATCCGGCCACACAGAAATCTGTTGCCGTTCATCATCTCTCAGTCCTTACAGGGGAACATAAACACTTACAGACACCAGAGAAGCAATGGCGCAAACACTATCATAGTGTTTGAACGACATTCTCAGAGGCAAGACGACAAGACGACAAGACTGACCTGGTCAAAAGACCCGTGTTGATGCTGAACAGGATCTACAGCGCATGTTTTCTATCCAACTCCATTTCATCAGCGGCAGAGGCACTTACCAACTTGTTAATCATGGTATCAGATCTGAAAATTGTATTGGCAATCAATCAACCGTGTGGGCACCTACCTCAAGAAAACACTCACCTCCGGAAACCAGTCCGCGATCTCTGAAGCAACGAACAGAGGAGGACAGCAATGAGAACGTCACCTGCCACGGCGACTCCATTGATTGCCTTCGAAAGAGCCTACAGTGATATTGAGCGGGCTATTCGTAGAATGAGCTCGTGACGATTGTGTTACCTCGAGTTCCGTCAAAGCAGCGAACGTCTGGATATGTATACTGTCCGCATAAACCTGCGTAAGCACCAGCTAAATGATAACCCAAGAAAATCCGACATACGCCTTTGCAACATAGACTAAGTGACACCACTTCATGTCAATGCCGCCTAAATGAATATATAATCTGCTACGTACCAAGGACCAAAACTAGGGATACATTTTCCCTTCAGCATACCACAATGTACTGGCAAGGAGGAAACGCACCAAATTCTCCGATGACAAGTAACATCTGGAAAAGCCGACTTAGCAAGTTGTAAGTTATCACTAGGTTAAAAACCTACCACTGAGCCAGTTGCCAACAAGCTCTTGTTGCTGACTGGATAAAGGATCGACTTGGTTTGGGGTCTCATATTGATGGTAGGGGAAGCTTACGTCTGTAAACCCGCATTGCCAGGAAACTCTGAACCATGAGCGCCGTGAACCCCTGTAGAGCATGAGCATGAGCATGAGCATGAGCATGAGCATGAGCGGAGGGGTGGAGAGGCCTCATTGCATACATTGAACAATACTTCAATCTAGATCAGAAAGTCAGGTCAAACACTGAACGGTAGATACCACGACGGAACTCACGACTAGACTCCTGTGTGATAATGAACATCAGGACAACTTTTTCGATGAGGATATTAACTTACCAGACGAGATCTACGAGATCCTGGAAAATTCCGAAATCCTTAATGAGATATATGTAGACTACAAATGGATTAGTTTACGTATAAGTGACAGTCCATTATACATACGCGAGTGAGTAATCAAGGCCTGGTGACAAGTATCGGACGCGAGAACAACAGCGACCTGTAGTATTGGTGAGTAGGCAATCAAAATGCGACCTCTCGTAAACGCACCAGGAGCTTGATGTACCAGGGGTCGGAGGGATAATGACCATAGTAGTACCAGGTTTGAACACAGGTAACTGACGTTTTACGGTTTGACTTTAGTGGAAGTACATGCTTTGATGTGGATACACACCTCCATAGAGTCTTTTGGAACGCATTCAGCGTCGTCTCGATGAACATAAAAAGGACACTCACGTCGCCGAGATGACTACTCCGATCAAGAAAGCTCCGAAGCTATCGGGGTGAAATAGTTAGGTATGATTACGAAAGGGTATATGGATGCTAACGCACGTATTATCCAAGGCGACCATGACTGAAAGGAAGGTAGTATGATGGTCGCGGGGGGACAGGATGTGGGGCAAGAGGAACGGACGCATCGTCGAGTGGACCGGCCCTTTTGAATAACTGTTTAGCAGATCTGTACGTATACGTATCTGGAAGAAAGAATGGTGTGCTGACAACGAGAAGCGAGATATCCACGGATCTGACAGGCTTCCGTACACATACCAGAAATTTACACGTCGTATTTTCTTCCCGAGTTCCCTGAACTACCGCATTAGACTCGGCTGGCCAAAGGTACCATATGGCTCTGACTGATAACATCGTAAATCGACATGAAAATTTTGCATTTCCCCAGTGATCACCTACGCACGATCTACTTGCAAATGTGTGCATAGGATAGGCAATCTCGATCGCCCAGTGTTCGGACGGTATAAAGGATCTGGAGCCGTCGCCAACAATCGCTTGCAACAACTTTTCCTAAAAAATAAAAATTTACATGTTCCTAGAAGGCTTCTGTCATGACTCGTGCGAAGGGAACGCAACAATATTCTATTGAACGAACAAAGATCGTTAAGTGGGCAATTCGGCAAATTCTGAGTGTCCATGTCATATACTCGGAGCACTTCGTAGACACTTCGCACGCGCGTCTTCCTAACCTTGTTGTGATCTGTTTGTAAGATATAACCCTGAGATATCCGCCGAGTAACCCTTCAACGGTACTGCGAAACAGTCTCCAAGTAGCTGACCTGATAAGATCTGTGCTTCAAAGTATACGCCGAGTGAAGTCGGCAGCAATGCACTGTATATTGCATGTCGCGGCTAACAGTGAGAAGGGACAAATGCATGCTTGGCGTGTCACCTACATATGACATGGAATACATAGCGCTTATCAACAACATTCACGCATATCGAGGTAGTCTCATACGGAGGCCGAGTGCATCATGATAAGTAGTTTGAGGCCAACATCAACACTAGGTCGTACTAGGACCTCCGAGCCTCGGATCCGAGATTCTAGTCTACTACTACTACCTTGGAGCGAGTATACGACAGTCAATATATTGCAATACATTACAAGACTCCGAGGCGTAGTAATTGATATTGCCCTACGATACTGTGTCCGACCACCAGCCTTCGCTAGCTACCTTTGGTGACCCTTCATAATTATTGCCGATCAGAAATTCCGCGTTTGATATCAAGGGTATCGATGAGGTTGCCTCTGCAGCTGTAAACATTGTCACCGACAGAAACTAGCATCTAGCGAAAATATCAGGGGATGACAACCGCAATCGAAGAATCAATCATACACTCTTCCGTGCGCGTGAAGGATGATGGAATGTCCGATGCCCCAGCATGATGCATGAAGAGGGAGAGCCTTGTCGTATCGATACTGCGTGACCAATGACACGATCGCCAAACACATGAACGAGGCATTGATCCGAAGCATGTCATATGCGCAAGCTCAAGGTGGTCCTCGTAGTAAGAGACTTCACTAATCACAAGTCTGCCAATGAAGGGTCAAGAGAGAGTCAAGCATTTTTACCACATGATGAACAAGCAGTGAAATGGTGTGCTATTGCAACAGGTGGTCTGCAAGACATGGAACAAGGCCAAGACCAGAACGGAAGATACTGAACATGCCTCACTTGTGACATGTGACATGTGACACCGGATGGTCCGTGGGCAAACAACCGCCAACAACATCTCCGAATTTGTACGCCGAGACTGGCTTTCAAAATAAATTCCAAGTCAACAACTATGGCGGTAAGTACATCATTCCAGAGCAGTACCTTGCCACACAAACTTAGCATAAACGCAGACCCGTTGCTTTTCGATTCTACGTGTTACTTCTCGGTCGACATCTGTGCCACGGTGCATTCCTTATTTTCCTGAAGCTTCGAGCAGGTTACTTACCTTGCAATGAAAGGTTTGCTTCAATAGCCAGTCGGTCGAGATGGCTTGCAACGGCGGCCACACCATCCTCATCATCAAGTTCTTCTTCGCCCGCCGTAGCGGATCCCAAGATTGGTCGGATAGTGGATGACATTTCAGGCTTGACACTGCTCCAAGCTGCTGACCTAGTTTCGCTTCTAAAGGCGAGAGTTAACTTCCTAAGACATAGCGACGCGTGTTTTAAAACTTTAGCTCCCTAGTCTCGACTAAACATCCAGGAAATCGCCATGCCCACTGCTTCTGCTCCCGCACTCGCGGCTGACGCCGCACCCGCCGACGAAGCACCCGCCGAGGTGAGAAGTATTTCTGTTGGTGAAGGCCACCCAGCTCAGAATACCTCCACATATCATAGGAGAAGCCCAAGGAGAAGACGATTTTCAACGTCATGCTCAAGTCTTTTGATGCCGCAGCCAAACCCAAGATCATCCGCGAGGTCAAGGCCCTAGTACCAAACCTCACTCTCATTGATGTCAGTTCAATGCATGTCGCATTCAATTACCATGCCTATTCTCATCCGTCTTGTTTGCAGGCGAAGAGGTTCGTGGAGTCTGTTCCAAAGGTTCTCAAGGAAAACCTTTCCAAAGAGGACGCGGATAAACTGAAAACGACCTTCGAGGGTCTTGGGGCGGTAGTAGTACTCGAGTAATTCTCCACTTAGACTAGAACACTGAACACCACATCTTTAGCATGCAATGCATACTTATGGAGTAGAGGAAGGCTCCAGCATGAGCAATACATTAATGACTGCTAAAATCGTCCTGCGCCGTGTTTACATTACATTGAAGACGGAACACAAACAAATGGAAAAATATCAACGAAACAAAACGGATTCCAGGAGGGGAGAAGCACGCTCAATCCTCCGAAAGATAACGATATTCGAATCGGAAGTCGCTCTTTTTGCGCTGACACCACGAACCTTCCCAATCGAAGTAGACGTACACTCCTTGTTCGTATTCTTCGGTGATAGCCTGGGGCTCCGAGTGTCGCTGGAACCACGTCAAGTATTTGACATGGAAGCGCCATGATTGGCGTTTCAGTTCATTCGCAGCGAGATACCTATTCAGTGATGTGATAATATCATTGTGCACAGAGAAAGAGTAGCGTACTGTTGATACGTTCCCGGGAGGTAGTAAAAAACGTAGAAAAGCGTCTCTACGTCGATCTGGGAGAATATACCAGGCGTGCTGAGGACAGGATGGGGTGTCTGGGGATAGAACGATGGAGCGTTGAAAGGATGTCGCGGGACGTAATATTTGGGCCTGCGTATACATGAGTGAACGTGGTTGCTCCAATCGGGTTAAGCCTTACTTTTCCGTGTCAACAGGTTGAGGAGCATTCGTGTAACCTCCTTCCAAAAGCTTGTGAACTTCCCCAAGATTATTCATACGATGGGGAGCTGAAAATATCTCAGAGAAGAACTTCACGCAGCAGGTCACGCAATTTACCCTTCTGCTTCACCGTCTCAAACGATGCAACAAGATCTGATAGCGATCCAGGGAATACAGACGCAGTGGGCCGACCTGGTACTTGCTGTCCAGGGTTTGCTGAAGGTGGTCTTTGCATTCCTGCGCTAGGCTGCTGCTGAGCACCTGATTGTAGCTCTGTAGAAGGGGGAACTTTGACGCCTGGAGGATACTGTAGTGGCTGCGCAGACGAAGGTATACTGGAAGATGTCGGAAGCTCAGAGGAAGATGGCTGCTGCACTTGCTGTGGAAGTGGCGAGGGTCCAGTTGGAGGAGGTTGTGGTAAAGAGACCTGAGTTACTTGAGATGCGCCATTGGATTGAGGCTGCTGTGCATCTGAAGACATGACTTGCTGCTTACGCACACGCATTAAGTTCATTTCATGGGCTACAGTGGTAAAGAACGTACTGGGGCAGCAGGTGATGGGGCCCTTGGCAGCATAGGCGAAGGCGCAGGTTCTGCAGATATTCTTACCTAAGGCTCAGCACGTGTAGTCGAGCGACGCACCTTTCTGGTTTGTCGTGCACTGTGGAAACGACGATGCTGCGGGACCACTCACAGAGCTTTGGACCGCTTCGGATATTGCAGGTGAATCTTGGCCTGAGTAGAAAGACCCGTCTGGTTGGTGTGATGCAGATGCAGACGACAACATAGGGCTAGTCACTGAAGGATGGGTGAAACTAGGAGATGACATCAACTGTGAGTCTTGTGGGATGCTCTGCGATAGTGAGGGTGCTATTGACGGAGCTGTCGACGGCACTGGCGTAGAATTCGAGGCAGCACATGGCGGTGCTGCCTGGGAGCTCGACGGCGTTGGGGGAACCGCTGTTCCAGTCGACGTCAACGATACCGCAGCGGCAGCGGCAGCTGCGTAACGAATGGCAGGCAACGTTGCTGCAGGACGAGGTGGTTGGGGTAAACCTGCTTTCAGAATACTCGACATCGGCTGTTGCGCAAAGTTTGGATTTGGGGGTGGTTTCGCTACCTCAACATGAGATAGGGCACGAATACTCCGTAAAGCCAGCACTCACTTTCTGTTACCAACGACGTCTCTGAATACACTCGTTTAGAGATCGACAAACGAGTAATATTGTGGGACTTACTTCGCAGTTGCAATGCGACGCCTGACTTCTTCTGGATGGGACTGTCATCTCGTTTACTGCTACTTGCAATGCTTTCTTCATCTTTGTCATGCTTCTTCGTCGTTCGTGGCGGTGCTTCTGTAGCCACACTTGAGCAGATGAGAGCACGGACAAAGTTATACCCTTACCATCACTTTGCGCGTCGGAATCTTCGCTGCCGTCGTCGTCGTCGTTAGCCAAACCGAATTTCTCTTCCTCTTCTTCAAGGTTGAGGTCATCGTAGAGGCCCTCATCTTCGTCAAAGTCCTCTTCCTGTGCTTAAACGGTTTAGAATCTCAGAAGAAAAGATGTTGGTACAAGACGAACCGTGTTATTCTCTACAAAGTATGTCACATCCTCTTTGAGAGTAAGTACCCGTTCGGTGGTCAACGAGCCATTGTCAAGCAGTCGAAGAATGAGTTCAAGACGGCTGATATGCCATTTCCGACGTTCATTGAGGTGCTCCAGGTCGTCCAATCGACCAGCCGTCGATGATTGACCCTTTCCCCGCTTCTTCCCACCACCTTGTAGAGACTCGATCTCTGCTTCTGATTGCTCTACTTGAAGTGTGAGGTCTTCGACACATTGTTGTAGCCAAGATGTAACTTCAAGTTTCTCCTGGGCTTTTGGATCTAGTTTGGCAGATTGCGTCAAACCCTCCTTGGAGAAAGCCTTTGTCTTCATTTCCTTTTCGCAAGCTTTGAACTTCTCCATTTGCTTAACGGGCGAAAGTCAGTACATGTCATACAGAAAGGAACATCAGACGGAGCTCAATGTAAGTTCCGGATGATGCTGCCCTCAGTAAGGGGGAACTGATGGGATGACACGCACGGTTTCGATCAATCTCCTATTGTCGAGCAGCATAGACTTGTCTTTGATGTCATTACTGGCGACCCAGGTCTTAATCTGGTCCCGCAAGCGCTGGAGTTTCTTGATTTGCGTCTTGAGGTCGGTTTCGAGTTTCTCCTTCTGGGTTTGGTTGGTTGAGGCTTGCATCTTCTCGTAGATACTTTCAAAGAGCTCGACGCCCTCTGCGACCTTCTTTAATGTTCGGTCAATTTCCGCTGGGAGAAAGGGAAGGTTTTCAGGAGCTGTACACAGGAGATGAACATGGATATACTTTGGAGTTTCCTTGCCGCCATGGCGAACAGAGCGAAAGCGAAAGAAAGTGCGGCGATGAAATATTCGAAATGTAACTTGTAGTCGCAAGTCCTGGTCAAAATGTTGATGTTTGTTTGTTAAAGTGACTATTACATAATCACATCAGACCAGCTAATCGCCAGCCGAATACTTGATGCAGAAGGAGAACCTTTTGCACCCAGCACCGCGATTTGGATTTGTATGATAATCTCAGTAGTAGAGTTGGATGATGAGTAGTACTTACTGATTCTGTCTTTGACAAGCACAAGCAGTAAGCAACAAGAGCAAGAACTCTACGGAGTGAGACTGGTCATTGTTTGATCAGCGTGGGAAGATTGTAGAACAGAAGTGAAAGCGTTGATGGTCCACAAATAGTAATTAGTATTATTGTCCATTTCAAGTCTCTCTGTCTTCCTCCTCCTCGTGCTCCTCCCAAGCCTTGCCAGCTTGTAGCTGCAGTTCCTTCTCTTTTCCTTTTATGCTTTCTCATGATGAAGTCCCTACGCAAGTCTCTGAACGGAAACAAAGATACTCACCGTCTTCAAATATCAACTCCCCTCCCCCTCCCTTCAATATCTAAACCCCACTCCGCTTCTCTTCCCCCGCAAAAAGTTATACGGGCCCTCGCCACATTCAGACCACAAGCTCCCCAGCAGCTCCCTTTTCAAAAGGGCGATTTCTTCTACGTTACAGGCGACCCAGACAACGATAATCCTTGGTATGAAGCACACAATCCCGTCACCGGTGCTCGAGGGTTGGTTCCCAAAAATATGTTCGAGGAATTCTGCAAAAGCCCCACCACGTGAGTCTTTTCGTTCGGCTTCACACCCCCCCACATTTCACACCGTCTTCTTTCGCTACGACAGTGTTCGCGCTTCTCGAATAAGTGTCGGTTTGAGCAGCCAAATCAGCCCCGTGATATCTCCCAAGTCACCCAAGACTCGCGTTTTCTACGCTGTTGTGCTTCATGATTTTATTGCAGAACGCGCAGATGAACTCGACGCTAAAGCCGGCGACCCCATATCTGTTGTTGCGCAATCGAATCGGGAGTGGTTCGTTGCTAAACCCATCGGCAGGCTTGGCCGTCCTGGTTTAATCCCAGCCTCTTTCGTAGAGGTCCGAGATCCGGGAACTAATCTACCCATAGAGGATGTTGATGCTCTTATGGACCGTGGAGATTTGCCCAAAGTGGAGGATTGGAAAAAAGCAATGATCAACTATAAACAGAGCAGCATCTCTCTGGGAGTAATCGAGGACAACCAACCCTCCGTCCCCAATAGCCCATACGCACAAACCATGAATCCACCCTTCCCTGTACAACCCACCTCCGCGCAACCCACCTCCACTTCCCCGCGACGCTCCCCCTCACCGACACCACTCCCAGATGGCATCCTTCTCTCAGCAGAAGTGGTCTCTTTCCACCATGAGATGGAGGAGTACTGGTTCCGAATCGACGCCATTTTCCAACCTTATGATCCGCACGACCCCCATGTGCTGCCCAAAGCCAAGCAGCTTGTCCTCTTCAGACCATACAACGATTTCTACAATTTCCAGGTCAACCTTTTGGAATTCTTTCCTCGGGAGGCTGGCCGTGAGCCTGGCTCGAACCGTGTGCTCCCTTTCATGCCAGGCCCTGCCGATAAAGTCGACGACGAAATCACAGCTGCACGTCGTGTGGAGCTTGACCAATACCTCCACAAGCTCTGCGCCTTGAATTCAGCTGGTGCCTCATATATATTGGAGCATCAACTCATTCGCGACTTCCTTTCGCCGAAACCAGGCGATGTAGAGAACGATATTGAACCTCGGTATGACGAGATTAGGGCACTATTCTCCGATGGCGGGGATCTGGAAGGTGTGGAGCAACCAGATGGCAATTCAGTTACTCAGGAATTCGAAGAGGAGGTTCGCGATACACTCGGTGACATGAAGTTATCAGACCGGGATGATCGAAGCGATGGTTCGGATTATGGCGAAGATCATACGCCTCCCTCCCATCCTTACGCCAAAGCAAGCAGCACGTTCCACCAACATGGTCACCAACGATTGGACACTTTTTCCTCCGCCCGCCGCGTAGACTCACTGTCTCATCAAAACGGGCGAGCATCTCCGTCGTATTCGCATAACTCCTCCGGCGAACGCTCTAATGGTCACGCATATTCACGTGCTTCGACTGCTTCGAACACTCAGTGGCCCGAGTACGCCGCGTCGTCACCATCCTCGCTACACTCCTCACAACCATCCCTCAAATCCCGTTCGCGTTCGCAATCTACAGGCACTACTAACTTGAATGCGCCTCCCATGTCTGCGGGTAATCCTCAGACCGCATTCGTGAAGATCAAGATTTTCGACCGCGTCACTGATGACCTAATTGCCATTCGTGTTCATCCCAAGGTCTCACACACTGAACTTATGAACAAGGTGCAGGCCCGCCTTGGTACAAACATCTCCAACCTGCGGTACCGCGACAGTCTCAGCCACGAGTTTATTGGACTCGAGGGTGACCATGACTTACGCGACTGGCTGGATAGTACAGAGAAACATGTCTTGTATGCTGATTGACGTTAAGGACGACCGGATATGTTTGTATGTGTGCAGAGATATCATTTATATTTTAGATTCTTATGATATTCGTCTTCAACACTGTCATTTCTTCGTTTCTCCATCTCACTCGAGTACTCTTACATATTGTAGCGTTTCTTTCCTTTGTTGTTTGTTAGGAAAAGTGTGTTAACCTGCAGCTGGATTTTTCCTATTGTCGTACCTGTGTTCATGATATTCCACAGTAATACTAGCGATTTGCTTTTGAATCTCCCTTCGATTGACAGTAATATTGGTGCTGAGCTGCTGAGTCGACTTGGATCGATGTCAGCAGGACGGCGATAAGTTACTTAATTTAGTGCCTATATCTCTGCGAATTTGCATCCAGTTGTCGAGAAGCTACTAAGTTACTTACACCGACTGAGTTACCAAGTGCCTCCTCACCAAACACGCCCACAGAACCAAAGCACCATGTCTCGACCTCAAGGCGCCCAAGCACCCTCCGAAGCCCTTCCACCAACAGCCAGAGCAATCGCTCTTCTCCTCGCATCAACCCCTACAGTCCAAGACGCCCAACCAGGCGTCCTTCACCAGCTTCTCGAGTTCGCGCATCGGTACACTGCACAAGTCCTATCAGATGCACAGGTATACGCAGAACATGCGGGCCGTTCAGGCGCGTCCAAGATCGAGATGGACGATGTTATTTTGGCAGTTCAGGCTCGTGTTGGATGGGAGTTGGGAGGACGCGTACCGAAAGAGGTGAGTGACCAGTCGGGGGGTGCTCTTATTGATTCAGTCGACGTGTTTTGATCGGCCTACGCCTTTCCAGTATATACTATCACTCGCATCCCAAACGAATGCCACTCCCCTTCCTGCTGTGCCAGAAGTTTTTGGTGTCCGGTTACCACCAGCATCGGATACCTTGACATCCGTCAACTTTGACCTCGTTCCAAACAAGCCCCCACCAACCATCAAACTCTACCATGAGGAAATAGAAGAGATCGAGGAGGACGAAGAGGAGGAGGCACTAGGGACACAAGAGGACGAGGATGATGATGCTGACATGGAGCCTGCCGCAATACCATTCTCCAACGCTCCAATAACCCCCACTGACGTCGAGATGGGAGGTACGCCGGCTCCAGTCATAGCAGGGGAAGCAGTGGAAGAGGGGAGTGAGAATGGAGAAGAGGCGGACTTATTTGGAGGAGGTGGGGAGGATGAAGATGAGGATAGTAATGCAGACGAGGCAATGGAGGAAGTTCAGACAACAGTTGATACACCTTCGGGTGGCATCAAGAGGAAGTTGGTCGAGGAGGAAGACTACGATTGAATGGGTTCACTCACACATGTATAAAATATAGCTTAGTACGATGTAATATGTATCATAAATACAAACAGTAACAGGTGGGTCCCCATAATAAGTCATTAAACGCTCCTACTAGAGTTGTTCATGGGTGACTCCCAAAGGCCGTCCACAAGACATATAACTGATAGTTTATTTTCGCATCACAACAGCAACGATGACAGCAATCATAGCGACGACAATCAAAATGATGATGCCCCATGCTAGCACAGAAATGATGTTAGTCTCGAGAAAGCATACGAGGGAGAAAACGAACATTGGCCACCGAGCTTCTCCGAAACACTAACGACACGCAAAGAACTGTCGACCCCACCAGACACCAGCAACTTTGATGTAGGATTGAAACGAATAGTGGTAACTGGGAACTCGTGCGCTTTCAAAATCGACAATAGTGGCTGAGGCATTTTCAATTGTTGATGTCAGTCACTGGTGGTACATGAAATAAAAGTTCATCTCACCACCAGAGTGGTTGAATCCAAGACACCCAGACTGTAATCAGATGCGCCAAATGCAAGAAGTTTGCCGTCCGGGCTGTAAAACATCGTCTTAGGTGTTGGCATGGTACTTGGGGTCGGTGTAGACGCACCTGACGTCAAAGCACGTCAAATTACTGTCGCGCGTTTTCCGTACTATTTCCACACAAGCATCGAAGGTATCGTCCTCTGAAGAGGGCGTGATCTTCCATCTTAGCATATATGCTTGCTTTTTGGCAGCTTTTGTTTTTGGTGTTCGAGGAAGGGTAATATTGACTACAGTGTAAAATGCATTCTGTTGTAGGGGGTGCAGCCTGGACAAACAATTAGTCGAACGCAGTCGGAGCAGGAAGGTAGACCCACCGCGCAGCACGGAAAACGACCCTTGAACCAGACGGTACCCCGGGTATTGGAGGAAGCTCGATGGTCTTGACCAGCTTCAGTTTTTGTGATTCCCTAGTCGACCCAGAAGGCTGGGGGCCGCTCTTGTGTTTACCCTTCTTCTTAGGCTTGGGGCTCTTTTCACTATCGACTGCGGAGAGGGTAGGAAGTGAATAGAACAAAAGGCTCGAACTGGTGGTTAGAATGACCTGGTTTGACTGCAGGGTTACGACAGCGAGGTAGCGGTGATAAGGACGAACAACGCACGTGTGAAGAAGAGAAAGTCGCATCGTATATTTCTCCATTGGTGACATGTATCGGCTGGGAGATTGGAGAAAGAGAGTCATAGGCGAGAAGAGAGAACTAACGCATGCAGGTAAGTATGTGTGCAAAAAACATGAGCGAAGGGACGTTACGTCATGTTCGCCAGCAACGGCTAAGAATCTGCCATCTGGTGAAAGGACAGTTACTCGCTGGAGTCTATATAAGCATCAAATTGTTGTTCAGGTAAGATCAAAACAGTGTACCTGGTAGTCATCGACGTTTCCGGAGGACAGTGTTCCGCGTGTTACAAGTTGTGCCAATCTGAGCAGACACGTCAGCGGTGAACATTTGATACATCGATGGAAGTACTTGTGTTCGTCACCGCTTACTGAGAACTTTCTGCAGTTCTCATTTACTCCTTTCTCTAGTTTTGCTGCACTGCTATTGATGCCACAAACTAGGGTTCTGCTCTGTGAACATTCCTGATCGAGGGCTTACCGAAGAGGTACTTCATTTGTCATACCTCGATATGAGCAGCCATGCTCATGGGTGCATCCTCGTCTCTTTCTAGTTCCAGTTCACTAAGGATGTTAAGCTGTCGGTCATCGGATACCCGGAATAGTCTCTATTTCGCCACAAACTGGTGAGCGAATCCTGGTACATCAACGCGAGTAGCTGGCCTACCAGTTTATTATTTATTCCGGTCCTTGAAGCGCCGCCTCCCCCACCAGCTACAAATTGGTCATCCGCGAGGAATGCACATGAGTAGACTGGGAAGGCCGGAAAAGGATGGGCAGTATGCGGAGCACGCATGTCTAACTCGCTGCGGTTCGAGGGAGGGGATGTGCGGGCAAGGAATGGTTTGTTGATAGTGCAAGTGTAGATGATATAGAGTGAGAGGTGCAGAGCCTTGTTGGCTTCCTTGCTACTGACACTGAATGCAGCGGTCTGTTGCAGTGCGCGACGTGTTCATGTTCGACACTGCGATAGGTAATAGATGTGAGAAATACCTTCCATTTCTGATCGCTCATATTCGATATTGTTATGTAGTAGGGCACCAGTGGCACCACCACTCCAAAGCAAGTCGTGTCCGTCCCAACTTTGTCTTATATCCACTCGACTCCTAGGCATCCATAGAAACTGCCTACCCTTGGTTTACCCTGTGTTTTCTGACGCGTCCGGGACTACCATTCCTTCCTTGAATTCGCAGTTTGCCACCCGCACTACTTGTTGGCCCAGTTGCAAGGCCACGCCCTTCTCAGTACCCGTATAAACGGCACTCGCAATGCTCAAACAAACAGATATTTCAAGTTTGCCGATCTCCGCCATGAACAGCACGACAACCATCGACGAACCAGGCATTGGCCTCCCCCACCTCACGTTGCAGACTGTCATCGGCATAAGCGTTGCCATTGTTGGCAACGTGCTTATCTCGTTGGCTCTTAATCTCCAAAAACTTGCTCATTCACGACTCGATCGTGAACGTGACAAAGTTAGGCGGGAAAGGGAGAACAGGAGGTCGCAGCACAACACAAATTCGGGGCGTCTCGCTCATCTGGACACGGCTCCCAATCCTGGCGGAAGCAAGCAGGTCGCACATGGGAGCCTGCAGCTGGAGAGACAGCCGCTCATGCCCCATCGATCGAGCAGCTCGCCTCCAACGACTAGCTATGGTTTAACTCATAACGATGACTCTACCGCCAGTGATGATGCCAGAAGCCGAAAAAGCAGCAATGCTGCGCGTTCCAGACGGCGTCAGCACAAGCAGAGTTTTACTTCACGATTTTTACCATTGCGACTAAATCTCGGGAGCAATACCTCGGACCCATCAGGAATTCATGCACATACGCCGGAAACATTGGGAATACCAGTCGATATCATTTTTCCTGACCGAGATAGACGAACCGGAAAAGCCCATTTACAGGAATCGGATGAGGATGGGAACGAGAGTGACTACTTGTACTCAAAATTATGGTTGGTCGTTATTGTGCTCGTCAGGCTTTCACACACACAAGGCCCGTAGGTGGATGGGGTTCATATTGATGAACGTTGGTGAAACTGGCAACTTCATCTCTTACGCATTCGCGCCTGCTTCGGTCGTCGCACCTCTTGGCACAGTGAGCAGTTCCTCTCGTGTGAGTTTCACGCAACTTGAATGGTACTTCACTAGTTTGCTTTAGTGGCCAATTGTTTCTTCGCGCCTTTGATGCTACAGGAACGCTTTCACCCAGTAAAGTAAAATTCAATGGGACTAGGTAGCTGAGACTGACCATATCCTCGCAGCGTGACCTATTCGGCATCCTCCTTGCGGTGATTGGAGCAACAACGGTCGTGCTTTCTTCTCCTTCATCAGATGGTGCACCACCACCACTTACACCAGAAGCTTTAATCAAGGCAATAACCCAACGCTCTTTCATGGTTTTTTCCATCGTGTACTTGGTTTGTGCCGTCATACTCGGTGGCCTCAGTGAGGGTAGCCTTGGAAGGCGAATAGTTGTGATCGACGTTGGCCTCTGTGCAATTTTCGGTGGGACATCATTAGATCTGAGCCAATTTTGTCCGTGAGCTGATCATTGCATTATTGGATAGGCGGCTTTACGGTTTTAACGACCAAGGCCATCTCTACGCTCTTGACAACAGAGTGGGTAAAGATGTTTGCAGAATGGATCACGTACCCAACCTTAATGGTGAGCTGCGTCAGTTTGTGCATGTAGTCCTCGCGTTGATGGTCCGTTTCAGGTACTTGTCGTCACAGGTGTCCTACAGATCCGATTTCTCAACCGAGCACTGAAACGTTTTGATTCCAAAATCGTCATCCCAACCCAATTTGTATTTTTTACGCTTTCTGCCGTCATTGGTTCTGCAGTCCTTTATGGAGACTTCCGACGAGCGACATTCCACGAAATGGTGACGTTCTTGTATGGCTGTGCCGCAACATTTGCTGGCGTGTTTGTCATTGCTTGGAGCCCGAATGGCAATACAGGTGCGATTGTACAGGACGACGGAGCACGAAGTGAGGAAGCAGGCAGACGGGAGGAAGCCTCGAGGATCGATGGGAATGCAGCAACTGGCTCACTGAGAGGACACAGCCGTCTGGCCCTGGTGATACCGAAGACTACACGGGAGACCCCGGTGCTCAGGAACAAGCAAAGCACAATGAGCCTGGTTGGATACTCACCCGTTCAACACTTGTTACTAGCACATACGCCGCCAAGAGACCGGGTGGAATATTGGGATCGAGAGACAGAGGGCGGAAGCATCGCGGAGAGCATGAGAGGTGCAAGCCGATGACATATTCATGAATGGAAATGGAATACATCACATAAATTCTGGCAAATGATTGGGTGTGAAGCAAAAATTTCTCATGATCTAGTCAACCCCGCGGTCATAATACCAAGTTGAATGCGGCCTAAAAAGGAAAGAAAGAATGGAGCCCAGAAACGGTCGTAATGACGTCAGGAAGCGGAGCTCTAATAGGCCGCAACGACAAAAAGGACGAGCGTGCATACACGTCCCTCTCCAATCTTCTGTCCCAGTCCTTTACGTTCTTTCCTTAATTTCTAAGGCCTTCGACGTCGTCAACGACTGCCACAATGCCTACAGTAGTAGCCGCCTTCAAGAGTAAGTTCACTTCACTATCCGTTTCGAAGGCCGCAATCTAACTCCGACTACTACTTCCACGTTCCACAGATCTTATCCGCAAACACCAGAATCACCGCTATCCCGACTCTGACGCACAGGAATACACGAGATCAGCGCCGCCCCCATCCCAGGACATCAACCAACAGCCCCCACAACTGCCGCCCCCACAACCGGCCAAGCCCCCGGCGGAGCAACCTCCACAGCTTCTCCCATCTCCAGATCCTAAAGCAGAGATGGTCGCCGTACCAGATGGACGAGAGTCAAAGTCAAAATTGCCCACCTACAAAGGGCTTGAAAACTTCAGGCTTATAGATAAAATGGGAGAGTCAGTCTTGCAAGGAATATATACACCCAATATTTTTCTCAAGATTTGAACCCTCTCGTAGCGGTGCTTTTTCCAACGTCTACAAGGCAATCGACCTTTCGACCGGTGACAAAGTAGCTGGTGAGCATTCGAATCACACTACAGGTGATCCCCTAATCACCAAGTTCTGTGTCCAGTCAAAGTCGTTCGCAAATACGAACTCAATGCATCACAGGTCAGTACTCACGTTTCACACCAGTCTCCAGTAGTTCATATACCCCTCCACCATCCTTCTTGGTCCCATCTCTCCCATACACCACCCACTCCACTATTTACACGTTTGTCCCTCTGTAAGGCCGGCGAAAAACATCTCAGCCCCCAGTTTAAGAAAAAGCCGCGCGTAACAGAGGTGACGCCTCTTCTTTTTTGCACCCTCAGTGATGCTTTTTCACTCATCTTGATTGCCTGAATATCAGCGTGCAAATATTCTTAAAGGTATTTCTCAACGCACTGCTGGAAACAAATGCTCATTTGATTACAGAGGTCCAGATCATGAGGGGGATGAATCATCCATCAATCGTCAAGCTCACCTCGTTTTCAGAATCTCCAGACTATTATTTTCTCGTCCTAGAACGTGTGTGATGTCATCATGACTCTACCGGAGTGTTCGCTCACACTTGTTTAGTGATGGAAGGCGGGGAGCTGTTCCATCAGATTGTGAAGCTCACTTACTTCAGTGAGAATCTTGCGAGACATGTCATTCTTCAGGTCGCCCAGGGCATTCGACATATTCACGAGGAGCGTGGAGTCGTTCACCGGTGAGTTTCCATTGTAACGGGCCCTGTTCTATTGGCAAAAACATTTGTAGTGACATCAAACCGGAGAACCTGCTTTTCGAACGAATACCCATTGTTCCTTCAAAAAATATTGCACCACGGCCGTACGACGAAGACAAGGAAGATGAGGGTGAATTCACCCTCGGCATTGGTGGTGGTGGCATCGGACGAGTCAAGATTGCTGATTTCGGCTTGTCAAAAGTCGTCTGGAACGAGGAGACCATGACACCGTGTGGGACGGTTGGCTACACTGCTCCTGAAATTGTCAAGGACGAGCGGTACTCCAAGAGCGTGGACATGTGGGCGCTCGGCTGCGTCCTCTACACGCTCCTCTGTGGATTCCCTCCATTTTACGACGAGAGCATCAATGTTCTTACTGAAAAAGTCGCTCGAGGATATTACACGTTTTTGAGCCCGTGGTGGGATGATATAAGCAGTTCAGGTATCTTAACGTTATCCAGCTAATTTTCGGTTTCTTATCGGATCTTCGCAGCCAAGGACCTTATCGAGCATCTGCTTTGCGTGGATCCGGCCCAGCGATATACCATAGACGAATTCCTGGAGCATCCTTGGTGCAACTCGGCTCCAGTTCCACCCCATCTACCCACACCTCATGCTTACGGGCGAACACCACCTCTTGATTCCCCGCTTTTGACAGCGGCACGTGGCGGAATAGAGTCGACACGCTCACCTGGGCTGGCAACTCTGAAAGAAGCATTCGACATAACTTATGCAGTGCATAGAATGGAAGAAGAAGGTGCCCGTCGCCGTGCCTACCATGGGCGAGGCGGTGCAGGACCAAGAGGATATTTGCCTGGACTCAACGAGGGCGACGAAGATAGTGAAGCAGACGATGAAGGCGTACTGAACGAGGCTCGTCATAGACGTGGTCAAGCCAACGGAGAAGCTGTAGAACCCGTCGGCGTAGGCGCGAAAGCAGTCGCGGCCCGAAATTTGGCTGGTAGTCCTGGCGCCCCTAACGCGGTTCCAGAGAGGATCCTGTGGGATGGACGGGCGGGTCCACGTGATCGAGGTCGCCGTGTGGGTGGTTCGAAGGGCTTCGAGCTGGACATCGACAATGCAACTTTACTCGGCCGTCGCAACAAGAAGGCTGCAGAGCATGCTATGGTTACAGGTGTCGGTCCACTGGCACAAAACACGATTCCTCCTTCCCGCACTGAGGTTGATGCCACCCTACCTCCAGGAAGCCCAATGCACATCTTTTAGTGCGCTTGCCATTTCATCTTCTTCATAACCTTTACCTGGTGATTACATTTGGGATGTCATCCAATGGACGCCATTTCGAGCTCTTTGTCTGTCGGCACCATTCTGTTCGTTGCATTGTCCCTTCCCTTGGCTCTCACATTCCTCCTTCTGTACACCACCTTTGCACCCCTGCAACGCTCTTCGAACCATGGAGTTGATCAGCGGTCCGCTCCGATCTATGCCGCTTCACGACGCATCCCATTCTCAAAGCATTTTTGTCCATTTTGTTGTACTCTTCTCGGCTTAGGCAACCATATTTGTGTACATTTCACAAGAGGGCAACACATCTTGTTGGCCAGGTACCTGATGAACTTCCACCCTACAATAATATCGTTGTTGTCTGTTGCACCTATATTGCATACCTCATGTACTGTAAATATCATCATCAAACACGTCATGTCTAGATCACCGGGTATGCACCTCTCGAATTATTTGTCTTAAGCCGATACCATCCAACAAACCCTCGTCCGCCTAATCACAAGCGAGTGCTTTGGAATCAGTTGACAGAAGATACCTGACTCACTCATTGTGACGATGTAGACCAAGTAATACAAAATGATTACGACACGAGATCTTTAAATGTAAATGCTGCATGGATTTACCATATCGGTCAACGAATCGACCCCTCACTCTTGCACAACGAGGATGGAGGCACCACCATCCTTCGTGACTCGGCGGCGAGTCTTCATCAAAATGTATCGCCTCCCAAACTGGTTCAATTTTAGGATCTGGCTAGAAGTAGCAATCTTTGGGGTGTCCTGGGCAGCGAGCCCTGTGTGTCCATCCGGGAACACACCAAAGCCAGACGGGGCAAGGACCATAGCCTCTCCCGTCTGCACGATGATGTATGAGCACACGAGAGGTTCGTTCATGTACGAGTTCTCACCTCGAGTTTGACTACGCGGTCAAAGGCGTCATCTGCGGAGATGTCCGCAGAGACGTGCTTCGCCAGGTGCTCCCACCAAGAGGGAGAAGAAAATCGATGCAAGATAGAAATGGTGCAGAGGTCCAGCAACACTGGAGGAACAACAGTAGGCTCTGGGGCGGGGGATGAGTGGTAATAGCAAGTGAACACATTGGCTGGAGGACGCTTGCCTTGTGTACTGATGATTACGCGCATGGCCAGATGACGCTGCTCTCGTGTCAAAGTAAGCAAGGATTTTGTGAGGCCCGACACACTCCTGTGCGGAGACAGATACTACAGAGATATCCGTGAGTAATGCCAACCAATAATTAATTGTGTGTACTTGCTTTGTGCGCTTCATCCACTACGAGTACTTTTCCGGTCCCTACCTCTGCCCTGACAAAAAGGCGTGTGATGATCTCGAATAGCCCACATGCCGAAGCGGGATCGATGAAGGGATCAGACAGGTCAATGATTGTGATCTGTCCAGCAGCAAATCGACTACTTGGCTGACCACTGTGGCACTTGGTGTCTAGGAAAGATGTCAGCAAGGCCATGCGTTGCTCCAGCCCAGTAAGCTGAGCTGGATTGAAACTCTCTTTTTTCTCGTCCAGGCGTCTCGTGAATTCCTCATAAGAGAAATTCTCCCCGAGGTCCCTCAGAATACTCTGGAGTAAATCAGTCGAAACGACAGCTCGCACGGGTAAGGTGCACTTACGAGAACGCCTTGGATGTAAAGAGGAGCCGACTCAGATGATCCAATCGCCATCATAGACAAAAACGCCTGAGCATCCAATTCGTCCTTCTGGAAGAGCAGCGGTTCAACCGTAACTCCTTCGCCCAAAGGGGCGTAGACAGCCGTCATCGTCTTGAGAGACGATCGCGAGACGTACACCTTGACTCTAGGAGTCTGCACACATGGGATGTCCGATGTGCCCACCCATGCAGCTTCACTGGGTCGGGCGCTAGGCCCTCCTTCGCCAAAGTGAAGAACAAGCCCTGCAAGGGGCTTCTGCAGAGAGCCAATGGGACGCAAATTCGGAATGAACATGGTCTCCAAGAGGATCGAAACAGTATGTGATTTTCCAGAACCCTGTACTCCGCAAACAATCGCAGAGAATGGAGCGTTCTGCAGGTCAGATCAGATACTGAGTTCTAAAGGTAGAGGCAGTTGTCCTTACCGTGTTGATATAGAGGCGAGGATCGACGGGCGAATATGCCTGAGATTTGTTGCTGCGTCAAGTAGTACCTATCAGTGAAAATTCAGGGCCTCGAACCGATTGACATACAATATGGATAAAGCGCGGCCCAAGACGCCGTACTGTGTCGTGTGCTCACGATATCCAGCAGCAACGTAGGCGTCACGTGTGACTATAGGCGCTGTTCGGAGTTCATGGTCCCTGCTGCGGCCGCGGACATTGACTGAGCTGTCGTGGAGTAACGCAAGCTCGTCCTGCAATGCAGACAATAAATAGATGATTCCCGAAGAAGAAACACAAGACGCACGTATACACCTGAGTCTGCTACTGACAGAGGTGATGTAGTGATATTTGCAGTTGCTTGCTCCCGCTGAAATTAACCTTATCAGCATAGCACAGGCAACATACTCGAAAGCGGTACATCATTTGAATGATCTACAAGCCTACAACTGAACCGGATATGGAAAGACCTACGCGGACTGCGGGACTCTGCCCAGTATTGGTGGGTATGGCCATCTCCGTAGTTGCTGCTGAAGTTGTAGTGAACGTGGGGGCAGACGACTGATAACCAGCTCAACACTATAAAAAGGAGGATGAAGGGATTGGCAGACCACTGGCGGCGGATAATTCTTATGGGTAAATGGAAAATTTATCGATGGAGGATTTGGACGCGCGCTGTGGTTTCCACTGGCAGATATCGAGGATGAGATGCCCCCGTTCTGTGGTCCATCGTCAGACATCTGTAGCTTAACTTAGCCTTCGTGTGAATACCTGACGGAGGCCCAAGTTAGGCGTGTGTTGACGAGTAACCAGCGTGGGGCTCGTCACGGTGGTAGCGTGGGACAAAGAGGGTGCAGCGGACAACTGTAAGGACTTCTTGCCCGCTTTATGTTTCTGTCTTGGACTTGTCAAAGGAGTTGTAGTGACACCCTTCTTGCCCTTCGCGCTGTTCATTGATAGGTACGAATGCGAATGGACGGGTTTAATTCAGGGATGCGCGGAGACTGTAAAGCTTGCTGGCTTTGAGCAGGGGAAGAGGCGAGACCTCAGACTCTTATACGTGTGTTGATAGGAGCTTTTAGTGATGCGTGTAAGACTCATGCAGTGGATACCCACTGATGATGGAACAGCTGGTAAGTAAAAACGCCAAGTCCACGTTTCTCGCCTAATTAGCTTTGAATTGTGAATCAAACTCGTGTGGAGGACACAGTTTCCTTGGAACTTTCTGCACGACTGGCTGTTCGGTGGGTCCCGAACATTACAAACTGCGGTGTACCGTGTCGAAAGCGCGGTGCTCTGTGATCTGATTTGGACATTGGAATCGCATTGGACCGGTATGTGAGGGGCGATACTTGACGAATCCTTAAGCATGAATGGTACTGACATAGGATCATGGAGGACGCCTTAGTATATCACCGCGACACAAATTGAGAGAGATACTAGGAGAGGAGCATTGTACGGTATGACTATGTAGTATAAACTAATTAACGGCAAATAGCAGCCGTTTTGAGCAAGAGGAAGGCGATCGTAAAATCCCGAACACTCACCCCGATTTGGTGGTCCCGCCAATGTGACTGCAATTGTTTACAGCAAATGTGTCAATGTGACCTGGTTGCCTCCTGACTTTCATGTACCAACTCTCATTGTATTTATAATGCCCAAGTCAAAATCCATACATCATAATCTCTCCACACACTGTCATATCCCGTGCTGCACAAGTCAACTCCACTTCTCCAGAGCTGTCACATCCCGAAACTTTCCCTACCCATATGACACACACTTCCAGCCCCTTATGATCAAACCCCGAACCCCAAGTCCCCGACTTTATCTTAGAAGATTTTCACCTTCACCTTCACCTGATATCCCAAATCCCCCATCCTGGACTTTCATACTGCTATCTCGGCTATCTCTTGACATATGTTCCTTTCCTTTGACATCCCTTGACATTTACAGTTCCTATCAATAATTCCCTTCCCCCTGCTTTACAATTATTGCACCATCATCCTCAGTTATCATTCCATCATTCTGACACCATTCCGATTCATCCTCTTACTATACTCCAGAAACCTGAAACCCCAATTCGTCTGATATACTTTAGCAGTTTTATATCTTCTGGACTCTTCAGTATATAAACCTGCCTGTACTCTGTGATATTTCCTTAGTTTGAATATTGACTAAATCCTGTTCTATCCTACAAAGTCTTTACTTCACTCTGAAACCTCTCTCAGTCCTTAAGTTGAACTTAGGATTGTCTTCTGAACCTCTGTCTCAAAATTAAGGGACAGGACTCATACAGGAGTGCAGCACATAAGCTGAAGCCAAAGTCCCTTACCCCTCTGACCTCCCTCATGGATTTTCAACCCCTTATGCCTTTCCCTGCCCTTAGAACCTTTTAGGAATTCCGGGATTGAACCCGGACTTGACAATGCTTTACACTTTTGACAGACATTTGATGTGCATAATAGCCCCACTTTCTGACACCTCCCATTCTGACTTCCCTTTACGCTTCCTGACATCTTCCAACACTTCTGACTTATATTCTACACATCTCTGGTACTCCGGTGTCACCTGTGTTTACTTGTCCCCATAGTATATAAACCCCTCTTGTGTTCTGTATTGTGGTCAAGGCTGGGTTCAATCCCAGAATTCCAAAAAAGTCCTAAGGTGGGGAAAGGCATAAGGGTTAGGAATCTGTGAGGGGGGGTTGGAGGGGTAAGGGACTTTGGCTTCAGCTTATGTGCTGCACCCCTGT
The DNA here is from genome assembly GCA_014904945.1 of Gyrodon lividus. Taxonomy (NCBI): domain Eukaryota; kingdom Fungi; phylum Basidiomycota; class Agaricomycetes; order Boletales; family Gyrodontaceae; genus Gyrodon; species Gyrodon lividus. Next base: position 577,377 of record MU127435.1, read on the forward strand.
ATGAGTCCTGTTCCTTAATTTTGAGACAGAGGTTCAGAAGACAATCCTAAGTTCAACTCAAGGACTGAGAGAGGTTTCAGAAGTGAAGACTTTGGAGGATAGAACAGGATTTAGTCGATATTCAAACTAAGGAAATATCACAGAGTACAGGTGGGTTTATATACTGAAGAGTCCAGAAGATATAAAACTGTTAAAGTATATTGGACGAGTTGGGGCATCAGGTTTCCAGAGTATAGTAAGAGGGTGAATCAGAATGGCGTCAGAATGATGGAATGATAACTAAGGACAATGGTGCAATAATTGTGAAGCAGGGGGAAGGGAATTATTGATAGGAACTATAAGTGTCAAGGGATGTCAAAGGAAAGAAACATAGCTGAGATAGGAGTATGAAAGTCCAGGACGGGAATACGAAAGTCTGGGACAGGAAATACAGGATTCGGGATATCAGGTCGAGGTGAAAATCTTCTAAGGTAAAGTCTGGGGTTCAGGATTTGATCATATGGGGTTGGAAGTGTGTTGTATGGGTAGGGAAAGTTTGGGATGTGACAGTATCCCCCTCTTAGGCACGAACCCTTGAGTGCCTGGATAGAAGTCCATAACAGGTAATAGAAATACGGTGGGGTTTGAAAATCTGGGATTGATCCAAGGGACTTTATGACCATTGACTGCCAGCTGTTTAGTTTCATCACCCACCATGTCTTCTCACTCCCAATCCAACAACAAAATTTCCCATCTTCAATAGGAGAAGGAAGAATATGTGTGTGAGTCCGCCCAAAGGATTCAGAAGGCCAAGGAGAAGAAGGCCTGACAGGAGGCAGAGAAGTGTGAGGAGGCAAGGCGGAAGATTGAGGAGGAAGCGTGTAAGAAGGCTGAGGAGGACAAGAGGTGGAGGAAGGCAGAGGAGGAGGTTGCATGGGTGGTGGTGGAGAGAAAGAGGTGAGAGGAGGAGGAGTTGAAGAGGCACAGTGTGGGCTCCAAGAGCTCGAGCATTGTGTCCAGGGGGCCTGAGGCAGGGCCGTCCCAGGGTAGTGTGGGAAGGCCCAGGGGTTGGCTCCCTAGGGCCAACACTCCCTGCACAGCCTGCATGAGGGCCAGGGTCCCATGGGGAAGAAGAGGAGGGTGAAGGTGAAGAGGGTGGGGATGATGAGGAGGGTGAGGGTGAGGGTGAGGAGGATGGGGATGGGGATGGGGAAGAAGTAGTTTAGGATATTCCTTTGGCCTCCTTGTGTACAAATAGAGTAGTTTGATGAATTGTACAACACGTTCTCACCATCATCCAAGGAAATTAAGGGGTCTGGACTTTGCGGAATATGCAGAGTGGAAGTCTGAGACAAGTTTCGATGCATGAGGATCCAGGATGTTTCTTCATCAGTCCCTTTGTAGCCCATCCACTTTACCAGATACAGGAGTTGGCAATTCCTGCATTGTCGGTCGATCTTGGAGTCTAGGATTTCAGAGATTTCATATTCGGGTTCTTCATTGACTTCAACTGGGGGAGGTAGGGGTTGGGCCCAGTTCGGAATTACACTCGGAGTTGCGGGTTCCAACTGGGAGACATGGAAGATGGGGTGGATGGTGTGCATGGAGTCCAGAAGTCGGAGGGTGAAGGATAGGGGTCCAACTTGAGTGATGATGGGATAGGGGCTAAGGTTCTTTTCTAAGAGTTTCAGTTTCTTAGAAGGGTGAGTGGAGTGGTACTTTGCCTTGACGAACACTTGGTCTCCAATTTGGAAGTCCGGTGTGGGGAGTCATTAGGAATCCATGGATCCTTAATAGTGTTTCTGAGCATTGGCCATTTCCGTGTGCAGGAATTTGTGAAGTTCCTATAAGTCAACTGCACATTCGCAAGCATGGGATGAGGTCAAATCCCTTTCAGGGTAGACTGAGATGTTGGGGTGGTAGCCTTTGTTAGTGAAGAATGGGGTTACTCCTGTGGTAGTGTTAGAGGCATTGTTGTATGTCTGCTAAGGGTAGGAGTTCCGACCAGTTGTCCTGTTGGTAGTTGCAGTAGATCCTGAGGTACTGTTTGAGGGTCTGGTTTGCTTGTTCTATTTGCCCATTGCCTTCAGGATGGTATCCCAAAGTGAAGTGAAGGTGGATGTCTGACAAAAACTATAAGAGGGCAGTGATTTCCTGGACTCAGCCACTGCCAAAGAGGGGCAACAAACAACTGAGGAATCTGAAGTGAAAACTAAGTATATATATATATAGCAGAGTGGGTGAAGAAGTGCTCACTAATGGTAATCAGGGAATAGGAACAGGCACAAGAGGAGTTTGGATTAAGCAATGTAAGAAAGTGACAGAGGATGCTTTGGAGGCTTGGGAATAATGACAAGCAAAGGATAATGGAATATGAAAAGGGTCCACATGTCTGCACAAGTTCTGGATTGATTCTGAGCGGATACTGAGACCCTGAGTGGTTTTGCTTGGCAGTGGAGCGGAGGTAGGAATTCTGGCATTTCAGACATGTGGAGGTGTGGACTCCAACATTCCGGAAATGTGGAGTTAGTGTTCCGGTTCTGGAGTTCACTGTATTTTGTCACTCCCACTCAAGTGCATTCGTAGTCCCATACCTCGAACAAATTTCCAGTGTTGTTCACAAATGAGAGGTTTTGTAAGGATGTCTGCTACCATGTCATCTGTGGGAACATAGCAGATAATGGCTTCTCCTTTTCTGACAAGATCATCTTGGACAAAGTGGTACTTTTGCTGGATATGTTTAGTCCACACCTGTCACATCCTGAAACTTTCCCAACCCATCCAGCCCAATTCCGGCCCCCTATGATCAAATCCTGAATCCCAAGCCTTGGACTTTACCTTAGAAGATTTCTCCTTCATTGGACATTCCAAACCCTGTATTTCCCGTCCCGGACTTTCGCATTTTTTTCCCAGACTTTCGTATTCCTATCTTGGCTATCTCTTGATATATGTCTCTTTCCTTTGACATTTCTTGACATCTGCAGTTCCTATTGATAATTCCCTTTCCCCCTGCTTCACAATTATTGCGCCATTGCCCTCAGTCATTATTCCACCATTCTGATGCCATTCGAATTCATTCCTTACTTTCTTCTGGAAACCCGAAACTCTGATTTGTCTGACATACTTTAACACCTTTATATCTTCTGGACTCTTCAGTATATAAACCTGCTTGTACCCTCCAATATTTCCTTAGTTTGAATATCAACTAAATCCCATTCTCTCCTGTTCCACTTCACTCTGAAACCCACTTCAGTCCTTGAGTTGACCTTAGGATTGTCTTCCGACCTTCTGCTCTGAAATTAAGGAACAGAACTCGTACAGGGGTGCAGCACATAAGCTAAAGCCAAAGTTCCTTGCCCCTCCAACCCCCCTCAGGGATTCCCGACCAACATCTGCTGTTCCGCGTGCTCCAGACTTATCTGGGAATTTCGGGATTGAACCCGGACTTGACATGTTTTCATATTTGTGGTCATGGCACGATAACTTGGCAAGGCCACAAACTGCATTTGCAAGTGCCATGATGGGATTCAGAGGGATTGCATCATCTGGGTTGTTGTCAAAGGGGTTGTTGTCATCATGGTTGTTGGGGTTGGGGTTGTTGTCACCACCATTCCCGTCATCAGAGGGGTCCAGGGCACCCCCGAAGGGGTGACAACCTGCAGGAGTAGGGGTGGAGATGCTTCAAGATGGGGCTCTAGCTTGAGACATGGAAATAGATGTACAACAAGCAGAGAAGCTTCAGAATTGTTTAGTGACATCAGGGCCGTGACATCAGGGCATCAGGGAGTGCAGTGCATCTTCTCAGGCTGCCTCCAACTGAGCTGCATTGATGCTTTGCATACTGCACATTTGAGCATGAGTCTGAATAGTTCTGGACATTTGGTAAAGAAGTGATGTGAGCAAACTCGTAGAGGTTTGAGTTCAAATATACTGTCAAGTCCAGGTTCAATCCCAGAATTCCCAGAATTCCCGGAAAGTCCTAAGGTGGGGAAAGGCATAAGGGGTCAGGAATCCCTGAGGAGGGTCAGAGGGGTAAGGAACTTTGGCTTCAGCTTATGTGCTGTGCCCCTGTACAAGTTCTGTTCCTCAATTTCAATTTCAAGGCAGAGGGTCGGAAGACAATCCTAAGATCAACTTAAGGACTGAAGGAGGTTTTAGAGTAAAGTAGAGACTTTGCAGGATAGAATGGGATTTAGTTGATATTCAAACTAAGGAAATATCAGAGAGTACAAGTGGGTTTATATACTGAAGAGTCCGGAACAAAGTAGGGGATGAATCAGAATGGCATCAGAATGATGGAATAATAACTGAGGGCAATGGCACAATAATTGTGAAGCAGGGGGAAAAAGAATTATTGATAGGAACTGTAAATGTCAAGGGATGTCAAAGGAAAGGAACATATGTCAAGAGATAGCCGAGATAGGAATGCGAAAGTCCGGGATGGGGAATACAGGATTCAGAATATCAGATGAAGGAGGAATCTTCTAAGGTAAAGTCCAAGGCTCAGGGTTCAGGATTTGATCATAAGGGGCCAGAATTGTGTCGGATGGGTTGGGGAAGTTTTGGGATGTGACACTTCCCCCTGCTTCACAATTATTGTGCCATCATCCTCAGTTATTATTCCATCATTCTGATGCCATTCCAATTCATCCCCTTACTTTGTTCCAGAAACCCAAAACCCCAATTCGTCCAAAATACTTTAACAGTTTTATATCTTCCAGACTCTTCAGTAGATAAACCTGACTGTACTCTGTAATATTTCCTTAGTTTGAATATTGACTAAATCCTGTTCTATCCTCCAAAGTCTTTACTTCACTCTGAAAACCTCTCTCAGTCCTTAAGTTGATCTTAGGATTGTCCTCCAAACTTCTGCCTTGCAATTAAGGGACAGAACTCATACAGGGGTGCAGCACATAAGCTGAAGCCAAAGTCCCTTGCCCCTCCAACTCCCTCTCAGGGATTTCCAACTGACTTCACCCTTCCACATGCTCTGGACTATCCAGGAATTCCGGGATTCAACCCAGACATCCATAGGGAATCTGTCCTTGAAGAATTTCTCGCTTTCTGGATTTGTGTCAAGTCTGGGTTCAATCCCAGAATTCCTGGATAGTCCGGAGTACGTGGAATGGCGGATGTTGGTTGGGAATCCCTGAGGGGGGTCGGAGGGGCAAGGAACTTTGGCTTCAGCTTATGTGCTGTGCCCCTGTACAAGTTCTGTTCCTTAATTTCAGGGCAGAAGGTTGGAAGACAATCCTAAGGTCAACTTAAGGACTGAAGTGGTTTTCAGAGTGAAGCGGAGCAGGAGAGAACAGGATTTAGTTGATATTCATACTAAGGAAATATCAGAGAGTGCAAGCGGATTTATATACTGAAGAGTCCAGAAGATATAAAGGTGTTAAAGTATGTCAGACAAATCAGAGTTTCGGGTTTCCAGAAGAAAGTAAGGAATGAATTCGAATGGCATCAGAATGGTGGAATAATGACTGAGGGCAATGGCGCAATAATTGTGAAGCAGGGGGAAAGGGAATTATCAATAGGAACTGTAGATGTCAAGAAATGTCAAAGGAAAGTGACATATGTCAAGAGATAGCCAAGATAGGAATACAAAAGTCCGGGTCGGGAAATACAGGATTCAGAATGTCCGATGAAAGAGAAATCTTCTATGGTAAAGTCCGAGGCTTGGGATTTGGGATTTGATCATAGGAGGCCGGAATTGGGCCGGATGGGTTAGGAAAGTTTTGGGATGTGACAATATCCCCCTCTTAGGCACGAACCCTTGAGTGCCTGGATAGGAGTCCATAATAGGAAATAGAAGTATGGCGGAGTTTGAAAATCAGGGATTGATCTGAGGTACCTTACGACCGTTGACTGCCTGTTGTTTAGTTCCATCATCCATCATGTCCACTCACTCGCAATCTGACAACGAAATCGCCCATCTCCAGCAAGAGGAGGAAGAACGTGCATGGGAGTCCACCCAGAAAATACAGGAGGCCAAGGAGAAGAAGGCCCGGCGGGAAGCGGAGAAGCACGAGGAGGCAAGGCAGAAGCTCGAGGAGGAAGCACAGAGAAAAGCAGAGGAGGACGAGAGGAGGAGGAAGGCGGAGGCAGAGGTCGTGAGGATGGCGGCCGAGAGGGTGCGGCAGGTGTCACAGGAGTTGCAGAGGCATGGGGTGAGTGGCTCATCGAAGGGGCCTGAGGCGGGGCTGTCACAAGTAAGTGCAGAAAGGCCCAGGGGTTGGCTCCCTAGGGCCAACACTCCCTGCATGGCCTGTGTGAGGGCAGGGGTCCCATGTCTGGGCCCAAAGACCAGGTGGTCACAGACGTGCGCAAGGTGCACACAGGTGCACTTGTCATGCCAGGAGGCCAGAGCAGCAGGGAAGAGGACAGCCGTAGAAGTGGCATCCCCACACAGAGGGAAGGATCGGAAATGGCGGAGATAGAAGAGTCTGGAGGCCCAGGAGGAGAGCGAAGAGGAGGACGAAGAGGCCAAAGAGCGTCGGGACATACTCGGGGCCCTGGTGGAGTCGTACAAGGCCCAGAGGCGGGCCAATGAGGCCTACCAGGGGGCTGTTGTGGCACAACTGTCAGGGATCCAACAGGTGCTCACGGATGGCCTGGTGGCCTTCCTCGTGGCTCAGGGGTCTCGGTTCGGGGAGTCCGGAGGAGGCTGGGGGGTGTCAGAGTGGAAGGGAAAGGAGAGGGTGGATGGTGAGGGAGATCAGGGAACAGATGGGGAGGATAGGGATGAGGAGGAGGATGAGGGTGAGGAGGGGGGTGAGGAGGATGGGGATGGGGAAGTAGTGTAGGATTTTCCTCCAGTCTTCTCATATACCATAGCATAGTAATTTTGTTTCACGAATTGTACAATGTATGTCCACCATCATCCGAGGGATTTAAGGGGTCTGGATTTCCCGGGATATGTGGAGTGAAAGTCCGAGACAAGTTCCGATGCATGAGCAAGTTTGGTCGCGAGGATCCAGGAAGTTTCTTCCTCAGTCTCTTCGTAGCCCACCCACTTTACCAGATACAGGAGTTGGCAATTCCTGCATCACTGGTGAATTTTAGAATCTAGGATTTCGGAAATTTTGTATTTGGGTTCTCCGTCGACTTTGACTGGGGGAGGTGGAGGTTGGACCCAATTCGGGATGATGTTCGGAGTTGCGGGTTCCAACTGAGAGACGTGGAAGACGGGATGGACGGTGCACATGGAGTCCGGAAGTCAGAGAGTGAAGGACAGGGGTCCGGCTTGGGCGATGATGGGATAGGGGCCAAGGTTCTTTTCCGAGAGTTTCTTGGAAGGGCGAGTAGAACGGAAGTACTTGATCTCTGATCCAGAAGTCTGGTGCGGGGATTTGTCAGGAGTCTGCAGGTCCTTGGTAGCGTTGTTGAGCGCAGGCCATTTCCATGCACAGGAATTTGTGGAGTTCATGTAGGTTGACTGCATATTCACAGGCGCGGGATGAGGTCAGATCCCTTTCGGGGTAGACCAAGATGTTGGGATGGTAGCCTTTGTTAGTGAAGAATGGGGATACTCCTGTAGTGTCACATCCCGAAACTTCCCTAACCAATCCGGCCCAATTCCGAACCCCTATGACCAAATCCCGAATCCTGGCCCTCATACTTTACCTTAGACAATTTCTCTTTCATCAGACATTCCGAACCCCGTACTTCCCGTCCCGGACTTTCCGCATTCCCATCCCGGACTTTCGTATCCCTATCTCGGTTATTGCTTGACATATGTCACTCTCCTTTGACACTTCTTGACATTTACAGTTCCTATCAATAATTCCCTTCCCCCTTGCTTCGCAATTATTGCGCCATTGCCTTCAGTCATCATTCTACCATTCTGATGCCATTCCGATTCATTCCTTTCTTTCTTCCGGAAACCCGAAACTCCAATTCATCCAATAGTACTTTAACATCTTTATATCTTCTGGACTCTTCAGTATATAAACCCGCATGTACTCTCTGATAGTTCCTCAGTTCGAATATCAACTAAATCCTATTCCTTCCTGATCCTTTCCCTTCCGATTCTCTAAGTCCTTAAGTTGACCTTAGGACCAGCCTCCGACCCTCCACTCTTAAATTAAGGAACCGAACTCGTACAGGGGCGCAGCACATAAGCTGAAGCCGCAGTTCCTTACCCCTTCGACCCCCTTCAGGAATTCCCGCAAAACCCTGCCTTCTCCGCACCTCCGGACATTCCGGGAATTCCGGGAACGAATCTGGACTTGACATGTAGTAGCGCTAGGGGCATTGTTGTACGCAAATTCCATGAGGGGTAGGAGTTCTGACCAATTGTTCGGTTGGTAGTTGCAGTAGATTCAGTGACAAAATACAGTGAACTCCGGAACCAGAACAACGAACCCTGTGTGTCCGCATGTCCGGAATGCTGGAATGCCTACCTCCGCTCCACTGCCAGGTGGAACCTCTCGGAATTGATCCAGAATTCATGTAGACGTGCAAACCCTTATTGTATTGCATCATCCTTTACTTGTCATCATTCCCGAGCCTCCAGGGACACTCCATCACTTCCTTACATCGCTTAATTCCAAATTCCTCTTGTTCCTGTTCCTATTCCCTGATTATCATTAGCGAGTGCTTCTCCGCCCACTCTGTTATACATATATACTTAGTTTTTACTTCGAATTCCTCAGGCGTTCTTTGCCCCCTCTTTGGCAGTGGCTGAGGTGAGTTTACTTATACCTATTTGCTACTGCTAGCTAATCCCTAGTAGTCCGGGCAATCACTGCCCTCTTATAGTTTTTGTCATTCGGAGGTACTGCTCGAGGGTCTGGTTTGCTTGTTCCGTTTGCCCATCGCCTTTGGGATGGTATCCTGAAGTGAAGTGAAGGCAGATGTCGAGGGCTTTTCCGAGGGAGCAGAAGAAATGGGAGATGAACTTGGAACCCTGGTCAGAGGTGATGTGGGAGGGAACTCCGTGCTTGGAAAACACGTGGAGCAGGAATAATTTCACAAGGCTCAGAGAGTCAATAGTGTCATGAGTGGGAATGAATATGGATTGTTTGGAAAGGCGGTCAATGACTATGAGGATTGCAGTATATCTGCCGGAAGGGGGTTGTTTGATGAAGTCCATGGAAATGGAGTTCCAGGGTTTTTCGGGGATTGGGAGCTGCTTGAGCATTCCGTAGGGGCAGTGTCTAGGAGTTTTAGCTCGGGTGCAGGAGGTGCAGGAACTGACATAGTTTTTGACAAAGGTGTGGAGTCCTGGCCAAGTGTATTCCTGGTGGATGAGCTCTAATGTCCTGTTTTGCCTGAAATGTCCAGACAGGGGGTGGTCGTGCTTGTATCAGAGGATGCAAAGACAAAGGTCCTTAGCTTCTGGGATGAAGATACGATTGTCGAGTGTCAGGAAACCTTCGGGGTTGGTAGCCCACCGGGAGTCCGACGAGTCCAAAAGATGGGGGGAAGCTATGGGGTCGGAGGACAGGGAATCTAGGATGTCCTTGTGAATGTCTTTGATGTCAAGCAGAGACGAGGCCTGGAGGATTGGGGCGAGTAGGATAGTGGCTTGTAGGGACGAGGCGAGCTGTTCCTGAGTGAACACTGGGCAGAGGTTGTGGGGATTGACGTGAGCATAGTCCTTATCCCCCTCTTTTGGGTAGACATCCCAGCATCTAGTGAGGGAATTGGGCTTAGCTCCTAAGCATCTGGGGTGGAAGCGGATGATGAGGTTGAACTGGGATAGGAATTCCGACCAGCAGGCTTGCCAGTGGGTCAGAACTTTGGAGGTGGAGAAATACTCCAGATTTTTGTGATCGGTAATGACGTCAATAGGGGTGCCAGAACCTTCAAGGTAATGACACCAATGCCGGAAGGCTTCGTGGATAGTGAGGAGTTCCTCATCATGGGTGTCATAGTTGAGTTCCGGGGCTGTCAGGGTGTAGGAGTAGAACACGACAGGGCGGAATTCCTCGTCTGGACAACAGATCGAGAGGATTTCTGTGATAGCATAGTCCAAAGCGTCGGTTTTGACCGTGATAGGACAATCCGGAATCCAGTGAGTAAGGATAGGGGCTCGGGTGAAGGCGTCTTTGAGTTGGGTGAAGGCAGAGTGGCAGGAATCATTGAAGTTCCAGGGGTGTTTTTCCGAGTGAGTCGGGTGAGCGGGACAACAATATTGGAGTAGTTGAAGATGAAGTGACAATAGAAGTTGGCGAACCTGAGGAAGGACTGAATATCCTTGACTTTCCAGGGTTTGGGCCAATCTTGGACTGCTTGGACTTTTTCCGGGGACATAGTCAATCCCTGGGGGGAGAGATGGTAGCCCATGTATTCAATGGAGTCTGAGTGCCACTCACATTTCTCCGGTTTGGCATAAAGGCCGTGTTTCTGGAGATGCCGGAGGACTTCCCAAACATGTTCCTTGTGAGAAGCCATGTTGTTGGAGTAAATGAGGATGTTGTTGAGGTAGACCACAACGCAGATGTCTAGGAGGTCCGCGAAGACGCTATTGACAAAGTGCTGGAAGGCTGCAGGGGCATTGGTGAGCCCAAAGGGCATCACCAGCCACTTGTACGAGCCATAGCAAGTCCAGAAGGCAGTTTCCATTCATCCCTGGGGGTGATGCAGACAAGGTGATATGCGTGGTGGAGGTCAATTTTGGTGTATACCTTGGCGCGGCTAGGGGAATTGAGGAGGTCAGAGATCAGGGGTAGGGGATAGCGGTCTTTTTTCGTGATTTTGTTGAGTCCTCGGAAATTGACACAGAGGTGTAGGGATCCGTCCTTCTTGCAGACAAAGAGGATGGGAGTGCTGTGGGCAGATTTAGACTGGCGGATGAAGCTGTAGTTGAGGTGTTTGTCTATGAATTCCCAGAGGGACTCAAGTTCTGTAGCAGAAACCGGGTAAACAGTTCTGAGAGGAGGGGAAGCACCTTCCTCTAAGTCAATCTTGAGATCAAATTCCCTGTGGGGCGTGAGGGTGTCAGCCTTGCACTTACTGAAGACATCAGGGAAATTGTGATAGTCCGGAGGGACAGAGGACAGATCGACTTCTTTGGGAGTTTCGGAAGTGTCGGGGTCACGGGATACGGAACGGAGTTTGGAGTCCTGGGGACAGAGGTGAATGCTGAACTGCTCAGAGCCATTGAGTTTGCATGTGCACACAAAGGCGGCAACATTGACAAACAAGATGTGAGGAGCTTCATGAGGCGGCTTGTCAGGAGTGTCGGAGCAAGATAGGGGAATGGAGTCCGGAATCTCCAGAGGTGACGTCAAGGTTGTTGGCAAGTCTTGAGCCAGAGTTCAGAAAGTAATACTGCCCAATACCCAGTCAATCAACGGATTGTAGCAGGTGAGCCAGTTGTGTCCTAGAACAAGGAAACAAGATGAATCCAACAGAGTAACATAAAATGTATCGGAGGTGACAAAGCCAGAAGGGAAACGAATGGAAAGGTCAACAGCATGGGTAATCGTAGAATTGGAAGTACCGTCAAAAAGTTTCAATGGAATAGGGGGAACGGAATATGTCAGAAAATGATGCTTGTCAACGAAAGTAGTATCAATGAAACAATCAGTAGAACCACAATCTAACAAAGCGGGGAAAGTGGAAATTTCAGAAAAGTCAGGAAAAGAAACAAGTGGCATAAGGGCCTTGGGATCATAAAGAGCGGATGTGTTGAGACAGGTCTCCATAGGTGCATGGTGGGATTCAATGCAGCCTCCTTCCCGTGCGGAGTCCGGAAGGCTGCTGCCTCAGGGGTAGAGGCCTCCGGTTTGGCTTCTGGAGCAGGGGAGGTTTCACTGCGTGGGCTTTGGATGTGTAGGAAGTGGACTTCTGGCAATCCTTAGCCACATGTCTGGCAGCTCCACTGAACATGCACAACTTGAAGTCGAAGCGGCATTTGCATTCCTTGGAAGTGAGGCGTCCGTCCTTCCCGAGTTTGCTGGAGAGGTCAGATGTGGGTTTCGGGGTAGGGGCGGAGGATTTTGCCGACGAGGACACGGAGGTGTTGGATGAAGTGGTGGGTTTTGGAGATGAGGTGGTGGGAGTGCTTTTGGATGTGGAGGACTAGTTTCCGGAGGGTCTGATTTGGTGAGCAACTTTGGACTTGCGTCCCCAATATCTCCTGTCGATAGTCTGGGAGAGAGTCTGGAGTTCTCCTAGGGAGCGCGGTTTTCCGATATGGAAAAGCTCGTCTTTCATGTGATCCGGAAGTCCATTGTGGAAGTGATGTTGGAGGGCTCCCTCGCCATAACCCCAGACCTGGGAGGCTAGGCGATTGAATTCTACCACGTACTTGTTGATATGCTGGGAGTCTTTCATGGATAGGTGGTCAAGTTGGTGTTCCGCATCACCGACGGGGTCATGGGGGCCATAGTTGGTTTGGAGCTCGAGGACGAATTCCCAATAATTGTCTGTCTAGTCTGGATCATCCATCTGGAGGAAGTCAGGCTCAAACCACTCAAGGGCCCATACCTTTTAGGTAAGACTGGGCAAAGGTGACTTTCGTGCGGTCAGTCCAGAATGCATGGGGACAGTCCTGAAAGTTCAGCTCACTGTTACGGTAGAACCGTCTTTTCCCTGTTCACGTGACTCTGCTCATCACATGACCTCTCATTTCCTTTTACAACCTTTATGTACAACCAGTGACTTCAGATAAAACCCCTGGTCTTTTCTCGCTTCTTCTCTTTTCTATGAAGTTCCATGACATTCCGCCCAATGGTGCATTTCTCTCTTATCTCTAGTTACCTTTCATGGAAAATACCTACTTAGGTCACCTTGATCCATGTGCCATCCTCAGTAGTATAAAGACCTGTACTCTACTTGGTTACAACCCAAGTTAGATCTACGCAATACATAGCTTAACAAGCTATCTCTTGGTCTGAGAACTCTCTTCATTGATTGGCCTATAGTCTGCCAGTAAAGACTTCTGACTTAGATCGTCCTACTCGACACTAGGACACGTTGGTGTTATCTGATTGAGTTCTCACGACCTTATCAGCATAACAAAAGATCTAACTTCTTACTCGATACTGCTATCATGCAGCCTATCTCTCGATTCTGCCTTTGTGCAGCCTGAACAGACAAGACGTGGTCTCCATTTGATTCCATGAAGAAACCTTCTTCCTCTAGAAGACAGGCTACCAGAACTCGACCCAACTCCTCTAGTTCTGCTAGAAGAACTAACATATCCCACACCATCGAAACCTCTGATTACAAACCAACCATGACTTCCACCACACCCACCGAAATCAGAGTCTCTGAACTAAAGATCGGGACCCCTTCTTCCTTTGACGGGAACCCCAACGATGCTGCACGATGGATGTATTCTGTCGTAGCTTACTTTGAACTCAACGAACGACTCTATGACGACAACAAGAAAAAGATCATCGCCACTCTCAGTTTCTTCAACAAAGGAACAGCCGCCTCCTGGGCTGAAGCTTTTTATGAGTCTGCCATCACCAAAGGATGGGGAACATGGGAAGACTTCATCGTCTCAGACATCAAAGGAACCGCCCTCGTCAAACTAACCACCTTGACTCAACGACAGAGTGGTTCCCTTGAGAAATTCAACTCCGAATTCCGACTCCTAAAAAGCCGATCTGGTGTGACTGATGAATCCGCCCTCATCGCTTGGTACACCAACGGCCTTGAAAGAAACCTCGCAACCAGAATCTAGAACATGGATACTATCCCTGACACCCTCGACAGATGGATTGCTAAAGCTGAGCACTTCCACATCCAGAACCAGCATATCAGAACGCTCCAGAATCGAAACCCATATTCTCCACGATCCACCGACTCCACCCCTATCCTTGATCCCAATGCAATGGACGTCAACTCTGTTCGACTCACCCCCGTTAAACGCGCCGAATACATGAGAAAAGGGCTGTGCTTCGTCTGTGGAAAACAAGGACATCGCTCTACAGACCATAAGAATAATTGACTCTCCCAGAAGTCCTCTTCTCCTCGACCAACCCCCATCAAAACCATAGAAATTCCGGGCAAAACACCGTCCCCTGCGGAAAAATACATCACCAAACTTCGCAAAAACAACGTCTCTGAAAATGAGATGTTAGACGTTCTCAAAGTATGCTTCAAGAATCCCAAACAAGATCTCCCTGACGCTCTCCCCATCTCCAAGATTGGACTAGACAGAAGGGATTTTTAGAAAGGAGAACCGAATCGACATGGCCACCTCCTAGAACAACTCCTGTAATTGTAGCTGAGCAAACTTCCAAATTGATGCGTATTCCCACTGCAATCTTTGCTACAAAGACAGGAAAAATCGTCGATACCAACGCCCTCCTAGATTCTGGAGCAGCTGCCTCCATTATTGACCAACACTTCGCCCTGAAAAACCGATTCCAAATGAAATGACTCCCTGTTCCCCTAAAACCTTACAATGCTGATGGATCTCCTAACGTCGTGGGGTTGATCAAATTCTCCATCACCCTCACTCTCCGTATCGGTGAACACGAAATGGAGCAAGAACTGTATGTGACAAACTGCGGAAAAGAAAACATCATTCTAGGACTTCCCTGGCTACACCAACACAACCCAAGCGTTGATTGGGAAGCAGGAACTCTTTCTTTTCCTGACAAAAAGGCTTTTCCCCGACACGATACCCCCGATGCTATCACACAACGATACCTTCTTTGATACCTCGAAGTCGACCCAGATACTCGTCTCGCCCATGCCCTAAAAAAGAAAATCGATTCCATGACCTATGACTTCCGAAAGGTCACCCTCACCACCGAATTAGCACAAAAAGATGCCGAAGAAAAGAAAGAAAAACCCGTTCTTCCACCTGAATTCGCAGAATTCGCTGATGTCTTTGATAAAAAGGCAGCAGACCACGTACCCCCTTCTCGTCCCTTTGATCACACCATCGATCTTGACGACTTGTTTGTTCCTAAAGTGGCTAAGACCTACCACTTAAATCCAAAAGAAGAGAAAGTGTGCAAAGAGTTCATCAAAGAACATCTCAAAACTGGCAAGATCTCTCTTTCCCAATCACCACAAGCGTCACCATTTTTCTTCGTCCCCAAGAAAGATGGATCCCTCCGTCCTTGCCAAGATTATCGATACCTGAACTCTCACACGATTAAAAACGCCTACCCTCTTCCTCTAGTTTCTGATCTGGTTGACAAATTGAAAGGATCAAAGATCTTCACGAAGATGGACATCAGATGGGGTTACAACAATGTCCAGATCAAACCATCTGATCGATGGAAGGCCGCATTCATCACTCCCTTTGGCCTTTTTGAACCGAACGTAATGTTCTTCGGACTTTGCAATTCTCCTCCTACCTTCCAAGCCTTCATGAACCACGTCTTTGCCGACTTCATCGCTGAAGGATGGTTAATCATCTATATGGACAACATCCTTATCCACTCCTCTGACGCCACCCTCCATCGAGAACGGACCCTGAAAGTCCTCAAATGTCTAAAGGAGAACAACCTATACCTAAAACTAGAAAAATGCAAGTTTGCCACCAATGAGGTAGATTTCCTTGGCCTCATTATTCGTGAAGGCGTGGTGAAGATGGACCCTGTCAAGCTTGACGCTATCGCTAAATGGCAGACTCCAACTTGTGTAAAGCAAGTCCACTCCTTCCTCGGCTTTTGCAACTTCTACCGGCGATTCATTCCCTCTTTCTCGACTATCGCTAAACCTCTAACCGACTTGACTCGAAAATCATCTGCTTGGGATTGGTCCGCTGACTGTGAAGTCGCCTTTTGACGCCTTCAACATCTCTACATGCAGCGCCCGATATTATCCATGCCTGACGTTGAAAAACCATTCTTCATCATGACAGATGCCTCTCTCCATGCTACGGGAGGTGTCCTGATGCAAAAAGATGTCAATGGCGACCTTCACCCCTGCGCTTACCTCTCCGAAACCTTTTCCCCAGCCAAACGAAATTACGACATCTATGATCGAGAATTGCTTGCTACCATACGAGCTTTGACTTCTTGGAGGCATTATCTCCAAGGAACTCCCCATCCTGTGACCGTACTGACTGATCACAAAAACTTGACGTATTTCCGTTCCCCACAAAAACTATCTCATTGTCAAGCATGTTGGATGCTTACGTTGTCTGATTATGATCTACAATTCCAACACACCCCTGGAACCCAAATGGCACCTGCAGATGCGTTATCGCGCATCAATTGTCCCGACACCTCCTCTGATAATCAGGATGTCACCCTTCTCCCCGACGGTCTCTTTGTGAATACCATTGACTTAGAACTGGTGAACAAGATAAAGTCTTCCACCCCTGATGACCCCCTAGTTCTTACCACAACTCGTACTATGGAAATCGGAGAATCCCTCTTTCCCCGATCATCGCCTTCCGACTGGGACTACGATGGAGCTAATCTATTCTTTAAACACCGTCTGTACATTCCTGCCGATCATTGTGCCCAGATTGTATGCTCCATTCACGAGTCCATTTCCTCTGGCCATCCTGGCATCACGCGCACCACTGCCCTCGTTTCTTGGGACTTTTGGTGGCCAGGTTTGTCCACGTTTGTCAGGAAATTTGTACAAGGCTGTGCGACATGCCAGTCTATGAAGGTAAACACGCATCCGACCATCCCCGCTCTCTCCCCAATCCCGTCTACATGCACTCGCCCCTTTCAGCAAGTCTCCGTCGACCTCATCACGGACCTTCCTGTCTCCGACGGTTTTGATTCTTTAATGGTCGTGGTTGACCATGGGCTTACTAAGGGGGTAATTCTATCTCCCTGTCACAAAATGATCAATGCAGCTGGAGTAGCAGACCTCTTCCTAAAAAATGTCTTCACTAGATTTGGATTACACGACAAGGTGATCTCTGACTGCGGTCCCCAATTCGCCTCTGCATTCGCCAAAGAACTAGGACGACTCCTCAATTATGATGTCTCCCTCTCCTCTGCCTACCACCCTCAATCTGATGGAGAAACTGAACGAGTCAATCAAGAGGTCGAAACTTACCTTCAAATATTCTGTGATGGAAAACCCAACGAATGGGCACGACTCCTACCCACTGCAGAATTTGCACACAATTCCCTAGAACATTCTGTCACGAAGAAATCCCCCTTTTCCCTAATCCTCGGATACAAACCTCGTTCCTATCCTTCTATCTCACAGAAGTCCCCCTTACCCTCTATCAAAGAACGCCTTTCATCCCTCGCTAATGCCCGAGAGGAAGCCCTAGCGGCATATGAAATCGCACAACAAATAATGAAGGAACGAGTATCATCTAAGTTCAAACCCTGGAACGTTGGAGATAAGGTTTGGCTAGAAGCCCGTAATCTCAAATTCGAATATTCTTCCCGAAAACTAGCCCCTAAGCGAGAAGGCCCCTTTGAAATCCTTCAAGTCCTATCTCCTATCTCTTATCGACTAAAAATCCCATTCACATGGAAGATCCATGACGTCTTCCATGCATCTCTCCTATCGTCCTATCGGGAAACTTCAGAACATGGCCCAAACTATTCTAGACCCCCACCAGATCTTATCGGATCAGAAGAAGAATACGAAGTTGAAAAAATCCTTTCGCATCGAGGTTCCCCTAATCGCCGCCAATACCTCGTGGCCTGGAAGGGTTATCCCTCTTCAGAAAACTCTTGGGAACCGGAGTCCAATTTTCGACACTCCGCTTCAAAACTCTATGAATATAAGATATCCCGTCCTCGAGATTTCCCTCATCTCATCCACACCCATCTCAGAAACAAAAAAAAAAGAAACCTCCTGCTTAATGCCTCGCCAATATTCCACCCATTGTGACTCTTTCATTGCCAGACCCCTTCCCTTCGCCACACGCCATCCTCTTCCCCCCAATGAACTTACCACTACCCAATATCGAACCTTCCTCCAAGACTCTTGCCACGTCACCACCATCATCAGAACCCTAGACTCCGACTCACTATTAGACAGCTCCCATCAAGCTGCTCTGCAAAACCTCCGCCTCGTCAACTTGCTTAACCACCTCGACCATCATCCCCAACCTGACATAGAACTCGTCTAGACAACCTTATCCATAATGTAGACGGCGTAGAACAACGTTGCTCTCCGCCCTCTGCTACAATCTCCTCTCCCTCTTTGTCCTCTAGTTCCTCTGCCTCACTTCCTGTCCTTTAGTTGATCTTAGGATTGTCCTCCAAACTTCTGCCTTGAAATTAAGGGACAGAACTTGTACAGGGGTGCAGCACATTAGCTGAAGCCAAAGTCCCTTGCCCCTCCAACCACCCTCAGGGATTCCCAACCTACTTTGCCTTTCTGCGCACTCCAGACTCTCCAGGAATTCCAGGATTGAACCCAGACTTGACAGGTGTAAGGGGTCAGGAATCCATGAGGGGGGGTTGGAGGGGTAAGGGACTTTGGCTTCAGCTTATGTGCTGTGCCCCTGTACAAGTTCTGTCCCTTGATTTTGAGGCAGAGGTTCAGAAGACAATCCCAAGTTCAACTTAAGGACTGAGAGGGGTTTCAGAGTGAAGCAAAGACTTTGGAGGATAAAACAGGATTTAGTCAAGATTTGAACTAAGAAAATATCACAGAATACAGGTGGGTTTGTATACTGAAGAATCTGGGTTCTGGTTGTTGCCCACCATGGTGTTGAGCCCTGTGTGCAGCATCTTCATTTACAGTCCATTGGTAGTCTCTATTCCAGTCAGGTTGTTGGCATTGCTGATTGCTTCTCCAGACTCTGGCGACAATCTGGGCTGGCACAGGTCTCTCCGGAGATGAAGATCAGTGGTGGATAGGAGCAGGAGCAGGAGCCAGAGCTGGGGCAGGCTGCAGATTCATGTGGAGTTGCTGAAAGCAGTGTGTGAGGTCATCAACAGTGGGACTCAGTGGTTGTTGTTCCTCTGGGGCACCTGGAGGTGGATTGTTGGCTCCCACTGTTCTGCACAAGTCTGGAGTTTTGGGTTCCGGGTTCTCCTCTTCTGCATCCTGATGCTCCACTTTGTGTTGCCTCAGAAATAGTCCCTCCCACTGTCCCTCAACAGTGGGGACATTCCATGGGGCAAGGCCATGTGCAGAGATGATTCCGGTCTTGTTAAGTCTGGGTTCGTTCCCGGAATTCCCAGAATGTCTGGAGGTGCGGAGAAGGCAGGGTTTTGCAGGAACTCCTGAGGGGGGTCGGAGGGGTAAGGAACTGCGGCTTCAGCTTATGTGCTGCACCCCTGTACGAGTTCAGTTCCTTAATTTAAGAGCGGAGGGTCAGAGGCTGGTCCTAAGGTCAACTTAAGGACTTAGAGAATCGGAAGGGAGAGGATCAGGAAGGAACAGGATTTAGTTGATATTCGAACTGAGGAAATATCAGAGAGTACATGCGGGTTTATATACTGAAGAGTCCAGAAGATATAAAGATGTTAAAGTACTATTGGACGAATCGGAGTTTCGGGTTTCCGGAAGAAAGGAAGGAATGAATCAGAATGGCGTCAGAATGGTAGAATGATGACTGAAGGCAATGGCGCAATAATTGCGAAGCAAGGGGGAAGGGAATTATCGATAGGAACTGTAAATGTCAAGAAATGTCAAAGGAGAGTGACATATGTCAAGCGATAACTGAGATAGGGATACAAAAGTCCGGGACGGGAATGCAGAAAGTCCAGGATGGGAAGTGCGGGGTTCGGAATGTCCGATGAAAGAGAAATTGTCTAAGGTAAAGTATGAGGGCCGGGATTTGGGATTTGGCCATAGGGGTTCAGAATCGGGCCGGATTGGTTAGGGAAGTTTTGGGATGTGACAGGTCTCATCAAAGGTGACATGCTGGCTGGAGATGATTGTTTGACGTTCAACATGCAGGAGCTTGTAGGCTTGTTGGCCATAAGTGTAACCAATCATGATGCACTTCTGTCCATGTGAGCAGGGTTTCCCTCTGCATTGTTCCTTTGGTATGTGAGCATAGGCAGGCCGACCAAAGGGGCAGAAAATGGTAGGATCGACATGTCGGTGGAATAGTGTTTGATAGGGGTTTTCTTCATGGAGTGCAGACATTGGACTTCATGTGGTGATGTAGGCAGCTGTGGCCATGGCATCTGCCCAGAAGGACTTTAGAAGTCGGGACTCCTCCAGCATGGCATTTGCAAGGAGGGTTAGTGTCTGGTTCATCTGCTCTGCTAACCTGTTTTGTTCTGGAGTGTATGGAGCAGAGGTCTTGTGTAGAGTTCTGTCTTTCAGAGTTACTCTCAGAAGGCATCATTGATGTATTCCCCTCCTCCATTGCTCTGGATGAAATCCACATAGGCATCGGAAAATTTCTCTTGTCTGACCTCCATGTGGAAGAGTGTTTGGACATCACCTTTCCAGCGATTGTAGATCTGGAGTGCTTCCTTCTTGTGTTTCATGAAGTATATCCAAGGAAAGTGGCAGAAGTTGTCTACAATGATGATCCAGTACTTGTACCCTTCCTGGGATTGAGGAGTTATCAGACCTCCAACATCTGTGTGAACTATTTGGAGTGTCATAAGCAGCATTTTGATTGTATTTTTTATAAAAGAAATTATTATAGATCATTTAACATCACTCATATTTATCCTTGTGTAAAACATAAGATAATTCTTGTTTTGCACAAGACTATCATAAACTATCATAGACTACCAGCACTTGTAAACTACCATGCAATCTAGAACTACAGACTATATATATAAACATGAAACACTTACCATAACCTAATGGTATTCCTTTTTCAGCATTACAACATGATGATAACATGTCAACTCATAGCAGATTGAGTGTTGGAAGATCATGGCTGATACATTTGTAACATGTCAGTCCAGGGCTATATTCCACTACAAGGAATCTATCTTTCTGGGATTGTAGGATCAGAGATGTGGCTTTTTGACATTAACTTGACAACTGAAAGGTAATGTCATCTCAAGGATTATCCAATGATGTTGTATTGATATTTATTTGTCACATCTATGTATCTGGTTGTAGCAGCTTCTGACCATTTTCCTGATGGCCTCAGTCTCAAGTGAACGAGCCTTCTCTGCTGCTGCACAAACTATTACCAAGTGCCACATCCTCTTGAAGGGTGACATTGTGAAGGTGATTCAAGTACTCCGCGTGCTTTATAAGTGTGACCTTATGTTCCATGAGCCAGGCCCTTGATCAGCATCAGAGCTGGGCTTTGAGGGTAGTCATGAGGCAGATGCTGAAGCTGAAATCCAAGCTACAGAGAATCTGAATTGGATCCTGGATCTTTCTGATGATCCTGATGAAGAGCAGTGATATTCAGGTGTTGTAGATCACACAAATACAGGTCAGGTTTGAGTGTCAAACAGGCCTGGGCCCTCTAAAGCCAGGCCATCACTACTTCTAACTGGTGGATTCACTGATATTGCAAATCTGGAACCCGAATCAATATCTCAAAGATTCTCACAGCTGAATGACCTGGACTGCTGCCAGAATCTGCTGGTCAGTTGGAAAGGGAATCTGACACGCTATGATCAAAAACGCACATTGCATATGATACCAGATGACAACAAGATAAGGTATTATCAGGTGATATCACTATTTGGTTGCAGCTAAACCTTGGTCATCCAACCGAACAATTATCGACTTGCGCAAGAACTACCACTTCATATCAGGTGTAAACCTTTGGCCAAGTGGTATATTTCCTTGCGGAGAATCGCACACTAGAACATGGCTCTATTCGAAGTTCCCGGCTGGTCCATGCCATCTGAACCTGTATCAACTCAGCGTCCTTCGAAAAAGCGCAAGCGTGCTGGCTCACAACTTGAAGATCTGGACCAACTCCGGTCCGCGCAAGTCAACTTCGACAGACTGATAAATACTTTTGGTGATGGTACAGCCCCACATGGTGGCGACAGTCGCGCGCCCAAGAAGAACAATAACAAGAAGTTGAACAAGGGAACCTCGCAGCCCAGTAGCGTCCAGGCTGGTGAAGAGCCTCGTGCATCAAAAAAGCATGGCAAGACAAAACATTCAGTTGCCTCGGCAGTCCCGACCCCGACTCCCAACACAGGTGCCTTTCTAAAGAAGAACGTGAAGAAGAAAACGTCGAAGACAGAAGGCGCCGCTCAGCCTACGTCGTTCGAGAAGAACTCCAAACTTACTACTACTGCTTGCGACAGTGGTCTTACTTCCCTCCAACGGAATATGAAGGAAAGTCTGGATGGTGCTCGCTTTAGGTATGTGTGCTGGAGTCGAGAGATCTGCTATTTGACCTGTCCAATTATCAAGGTTGATAAACGAGACGTTGTATAAGTCAGATAGTCTCGAAGCCGTCAAGATGATGAAGCAAGATCCAAAAATCTATGAAGACGTCAGTATCTAGCATTGACAGCAGCGTACCTAACTTACGAAGTTCCAGTATCATGTCGGTTTCAGACACCAAGTACAATCCTGGCCTTCGAACCCAGTCTCGCATTACATTACGGAGCTAGCGTCATACCCTCCAAAAACACTCATCGCAGACTTAGGATGCGGGGACGCAGCACTTGCCCGGGGTCTTCAGGCGAAGAATCTCCATGTCTTATCATTCGATCTCCAGTCGGACGGTGCCTTTGTGATCGAGGCAGACATCTGTTCACAAGTGCCATTACCTGGCTCTGAACCACTATCCACGGAGTCCACTGAAGGCGAGGCTCAGATCGTTGACGTTGTAATTTGTGCGCTCAGCCTCATGAGCACGAACTGGCCAAAATGCATAAGAGAGGCTTGGAGAATTCTACGCCCTGGGTATGCAACGTGTGATGATCTTCATACTTTGACGATGTTTACTGATCCGATAGGGGCGAGTTGAAAATCGCGGAGGTTGCGAGCCGCTTCACGAGTGTAGACGACTTCACGTCGTTGATCAGCTCTCTCGGCTTCAAGCTTCACAAAAAGGTAGCTGTTGCCTATGCCTCACCCATCAATTATTGACACGTTGGTCACAGGATGATCGCAACAGTCATTTCACACTATTTCAGTTCAAGAAGGTAGCAAGCAGAGCGATGTCAGAGAAGGAGTGGTCGGTCACGATGTCTCGAGGCGGTGTTTTGAAACCTTGCGAATATAAAAGACGCTGAATACAACCTGTAACAATGCATCACTTTGATAGCTTTTGGATGGGCACCAACTATTACTATCGTTGAGTCGCTCTATGATGGAATGACCCTCTCCCGATATGGGAGATGGCTGGCGCCTAAATAGTACAAGGGTCAGTATTTCAATGTCCAGTATCTTATCTTGTCTTGAAATTGAACCGATAGTCACTAGTCATGCCAGGAAAACGAAATGCTCTATCTCACCCCATTGTCAACGCGCGGCTGTCACAACTTCGGCTGGCGACTACAAATTCCAAGGACTTCCGTGAGGTGCGTGTGTGCTGTCAGCGGCGCAGGATAGCATCAGTTGAGGTGTGCGCAGGCTATTCATGATATCAGCTTTATCTTGGGAGTGGAAGCTTCTCGGGATCTCGAGGAGGAAGCATTCGAAGGAGTGAGTACCTTAACTGAACGAACGACATACGTTCATTCCTAGATGGACCTCATCGCTAACCAAGTGAGATGTACGAAAAAGAACACTCCCATTGGACCATTCACTGGTTCGGTCATCAAGCCACGGATTGGCCTCACACCCATTCTGCGGGCTGGCCTGGGCATGACAGATGCTCTTCTAAAGCTGTTCCCGTGCGTGTATCTACGCGACATGTGTTGTGGAACCACTCTCACGGCACTTTCGTGGCCTATTCGTGGATACACAGGGCAGCGCCAGTTTACCACCTTGGTTTGTTCCGGGAGAAAGTTACTTTGCAGCCAGTGGAATGTACGAGTTTATTTGACCGCTGGGAATGTATTAACGCTAGGATTTGTATCAGATTATTCCAAGCTTCCTCCCATCCCGACAGTTGATACTGTCTTTCTTTTGGACCCGCTAGTCGCTACTGGTGGGACGGCATGTGCTGCCTTGACCATGTTACTTGACTGGGGAATTCCTGGTAAGTAGATCTATGCTTGCGGCATCAGAGGAAGGTGTCACTGAAATGCACGATTCCAGTGTCGAAGATTAAGCTACTCATTGTGCTCGGATCAGAACAAGGTCTAAGGGAGATTGAAAACGAACATCCAGATCTCGAGGTCATTGTTGATTCTTTTCGTGGTTCCTGGAACACGACTGAACAATACTTCCCTGCATCCACCAGATCTGGGTTGCTGCTGTGGACGCTGACCTCACCAATGATGGCTTGATATCTCCAGGACTAGGCGACACGGTGAGTAGCGGTGGACATTCCATCTTTAGGGCGAATGTGAGATTATCTGCACAGGGTGACCGCTTGTTCAACACCGTACGTGAGTAAAGCATGCAGTGGGAGGCAATTCGGCTGTCGGATCGCGATTGGTAGTGGGCGTGAGCTGTAGATTAACACTCAGTGATACATGGTAGAAACTAGTGCTAATGCCAGTGAATGAGGTGACAGACTGAGCAACCCGAGTCGTTCCGTTCCGTCGCGGGATGACATACACGTGACGGCTGTAAGACGTGATGCACCGATGGCACAATCATATTGCAATCGTATCCCACACACGTCCAGCTCACTTACAAAAGCACTCGAAAAATACTACCAAACGTAAGTTTCTGTCACTATACCCGAAGATGGCCATTGAAGCTCTCTCCGGGGCAGCAACACCCTCATCCGTGTCGGCTACGTTGGTCGCAACCCCCACCGCCGACGTCAAGTCTCTGCTCTTTCCCACAGGCAGTAATATTCTAAATAGATCTGCTTCAGACCTCATCGAACTGGTCGCCTCACGCGACTCTATCAGCTCTGCCGTCTATGTCTATGACGTCGCCGAACAGATTGGCTTCGGAACACTCACAAGGACATGGGCATCTTCTCTCGACCACTCTGCTCCTGCAATTTCCCTCCAAACTAGGGCAGGTGCTGGCCTTGGTCTCGTCGGGCGGTTGTCCCAGGGTACCAGCCAAGATGCAGTCAATGGGTCCATCCTGACTGCTTACACCACCCCAGCTGGGTTGGCTGCAATGGCAGGGTCTCTTACATATTTACCCCCTGCCTCCTCTCGTAGTAGGCTGATCGTTCAGGTCCCCGCTGTGACACCAGTAGGAGATACATTCGCACTCTCCCCCACCCTTGCCTCGCTCTCCATGTTATTCAATCTTCTCCCCGACAACGTTGCCGTCTTGCTTTCCGCGACGCCGCAAGAATCTGTTGACCTCGCGATGCTTGCTTACAAGCTTAACAATTCGCATGTTGTGCACATATTTGACCACCACAGCGCTTCTCGTGAAGTCGGACATAATTTTATGTCGGATTTCCTCGTGAAGGACGTTTCTGGCCTGACTGTACCCGAAGCAGTTCGCTTGGCTGGGTATGCACCCTTCGAATTCGTCGGCGACCGGAGTGCTCGTACTGTCTTCGTCCTCATGAACGGCCAACTGGCCCTCATTGCCAAAGCTTTGGCGTCCAGAGCGGAGGGAGTAGCAGTCGTAATTGTAAGAGTTCTCCGTCCATGGGACGCCGATGAACTTCAGAAAGTCGTCCCTTCTACCGCGGAAGAAGTTTACGTCTTCGACGACGTGCCCCACGAAACTAGTCAAGGTCCCCTTTTCGTTGACGTTTTTGCGTCTCTGTATGACCCTTGTATCCACGAACACATTGTCCGCGCTCAGCGGGTCACTCCTGACAAAGCACAAGAATTTATTTCTTGCCCGCCTCAGTTTGCCGCCCATTTGGCGTCACTGATCTATCAGTCCTCCGCTGATCTTCGTCTGGCGAGCAACTCGTCCCCTAAACTCTTGTTCCTTAGCACCCCGTCGAACAACCTGTCGTTTTTCCATCAGCTCGTCGCTGACACATTTTCTGATGCAATTTCTACGCGTCGATTAACCAACCATGACATTTTCAGCAGAGCAGGGGGGATCACTGCGGATCGCATCATCCTTTCGCCCAAGAAGGGCGGTGACGAGTTTTTGCCCATTTCTGTAGCGTTCCATCTCAACAATAACGGCTTGACGGATTTCGTATGCATCCTTGAGCCCAACTTGCTCAAGTCCCACACCGTCCTGGACCATGCCAAACCAGGATCACCCGTGCTTATCATCACCTCGTGGTCGAGCGCCGAGCTGCTGAACAACCTCCCTTCCGCAGTCCTAGAGCTTATTTCACAACGCAGATTACGGCTATACACCATCGACGCGAAACTGATCGCATCAGAACCCGTCACAGACAGCGCTGTCAGGGGCTCCGCACAAAGCTTGATACTCTATCTCGCCTTCCTGCGGTTGTACCTCGGAAAAGCGTCTAACGAGGCGGTTGTTCGAAAAATTGCCCAGGGCGTAGCGAATGGTGCCTTCCGTGATAATGCCTTCGCCAAGATCAGCGCGCGTACCTGGGCAGAGCTGCTTCAAATTGAGTTACCGAGAGAGGCCCCAACTCCAGTGGCTGAAGAAAATACGAAGGCATTCCCAGCCCTCAAGCACTTCGAGTTCAATGCCATTGCAGTCGATACCGGTAACGGAGAGACCGTCTATAACGGTTTTAAGGTGTCCTCGTGGCACGAGGCCGCCAAGCACCTCTTATTTCCTTCGGTGTTCACGCCTCCCCTTCCAACCCCTCTGGAGGCTGATGAGTTCCCTCAGATTCCTTGCCTCCACCCAGAGCTACCCGAACGCACTTATCTCGTGACATGCACCGTCAATCGCCGCCTCACCCCCCTTGATTACGACCGAAACGTATTTCACCTCGAATTCGACACCGAGGGCACGGGGCTCAAGTATGCCATTGGAGAGGCACTCGGTGTTTACGGCTGGAACGACGAGCAAGAAGTCAAAAGCTTCTGTGAATGGTACGGCGTTGATCTCAACCAGCTGATCACGATCCCCATTTCCCAAGGCGGAGATAAAATGCACACCCGTACAATCTTCCAGGCTCTCCAACAACATATCGACCTCTTCGGAGAGCCACCAAAATCGTTCTACACAAGCCTCGCCCCTTATGCTACTAAACCCGCAGATAAATTTGCGTTGCAATTCATTGGTTCGCCAGAAGGCTCATCGACGTTTAAGAAGTTCAATGAGAAGGATACGGTTACCTTTGCGGAGGTTCTGCAGCGTTATCCCAGTGCCAAACCAGGCATTGAGACTCTCTGTGAGATGATTGGGGACACCAAACCTAGGCACTATAGTATTGCTAGTGCACAGAGCGTCGTTGGCAATCGGGTTGATCTGCTGGTCGTCACGGTGGAGTGGATCGCCCCAAGTGGTGAGTGCTCTATTGTTTTGTTTGTCGTCGACGCCTAGCTAACGCACAGGCAGGGGAGCGTCGTTACGGCCAGTGTACTAGGTATCTTGCTGGCCTCAAGGTTGGGCAAAAGGTGACAGTCTCCATTAAGCCCAGTGTTATGAAGGTACGGATGTTTTCCTGTCTCCTTGCGGTACGTTTTGACGTCTGCTTTAGCTCCCCCCCGATGACAAACAACCCATTATCATGGCTGGTCTCGGAACTGGCGCTGCGCCCTTCCGCGCTTTCCTCCAGCACCGTGCCTGGCTTTCCCAGAAAGGCATCGAGGTTGGACCCACATACTACTACTTCGGCTCTCGCCACCAACACCAAGAGTACCTTTACGGCGAAGAGATCGAGGCCTACATCCTCGACGACACCATCACCAAAGCTGGCTTGGCCTTCTCCCGCGATGGTCCCAGGAAAGTTTACATCCAACACAAGATGTTGGAGGATGCCGAGACACTGGCGGATATGTTGAAGAACAAGGAAGGTGTGTTCTATTTGTGTGGGCCTACTTGGCCTGTACCAGACGTGTACGAGGCCTTGGTTGGCGCGTTGGTAAAAAAGCAGGGTATGACGAGAGAATCTGCGGGCGAGTTCCTTGAGGGACTAAAAGAGGAAGAGCGCTATGTTCTTGAGGTGAGTTAGCTTGTGCTTTCTTGTGACGAGCTGCTCATGTTCTTCGCGGCAGGTTTATTAAATGTGGAGTTTTCATCGCAGGTGGATGCACTCATGGTATTATCTCTGAGGTTGTGAGGAAAGAACATATCCAGATACATGTCATCAGTATCGTCATCAGTATCATCATGAAAAGCATGTCCGAAGAAAACGAAAAGATGGCTGACGAAAAAAGTACTAATAGAATGTTTCGTAGTCACCACGATACACAAGCCACCCCCACCAACCCACCAGCGAGAAGATAATGACACCTGCAAGGCCGACAATGACCGCCATTGCGATCTGTCCAGCTTGACTGAGTTGCGGGCCGCCGCAGCCCTCCTGGTATGCAGCATCGCATGGCATACCCTGGGGCCGCTTGGAGTCATAGATTCCGGCTTGCAAGGATGTATAGAATGGATCCGAAGTATCATTGAGGACGTGCATAGCAGCAAGGGTGA
The DNA here is from genome assembly GCA_014904945.1 of Gyrodon lividus. Classification (NCBI taxonomy): domain Eukaryota; kingdom Fungi; phylum Basidiomycota; class Agaricomycetes; order Boletales; family Gyrodontaceae; genus Gyrodon; species Gyrodon lividus. The sequence goes on from MU127435.1 coordinate 605,691, forward strand.
GCATAGGAGCGTTATAATCAAGGGCAGGCTAGAAAATAAATGGGCATCATGCTTGAGCGGTGCTGGGCCAACGAACCTCGGTCTCGGGCCAGTCGCCACGAAGGTCAAAATAGCGGTCATACTTGTCAGGCCCTCCGATAACAGCACCGTATAGTACGTAGGCTTCTTGAAGAGGATCATTGTTGATATCGCTGATATTATTGCCGCCGCTTGCCATCGCAGAGTGCGGATTCTGGGGCGAGTTAGGGTTGGCGCCGACGATGTATGGAACTGAGAATTGTGGTTATGTTGGGAGCTACATCATGACTATCGTCAGACACCCACCAGACATAGGATTATTGCCAAGTGCGTAGTCCACCTGACTCTTTGCAAAGTTCTAAGAACTTATTGTCAGTCATGACGAAGCCGACAGGTGACAGTCACTAACATAGTAGTCTTCTTTCCTAGTCTGTGTTGAGGCAAGCGGGACGTATCGGTTCAGCAGCATAGCTGCATTGAGTGCAGGATTCAGGCCAGCAGCGTCTGAATCTCCTGGATAGTACAAAAGACCTCCTATAAAACCCATCAGCCGTATGCCCTGGCAGATGTCGAGCAGTCGTACCGGTAGTGGTGTACCCATTTCCATTTCCATATACGACACCATCGAAGTAGGCTTCAGCCTCGGTTTGCCATTTCGAAATATTGCCGAAGCTAGGGTTTGCTTGCCCAATCTGAGCGGACAATACAGCAATACCTGGCGTCTTGGTATCCCAGTTGAATACACCCTGGTAGCCAGCAAGATTATATTGCGAGTAATAAGACTCGGCTTCTTGATACAGCGAAGAGGAGTTGGTTGCCCAAGAGAGGAACAGCGCTGCTATGGCAAGTTCGTCTCCATATCCGGAGGACGCGTAGGCTTCGCCTGCTTGAGGAACAGAGAGTTGGTATTCGGTCCCGGCAGCGCTTGTGGCGAAGGTGTATAGTTGCTGTGCATGCTGTAGCAGCAATGATGCATAGGTTGAGTTTTGAAGCGTCGCTGGTCCGGAATATGAGTTTGAGAAGACACGATTTTGGTAGAGGTTGGAACAAGCGGCAAAAGCTGCGGCAGCACCTGCTGCAGCATCAGTTCCTGGGCTGCCCAAAGGTGTCAGGTAACCAATGGCAAAAAAAGCATTGACACTTTACCTTGTGCCATTGATTTGATACGAAGTCCGTGGTCCGGGTATGGTCTGGTCGCCTCCCCAGTAGGCGTTGTCAAGATTAGCTAAGGGTATTTATTTGAGCAAATGCAGCAACAGAGACGTCGTTGGCAATACCATCTGCAATTTGAACGAAAAGGGTGTTATTAGTTGGATGGGCCTTTGTAGAATAACGAGTCAATCTCATGGGCAACATGAGCAGGATACACAGTACTTACTTTCATGAGCCAATCTAAGCCCCACCGTAGCATGTCATCAAGATAAGGCGTTTGGTTTGCCAAGTCGTAACCTGCATAGGCATTCAGCACGCCAGGTTATGATGGCGTACGGCTCAGGCCTTACCCTTTCCGAAGTCGGTTGCTCCCCAACACACTGACATGAGAGTGAAAGACTATCCAGCACGTGAACAAAGAACACAGTCTTGAGCGATGGCAAACTAACCAGTGGGAAAGTACATTTGATGTAATCTAGGAAGTATGGGATTAAATGATGCTGCCTATGGATGAGAGCGTACTGTACCTCCTGCATCATAATATCCGCCAGTTAGGTCAAGATGGACGTCCTGACCATCGGAGAGGGCACTGTCGTTGCGCCATGCAACCCGGTTGGTTGGAGGGAGTTTGCCGCTACGTTGTTCTTCATAGAAATAGATGATATTTCCAAGCAGAGACGACCATTGAGGATTTGGGACACTACCGCCAGGAGAAACAACCGTGCCTGCAGAGGCATTTTGGGGGATGAAAGGAGGTTGTGGGAGGGGTATTTGGGCTACGGCATGCCCAGAGACGAGGAGAAGGAAGAGAGATGACCACATAAGAGATCGTAGAAGAATCGTATATATACCAGATAAGTTGTAACGACAACAGCACTCAGTACTCAAATCTGGCTTGAGGGATGAACGCGGTTCAATTTGGATTACCACAATAGCACGTGATGTTTATGGTTTGTCCACGTGACAATTAACAGGGGCCATTTCATGTGAGGAACTTGACAATGCATGCATCAATCACTCTCTTTCTCTCACACCGTGGTCATGCAACTCATCGCCATCCATGACAGCGGTCCGAGGAAACCGTCAATCACTAGGTCTATATAAAACGCAACGATGGGGTGCAGCTATCAAATCCATCGCTGCTATTCACCCTCACAACAAATGGCTCTCAATCCTATCAAGACCTGTGTACTTGGTGTCGGTTTAGCCGGACTGACCTTTCATGTCCCCTTCATCCTTGCTCTTCCGGAACTCTTCACTCTTCATGCTGTCTTAGAGCGGAACCCACAGACACCTGGAGGGAAAGTCAAGGAACGATTTGGGGTCGACACTACAATCTACAGGACGATGGAACAAGTCATCAATGACAGAGAAATAGACCTCGTCATTGTTGGTACTCCTAATGACACTCATTACCATCTAGCAAAAGCTGCCCTTGAAGCAGGAAAGCATGGTGCATATATCCCAATCCACACTTTTAGCTCTTTGCTTATATCCTCACAGTCCTCGTCGATAAACCTGTCACTGAGACTGTCGCCCAAGCTGACGAACTTGGGGCGATAGCAAAAGAAAAAGGTCTTGTTCTTTATGGCTACCAGAACAGACGCTGGGACTCCGATCACCTTGCTCTTCAACGTCTCCTCGCACTCCCTCCTTCGTCCCCGCAATGCATCGGTAATATCCTCGAGTTCGAGTCACAGTAAGTGACCCTTGTAAAGTAAAGAATCCTATGTGTAGGTGACCGACCAAATCCCAGCTATGACCGATACCGCCCAGGCCTCAGGGCATCTTGGAAGGATGGCGCTGGTGCTGTTTATGACCTCGGATCACACCTTCTAGATCAGGCTCTGAATCTCTTTGGTCGCCCGGCCAGGATCACTGCATTCGTACAGAACATCCGCGGTGTCACCAAACCTGAAGTTGACGATACCGTACGCCAAACCTGTTTCCCTTCTCCTACGGGCTAAACGAGCACGTCTAGTTCACAATTTACCTGCACTACAACACCGGAATTCCTTTCTCTAACCCATTCACTGTGCTTCTTCGTTCCCACATTTTATCCGTGAAGGCGCCTCAACTGCGGTATGCAATTCGTGGTACCAAGGGAGTGTTCACAAAGCATGGTCTCGATCCACAGGAAGAACAGCTCAAAGCCATGTCTTCCGCGAGCAGTATCTTTGACCCGGGATACGGCCAAGAACCTCAGGAAATCTATGGAACTGTAGAAAACCTCAGCGAAGATGGCGTGACAGTTACAAAATCCATGTAAGAGAGCTCGTGTCTTTTCTACTGGACTTGAATCATTGACCCGTGTTCCAGTTGGCCTTCAGGCGATCCAGGGCAATACATCGGACTTTTCAAAAACCTGGCAGGAGCTGTCCGAAACGACGAAGAGATGGAAGTGAAGTGGGCCCAGACTACACAAGTTATAGAAATGATTGAGCTAGCATATAGGAGCTCTGCAGAGGGGCGTACCTTGGAAGTTCCTGTGCTACAAGGCTAATATGAATATATAATTTGGTATTCCGTAAAATGCATGATAATATTACATAATATGCAGGTCCTCAGTCGTCACGTGACCTCCACGTATCTTGTGTGGGGAACGCATGACTGCTTGATCACTGTCCTTGACGGTCATCATGTCCCTCGTCGTCATCCGTGTTGAGCTCCCCGCATATTTCTACTCCTTCAACATCGAAGTTCCGGAGACATCGACTGTGCTTGATGTGAAGCAAGCAATATCCACCGCTTGCGTTGGTCATCCTCGACCAGAGGGTCAGCGCATCGTCTGGAGGGGGCGTTACTTGGACGATGTGGAAAAAATATGTGAGCTGTGGCCGGTAAGAAGAACCATTGTGCTTCGTTAGAGTTCATATACTCAACAGCTATCTCCAGTCGTCAGATGAACAACGTGTCGTCCATTTGTCTGTACGACCTTCGTCATGGACGGGCGGGCCACCAAACCTCTCCAATGGAGCTTCGTCCTCATCAGTTGTCTCAGCTTTGCTCGTCAAAGAGACTCTTCCTCGAGTGTCATCCAGACAACAGGCATCTTCCTCCGACCCATCGTTAGGCTCGGTTCCCGACAACAGCCTTGCGTTTATTCACTACAAACACTGGCAGGCACTTTGTTTTCTTTCAAACTTCAAGTTGGCCCCTCCTAATGCGCTCGAAGACATAACATCTAAAGGAGTGATGGCTAGACTCACTCTTGAGCGATGGGGGTATACATGGCCAGATATCCTAGATGCCACCTTTCCCTTGGCTGATCCCGCCTCTGCCAATGGCCTTGACTACGAAGTTGTCACCATCGAGTGCGTGCTTTGTATTATGACGAGCCTTTCTTCGTCCTAACTACGCTCTAGTGGTAAATGCTATCTTTCCCTTCTTACCCGAGAGGGTACCCCCACTCCCATGCAAGTACACGCTCTCAAGATTTTGACACATACCTTTTCCATCCTCTCCTTGCCACCACCTTCACCGGCACCTACTTCCACCATCCTTGAAACCTCACCTGCTCCCCCTCATGTGAATGACCTCCTCCAGCAGCTCGGTCTCCCGCCACTTCGAGCATTACCAAATGCCAATATTGATGTCACTGTTCAGCCAGGCGTCGCAGGAGCACCTCCTGTCCCAGAGCATGGTGAGGCAAACGTAATCAGGGAGATACCCATCCGTGCCCTCCTGGCGCCCTTGTTGATGGTCGTCCTCCGAACAATAGTTGTCCTATATTTCTTCTCTCCTACACGCAAGCCCCTACTCGGACTGTGCATCGTCGCATGGATCGTGTATGAGATGTGGACTCATGTCCGCATTGTCATTCTGCGACCCCTGGGCAGGGCTGGCAGGAACGGGGCGGGGGCGGGGGCGAATGGCGCGCAGGTTGTTGATGATGCATTTCCTGCCGCCCCACCAGTAGGGCAAGCCAACGGTCATGGCGGCGGCCTTAATGTTCCGCGACCTGCAGAACAAAATCCCAACGGCCAACAGGCTCGAGGACCTCCAATACCAAGTCAATCTAATGGGATCATAGACAGCTTTGCCCTAACGAACATTCACAGCGAGAACAAGCTACTTTGGCCCATGCAACAACCTCCAAGGCTCTCTGAGCCGCCAAGCTTGTTCCACAAAGCTACTTTGTTCTTCTCTCTTATGGTAGTCACCTTGCATCCGGAAGTGTACAATCGGAGAAGTGCTGCTTTGCGCCAACGGGAGGGACGGCTGCGCACGGAAATGAACACCATGGAGCAGGAACCAGAAGCGAGAGAAGAGCAACCGTTTAGTGAAGAAGAACAAACAAGACAGGAGTTTAGACAACAGCTCCAAACCCAACATGCTCGACGGGTAATTTGGGTTAGGCAATATGTTGATCGTGTTAGGAGAGGCGACTGGATGGATGAGTAGACTATTATCTATGACTTTTATTCTCGTACCCTTCACACTGTTCCAGAGCACCATAGAGTCATAACTTCATTGCACGCTACTCTTGCTCTGAACGAGAGCCTGTCGTGAAGACTGATAATATGAAAAACTTTATTCGCTTTCATCATCCTCTTCATCGTCAAATTCTTCTTCCGCCTCGTCATCGATGGATCCATTCAATACTGAACCATTGCCGTCGGACCCCTCGTCATCATCATCTTCCTCTACGTCATCGTCATCGTCCTCTTCGCCCTCGTCATCGCCCTCACTCTCTCCACCTAATTCAATGTCTTCCACACTGCCCTCTTCGTCGCCGCTCTCTATTGGCGGTTCTACATTCATCTGATCCTCTTCACCCTCGCTCTCTCCTTCCATATATTGAGTTGGTTTCCGGACACCATTGGCACGAGTGATGCTGTCCTTGTTTGATGTCAATGGCGCAGGTGCCGAAGACGATCGCATTTCTATTTGTGACAATACCATGTCTAATTTTCCGGTCAAAGAGAGGAGACTATCTTGCAACGCCAGTCGCGACGTAAGCGTGGCGTGGAGACCTGCCAGCCTTGCAACTAAGTCAGGCATCTGCAATAAGTTGCAATATAAGCTACTCCAAGGAAGGACTCGCAGATAAATTTTGGACGTACTGTCATGAGATGGCCGCTATGTACGGTGAGAGTTGTTTTTACCCAGGTAATCAGAACCATGCCTCTTTGTGAGCTGGCTCCGCCGCCGCCGCCGCCTTTCATATTTGCAGCTCTTGCACCTCTCCCTAGTCTCTCCACGCAGGCCAAGAGTAATGGTATTGCAAGTTGAGGGGGTAGCCGTGTTACGGTGTTTCGTATCAGTGCCGTTTCAGAGTGAGCTAAACAAGCCTCCAGAAGCCGTGAGTCGGATGAATGTAATGCTTGTATAAGTGTCCGTGTTAGTGAATGCGCAGGTACGATATTGGGAGAGTCCTGTTTTTTTTCGAGCTTTGAAGATGCTTCCTCTTCATTGTCTGACTCCGAGCCTTTATTTGCGACATCGGTGCCATTTAGGGCTGTTAGCCGTTGTCCAAGACTTAGTTCAGCAAGATCGGCATCGAGTGTCCCATCTACTTGGCGAGCTGCAAGGTCTTCCATGGCTTGATCCTGTCCGAGCTCTACCCCAGAACGTATGGCTAGCGATGAGGACTCTGCATAGCGAGCAGTCTTTGGTGCAGTCTGACATTATAAGAGATGGAAGAAAGACCACGGCACCGCAAGGTACTCACCACGACCGCGGGTTCATTATCTATTAGCACTTCGTCGATAGTAGCCCGGCGTATCTGTGGGTTAGTCTTCCGTGTGGAAGATTTTGTGCGTTGTTTTTTCGATTTAGGTGCAGAGTCCATTCTATGGGTCGGTGACGGATGTTAACCACAAAACATTCTATGTTGAGTAGCTATACTTGCTCACCTCGAGCTGGCAGCAGTACTAGTAAGTACAGAGGACAAAATATTCTGCAAGATCACGTGTTCAAGTTATCGACTTGTGAGATTGTCCCTTGTCCATTTCCATAGTCAACCAGATACGCCATCGCGGACAACCTCTGTTGTTGTACACTGCCAAGGCTTTTGTTTTGTCTGGTCAACCTACCGCAAGATCTCGCAACTTTCCAGCGATCCCCTCGTCGATCAAATTTCATTGAAGATGAATTACATTCAGGTGAACCCATTGTAGTTTCGCTACTTTTGCGTACTAACATCATCTAGCTAGAGAAACTGGGTACAGACTCTATGTTCGTTATCCAATGACGGGGTTATTGACTGAAGCACTTGCACAGGTGAGGGAACATATGCTACGGTCTACAAGGTATGTGTCCGCCCTCTTCCTTGAAGTCTCCTCTCACTTGTTTGACGCAGGGGCGTTCAAGGACCACCAATGAAATCGTCGCCTTGAAGGAGATTCACCTAGATGCAGAAGAAGGCACACCATCCACCGCCATTCGGGAGATCTCGCTCATGAAAGAACTGAAGCATGTCAATATTGTCCGCCTCCACGATGTCATACACACAGAGACAAAACTCGTTCTTATCTTCGAGTATTGTGACCAAGACCTGAAGAAGTACATGGACCAGCATGGTGACAGGGGAGCTCTCGATCCAGCGACAGTCCGAAGTTTCATGTACCAACTTCTGAAAGGCACCTCGTTTTGCCACGAGAACCGTGTCTTACACCGCGATCTCAAGCCACAGAATCTTCTTATTAATCGCAAGGGGGAGCTCAAGCTGGGCGACTTTGGATTAGCGCGGGCCTTCGGAGTCCCTGTCAATACCTTCTCAAACGAGGCATGTGTCAAAGCTTCCCCGCTCTTCATCCATCTCAAGTTCGAGTTCTAGGTTGTTACGTTATGGTATCGTGCACCAGACGTGCTCTTGGGTTCCAGGACATATAACACGTCGATCGATGTGTGGTCGTGTGGTTGCATATTCGCGGAAATGATATCTGGAGTGCCCCTTTTCCGTGGTCGCGACAACCAGGATCAGTTACTCCATATCATGCGGATAATAGGCACTCCTGACGACCGTGTACTGAGGAAGATAGCAACTGATTGTGTATGTTCACCGTTTACTAACCTTGATTCCCAGCTTACCGTCTGGATAGCCTGAAATCACGATCAAGCAATACCCGAAATACCCAAAGATTTCCTTCCAACAAGTCCTTCCCAAGGCACCGCCTCAAGGTGTGTTAGTCAATTATTCCAAAGGAGTTTTGGGTCGATCTTTGATCCTAACAGCGATCGACTTGCTTGAGCGTCTGCTTCAGTTTGACCCCAGCAAGAGGATCACAGCCACTGAGGCACTGTCCCACCCCTACTTTACCTCTACAGTCAGCCCTTCGTATGGACCGTCTCCGACGCTCGGATCGATGCCACCCCCTCAATTCAATTTTCCTCATCCTCATGCCCATCAGCAGCAGCAGCAGCAAGGACAACAACACGTTCCTCAACCACCAACATACCCTCCCCACCCACAACCTATATACACCCAGCAAGACGCCGCGCGTATGCAGGCTCAAGCTCAAGCGATGGCGCAAGCGCAGGCTCAAGCTCAGGTTCAAGCTGCCCATGCCCAGGCCCAGGCCCACATCAGCCAGCAGGTGCCCGGTGCCCCTTACGGAACCGCTGGGTACCCAGCACAGTATCAGCATGCCCGATAGATAGTAAACTCCCTCTTCCATGCATTTTCTCGTTGACAACGTAAATGTTCCGTTGTTCCACGCTGTTCTCCTCGGTGAAATAGGTTGATGCTGTAACGTGTAATAGAAAATAAATAGCTGTACCATGTAGATTGATTCGAAACCTTGCACGAGACTGTGAATCGTTTCGAGGAACGAGATACATCTTGACCGACAAGACACATATCAGAATATCAACGGCTTGCCTCATAGTACGGGCTGGTCACCAGTCTAGCTTGGTGCATTATGCATGATATTTGTTTCCGGTACCTCGGCCACGTGGGAGGACGTTCTTTTGTTCCAGCCTTCGGTGCCTCCCAACTTGAAGTACGTGGTACATAAAATAACTAACTTCAGTCACATACTCCATTAACCTATCACCGTTTTTTTCGTTGTTCATGACGATGTCAACCTTTGATTCACTTGTCGCAGACCTGACCCGCGACGCTCACCGTGTACAGCCAAAGGATGCTCTCCAGTTTTGTGCCAATTGGTTTCAGTCACGCTTGGAAGAGCAACGTACACGCACCCGGGACGTGCTAGCCCAACGTGACCTCTCATCCATCCACGAGCAGCTTCCTGCGGATTTTTATGTCGATACGCCCGTTCATCTCGGCCCTCGTAATTCCACTCCTACAACCGTTTCCCCATTATCAAACGTCCTTCCACAACGCCGTGCATCTTCTCTCCACCTTGCCTTCTCTAACAGTCCCTTTGGCACACTCAATGTCCCGGGAAATGCCTTGCTTTCCGCAGATTCTAACGGTGCTAGCAACGGCATGGGACCACCAACGTTCACACTGGATGGTCGTGAATTTCCTCCCACTTCTCCACTTTCTACAGATCCATCCAACTCTTTTGCGCGGTACGATACCACATCTACGCCCACCATGTCTAACTCCCTCTCATTGGGTCTGGGTGACTATCTCCAAGCCCCCTCTGCCACTATCCTTGCCCGTCGCACGTCTGTCAGTGCGGAACCAATAGCGGTTGACAGTGGTGACGATGATCCGCCTGTCTACCCTAAATCAGCTGATCAGCTCCGCCGTATCAAAGCATCCATAGCAAACAACTTCATTTTCCGTGACCTTGACGAAGAGCAGGAGACCGGTGTGCTCAATGCTATGCAGGAGCGTCATGTAAACAAGGACGAGGTCGTCATTCGACAAGGCGATGTAGGAGAATACTTTTATGTTGTCGAATCGGGGCTCTTCCACTGTTACGTCCACCCCGGACCGTTGCCACCTACGTGGCTCGTGGACGATCCGTCCTCCACCAATTCCTCCCAACCTAAAAAATTCTTACAACCAGGGTACCACCCCGTCTATGGTCGCAAGGTTGCGGAGTGCAAGCCCGGAAACTCGTTTGGCGAGCTTGCCCTGATGTATACTCACCCCCGTGCAGCTACTGTCCAAGCTATAGAGCCCTCGACCGTGTGGGCACTGGATCGCATGACATTTCGCCCAATCATTTTGAAGGCTGCTCACAGACGCCGAACCATGTACGAACAGTTTTTATCTAGCACCCCACTTCTTTCCTCCCTCGAGCCTGGGGAAAGAAGCAAGATTGCGGATGCACTGGTGAGCAGCGTATACCCTGACGGAGAGGCAGTGGTCAGGCAAGGCGAGATGGGGGATACCTTTTTCTTCGTTGAGGAGGGAGAAGCCATTGTTACCAAGACGCAGCGGTGTGACGAAGACGAGTGGCGCGAAATTACCGTTGGTCGCCTCGGGAAAGGGGACTACTTTGGAGGTGAGGTTTTCGATCAGTGCATTTACTTTGTACGCGGGGAACTGACGTTGCGCGTGTTCAGAGCTATCGTTACTCCGACTTGAGCCAAGAGCCGCCACGGTGAGCGCAGTACACAGGACAGCGGCCTCTCAGCCCAAGCTGAAAGTCGCGGCCTTGGATGCTCCCGCCTTTACACGACTGCTCGGACCCCTGAGGGAAATCATGGAGAGAAAGGCCGGGGAGAGCTATGGATTAGTGACGAGGTCAACTCGTTGATGTGAACGGCAGACTTGTGGATGGTTTTTTTTCTAGTATTTACTTGACAATCCATACGATGTCGTTCGGCTTGTGCTTTGATACTGCTAGCATTGTTGTCGGTTTTGGAGAGCACTGAGTCTGAGATCTGAGTGATGACTTATGGTGTTGTTGGCGGAGAGACCACCTCGTGTCGCGTTGCCAACAGAGCAATTTCTAGTATTATCATATGCGGAGTGGGAGAGTTCTGTTGAGACCAGACAGCCTGCTTTCAAGTTCTACATCTTTCACTGATTCGAACAAAAAAAATCCCTCTCTTCCCTCTCCATCTCATCTACTTTACTTCCCCGTCTCCTGTTCATGTGGATATAGTGATCCTAAGTTGGCATTAACAAACTACCATTGAGAGAATCCATTCGTTTGATTCATTTGTCACTCATTCTTTCTCGTTCCTTATCAACGGCCTTCATGAACGCACGCCACGGTTTGCACCGTCGTTTTCTTGGTAGAAGGCAGGGCCTTGGGGGAGGTAAGTGCATCCTATCAACTCGAAAGTATGTCTCCTGAGCCTTTGTCCCACTTCATAGCAGTGGGTGATCTGTTGTGAGTCTAGTGCCTGAATCGAGTGCAAAAGTGTGGCTAACTATGTATTTCTCAGTGGTGGTGGAAATAGTCCAACGCCCAGCTCTGTGAGCCATAGCCATGCGACTTTGCAGAACCCCGGGGACCCCTTGGGTCTTGGTGGAATCGTTGGCGGACTCACCGGTGTCCCAACAGTCTTGCCTCCGTCGGAATCTTCCTCTGCGACACCATCAAGCGCTCCCCTAACCCATTCATATTCTAGTTCGACAGGCTCGACTACTACTACTACCACCACCACCACTGGTACCACTTCTTCCACTCCGGCTACTTCGTATGTTTCTCTGAATGTATTGCATGGTCTGAACCTGAGACTGACCACGCTCGAACGTCCTTGATTACCAGCACTTCGATCTCCATATCACCCAACCCCATCACCCCTACACCTACTTCCACACCGACCCCAATACCATCCCATACAGTGTACTCGACCACCTCGGGTGACAACATCGTCTACATCGCTAGCACGCTCCCTGCGCCGTCTGCAACCGTTGCATCTCCCAAACCGTTTTTACAGAACCCTTCCTTGGAGGGCGGTGTCTTCACGCTCGTCGGCATTGCGGCCCTCATCATCATCTTTGTGCTGGTGACATGGACAATTCGGAAGCGGCGTCACAACCGTCTTGACAGGGATGCCGCCGCCGTCACTTTCGATCCTGCCATGACGGACCGCTATGATGATGCGAGAGAGAACACAATCGAGAAGCACCGACTCAGCGGAAGTTCTTCAGGTCATGGTCATGGCTTCGGATATGGCGCGCAGTCAGCATACGCTCCAGCGCTGGCTCCTCCGCAAGGTTACTGTGGGCAGACAGGTCACGGGCAATACCCTGCCGCGGCTTGTCGTACCCCTCCTCCGAACCCAGCTCCATACCACGCTCCTTCCCCTGCTGCACATGGCCACAACACAAATGGTGCCAACCTGACCCGCAAGTACTCGGACCGCAAACCTGTACCGCCACTCCTACCCAATCCCGTCTATGATCCTTCCCACACTCAAATTTCTCTCCCGCAACAATACTATCAAGAGCAGCCTCTTCCGCCTGCTTCCCACGTTCCGGGGGGTACCACTGAGTAGGCTCGTGCTGCTAGAATTCTGCAAAGTCTACCTCCAAGGTCAGCTTTGCAGTCTCACACTACCTAGTATCCTCTGACGTCTCTCAAGGGGCTGCTAGTCGTGATTGACACTGGAACCCACATACCCCAATACCCCTTCCTCGGATACTTACCTATTCACCCGCTTCTGTCGATGTTGACGCTGATCCACCTCTCATACCGCCCGTAATCCCTCGAGTATGCTGTGTTTAAGCAGCTGTCATTTCCTGTGCAACACATTCCGTCCTGGTTCGCTGTGCGTATCAGAGACGTGATTCTTCGCCTCCTATTGTTTGCCACATTGTATGGTCATTCGGGCGTGTTCGTCGGGGACGTGCAACGCCCAAGTAATGTTCTGAGTTCGACATCATGTATCGATAGCATTCCTCGATGTTTGACGAACAGGTTTTTTTGAGCGTTGTGTGCTTTGCAAGCTGCGTCTACGTTGAGTAAATCAAAGGGCCAAAGCGGATAGACCTAGATACAGGTAGTGCTTCTTCCTCCTATGGGGTGTTAATCCCTGGTTTCTTCACAGACTTGTCTCCTTTGTCATCGACCGAACGTCGTTGTTCCCGTCGCTCCAAGAACCACACCAACCAAGTGACCCCGAGTGTCGCCGCACATGTACAAATCATTGCTATCATGCCTTTTCTAAAGCGTGGTGCGTCTGTTGCAGGGTAGAAAAGCAGCGGCCACCATGCATTCACCGCATTGTTCCACATGCTGAAGCAGAGCACGAGGATAAGCGACCAAAACGAAGCAAAGTAGCATGACAAGAAAAATCTTACTTCATGGAGGCAAGCACAATCGCACGTTCTTGGTCGTCGTCCGCGCATATCTGGTTGGCCCAACTATGTGGCGTGTGTAGGAACGTTGATTACTCAAGAGAACTTCACTTACGCAAAGGTCGTTGCCTGGCCAGAGTACGCAGCACCCGCGATATCTGTCAAGAATTGAATCAGCCCAACTCATCAAGAAATAACGCCCTTGACGCACAGTACGCAAAGAACTTGAGTCCTGTTGGACTACTCCATATCAGGATGCAAATCGCGGCGACTGTACAGCAGAAGCATACATACACGAGGACCGGCCATCGTGTATGGGTGTAGTCTGTCCAAGTCGCACAAACGAGGGTAGACAAGATGCCAAAGGCTGTCACGCCCGAGGGATAATAATCTGTACAGCAGTAGCCTAAGCCCAGGCTGTTCCCTGTTTGCTTTAAACTCACCGTCTTGCTCGATGGAATAACCGCCGATCGCGGATAACCATTGACCCATTAAATTGTTTGAACCGAAACTTTCCGTCTCCCCTGAAATGGCAAACTAATAAGTGTTTCAGAGTAAGTTGATGAGGTAGGACAATGGAATGTTCATCGAGACTGACCAGAAGACTGCATCCGTACCAGCGCCAACGTCCCAATACTCGCTTGGCTAGGTCCCAAGAGAGCGGGCGCCGAGCGACGTCGTGTTCAAGACGATCATACGACAACAGGCGTTCCTGGTGGATTGAATTTTCTTCAGTCAGATCACCCTTTCCACCAAATGACTGACCGCTTCGGTGAGGTAAAAGGCTTTCGTCGTCGCGGGAACGTCTGGGAACACGAAAAACCCGTAAAGAGCAATTGGAAGAGTGATAACACCGTCCATGATGAAGCTGTAAGGCGCTTCTGTCGGATACTCGATGTGTAGTCCGGACACCACTTACAGCCATCTCCATCCACTCTGTCCGTCGACGCCACCAAGATGTCTCGAAAAATTCTTAAAGCAATCTAACTAAGAATATAAGGTACTTACCGGTATACAGCGGCTTGAAGAACTCCCGAAAACCTACATAGATGGTTCAGTTCCTGTGAACGTTCTGGAAGCTCTCCAGATATCTTACAATGTTCCAGCCAAACCGGAGCTGGTGAATATTCCAGAGCGCTTGCCTAGTTCGCCAGGCTTGTACCACCTATTGAGAAGGCAGTTTCGGTGATCCCGATACAATAAAAATACCTACGACCCAAGGATATAATGTGTACCAACAAAAGTAGATGCTTCTGACATCCCTTGGAAAAACCTAATGGCGTATAGCTATCACAACGGTCAATCACACGGGAACTTAGGGTCGTGGAAAAAGCATCACCTGTTGTACGTTCTGTACTGCACTTGAGCTATAAAATTGACATTCTATTGAATATGCATTATCAGGTCTGGACATGGTGCTTTACCAGAATGTAAGGACGCCCCACATTATCTGCATTAGGGGAAACCAGATCCTAGGCGGTACGACTTGCAGCATTAAGTTATCTACTCATGGGGAACCATGTCAGCGGAGATGAGCGGGAACAGAACCAGCAAGACTCACTTGGTATCATTCCGACGATATAACCGCAAGTGAAGACGGTATTAATTTTCTAGCGTGTAGGGTAACGAAGGCGTGACGTTGAGCCTTGAAGCGAAGGAAGGAATGCGTACGTTGAAATCGTTGCCTTGCATGTCAAGTTCTTGTTTCATTCCCGACACATATGCATTGTTTACATTTGCTCGATCAAGATCTGGATAGGAAACCGATCAGGATGCCCAAGTCAAGATGCACGAGACAGATGGTATAGTTCCTCCTGCAAAAGACCGGCCTTTCCCTTGGTGTCAAAAGAAAAGAGGGCCCCACTGCTTGTAGATCCAGCAATTCACTGGTTCGGAAATACGGTTACTCACAATTGGTGAAGTACTGGAGGTGCACACAGGGTGAACCTGAAAGCGAAAACACTGGAGATACATGAACCCACCATGAGACAACAATATGATAGTATGAAGCAATCTATCTTCAGGAGAAGCCTTCGCTCTTCTTTTGAGGAGGGGATTTCTCCCCAGACAAAACGTCTGATGCTTTGCAAACTCGACGGCATGCCAGGTAACGTCAACGCGTCTGTCCGTTGTGTTACCAGTAACTCCTCTCCTTGTAGAATGAGACAAGGTCAGTCGGAACTCGGTTGTGGTCAAGTTGGAGGGCCCGTCGTCGATACCTAGCGCCACTGGCAGTGGCTCAGATTTCTTCAAGTTGCAGCAGCGCTGGACTCTTTTAGTTGATTCACGTGATGATGTTCTTACTCTGACGTTAAAGTAACAATTCAAGCTTGAAGGAGTGCAAAGAAGCCCGACCTCTGGTACTTAATTCCTCGCAGCTCGATTATTCCATTCATTTATCGCCTTTCAAGGTTCCCACAAAGGAGGGCTGGTCTCCTCTAAAGTTACTAGCATGTAAGAGCAACTGCAACAGACGTCGTCCCAAGTATCGGCCACTAGTGAACGACTGCGAGTCGGAGCTGATCCATCGTGATATCTAAACAGGTGCGGTGCGGATATGGCTGTAGCTCTCGGTGCTCACAACAGTCTCAGTTTCAAGCTTAAGCAGGACCTGGAAACCGTCTCAGATGGACGGGGGCATCACAACTAATAGTTCGCTGACACGATCAAGGCATCAATGGTTAATCCAACTGTGGATCCCGCCTTCCAAGACAATGACAATG
Source organism: Gyrodon lividus (assembly GCA_014904945.1). Classification (NCBI taxonomy): domain Eukaryota; kingdom Fungi; phylum Basidiomycota; class Agaricomycetes; order Boletales; family Gyrodontaceae; genus Gyrodon; species Gyrodon lividus. Next base: position 621,708 of record MU127435.1, read on the forward strand.
AAAGTGTGCGACGGTGGTAGGGAAAGGTAATTGTTGTCCTGGTTGGGGTGGACAAGGTCCAGCTGTACTCTCGGGCGCCCAACTGCTTATATGAGATGTGCTGCTTACGCGACAAATGCCGATCGGGCGTTATGTGGGTGACTCAGAAGGCAAGTACTAGTGTTGTGCGATGCGTGTCAGCAGTGAACTGCGTCAACGAGGATGATTTGGCCATCAAGATGAACCAAAGATGCGGAAACTCGGGGGCCGCGTATCTCGCAGCAAGTTTCATTCAAGTTGGTGGTCGATTATCAATGATGATCAAGTACGCGGTGCATCATTCATAATCTGCTCCTCAGCCTCGACTGATGTTACATCTCCGCGGCGTCAGGGGTGCTTACACGTGATGATGATCATTGTCACCAAGTTCTAGTCCGAACTGATTCTTATCATTACTGTTCTCTGCGCTAGAATTGATACCCACGGAAAAATAACGGCTATCTCCTGATAGAATTTCGAGGACCTCTGATGGAAAACTACAAGGAACGGATCATCGGGCATGGGTAGCAGGGTATTGGGCAAAAGTACTAGCGCTGGGTTTAGAGCTACATAGTGATGCTCTAACCTTCACCAGGATGGCTGATTGAGTCAGACTGTTGACGGCATATGCCATATATGAAGTGATACTGAAACTACTATTACCAAGCCCAAGCAGTGATTGTATCTCTTACCGCGCCAGTCCATCCCGAGTTGACCTCATCCCCACGACATCCACCAATATTTGCACATGCGTTACTCCGCCGCAACAACGCTTCCAGCTCTCGTACTATTCTACCTTTTACCCCTATCCGCGTCTGCGCTTCCCCCCCCCGATCTGCGCTTCGAGGGTGTACTCGAGAACGGGCCCCTCTCATTTCTCTCTCTCATCCATCCAGATAGGCATTCGGAACGCGACGATGACCCCATCCATCACCATCATGGAGAACCACTCACTGAAATAAATGAAACCGAAATTATAATGTGGCACTTGCCTACCCCTCCTTCATACTGGTCAATAGATATTGAGGATCGTGATCCCGACGCTTCTCGCTATCCTACGCTCATGGGCATGCATGTTCTCTTCATGTCCCTCGCTTTCTTTGTCGCACTTCCAGCCGGTGGGCTTCATCATGTCAACGAACTTACTTGTCTTCTAATACTCGAGAGCGATAAACAGGAATTGCAATGCGCTCCGTCGAACATGCATGCCATGGTTATACCGTAATAGTATTTTACACCCTCTGTGCGCTTGGTTGTGCTGCAAGCGGCCTCTACAGAAAACTCACACCCGATATGTAAGCGAACTGCGTCATAACCACTACACATCTTAAATACGGCTCATTTCAGGTACACAGGTTCGACCCATAGCACCCACGGCTACTTTGTTCTACTTTTGAGCATAGCTCCATCCATAGTCGATATCACTGCGTTCTTCCTCCGGTTATACGCATTTTTGAGGAGCGGGTCCAAGTTTTCCTTCAAGCCGTTCTGGCGCTCAGCGGTATCAGGGCTAGAAGGATCATATGGCCCTCCATCCGAGTACTCGGGACTGGTGACGGACGATTCTCAAGAGTGCGATGAAATGAAGCCCATCAATGTTGCATCTCAGGAGCCAGTCCACTTCCGACGTCATCAATCGATCCCAAGGATCGACACCCAGGAGTTCGACGACCGGTTTGATGAAAGTGCGGACGGTGCCTCAGGTGTCCCTCACCCATCTCATTCTAACGCATCCGAACGCACTATTTTCCGAACAGGCTCTCCCCGAGGCTCGAGGCACTCTGATGACACCTTGCACGACATGATATTCCCACCTGTCATTCGCCCCAAGCAACCATCTTACCACCACATCGTAGAGGCTGCATTCGCCACTCTTGAAAGGGCCTTGGTATTCGCGGCATTCGGGATGCTTCTGTCAGGGATCGTCGTGTATACAGGTGGCTGCCGGGAAAGTTACATCAACGGGTGTCTCGCACATCTTATCAGTAGGTGAAACAACCGCGGTTTCTTTCGTTGTTTCTCTAACCCTGCCAATCTTAAGAGGGTGGTATCTTCTGGTGCTATGGATTATTCACGTTCGCTCGCTTTTTGGGTTCGCACTCGGAAATGGGTTGGGCATGGAACGTTTCGCCCATCGACAACACAATTTCTGCAGAATTTGTGGAGTCAGCTTTAATCTTTCTGTATGGCATCACCAACACTTGGATGGAGAGGTTTGGCGCGCAACCAGGTGATCCCTATACAACGAAGCAGGTTCAGCACATCAGCATTGCGGTACGTAATTTACCAACCTCGTTATCTACAGGATCTCACTTCGCTTCCCAGGTCATGTTCTGGTTCGCCGGTCTTGTCGGCATGGGCATAGAATCTAAACGCGTGCGGCGTTGGCTAGCGGCTCCTGCTGCATTCGCGCTGGGACCAGCACGCTCGTCCAGCATTACCGAACCAGCCAGTTATCGAACCAGCTTCAATCCTTTCCCAGCCCTTGTGATTGGCGTAACGGGCGCAGCTATGAGCGCTCATGCACAAACTTACCTCATCCAGGTAGATGTTTGGTCATGTCACAACACAAGTTCTGTCTGACAAAAATAACCTGAACTGAATAGGTTCAAATTCATCAGCTCTGGGGGTGGCTTCTGCTCGGGTTTTCGGTGCTCAGGTGTTTGACGTACTCCTTCCTCTGGCTTGGCCCGCCGAGCTCCGTGCTCCCTTCTCGGCCCCCAACAGAAGCTCTGGGAAGCTTCTTCTTGGCATGCGGCGGTCTGATGTTCATGTTCAGCACAGAAGAAGTCACCCTCGCAGCTATGAGGAAAGGTCGTGATGGTGAGCCGGTCCCCCGTTCCGTTCCCATGATCAGCAGGTTTTTTGATTGAAGTACTTTTGTAGACATGATGATGTTCCTCAATGTAGCAATCGCAATCACTTGTCTCGCATTCTGTTGGACTCTCTGTGTTGTCTCCTTCGATGGATGGCTCAAGTCCCGAAGAGCGATTTGACCATCCTCTTGATTTCTGATTTCCTGGTTCCGACTTATCTGGCGTGCTTATCCACGGGCCACTAAATTCCTCCCTCCACACATCTGTATTGCCTCGCACTGTTTTTGTCTTGTTCTTCACTGGTACTGTCCATCACGATTGTGATGCCCTCAATACGTCACTTACGAAGTCCCGGTCAACTACCTGTCCCGCAAAGCAGCTAGTGACAAATTTCACTGACATCAATCTACTTAGTATCAATCACATCATCCCAGATATCATGATGCCATAGTCAGCCAGGGCCCCCATCCATACCCAAAATCCAGACCACCCGCAGCCGACGAAACCCCGCCAGCAACTTGGGCGGCTGTCGAAATCGGTCCTCATAAGCAACCGAGCGAGCTGTGCTGCGCCCAATCCTACACCGAGGTAAAAAGGAGCGCCTTGAGCATTCAGGAAGCCGGCGTAGGTGATGAGGGACATTGTTGAGACTGAAAGTGCTGTGAGGATGGGACGCGTTTGTTCGCCGAATAGGAGTGCTGTAGAACGAATTCCGACATTGACGTCGTCGGTTTTGTCCTGAGAGATGTGATTATGTTGTTACCACAGACCTGTGTACGACCAGGACTTGGCTTACTTGGTGGGCGTAGATACTGTCATAAACTAAGGTCCAACAAACCCCCCCTGCATACAGGGGCAAACAGACACTCCAATTGACAGCACCTGCAACCGCGGACCAGCCAAGAAGTGCTCCCCAATTAAAAGCCAAGCCTATTGGGGCGGTAGTTAGTGAGCTGGGTGCGCTCTACTTGGCTCGAACTTTGGCATACCAAGAACTGCTTGTGGCCAGTAGGTTATACGTTTCATTAGAGGATATATGGTGACCACAGAGAGCGAAGAGGCCCCGAGAAGGATGCTAAGAAGCGCATTAGCACATTTTTCTGATGGACGTGGCAAGGGCTGGTATTTTACCTGTACCAATTCAGCTGCAGTAAAACGCCAAGTCCAACGGTCAGCTGTCCTGCGAGGAAGCCCAATGCTTGACGGCGCGTTATATCCCCTCGAGCGAGCGGTCTCGTCCGCGTCCTCTCTAAGTGCCCGCGATGAATACGGCGGCACTCATTGCGCAGAGGTTCATGGGCTCACCTACGGCTTTGTCGAGATTCTTGTCCCACACGTCATTAATGGTGCAGCCTGCACCTCGCATGACGATGGCACCAAGCCCAAAAATACCGATATACGTCAAAGGGGTCGTCAGCGGTGCTTCGAGCGCATACGAAGCCATAGTTATCGACCATGCTTGTATTATGCATGAATTTGAGAATAATTGGAGGGCATGAATAGACATACCACAGGGATAGAACAACAACAGTGTCCCGATAGGTTTGTCGACCCTGGTCAAATAAAGATACGGGCGTACACTCGCTGGAAAACGATCGACCCAGGTTGTTGGGGGCTTGATTGTCCCGGAGGCATAGCGAACTGGAAGCCTGGGTGTGTAGGGCGTAATCGCGCGCTGCGGAACTGTATAACTTGGTCGTACTGCGAGGGAGCTTTTTGGACGGCAATAACCTACGCAATTTTGGGTAGACCTCAAAAATGACCCCGATTGCGAAGATTTGCAAGGCGGTCTCCTGGCCAGGAGGGTGGTCATGTCGCGATACATATAAATTTGTCTTAGGACCAGCAGTCGCATTGCTCCCACGTCCATCTGCCTAGTCCACAGTGTTTGGAGTCGCGTCAAGGCCACTTCACACAACCAACTTGACTAAGTGACTCGCACTGAGACTAATCGTACAGAATGAGATCAAGAAGAAGGAAGTACATGCAGGACGATACGGATAATATGCAGAGGTTGACCTAACAATGATGCCGGAACTAATAGAAACAACGACGCTAATCATTCACCACTCCTTGGCGAGTTTGAATGACCACTCCCAGTCTGGTCATTTTGTAACTGAGAAACTCGTTCATATTGGCCAGGTTAATGGACATACCAGCATAAACATTATCGTCATCATCTAGGACACGACTCCTGACGCTGAACGAACCCATGCGAGCGACAGTACCTGATGGTGACTCTTCTGGCTCAAAGTTCTTGGCATATGGTTCTCCGTTGGGATGAGGACCGTAAGAACCAAGCATCTGTTCCATCTTGTCCACTGGAGGCGCGTTAAGGGACAAACGGCTCAATCAAACAAAACTCTCAGTATCTCACCTGCGATGCCAGCTCTCTTGACGACTTGCAAATAACGGACGCCCTAATGGACATACTGAGCAAATTGGGAGACCTGATTGGACTCGGAACTTACAGAGATGATCGAGTGGTTGACTCTGAAGGTGATGCGAACACTAGTTATGCGTCAGACAGATAGTGATATGACGTATGGCTGCTGTACTTGTACTCGACCCCCTCTTTGATGATGATGGGGTTTTTCTTGGTATCTGCAAGTTTTGCCGTGTCCGCGACGTCGAAGACCAGCTTCTTGCCTGGGGGGAGAGTAGGCGAATCAAGCTCAAGGGTCAAGACTGTGACCTGATGAAAGTGACTCGAGTGTCAAAAACAGTAGGTGCATAGAGAGTGGGCATACCTTTGGACCACTCGTGTCCCCGGCGGAAATACCAGGAACGATGCCAAGGCTGGCCTTCCAGCGTGCCAGACTTTCATCCTCTGCATCCAGCTTGGCGTATTCTTCCGCTGTCTTTGCAGCGGTAGGCTTGTAGCCTTCGATCCCAATTAGATGAATCTGAGATATCGTGATTTGCACGCCTTACGAACCTGGGGTCTGGGAGGGCTTAAGATCTTCCTGGTCATCGTTCTGCAGATATAAAATGAGTAAAAACAGATAAATTACTGTAAGAAAGTGACGAACGACAGACATCCTGAGTATTCAGAGAAAACTCAAGAGGTAAAATATACAAAAGGATGAGTGGCGAGGGTGAAGTTGCTGAGGTTGGTTTATCTTGCAGTTAATTATCCACCGATGATGATCGATTTCACACGCCTGCTTAATTATCGCTCCTTGCCGACTCCCAAGTCACAGTGCCAGTACTGCAACAATGCAAGGGTACTAGGACGGTCTGTCAACTTGCACTAGTCAACGATTTGTACTCGGCCAATGCCCAGCGCGACCTTGCTTTCAACACACCAAACTAATCTCGATGTGTATCTAAAAGTTACACAATACGGAAGCAAATTGCTATTGCAAAGCACTGAAAGCAAACATTGCCAGCGACAATCCTACACCCTATTCTCCGATCTGTAACAAAAAAAAAAACAATGGAACGCTGGTATAATGGCTGCAGCAATGTCCGCAGAATAATTGACAAGGAGTGGACGTTCTAAAGCAAGAACTTGGGACAACCAAAATATTATACAAACGTGACGCAACAGCTGAAATCACGGCGCTCAACCATAGGGGTATCACTGGCTCGACAGCTACGGGGAGGCAACATCGTGCATGCTCTCTAAACGGCGTTGCTATGATGAGCAAAATCACGACGCATAAATTTGTCGGGACACACATACCGCCTTTAAACCAGCATTTGCCTTTGCTGAGGTGGAAGCATTTATGACCATTCGGACAGATGTGGCCCCAGCAGCAGCGGTCGCCATATGGACATTGGAGGCCTGATGATGCGAATTAAATGACTAGAAGTGCACTCCTGCCAACCTCCGTACCATTTTTGAGAAAGTTACACGGCGCTTTTTTAGCGTTAGAAGCCAAAGTCGCCAACTGTTCTGGGGTTAACACATAATCGTGCGAGTATTTACAGGTCCCCTGCAGTGCTTCATCAGGGCACAGACAGAACCAAGCAGTAGTGGATACTCACGCCTTTAGTGCAGGACATCAGGTAAAATTCATTACAAGGTGGAGGAGAATCTGCATGGACAGAATGTCAAGTTCTGTATGCCTCAAACATGAACTAACTCCACTGACGTTTGTGAAGTGGCTGTGGATCATAGATCAATATATTGGCCTTGCTGTATTGTCACTCAGCACTTACCAGGGTCGGGTCGATTAGCTTGCCAGTCGAGGGTGTTGGCAAACCAGACGGAGAACGAGGTGTTGGCAAACCACCCGTCGTATGAGAGGGACTTATACCAGTGACATTCAAAGGAGGGGGGTGATGAGTAACAGGAGGTGGCGTAGCTCGCCGCATCATGAACAATTTGTCCACGTATAGAGTAGGTAAGTGGAATCGACGAGATTGGTCCGCACCGGCACCACCCGCTTCCAGAAATGTCAGTTTGCCTAACAATCCCTCATTTTGTAGTGTGGCAATTGTGGATGCGTGTGCACCATCGGGGCTACCTGTTCAATCATGTCAAGCACCCGTCGATTCCCGAGAATGATCAACTCACCAGCAAGAAATATCCGTTGTGTTTGAGGAAAACGGATATAGGTTTGCAGGTATTCTTGCATCACCTTTACTATAAGCCAGACGGAGTTGATGCACGACAACTGACCTGTTATCTTTGTAAACGTGGCATCTTTGCCATACCCTACGTCCACCAGTAAGAACCTTGGCGATGCTTGACTGAAGCCCATTATGAAGGCCTCCAACTGTTCCGGGGTGCATAACTGACGGCGTTCAAGAACGCTCGAAAGACCTGTTCTGTTATAATAGATGGTAATCCAAAAAGACAGCCGTCCCAACACATGGACGTCTTCACTGGTTAAATAGTCGGCGACCGCCTTGGTCAACTGTTGAGCAGCCTGACGACCACCTTCGTGCCCTTGCCTTAGGAGGGACTCGGTAAATATACAAGCATCCCCGTCAATGACGCAGAGGATTAGCAAGCTCTGGTTCTGATCGAGAAACAGTGAGATTTGACATTCAATGAACACAAGGGAACAAACCATCAGCGATTCCATAGATGCGATCTGACTGTTCAGAGAGGCGAGTCTCCCTTTAAGGGTCTTGGCCTCTCTGTCCGCCCCCTCGAGCGCTGTAGCATGGGCTTGCTTCCATACTGTGAGCTCTACCTCCAGCTCCCCCAAACGGTTCTCGAGGTCGACATTTCGCTTAATTGTCGCCGACGAGAGGTCTGTCACGTCTGATCTGAGCACTCGAAGTCAACAGTTTGACATGTGAAAAAGACGAACTCAGAAGCCGAGCTATCGTCTCATCCCTTCCGAAAATTTTATATCGTTCGATCAAGGCCTGGAGTGCAATGTTCAGAATCTACTACACTTACCAGAGTGGTTGGCTGACCTCTGTGACCGGGGACGTTGCCATAATAAAAGGCAAGCAGAGAATACAGGGTGCTGTATGGACAGCGAAAGAGTATATAGATACCTTGGACAAGAAAAGGGCGACCCTTTTAAAATAATTGAAGCCACGATATTTGCCAGGTCCATCTGTGAGTAGTGAATCAGGCTAGATCGCGGAATTCTGACCAGGTAGGAAGCTAGCCAATAAGGGAAACATGACAGGCGTAACTTGATGAAGAACTCGAACTGCAAAAGACAACTCTTTTTTTTTTTTCTTTTCTTTTAGTAAAGTCACGCGAACCTGGTTAATGTTCCAAGTGTTCGGTTCGTCCAGTCGAATCACGATCCGTGGTCGAGTACTTACGTCAATGGAAAGTTCCATCAGCGTTAAGTAACACCGTTCGAATCACACCGCTGTTCGTGAGCCCTGAGAAAAGCTGAACTTTGCTTGTCAAGTTCATATATGTACAAATAGCTGGCACCTCATCTTCGGATAAAGATCCCGACAACATTCAACTTGCATATCTCTCGACAAAACACCAGTTAAGCTTGGCAGACGAAGAACAATTAATTTTAGTTATTCGGTTGTCGGTGCATTCCAGCTGTGCAGAGTGGGATGAGGAGTCCGCTCTATCATCGGGTAACGAGAACACCAACCAGCCTGGAATTTGCATTTCCCCAGCTTGAGGAAGTAACAGATCGTTCCCTGGGGACATACGTGACCATATACACACTTATCACCAAACGTGCACATCCCGCCTGTAATGAGAATTGAGGAGCAGAGACGAGGGATCCATACGAGAAACCATACCTTCGTTAGTCACTTTGCATGGAGTCTTCTTCGCATTCTCTTTTAGTTCTTGGTAGTGTTCCTCATCAAGGATATAGTCGTGGCCATACTTGCACTCAGACCGGTGTCGGCATTCTGCGAGATAAAACAGAGTGCAGGGCGCAGGGTTTTCTGCAGTGACATAAGCTTTCACTTGACAAGACAGGCGCGAATCAACATACGTTTCGACAAGGCCTACGATGGCGTCCAAAAACGTTGAGTGAAATGGTTTTTACTATAACTTGATTAAACTCAACTAGTTTAGGGTTGATATGCCGCTGTTTCCCCGGTGACGAAACCCTGCGAGTAAAGTGAACAGTTTGCACCAACTGTGCCTCACCCGCGTCGGTCGAGACGCTGCCATCACTCGCCGCATATGCATATGGGATAGAATCATGGCGGCCAGTTTGCCATGCCGATCCATAATTTGGAATTGAATTACGTCTGAGGGTTGGCCCGGAAACATCCACGGGGCCAAGACCAGGAGGAGTGGGGGAACCAGCCACTTGTGCAGTTGCTGCCACCAACCTAGGTGTAGCGGGCAGACCAGGGGGCGGACCAGACGCAATTGACGTATAAGATAGCGGAACGAGTTTGGTTGTCATAAATAAATCTGGGACACGAAGTTCAGGAAGCATAAGAGCCTTGATGTCCATTGCCACGTCGTTGTATCCGGGCATAAGGATGAGTCTTTCACGGAATCCTGCTGTGATTACGGAACGAAGAACATTGACGTATCCGTTGTCGTGGGATCCTGTGGAAGGGTTCGGTGAGTTCGGATGGGAAGGAAACCTAACGCCATTACCTCCAAATATAATTTTGTACGTCTGAGGAAGACGAATGTTATCTTCAAGATGAACTGCATACCGTGAAGATAGGGGCGAGGTCAGGAAGGGGATCACGTCCGCCACAAGTCGCGAACGGACCTTTAATTTTCGCATCCGCAGCCTCCTTGCTACCGCCGACGTCAACCATCACAAAGCGCTCTGCTGCTTGGTTAAAGCCTATGATGAAATCTTCAAACTTTTGTTTCGCTGCAGAGAGCCCGACTCTCCCAAAAGTTTCCAACAGACCACGCTTGTTGTAGAAAAGGTAGACCCAGAGCTGGAATTGTTCGTACGCGTGGTCGCAGGATAGGTATTGGCGTATTTTTTCTGTCAACATCCTAGCAGCCTCGAGGCCTCCTTCTTGGCCTTGATTCATTAAGTCAGCAGAAAATATTGTGCCATCGCCATCTAGGAGGCAAATGACACGTTTCTCGAGGCCCTGACGGAAAGTAGTCAGCCGCACAATGTCATGACCACGGCAACTGGAGACACCTTCAATGCTTGCAACTCTGCCACGAGCAGGCTTGTTTCCTCGGTTTTCTTCTTAATCTCGTCCTGTGAGCTGGTGTACGCTGCCCGAAAAGCACCTAAGCTAGTCGAAAGTTCTTCAATACGAGAGCGATATTCATCCTCCCTTGAAATTAACGCATCAATTTCACCTAATGCTTAGTGAGTGAGTGATGTGACGGAAAGCCGAGAACATACTTGAGAGGCGACCTAAACTGCCCCGGCTGCACGGAGAAAAGAAAGTAAAGTAAACGGGTGAGGCACTTTAAGACGACGAGCAGAGCACACACACATTGGGTGCTGGTGCTGAAGCCCGCTATATTCACGATTTGGAATATCATCCATTGTGGGTGCAAGGTATCTGACGGTGGCAGACATGTTGCCAGTGTCTTAAGTAGTGTTGTTGAATTTTAGAGTCTAGCAGGGTGCAAGGATGCCCCCAAGTTCGCCGTTGTTTTCCCGTGACCTTCGTTCCTGGAATGTGGTATTGGGATTGGTGCGTGTACTTGGATATTGATCTTGGCAGTTACACAGGAGGAAGCACTAAATGAACGAAACACGAGGGTCGAGTTCGGCACAAAGAAACAGCAAATTGCTACATCTAGGGTCCTTGTAGACAACGTCCTAGCTAGTAATACACAGCTCAGGAACCATCTCACAGCATGGCAACCATGAATGGAATGAAGTGTATCTGCCTTTTGCCCAGTGCTGTTGATAATATTGGTGACTAGTAGAAGGTTACTACAAGTCCACGCTGTGAACATGATGTTGGCTCGTTGCACTACATGAGGCAAGGGTTGATAAGCGCAGTGTTGCAGAATCGTGATCTGGGATCAAATCAAACCTGCAGCTTTCATCGCCGAACTAGTCCCAATCAGCGACATCATGATTCTGATATACCAGTGCAACCTTCGAGTAACTCAGGGAGCTAGCTTAGGGCAAAACACAAAGGGGAGGTCAGCGCAACGCCGGTATGTTATTACTTGGGGATGCGACTGCTCATCTTTAGCGACAGAACATCAACGGGCAACAGAAGCTTCTTTGTCAGGAGGCCTAGTGCCCACAAGTCCAGGAAGTATCTTGAGGGTGGCTAGATATGTCGTGGGACGCGACTACGAGGATAAGATCCCCGCGAAACGCACCTATAATGACAAAACAACAGCCTTTCAACATCCAATGGAATTACTAGTCAGAAGATGATATTCCAGAGCGTCGTAAAGGTATCACAGATAAAGACGCAATTCGAACTTCGATTGCAAGGGCGAAAATGGAGCAATGACAGCAAGTTGAGCGGCTTTGACGTCCTGCATGCTTCCATGGACACAGTGACCTTCATGGTACAAACTTGCCTAAGCTCTCCTAGTTTCAAGTGAAAACGCACCGGGATGATGACTTACACTACACCAGTGTGCCAGACGCGCTCGTGAGAAAGCATTACGTGTACGCGTCACGATCAGAAGTGGTTCGCGTTGCACTACATAGCTGGTCTGATCATTCCTCCTCATTTTCTCTGCGATACCTCGAATATTTACTTGTTTTCTGTCACGAAATCTTTAACGAACTGCCATGTCTGACATCTATGCCTCGCTTGGAGTTTCCCCAAGGAAGAAACGCGTCCTTGTGAGCTCAGATGATGAATCAACTTTCACTCCCAAGAAACTGCGAACCGTGTATGAAGTTTCATTTCCTCATGTGCTTCGTCTAACTGCCTTCTGTGAACAGACCACCCACTCCACCCAAATCTTCTAAAAAAAGTATCAAATTAACCTCTGTCACTTTACCTCCCCATCTTTCACGACTTCATACCATTCAAACCGCACTTCAACATGCACTTTCGCACGCGTTAGCAACATGTGCAGTTTCCCCATCTTCTGACACAGGAATCGTACGCAATGTGCTCAACCACATGTCTATTGCGACCTACTCAGGGCTTACTACTAAATTCGATACCGATGATCTCAAACGGCTTTGCTGGATTTGGGAATGGGATGGCAAAGCTGTTCCAGACCTCAAGGGCAAGACCAAGGCCGCGGAGGACGACAACCCTTTCCTAGATCTGCCTGCGGCAGCCCTTCCAAAAGAGTGGACACGTGGATCAATGGGACTCATGATCAGCCCTACCAGTCACTATTCGAAGAGTGCAGGGAAACGCGTGCCAGTCTATGGCATTGGAATCGAAGTCGAAATGGACATTGACAAGGGCATGGGTGGAGGTATGGCGGCAGTAGCAAGATGGACTGCTGATGCAGACAAAAGACGCGCCGAGTTCCGATCAAAGCTTGAATCTTGGGTCAAGGTTATTGGTCTTTGGAGAAATAATTTTCGTCCTCTGCAGCTTACCTACCCGTTTTGCAGCTTCACCCTGATACTACGCTTGTCCCAGATGTCCCGTTAGCAGACTTACCTGAACTCCCAAACAATACGATCAAAGCCTCATCTCTGACTCGTGTACTCGCATCTGCATCTCCGAAAGGTGCTGCCATTCTGGCGAACATGGTTCCCTCCAGCCCTACCCCGCCCTCCAAATCGCCTGTGAAGAGGTCGAGTGCAGCTCGCGAATTTCCTGTTCCATTTCCGATCACCAGAACACCCTCCAACGAGATTTCACCGTCTAAAAGTCACGTATTATTCCCTCAGACACCGTCCTCTCGTCAGAAGCGCGCCAATCCTCTCGCGGGACTCCTCACTCCGCAGACGCCCGCTCGCAAACGACTAGAAAGCAAAGGATCCGATTCACTACCTACGACACCCGTCCACCAGCGTGGAGCCGATGCAGAAACCGCACCTGCGACTCCGAGTACCTCTCGACGTCAAGCTCTATATGATCGAGTACGGCTCAAATCACTAACGTCTAGTCCAGTCAAAGCAAAGAGTGTCGAAGTTGCAGGTGGTAAGCTTACCAAAGATCAAATCCAGAAATTGGGACAAGAAGAAATTCGGCGGCGTTGCTTGCTCGGTCGTCTGGGTGGTATTGCCGAAAGTGCTTGGATGTAAGTGCATGAGGCTCGTGATTTGATGCCCCCACGAGTTAAGACACGTATCAAGGTTATTTTCCTCACCCGTTGGGCCCACGTCAATGCCTACGACTCGTAAGCGCAAAGCTCTCCCCGCTAACGAAGTCACGGCCGCCATCATCAAATCCTCGCCTGTCCCAATGTCTACTTCGGAAGCTTCTGAGTCACTCAAATTGCTTACCACGCTCTGTCCGTTTTTCCTTCGACCACTTGACATCGATGGTGAAGAATGGCTTGAAATGCCTCCCACCATATCGAGTTCAGAGTCTACAGAGAGTTCTACCAAGCAGAGCTTGCTCTCTAGCCCGACCAAGCTACCAAAATGCAAACTGGTTCCTCCTCCGAGCCCAGAATCAAAGCTCTTCGGAGGTGGCCCTGTTCCGCCACCAAGCCCCGGGTCCAGGGTGCGTCTGGCCAGCGCAGAAGAAATGCTTACCCGAAGTCCTCGCAGAGTTAAGCGAGAGGCAGGAGGACTAAGGGAAGTCAGGGAGATAATACGAAAAGAGTTGGAACTGCAAGATTGATCTGTCATCGCTATCATTTATGCCTTTTACTTGCTCTTCGTCCTCCATTGCGATACCTTCTTATCCTTGTTTTGTTTTGCGTCATCTGTAGCTCCGATCGATTTATACAGTATTGTCTTGAGAAAAGACAACGTTGACAAAACTGGAGCATCGTATACAGGCGAACGAGTACCAACATAGTATTCGAGAGACCTGACTGGAAACCAGTTACTCCACCCCAGCCAAAAATTCTTCCCAGATGTCATCCAGGTGGTACAAAACACCAAGGTGTCCACCATGTAGCGTCTTCAGCTTCGTATTCTGATAAGTGCCAGCAAGGTACTGCGACAAGGCTGCAGGGGCTACTTTATCCCCCGGGGTTGTTACCAGCGTCACCAAAGGACGAGAATGTCCCTCATCCAATGAATCTGGACGGAACCCCCAGTCCGAGTGAAGGACGGATGATGTAAGCTTGAAACCCTCCCAAGAGGTCGCCACACTGCGCACGACATTCGCCGCCATCCTCTTCTCCGTCTCTCCCTCCGCCACACCCTCTTTCGCCCTCCACTTCGCATACTCCTCCTTCTCTATATCGTCCATCTTGTCAAAAAGCAGCTCCCGTAGGAACAGTTCTGCGTTTTCGACCGTGGAGACCTTCCTCATCATCGTGAATTTCACGAGGTTCACGAAGAAACCTTTGAAGGGCAACCACTGCATGATGGGGCCAATCAAGAAGTAGTTGCTCCAACTCAAATGTTTGGCGTAATCTTTGTGGTAGCGGAGAGGTGAGATCGCGCTCATGAGCAATACACCCGCGATGCTCCGCCCATACGGGAACTTATCGTATGCAGCACCATAGAGCATCTGGGCTGGGACCGTGCCGAAGGATCCACCAGCGACGTATAGCTTTATATCTCGTTCATTGTCTGGATACAAATGATCAAGCAAAGCGGTCATATCGCTCGTAAGGCAGTCGACATAGGAGGTCGATGGGAAAGGAGGGGAGGTATTTCCCCAGCCGGGGAGTGTAGGGCGTACGTCGTGAACGTTCTTCGACGCGATGACACGAGAAACTCTGGACGTCTCTCCGATCGTGAAGGCGCCATGGAGATAGAGTAAGACAGTTGTGCTAGACGGGTTCCCGGAGGTGGCATACGCTAGCGTACGACCATCAGCCAACTTGAGCTTCTTCTCCTGGCTAGAATCAGTCATATGTGGTGACGATGGAATAATGAACGACAGATCCACCGACTTGGGAGTTCGTCTGACATGGGCGCTCGGTATTTGAGGAGAGTGAATGACTCCGTCATGGCAGGCACCGCAGTCGGTACTGAGTACACTTGTAGTCAACCTTGATTTGGATCCGTTGGGTGCTGGTGTCGGAAACCTCCGCTGTGCAGGGTCATATCGCAGTAGCGCTGTGATATTAGTACTTGCCCGCTTAGCTCAGTGGTAGAGCGCGTCACTTGTAATGATGAGGTCGGTTGTTCAATCCAGCCAGTGGGCACATCATTATTGTTATTTTATTCAGATCTTTTTTTCCTAATAATTTAGTCCGTTCCATCCATTACATAGAGATCAGTTCATCCCAGAGCTCGTCCATGTAATATCTCGGAGCGAGATGTCCCCCTTCAATATACTTCATACGCGCATTCTTGTAGTGCTCAACGAGATACCTTTGATGAACTTCGGGTGCCATTCGGTCCTGTCTCGCAGAAACGACGAGAACCGGCGGCCTGTTATGTTCTTCATCTAGTGTGTCCGGATGGAAACCCCAATCTGCATGTCCAATACCGGGGAGCAGCCTTATCCCTTCCCAGTTCGTCTGCACACTCCTTACGGCTAGCTCTGCCAGTTCCCTCACCACCTCGCGTTCACTAATTCTGTTGTCTTCTCTCCACTTCCTATAGACCTCCCGCTCATCGTCATCCATAATGTCAAACAACGATCTCCTCAACACTGCTTCCGCCCTGTCGGCGTTCGCAAATTGTGTCCCCATCAGAAGGGCCATGACTTTGGGCACAATTTTGAAATAATCATACTTGACGATCGGACCAGCAAACAGATAACCGGGCCAGTCGAGGGTTTTGTAATAATCCGTGAAGTGACGGAATGACGCCATGGGGACAACGAGCATTAGTCCTGCAATGCGCCTCCCGAACGGGAACTTGCCGTAGGGCGACCCGTACAGCATCTGTGCAGGCAAACTCCCAAAGGAGGCACCTGCAACGTAGAGCTTAACGTCGTCTGCGTTGTTGGGATAAAGATACTCAAGCAGAGCGGACATATCCCCTGTTACACAGTCGACGTATTCGACGCCCGGAAGAGGAGACGACGTCTTTCCCCAGCCTGGCAGGGTGGGACAGATATAATGGACTGGTTTGTCTTCATCGAGAAAGAGCTTGGGCGGTTTGGAGGCGTCCCCGACTGTGAAAGAACCATGTAGGTAGAGTGCGACCGTCGTGCTGGACGGTGTCCCCGCTGCAGAGTAAGCGAGTGTTCGCCCCCCTGGCAGGGCAAGGTACAGTTCTCGGGTGCTAGTCAACTGCATGCGGAGTTGACACACTCGTAGGGTGTATTTGACGAAGTGCCAAGCACTTGCACGGGAATACGCAGCGACACAGCAGGGCAACGGTGAGATCCGACGGAACTTCTGGCGTCCAGTGGCGCTTCTGCTCCCTGTGTAGCTACTTACGGTCACTGCGCAGACAAAGTCGCAGCCAATATACATTTGAAATGCTCCAGCCACTGAGCTTACGAATGCCCAGATTTGACAGGTTTCCGGCACACACCTACTTCCTCAGTTCCATACGGACCGACTCCTCGTACTCCACACAATCGACAATCTTGCCATCCTTCCTACTCTTCTCTGCCGCAAAGACCGTAAGATGGCTTTTCAGCACCTCACCAACGTCGGTACCAAGGACTGTCTGATCCTTCGCCCGTACAGCTTCGATGAACGCCTGAATGAGCCCCAGGTCACCTCCCCCATGCCCGCCTCCTTGGTTCACAGGATAGTGTTTCGTCTTTTTACCGGTCCGAAAATCGGTTACTGTAAACGTGTTCATGTCGCCCACAATCTCACCGTGTGTGAAGTGGAGGCGTGTTTGGCGATCGCATATGAGGGAGGTATATGCGACCATAGTGAAGGAGGCTGTCGCTCCCGAGGAGAACTCCACGTTGACAACCTTCGTAAGGAAACATTGGCCTTAGAAACATAGCGATACGCCAGCATACTGACCTGATGATCGCAAACATCGTTGTCGCTTTCATAGACACACTTGCCGTATGAACCATTGCGCAGTGCCTCGGTTATGTTCTCGATGTCGGGTATACCGTCTACAATGGTACTTGCAGGCCAATGGGTATTTCCTTGGGACACCGGATCCAGGTATACTGCGCGTTCCGTTGATGTTAGCACGACAAGATATCTGCATGACAGGCTCACTTTTCTTTGCACTGTAAGGGCATTCGCGTTCGATAAGACATTCGAGGCACCGAGAGGCGCTCCCAGCAAGCAGGGGTTTCTTTTCCTTTTTGAAATGCTGCAAAGATCCAAAAGAAGAGACTCTGGTTGGAGTAGCTGGGGAGAGCCAATGACACAGAATGTCAATGTCACTGGGTGGTTTAGCCTGATAAGTATTAAGATTGGTCATGTGGAGAGACATACTGGCAGCTCTTGGTCATGAGGGAGAAGGAGCTCTCGGCCTCTTTAGCCCAATTGCCACGTACGTATGAATGAGCGAAGTGGAAGTAGCCGACTGGCTCAACGTGCACTGCATTAATGAGCTCTCCAAGCTCACCAGAACGAACAACCTCGGTGATCGCTTTGCTATATGGCGAGTATCGCAACACTAAAAACATCATAAGTGACCAGTCAACATCGACCAATAAAGGTAACTCACCATGTCCCATCCCAAATATAATCCCCGCCTGCTTAATTGCCTCCTCCATCTCCAAAAGATCAGTCAAGCTCGTTGCCATCGGCTTCTCGCAAAGAATATGATACCCCTGTTTAGCAAACGCCAACACGACCTCTTTGTGCATGTGGTCCTGCACAGCGACGATGACAGCATCCGCGAGGCGTTTTCCAACAGTCTCGATTGTCTCTGCAGAGGCTTGAAGGAGGTCTTGGTAAGTATTGAAAACAAGAGTCTTGTCGATGGAATGTGCTTTGGCGAAGAGAGTGCGGGTTTTGAGGCGGGGTTCTGCGATGGCTACTACTTTGCATTGGTGAGGTTGATCGAGGGCATAGATCGCGTAGTTCTATATGTACGAGCTCGTCAGTTCTGTAGTTTGGTCAGGAGTGGACGAGATAGCATACCTCTCCGCGTTGCCCGCAGCCGACGATGGCGAGGGTGATGGGACCAGTGGAAGCGCCTACAGAGCTCATGTTGGTCACCTTCAGTTCTGAATTGGAGGACGAGCGAGACCAGAGACTTTTTGTGTTGTGAATCCACGACATGTGATGCTGCGATAACAGCTGAGTGTCCTTATGAACTTTTGATGGTCCGTAAGGATATCAAGCGCACAAGTTAATCTGGAACGATGATAGTATCTGAGCACAGCAGCATGGTCAATGAGCTGACACGTAGTCGCCAAATGTCCGCAGTGGAGGACACGAAACGGTTGCAAGGTGACATGACCCCGCATAATTTGGGACATGCCTCGTCTTCTACCACGTCTCCTGAAAACGCTAAAAGAAACCTCCCTCACAAATTACTATCCGAGACACGTCGACCGTTCGCAAAATCTTTCCAGTTCAAAGAGAAAGTCGCTATACCACCCCCTTCCCAGCTCGCCACTGGCGTTCAACCCTGCGGGACGGACACATTCGATTTTACTCGACGAGAACCCAGTAACGAATAAAGGGGTGTTTACTAGGCATAAGAGTCTCCCGCCAAGAGCGCGCGTAAGACCTGCACAGGTTGTACACCATGGACACGATGCTTCGAGGGAGATGACCGCTGAAGAACGCGAGTGGTGGTCAAGTCCGTACCGTACGTCGACCTTGTCGATGACTCTGAGATTCACCTCATAAAGACTTACGCGCGTGTCTTGATACCAGTCAGGATGCTAAGTACTCCGTTGCGCCAATGTACACTTTCGAGAAGGTATCTGCCCACCGGTATGTTTCTGTTCGTACGTTCCAGTTGGCATTCACCCTGATCTCACTCCTAGATTTCCTCGTGAGACTTGCGCCACTCCGGCTGGCCGTACCACGAGGATCCCGCTCTGTCCAGGTTCTGATGCCAGACGGTGTTGAGCATCCAAAATTCAAGCGGCGGCAAGCACACACTGCGGTGTACGCGCCGTGCTGGAAACACGCGTTCCGAAACATCGAAGAACGAGGTGGGCCTCTCCGCTCCATTTCGTCGTCTCTCATCCAACAACGTGATTATCAGTCTCCTTCCCTCGCCAAGCTCCAAACCTAATGTTCTCCAAGCACCTCTGCGCACATATAAGCTATCTCCTCCGCACCCGCATCCTCCAAGAACTCGAAGTGTTAATCGACGCACTCAAACTGAACCAATGCCTGCGTCCAGCATTGAACTCGGGCTCGGATGCCACAATCCTCAGACGTCTCAGTCGATCGGAATTCAAAGCCTTGCGCGAGACATGTAAATTACCCTACCCAGATGCAGTAGCAGTCTTTGTCGTCCCTCCCGTGAACCGCCATCCGAAAACAAAAGCGAGACCGCAGCCGTCGCATGAGCCGGATTTTCCGTCCACTGACCCCTCCCCACCAGCCACCATGCACAAGAAGCCACTCCCGCCGCTCTCGACACTCCACGATCTCAGTGCACCTAGCAATGCAGGCGAAGAGGTGAATGACGCTGCGGAGATATCTCTCTCGACTTTCTTACCTAATGCACGAGTGCCGCTATACAATGGCATTGCCATGTTCCCTTCCCCACCCCACCGCGCTATCCTTCACAACGCCCTATGTAAACTACTAGACAGAGAACGGCATTTCCGCGGGACGCGCTCAGCCACAGAAAAGAGTCGCGGAGAGGTCAAGCGCGCAAAGGGTGACGAGAAAGGGAGTCATGCCTTTTTACTCACTTCCAATGAGCGGACGGTGAAACGTGGGGATACGGTGCCGCTCGCGATCGCGTTGTGGAGGCTGAGAATGTGGGAGGGGGACGCGTTTACTGGTGAAGGTGAAGGATGGGAGATTGGGAAGGAGTGGAGGACCAAGCATGCTAAACGCTTGCGATAATGTGTGTAATAGATCATTGAATATTACGTACCAGTCACAGGCGAGGTACCACTCGCGCTCCGAAGCACTTCAATAATTGGTTTGCGTGCAGTAATGCGTAAGGATTGCAAAGATTGATTCTACAAACTACTCAATGGTCATTGGTACAGCCACATTCTGGAAGCCCTTCGTAGGAGGCGCCGTCAACACCTCTTTGCCCTCCCAAAACTTGGGAAGCTGGTCTCCAGCTACGAATAATCGTTCGACGCCTTCCTCGGTGATGACACACATGCGAATGACACCTCCTGATGAGCCATCTCGGGACATTGCGAGAGCCAGTGCTGCGCCGTAAGTGAGCCTTGCAAACAGACGAGCATTAGGGCTTTGAATTGTGAAGACGTACTGTTTTTGACGAAGTTGACAGTCTCATCTCTCCCCCATCCTTCTTGATAAGTAGCATCGCAATATCCATACACATATGTCGACCCCGAGCCTACGTGCCCAGCCAATTCCAGCATCAGAGACAAACAAGACAAAAAAATTAAGCTTCTGAAGCCGACGCACCGCCAATAGCCCAAGGCTGACGAAATAGCCCACCACCTAAGGGAATGTTGTAAACGCTAGGACCGGCATCTTTGTCCCAACCCGCGACGATTATTCCAGCACTTAGGCCGTCTTTGTTCTCATAGCACATAGTCTGGAAGACTCCAGCGGCGGTGGATACGGAGGGCGGAGTGCCGTGTATCTGTCTGGTCTCGTGCGAATGTTAATGGGTGCGAACAGGAGGAGGGGATGACGCACGTATACAACTGAAGATAATAGTGCACGATATCAGCCACTGCCTGCGTATCAGCTGCAGATCCTGAACGACAGCAATATATATGATCATGGATGTGCGTCAGCTTGTCTGTTACACGGTTAGCCTATATGTATAGCAGATATCGTCGTGTGGATGTCAGTGAGACTGGTAGGGGTACAAGAGACAAGAACGTGCGATGTAGCTTCCGGTGGTTGTACGACTGTCGGCGCCAATTACAACACCTTTATCGAATTGAACGGCCATGATGGAGGTCTATGTAGGCGTATACGAATTAGGGATGCTTTGCGAGGGCCGATGACATACGTACGCCGAGGTTAACCTCGCCACTTTTCAATCTATCCATGTCGACGTGATCCATGTTGTTTCAATATGCTTGTGTGTGTGTCCGTTGCTGTCTGCTGTCGTGTAGACGGGATGAAGATGCAATGAAGAAACGAGATGGTCACTGTGGAAATGGAGATTGAGCCTGTGGCTGATCAGGCTCACGCTGACGCGTCGACGCGTGTACTAGGTACCAAAGACACACTCCACCTGTGGTTAGTCCTTGTACTTACTACCACGGAATTTACAACACTTCCACGTATCTTACCATTACGATGGCATCTCGACAGCTGGGAACCATCTACAAGGAATTGCAGCGCGCATTTGCTGCACGCCCAACCGATCTCAAGAAATGCGGCACTCTCCTCGCTCAGCTCAAGGTATGACACTGTATTCATACAAGCCATGGGCCATTCCAACATAATTTCCCTCCAATGCGAAGATCGGCCTAATAGAAACTGGCATTCTCATACCCAATGGCGAAACAAGCTTACAAGACATGGTTGTTGCTCGTAAGTCACCTAGGGCAATGCTATCTGCATGCGAGCTCACCCAGGGACATAGGTGACATCCTCGAGCTCGGCGCATTTTGGAGTATACGAGCGAAAGATGTCCCTTCGTTTGATAGATACTTTTCGCAACTACAAACTTTCTACACCGACTACAGGTAGGCTCATGTCTTACTTTTTGCCACCACCATCCGCTCACTAATCTTCACATAGATCCGTCCTTCCCCCATCCAAACGCGAATTCCCCGTACGCGGGCTAAATTTGATCCGCCTCCTTACCCAAAACCGCATCGCAGACTTCCATACAACCCTCGAATCACTCCCTCTCCCGGCCGACGAAATCAGCACCAATCCCTATATAGCACACCCAGTCAATCTTGAGCGGTGGCTCATGGAGGGGAGCTATAGTAAGGTCTGGAATGCAAGGGAGGAAGCGCCCGCAGAGGAGTACAAGTTCTTTGTGGATAGTTTGATGGGGACTATCAGGTGGGTCGTCGGTTTTGGTTTCAAACGGAAAGGCGAAATAGCAATGTGATGCTGACGAGAAAATATAGAAACGAGATTGCAAGCTGTGAAGAATCGGCGTATGACAGCCTTCCGTTCAAGGACGCTGCTACGCTCCTGTTCTTTACATCGCAATCTGACCTTCTTAAGTTCGCACAGCAGGTAAGTAGCCGTCGCCGCCGCTCGGCCTGCTTCAGAGAGTGACGTACCCCATAGCGCGGATGGCAAGTGGATCTTAGTGCAGGTCAAATCAACTTTGCACGGAAGAACGACGAACAGACGGAAATTCCCAAACATAAACTCATTGCGGCGAACCTGGCATACGCTCGTGAGCTTGAACAGATTGTATAGATGACCCCTACTACCTGTTCGCAATGAAATTCTGTGCCATTCTTTGAGTGCTGAGAAAGAGTACAAAGTCTTGATGATGAATGCAATTGTGTTGGTAGTACGACATGTTACTCGAAATTCTCCAGTGCCTCCTTTGCTTTTCGGTCTGCCTCCGTCAAAAGGTCAGCTGGTACGGGCACATGCAGGCCATTTGTCTCGTCCCCAACCCATGACATCTCAAGCTCGAATTCTTTCTCTTTGTTGTCGTCATGGACGAGGTATATTCTGTGAGGCGTGATGTATTAGAAAATTGAAAACATGGATGTATGGACAAGAGTCAAGAGGAGGACAGACGAACATCCTAGCAGCTTCCATGACTGCTTCCCGCGTCGTGAGCTCTGAGAGCTTCAGCTTCTCCAGTTCTGTCTTGGCCAGCTGCCGCCCTTTGCCTATGGCTGCTCCGTGGTATCCCTACTCGAGAACATGTTAGTGGTGGTGGGCAATGCAGCCAGAAGAGGAAACACACCAAGCAAACGCCACTAGGCTCGACAAGATATAACGATGGACCATTCTTGTCAATGCCTGCAAATATGGTGCTGATGCCGAATGGCCGGACAGAGGAGTACAGCGTATATGCCTGTGCGAACATCGCTATGCGGTCCGAAATGGCCTACGTGTGGCCCCGTTAGTTTTGTCAGGTAGAGAGGTAGGGAAGTAGATGGGTGTGTATACGTACCTTTACAGTTGGTTGTTCTCTCCATGTTTTGCGGATATTAGCACCCTCTTCGCGTGCCCTGTTCGAGATGTTGCGACCATCTGCAAGGAGGCCCGCCGTTGCCTTGGGGTTGACAGGTGTCGCGATAAGAGGGAAAGGGGCGGAAAAGCTTAAGAGCTTACCATGCCTATATGTCTATCTATCGTCTGAATACGTCGATTGGCACCGGGAACAAGGAGCTTTGAGTGGACGAGTTTCTCAACGGCAAGGACGACACCATCCTTGACTCGGAGGCCGATCGCAGTGCTGTTCGACACCGACGATCAAGATCAGCATTGGAGTGCTCGAGCGCATATTTGAAACGACGTACCCCGAGTTCTCGACAGCCTTGTTAGCGTACTCGACCTGAGTTAATGAGCATCACATATGTATAAGATCAGGAGAAGTCAGTAGTGATTGCCTACCTGGAATATGCGGCCATCTGGTGAGTAAGTACTCGCTGAGAGATCATAACCAGTGCCAATGGAGGTCATTATTGATTGAGCGCAAGTTAATTGAGAGATGCAAGGGGGAACTGGAAAGAAATGTAATACTCTGACATGTAGCAGTGGTACGCGCAAGCTAGAGTCGCGTTCCGTGGGAAAGTTGAACTGAGCCAAGCCAGACGCGATTCAATGAACTGGTTCACAGTCTTACTGTCCTGCTCTCACCCAACACACTTCCAATAAATATCAAGATTTATGCAGACAGGCGACCACATCCCCCAAGACGACTTGTCCGCAGTCCTAGAAGCGCACCCAATATTTGATCTTCCAAAAAAATATGTTCCAGATTCAGGGAAGCCCCTCATAGAGCTCTCCCTCGAGCTATCGACCACCACACTGTGCCGCAAGTCCAAGTCTCCTCAAGACACTTTCCCAGAGCATGAATACTTGCTGTCGGGTCGACGCCAGATGATGGCTCTGAAAGATGCCGACTTAATCGTCGCTGCTGGTACAGAGCTCAGGATAACATCTCTCGGGGACACCAAGCTCGGTCGGAGCACAAGAAAGTCGTACAAGGTGCGTCCATATTCGAGGGGAAAGATTGATGTGTAATGGCCACACATGACATCAGGTCCTCCACGTCCCAAACGTTGACTTCGAAATCTATCAGCTTGCGCTGAATACAAGTGGGAAGCTTCTTGCAGTGGCGGGAGCTTACCAAGTGGCGGTAGTAGTTCTTCCTCGTGCAGGTTACTCGAAACTCGTGTCCTCATCGATCGACTGCAAGTACGTACGATCCTTTATTCTGCACACCCTGCGTTGACTGTTCGGACAGGGCAGTTCAGGTGGGACAGTTCTACCATGGCACTACTTCCTCTGCGCCAATTGCCAAGATCGAATGGCACCCATGGGGAGAGGCGGGCTCAACTCTGATGGTCATGACCGTCGATGGAAAACTCAGGTACGCTATCCCACTCATTTCTCTACTCCAGATCTACTGACCATTACCCCTAGGGAGTACGACATTTCAGTCGATTCAGAGGAGCCACAACAAGTACTCTCCTTCGTCCCAGAGAAAAGATCGAGGTCGTACCTTGCACAAGACCCTGCAGAACGCGAGGTCACATCGTTCATTCTTGGAAAGGGCAAGGCTGACTGGGGTCCATTGACCGTGTACGCTCTGACACGCTCAGGTGACATCTATGCTATATGTCCCTACATGCCCCGTAATGCGTGAGTCCCTTTCTTCCTGTGTATCGCACATCCAAACACCGTTGACCATGGTCTCCATCCAGTTCCATCCCGTCCTCCTACATCCATGCACTTGAATGTTTCATAGCTGCGAAACAAGAATTTGTCTCCCAAGGCACCTCATCAGCAACATCCATCCTATCAACAATCTACGACTATCAACGCAAATATGTTTCAGCTCTTGTCAGACAACTCCCCCCTGGGACCGTTTTTCCTGCCGTGTCGCGCTCTGTGCTCATGCATCCTCCGCACACAATCAAAAGTCAGCCCCTGAGGCAGGGCCCGTTCCTCCTCCAGCCTTCGCCACGCGCACTGGAGGGCAGTGAGGGGGGAGACGCGACAGAAATCGCCTACCTGGCATTTGTGGATGATGAAGAGGAAGAAAACGAAGGTGAGACTGAGAGGCTCGGAATTGTTGTGGTCACATATCAGGATGGGAAGGTTGATGTTTACTTGGATGTCGAGAAGGTTGAGGCACGGTGGGAGAGTAAACAGGTCGGTTCCGTTCTTCTCCATCATTTTGCGACGGTTTGTGGGTGCTAAATTGTTGTTCCAGGAAAGGAACAACGACCTTCCTATGTTTGCCGTATATGAAACGATTGATCTAGGTCTTGTTTCAATGCTCAAAACGCCATCACTGACGTCGTCGACTAACGTGCTACTCGAACTGCTGCAAGCAAACCATCCCGTGCTCCTCGCCGACCCAATACACGATGACACCATCTATGTCTATCATGCTTTCGGTGTCCATGCGCTCGAGTTTGGGGATCTCCTTCAAAGTCTTACAGCAGCCCTGCGTGCGGACGGTGAGGACGGGACAGCGCTAACAAAAGCGCTCGAAAAATCTACCGGGACACAGGTAGCCCCTATTTTGAACACGTTTTCTTTCCAACGACAGTAAGCGAGGCTACGGGCCTTGTCTACATGCTTTGACTGACCTGCTTACTCATATAGGTGCTCGAACCCCGTAATAGCAGTATGCCTACCTAATGACGTGTACCTCACCTACAGCATCCTCATCCTCACTTCTGTCTTCCGGATTATCTCCTTCCCACTGAACCTCCGCACCGACCTCTCCCACAGACATGTGGTTCCCTCGTCCGACCCTTCGTCTGTCATCACCGCACCCTCCACCTCCACACACCTTATTACGAGCGTGACCTCTGCCTCAGCTCCCAACGACTTCCTCAAACCCATTGATGGCCCCCCCGCTTACGTCTCCCTCCTCGGCACAGACCCTTTCGTCCCACCAGCTATCTTCAGTCGCCCGTCCTCCCTTGCTCGCCTCTCCTCCGGCACTCCAACAACGCCTGCCCGCGAATTTATGCTCACGCCCGATACTCTCCGTTTCCTAGGGACGCAGGTGACCTCAATAACGACGCATATACGGTCTGTACTGCTGGCGTATGCGAGCATTGAGGATAGGCTTGGACTTCAGAGAACTGAGTTCGGGAGAATGCAAGAGAAAAGTGGGGAGATGCTACGTCTCATCGAACTCTTGAAGGAGAGAGCGAGGGCTGTTCAGGGGGCGAAAGAGGACGGGGCGGAGGAGAGGGTGGAGAGGGTGAAGGCGAGGCATAGAGAGTTAATGGGGAGAGCTGATAGGATCCTGCAGGGCTTGATGATGGGCGCGTCGCCGGAGCTGAGTGAGTCTGAGACGAAGTGGTTTGAGGAGCTGGGGAGGTTGCAGGCGGAGGTTGTTGGGGCGGGGAGGTACGACGAGGGATCGTTGAAGGCTAGGACTATGTTGGTGAGTGTTTTTCGGTCGGTGGTGCCTTGTCTAGATGCTAAAATGCTGCATAATTTGGGTATAGCTGAAACGAGAGTATGATCGTATCATGCCGAGCTTGAAGGATGTCGTGGCGAGGGAGGAGCAAAGGAGGAAACGGCTCTCGGATAATTCGCAGTCGCTTGGGGTTTCACAAGCGTTTGAGCTAGGGGAACGTTCGAATATTGAGTACGTGCACCTCTGTGACGGATGGCACGTCTGTGCTGATAACCCTTGCGTAGGAAAACGAAAATTGCAGAACTGGAGAAAGAGATTATACAAATGGCGTCTAAAATGGAAATTTCGCTTGACCGTCCACCTTCGCAGCGAGACAGATCGGAAGAGAACAGTCAGTGATGGTATGCAAAGACACGATATATTGTTCGGATATTCAAGCTTGATGTACTTATATATGGAGTCAATCGCTCGGCAGTATGAAAGGGTATCCAAAAGGCCTATGATACAATCAAGATTCTGTCTCGTTATAACTCAAACTTTTGCTCTTGTTCCCACACAAAACCGCATAGGAGGCTGCCACTTCCAAATGGTCGAAAATGCATACAAGACCATGCTCACGGACATTAGTATCAACACAAAAACGCCCACGATAGCCCACGCCGTCCCTATCGTCAAGCTGTTAGTGTTGACGCTCTGAAGAGCGTATGCGATGATGGAGACGGTGAATGTGACGATGGCCCACACAAGGAGGACTGGGGGGAGGCTGAGGAGCATTGCATGGCCATGGAGGCCGAGGGTGTGCTCGACGTTGTACATGTAGGAGAACTGTAGGACGGTTAGTAGCCAGAGTGGGTGCGAGAATTGTTGGCGTTACCGAAGCCGTTGTTGTAGTGTTCGTTTGATGGCGCCAAATACAAAAGACTCCAACGATGATGCTGCCGAGGGAAAAGAGTGTTGACACTATGCAGGCGAATAAGCCGCCCTGGCCGATGTCAGGAACATTGAGGAAGCTGACTGTTGCTCTGATGGATAATTCCTATGAGGTTGGTCTCGAACAGCACTTAGCAGGACCCACTTACGCTAGCAGCACGGTTGCCTGCAAGGTGGACAGAGGGCAGGTCGGCACGGTCACAACCGACGACAATCAACTCACAATCAGAAGAAAGTTCGAGTATTCCTGTACCAAACGGGTAATATACGCATCCCAGGCGTTTTGAAGGTTGGCAAGGCGTCCTTTGTAAGTGCTCGCAGACTTGACATGGGCTAGATATGTCCACGGGATGCCAAAAAAGAACACAACCATGAGAACGTTGAGCAGTTTATCCACGAAGAGTGAGTTATGTCTCGTAGGTTGCCGTCTTCGTGGTTTCATGTTTTGGTTGCGAAATTCACGGCCTTGCTTTTCAGCGAATTTACCATAGTGTTCTGCGTGGCGAAAACGGTCTTCAAGACGCGCTGAGTTTGGAGTAATGGTTTGGTGTTTTGAACGGCTTACAGACTTCTTCTAATATCCACGCGAGGAAGACGGTTTTTGAAGGTGACGGGCCGGAGTATACTAAGAACAGGTCGAACAACGGAATAGAAATGAGGAACATCACTCACTATTCGAGTGCTGAAGGAGACGCAGGAGCTCCTCACACTCTTCTTTGGAGAAAGGGACTGTACTGCTAGCTCCAGATACCAAATTATCCGTCTGGACAGTAGTTCAACCCTCCTATGTCCTATGTGGGTCAGACGATAAGAAAACTGTGCTTACGAAGTACCAGATAAGAGCATCGACGGCTTCTTGCAGCGCGTTCTCCGGCGTGGGCATGTGGACTGGATAGTGACGCATGTACTGCCAGTAGTTGCTCCGTGCGCGGGAGACTTCGGCAGCGACGATCAATAATCATAGCGATATACTTTCCGACACGCACATTGATGACTGGTTAACGATAGTATATTCTTGCTCTGCACTTCTTGCAGATTGTGAGAAGCAAGTGAATGTTTGTGGTTGATGATCAGGTGGTCCAAAGGGACATGCTGGGGAGACAAACCGTAGAGCCGGAATTCTAGCTCACTCTCGGTGTCCTCAGAGGTATACTGTGGGATTTTGCCCATGACGATGTCGTACGCATGCGGATCACGAATGTCCTCCGTAGCTATGATCCTGAATTCTGGATGAAAGAAATACAGCCACCCTTGAGGATGAATGCATGCTGTCCATGGCGAAGGTACTGTGGTGCTGGGAATATCATAATTTATGACACATGTTAAGGGCTGAAGAGTAGCAGTGATACTCACAACCCAGAGCTTCCAAGAGGGGATGTGGTCGAATTTGGCGACGGATTATACGTCGAGAGGGGGAGACGCGGCTCGTCTCTGGCGTCTCTAGCAGGTGGAGAAGGTATCATTCGAGTCTAGGACGTAGTGTGCGCACGGAGTAACGGCGACGAATAAACTTAGAGTTGGACTTCGACGGAGTGGTCACTGAAAGAGATTTAAACAAGTCAAAAACAAAAAAAAAGAGGTTATTATGATATGAGAACGAAGAACTTGATCGTTGCACCGCAAGAACGCGGTCTGCCAAGCCTCAGCATCATCATGGGTGCATCGCACTGACAAAGTCAGATCGCTTTCACCCGACTACCATCACTCACAACAACAACGATGAGTCTCTTCGGAAACAATCAAGGAAATACGACAGGCAATAGTATCTTTGGAAACACCACTGGTGCTCCTGGAACGACCGCCTCTGGTTCGGGGGCTAGTACAACAGGAAACCCACCCAGTATCTTTGGAGGTGGAACTAGTATCTTTGGCAATCCCCCATCGTCAGGAACAAACATATTCGGAAAGCCCTTCACCACACCCGCTGCTGGAACTCCTCTAGCGACTGCCCCACCCTCTGCGCCTAGTTTGTTCGGTGGCTCAAATGCAACAACAACCACTGGCACAAGCAACCCAGGTCCCTCCCTCTTTGCGACTCCTCTAGCGTCTACCTCTACTCAGACTCTGAGCGCGTTTGGAAATACCGGGGGAGCTACGGGTAGCTCTACTACCGCTCAAAAACCAAGCTTGTTCGCACCCTTGACCTCGAACACCACTCCAACTTCTACACCCAATACCAGTGCCTCTGGTGCCTCTGGTCTGTTTGCCTTGAAGACTGCAGAACCTTCCACCACCACGGCAACTGCGGCAAAACCTGCGTCAGGCTGTGAGTGTTGAGTGTCGGATCTTCTGTGCACAGGTAGCTAACATGTCATGCAGTCTTCTCTATTCCTGCTACATCAGGTGCAACCTCAGGTGAGTCATCCCGGCACTGCTTTTAAATGTCTTTTAAGCAATTACAGGATCAACTTTACCTGGAGGTTCTTTGTTCGGCAATATATCGAAGCCAACAGGTGATACATCCTCTGGAACCACCGCATCAGCTCCGGGATCTGCTAGTGGCAGCATTTTCGGCGGCAGTTTGTTCGGAAAGAAGCCGGATGCTACTACAGCGGCATCGACACCCACTACCACGACCCCAGCGCCTACATCTGCCTTTTCTCTAGGTGGCACTTCCACCACCGCTGGTGTAAGTAGCAATACGACCCCTGCGGTTACAACCGGCGAGTTCTATCTCACAGCTCTTACACACTTGAGCTTACTGACGTACAGCAGCGCCCACTGGCGGCTTGTTTGGAACTGTACCGAAAACTGACAGTACGGAGAAGGGAAACGCTGCTCCAGGTATTTCTGCTGTGTCTCCTCGTACGATCATTTTTCGAACCTTAGACATTGCAAGCAGCCGGCGCGGCATTTAGCCTCTTCGGGAGCAAAGATACATTATTAGAAAAGAAGGATGCGAGTCCCAGTACGTCCATCCAGTTGTCTGCCGCGATGAATCCATGACAAGTTCGTGTCAACGCAGCACCTGCGCCAAGTCTCTTTGGCGTGAAACCTGCCCCTACGTCGGGCACAACTCCATTGAGTAAATTACAATCATACCAACAATAATTTTAATTTCATTTTGATATTCGCCATTCACAGCGACCCTAGGCATGTCAGCCGTGGCACCGAAGGACAGTGACAAATCAAAGGATGGTTTGTGGAGCAACTTTCATGAGCGACATTAGTCCATTGACTTACTTTACAGCAACTCCCCTGGCTGCAACAATCGCCGTCCCTCCGCCTTCTGTTCTAAGAGGCAAGACGATTGAAGAAATCGTCAACAAATGGACTTTTGACCTCGACAATCACGTCCGGGAATTCAACAAACTTGCTGGCGAAGTCGCGGTTTGGGACCGTGCTCTGATGGAAAATGGGAATAACGTAAGTTTCAAATCACCTGGATGGATGCCCAGGACGAGTAACTGAAACCTAGTTGTAGCTGGCGGCAATATACAGTCACGTCTTGGCTGTTGAGCGGGAGCAGAGTGATATTGAGCAGGCGCTTGACCATATCGAGCAACAGCAGAAGGATCTCTCATCAACATTGGACACTTACGAACGATCAGCTGAGGAGATTCTTGGCGGTCAAGGAGGCAGCCTTCGAGCACTCGATACGGGACCCGCTGACACGGAGCGCGACAAAAAGTAGGCCCCATTCCCTTTTAAAACCTAGCGTTGTGCCTGGAATTTCCTGTGATGACCATACCCTTACTGACACCCTATTTCCGCACCTGGGTCATTGTAGTTATATGCTTGCGACTGAGTTGCATGCACACCTGGATGACTTGTCAGGGTCTCTCACGCAGATGATCGATTCGGTCAACGCCCTATCACTGACACCGGCTGGCAACGGCTCTGTCCAGCATGGAAGCGAGGACCCAATGATCCAGATTTCGCAGATCTTGAGTAGCCATTTAGAGAGCTTACAATGGATTGACGGGGCCCTACGCGAGGTAGAAGGGAGTGTAAATGAAGTGGAAAGAAGGGTGCGAGGTGCAGGTATCAACGGTGCGTTGGGGAGCAGCACAAATAAACAAAGGGGTTTTGGGCTGTCTCGGTAATAATTACAAGGACCAAAATTAGTTTGTCCACTCGTGTATCCATTTTTCCGCGGATGCGCGATTGCATAAGTACCCGTCATTACACCATCCAACAGGTCGCATGATCAAGCATAGACGAAAGTCATCAAGTATGGATACAGTGAGCGGCACCAGTGCTGCAGTAAGTTATGTCTCTGGACATTGTTCCGGGTGGGCGTGTCTGGTCGTGAAAATTGTGAATTGAATCAGACCCAATCAGTTGCTTAGCGAGCTTCGTGCTCGAATGCGTTCACCAGCCAAGTATATCCAGACTGGGAATGGAATGCCGATGACAATGGCGAGTCCCGCGAGCAAAGAGTTACCGCCGCCGTAACCAAGCCTGGCATATATCTGTTCTCCGAACAAGGGGAAAGCAAACCCTAGCATGGATCGGAAGACCTACAATAACTATTGAGATTATTGATGACTAGAGATGGAGAGGCGTACAGAAGCGGCTGCGAGTGCACTGGCAGCATACGTGAAAGTGTCGACGAGATATAATTGGATCGGGAGGCTGTGGTTTGGTCAGGAGAACCGCTTCGTGTGAGGGTCATGAGGGTCACGTACAAAGTAGTCATCAATCCAAAGCCATAGATGGTCGTTCCGATTATGGGCATGATCCAGTGAATTTTGGCTTGAGCTGACCAGCCATACCAGCTAATCAGTAAATTAGAACATGCGAATACGTTAGCAAATAACATGCCCGCTTACAATAACCCGATGGGGACGAAGAAAGAACCAAATATGAGCGCTGGAACACGCATTTCAGGCTTCCCTTTTCCTCCATTCCTTTTTGCTAGCTAAGGATGATTTTAGTCAAGGTCACAAAAGACAAAACGATCCATACGTGGCGATAAATCTTGTCAGAAATCTTCGCACCGAACAAGGTGGCCGAAAGGAACCCCGACCCAAGACCGATGTATGCTAAACCCCCAACACCAACGTTGAAATGATACACCTCGGCAAATAGGTCTGGGAAAAATTAAGTGTTGCCTGTGAGCACGAGGACGTGTGGAGACGTACTTGGGAATGTAGCGAACATCAGGTAATAAATGCCTGATTAGCAATATTAGCTCCCTAAGTAGCACGGCTTCACCTCGTCAGCACTCACCATACATCCTGGACGAGGCGAGTTTCTCAATCTCGATGCGTTCAAAGGAAAACTGTCACTCACAGAGCCATGTACAGACTGAGAATGAAGCAGATGAAGCTTCGCGTGAGAAGTATCATTGGCCGCTTCAAATTAATCCAGAGATAGTTTGCACTGCTTGTGTGGTGGAGCGTCGAGTTTGGGTGCGTTGAGGCCGTCTTCTCAGGATCTGCGGCGTGTTTATCGCGTCGCAGACGAATAACAGGCGCATATGTCTCTCTCAGAAGTGGAATTGCCAGAACCGCGGCAGCACCACAAAGGGCGACGATCACGTAAAAGACATACTGAATACCAATTGTTTGGGCGAGAAATCCACCCATGATCGGCCCAATTGCTGGGCCTATAACCGAGATGTCAGTCGCGCAAAAACAATGACACGAGCAACGCGTCTACCGATTAGAGGGCCAAGGCTATATAATGCCATCGCGGATGCACGCTCGTTCTCTGAGAAGAGGTCACCAATGCACCCTCCACCACATGCTATGGGTGCACTTCCAGCAAACCCAGCTAAAATCGTTTCAGTTACGGGTTTGCGACAACTGAGGTTCTTCAACTTGTGACACACCAAGAAAACGAAAGCCAATGAAGGAGCTTGCATTTGGAGCCAAGGCACAGCCCAGATTGAAACATAGGAAAAATAGGTTCCCAATATGCAACACCTGAAAGTCTTCAAGAGATGCTAGTGCGAGTACAATGTGGCAGAATACCCATGCACGGCCATACATCTCTGACATAGGGGCCAAGAATAAGGGCCCTATGGCGAACGACAGCAAGAAGATACTGAGTGTCAATGCAATCGATGTGGGGTTTGTGAGACCGTATTTGATAGCAAGATCTGGTAGACCAGGGGCCATCATTGAACTAGCCAGTGGTGTGACGAGTGTGTAGAAGGACACCTGAGGGAATCGGTTCACACACGAACTGAACAAAAGAGAAATACCTACTAGGGCAGTAGCCGTCCACTTCTTGAGCGGTGACCAATTTCGGGGGTTGATGGGGTCATGTTCCCAGCCGTCCTCCTTGTCTTCTGTTTTCTCCTCCATTTTGTTGGTGGAAACGGCGGACTGCCCTTCGCCTCCCACCGGCATAGGTAGGGACCCGAGCTCGTCCGGGGATGCATTATCACTGAGTTGCGTATGGGAGGTTGCGTCCGAAATAGTCTCTGACATTATCGTTTGCTCTGGGCCTGACGTTGACCTACCGGGTTTCTTTCTTGGTAGAGAGGATGTAAACGTGAAGGAACGAGCTCAGGCGGGGCTTTCACCGCCTGAGTGGGAATTATTTTATAACACATGGCTCACTGGGTGACAGAGGTGTTATTACCATATACCTTGGATCGATAGGTTACATACGACGTGATTACTTACCAGGTAAATGGAGATATGTAGTTCCCAGCACTGATGATGCTAGTACGTCGCGGTCTTCAAATCCGAGATCCCAGGGATAGTACGACATTCGATATGTTCAATATGGGACCATATCAAAGCCGTGGTACTACAGCCTCAAGGCCCTTATAGTACTTGTCGATCAAACGTACCCAATGATTTTTCTGGACGTGCGAAGTTGGGGTAAACCTTCATCCAATCATCTGGAAAGATCGAAGACGTCCCGTCCATGCGAGAATATAGCATAAACAGGTGCACTTTCCAGCGTATATAGCCACAAAATGATACAGACCCCATGACCAGCAGGATGGCCATTCATTGCTTACCACGACAATACACCTTTGAAGGGCTTGAGCAGTAGTCTACTAGGAGGAGTTTCAACATCTTTATGTATGCGTAAGCTAAACGAAGAGACATCTCGACTCCGAAACGCAATTCCGACTCATCCTTGCTCATTTTATCGGGAAGTGGTCACTGTCCTTTTAAATTGTATGAAAATTTGAGCTTGTTGGGTTCGGAGACTTCCTTATTTGGAAAGCTGACGGCCCGCCGATATCCATCTTTGTGCGTGCGCCATGTCATTTATAATGTATTTCGTGGCTAAAATACGCTGGAAAATCCAAAACGCGCCAGTACTTACAAATAACAGAAACGACAGCGACAAACAAATACTAACGTGCTGTGAATTTACACTCCGCTTCAGCCGCTCTCGGCACCACAGTCACTCCGTTTTTTCCATCTTGATGAGAAACGAATGAAATCATTTCATTCAACCTCGTAGAGTATTATGATACAGAATGATGAGATGTGTTTAAGCAGTTAAAAAATTGTGAGAGTGCAATTATGATGTTGTGCAGACTGTCCAACTATGAGGGTGTCCAACTACGTGGTAAGCGATAGTACATGTGTACCGCCATAATATGAAAGATCCGTTCACCAGGGTTTTTATTCCGAACAAGTAGTGAGATGTTTCAGGATTAAACAACACTGTACCGTCCAGCAACTGCACTTGGGTTTCGCATCTCCGCTTGTAACGCTGCAGCAGAAGCTTCGATAAGGAGGCGTTTGATCTCCCGAACCGCTTGTTCGACCTAAACGGAGACTATAAGTGGACCATTTGAGACGGGAGAAGTGTTTACGAACCCTGAATTCTTCGTTCGACTCCACAAGAAGGTGAAGTTTTGGTGGACCCTCTGGAGGTGGTTCCTTTCCAGACTCGTAATAGATACCTATTCGAACGTAAGCCGACTATCACTCCTTGTTTAGGGGCCAGCTCACCTTTGTTGGTGACAGAGGCACCTGTCATGTCGATAAGCTAGTGGAGCAAATGTCAGGTATGCTCACCACGGGGCTTAGTCAGAGGACATACCTGAACCATCGTCTCCTTGTTGGTAACCCTCCACCTGGCTTTTTGGGGATAGTCGTTGATGGGTATGATTGCGTGAAAGTCTGTCGAGTCCGGATTTGCCTTTCTGCCGCCACTCTCTTCGTGTTGTATCTGAGACTGGAGAACCAGTTTCATGGCCTTCAACTGAGCATTGAGCTTGGCCACAACGCTGAGCGCCTGTTTCTGAGCAGGTGAGTCTTTGCCTGCGCGATTGGCAGCGTCTTGCGCAGCCTTGATCTGCGCTTGTACTTTCTCCTCTTCCTTGGCGTGAGCAAGGCGTCGCGCAGCTGCTGCAGCCCCAGCGATGCCCAGAACACCCTTGGACGAGTCTGGGGCAGGGCCATGCTTGATCTCCACCTTGAAGTTGCCGAAAGTCATATCGTCGCCGCCAGTAGTGCCAGTCGAGGCCTTTGGAGTTTCCTCCGTCTTCTCGTCTTCGGGCTCGCCGTACGCTTTACGCTCGGCACGATCCTTGGCCTCTCGCTCCTTGTCGAGACGGTCCAAGCCCTTACCACCGAAACCAGAACCAGCAACTTGGGCTTTCCCTGTCTTGACCTTCTCTAAAAAGCCTGAGGGAAATAAGGCGCATCAATAACTGCTGAACCGAAACAAAAAGCTAGAATAAACACACCATTTGCCAACTCCTCGAGTTCTTTTGGAGTGGCTGCATTACTTGCTTTCAGGGCACGATAGATGTCTACCGAGTACCTCTCTTGCTCAGGGGTGATGAACGTGACACACGTTCCCTTGTTCCCAGCGCGCCCCGTTCTGCCAGCACGATGGACGTAGTCCTCCATATGATTCGGAGCGTCAAAGTTGATGACGAGCTTCAGCTGCTTGACGTCTAGGCCACGGGCAGCAACGGATGTAGCGATGACGACGGGAACAACACCAGACTTGAAGTCAGCGATGGTGGAGTCGCGGTCTACCTGGTCTTTGCCCCCGTGGAGAGACATGCACAGATATCCCTTTCGTATAAGGTCACGTAACAGGTTATCGGCAGCTTCTTGTCGGTCGACGAAGACAAGTGTTCTGCATTCTGGATCTTCGTTATACATCTGCCCGAGGATTTCCAGCAGTCGGTTAAATTTGGAGTCCTCCAAGCGAACCTCGACAATCTGCTCGATTTCTGCGGCGACGACCGAGCGACCCCCAACTGTGATTTCGAGAGGCTTCTGCAAGATCTTTCGAGCGAGCGAGTCCATTTGTTTTGGGAATGTGGCAGAGAAGAGCACGGTTTGGCGGTCAGGTCGGATGTTGTTGACAATCTTCATCACTTGTGGTTCGAAACCCATGTCGAACATTCTGTCGGCTTCGTCAAGCACGACGTAGGTGACGCGCTTCAGGTTCGTGACACGACCAGAATTGGCCGTAAGAAGATCAATCATGCGTCCCGGAGTACAAACAATTATCTCGGCGCCCTTCTTTAGCTCTGCAATCTGGTCCTTGATCGGCGAACCACCGTATGCACAGACAGCCTAAAACATCAATGACCGGTCAGAAAGGGTAACAGGGAGAAAACGGCATCAAGCGTACCCGTAAATTCATCACTCTCAAAAACGGCTTGCACTCCCGGTGAATCTGTACAGCAAGCTCGCGGGTAGGTGTCATGACTATGGCGAGGGGCCCTTCCATCTGTTCAAGCGGTCGTTGATCTTTAATGTGTCGAAACAAAGGTAGGAGGAATGCAATTGTTTTTCCAGAACCGGTTTTAGCAACACCAATGACATCTCTGCCAGACATGATTGCAGGGATGGCTTGCGCCTGGATAGCGGTAGGAGCCGTATAATTGAGCCGTTTAATAACATCCAAGCTATGAAGACAAACGAGTAGATAATTCAGGACGTTACTCATAAGCTAAATCCGAGCACGCACCAACTAGCGGGGAGACCAAAGTGGCTCCACTTTGTAACAGGTCTGGGGGAGTCAATACCACGGATCTTAATGCCATCCAGCTCAAGTCTCAAGAGGTCAGCTTCTTCGTCTGTCATTGCGGCGATATCCGGCGGAGGGATGTAGAATTCCTTCCGGAACGGTTCGTACTTCACACGAGAGTGGTCGACGGCAGCGATGTCCTTCTTCTTCGCCTTCTTGGCAGCCAGCGCAAGAATGTCCTCTGGATTCAACTCAGTAGCGTCAAGCTCATCTTCCACAACCGGTTCAACGGTATCGTCGGCACCATCTTCAGCCATGGGGTCGTCAAGCCGAACACGAGAGGAGCCGCTGGTGCCATTCATCTTCAGCATGTCTTCGGCATTGACTTTCTTCACTTCCTCCCCAACGCCACTCATGTAGGCATCTAGAGGGTCTATCTCCTCGTCCTCGTCCATGGCGTCGGCAGCCTTGCTCTTCATTGCCTGATCCATTCGATTCGCTTCTTCGTCGTCGTCGTCTACCTCGAGGTCACCAACACTGGCTTCTCCGTCGGCCATAGTCATATCGACAGCAGGCATATCACCGAGAGTTTCCAGCTTGCGCTTCGTCTCCACAGAGTCGTCCATCACAGCTGCTGCAGCTTTGGAGGCTTTGAGAACTTCCGGCTTGAGCGGGAGACCTTTCATGCCAAGGCCAGTCAACGCAGCACGATTCAGTGACGCTCCGGGCTTAGCAGGCATTGGCGCCGGGGGTGCTATGAGGCAAGATCAAGTGGTGTGAAATCTCATCAAACGCAATGAAAATAACAACAACTAACCTGGAACTGACTTCCCAGCAAGCGCCATAGCTTTTGCTTTCGCCTCATCGAGAGCCTTCTTGGCCTCTCGTTCTTTCTTCCAAGCCTCGAGGTTAGCTCGCTTGGCTTTCATTTTTTCATCCTCTGGTGGTGGAGTGGGAGTGGGGATAGCGTCAAAGGCGGGTTTTGCTGTTGGGGGAGAAATAGGGCGACGATCACGGTCCCTACGATCCGGAGAGCGTGAGCGTCGTCTGTCGTCGCGGCGATCATCCCTTCTGTCGTCCCTATGACTGTCTCTTCGTCTATCGTCGCGGTAACGGTCGTCCCGATAGCGCTCCCTGTCTTTGTCTCTGTCTCTGTCTCTGTCTCTTTCTCTGTCCCTTGCCCTGTCCCTATCTCTGTCTCTTTCTTTATCCCGATCTCTGTCCCTCTCATCATCGTATCTCCTGCTGGGTCTTTGGGTATTCCGCCTAGTCGGCGAAGGAGACCGAGGTGAACGATGAGAAGGTCTTACCCTTTTGTTCGAGCTGTCCGGAGAGTATGATCTATCCCTGCGCGCCATAGTTCTGGGAAAAAAGACGAGATGTACTGAGTTGAAAGGGTACTTGGACGTGTTAGAGGAAACGGTGTTGTTTGGCCTTGTTAGAATCACAAGTCATTAGCAAAGCAATTTATTACGTAAATGCACGCCTTCCTCCAGTGATTCCAGCACAATGGCCAACAACATCTTGGATCCAGCTGCACTGACCACACAACTTGCAGCTCTACTTCCTACATCGAACAAGACATTGACGTCTCCTCACGATGCGCTCGCTTCGCTAGTTCACGCAGTCTTGTCGATTCTTGCCTTTCGCTTGATCGCGATTGACGACACATCTTCTCCGAGTTCCTTCCCCAACAATGTCCTACCAGGCGATTGGAACACCAAGGGACTTGTAGACCACACTTTCAAATACAGACACGAACAGAGCAGTCTCCAATTTATTGTTAAAGTCATTAAACTCGGTCAGCGGACTCTGATTAACGCCATCGCTCTCGAGGTACGCAGCTCTTACCCCTGTATATACCTCTCGGCTTAGCATGAGTTCCAGAGCGACAAATCCGCTTCGTTGGATGTGTCCACTCATGACTTTACTTCCCCGTCGTTCTATCCTCATGATATCTCCAAACCTAATGCACAACCCCTTGTGTATGGCTTCATATCATTGAATCGCATCGTGGACTTCGTGTCCCAGTTTCAACTCAAAATCGTGCAGAAGCTCGTACCAGGACTCAGGAAGGAGGGCTACGTGGAAGAAGCTGAGGACGCTTCCACGAACGCGGGACCTGCTAATCCTGCACAGGTAATTCCTCTTCCCGCTCGCCCGCGACCCATCACGCCTCCTTTCCCCGAGGACTTCCCGTATCACCTCCCCTCACACATACCACCCGAAAATCCGCTAGAGATTGGACGGAGAGATCTGGAACCGTTCGGGGTGAATCCATTTACACCACCTCCGCTTTTCCCTGCTCATGTAGGGGATGGCATGTTCGTCGGTCCTGAACATCCTATCTTTGGTCTCAGAAGTCGAAGGCCCGACAATTTCAGGGGTCCATGGGGCGGTAACGGATATTTACCGCCCATGGGGGCGCCTCCGGGTGCACGATTTGACCCTGTGGGACCAGATCCTAATAACCCCCTCAGGCCCACATTTGGTGGATGGCCCCGTGGCGGAGGAAACAACACGAGAGACCTTGACAATGACGAATTCATGCCACCGGGAGCGGTAAGCGTCTGCCACACTCCGTCGCCTGTATTGCGTGCTAAGCACCTTCGTAGAGTGATATGTTCATGTGAGGACCCAGAGGAGCCCATTGCTGTTACGAGTGGGAAAAACTCAAGCCGCATGTTTATGTAGAGTCAAACAAATATGTATTTCTCGGTGGCCGTGGTAGCTTGTACTTTTGATCTCAGTTTTCTCGTGAATCCAACTTCTGGTGAAGCTGTGCTTTCGATTGATATGGTTCAGACTGTCTGTCCGAAAGCGGTAACCCCGTTCCTTGTGGCCATTATAAGTCGTCGTCGTCAGTCCTTGAAGTGTCTACTCGTATTTTGGTTCAACTTTTCACCATAACATGGGGCCTACAAGAGCCAGCAGTCCAAAGTCCCCAACATCCCCAATGCGTATCAAGAAACCACCACCACCAGGCTTCAGGGCACTACCGAAGCCGAAGCCGAAGCCGATCACAGAGATGTCCGTGAGGGAACTGCACGACCAGCACGATCGAAACCAAAAGTTACTCTCTTCACCGTAGGTCTATTCATCTGTCTGCAGTATCTATGACTTAGTACTGCTCCGAAATGTCCAAGACTGACCCCAACAAACCGCGTGCATCTATCATAGGATTACTTCTACATCTGCCCTCGTGCAGCGCCTCTCCGCGGAGCAGACAGCCATAGAATCTCGGCTGCTGGAGCTCGAAGGCATTGAAGAAATTCGAAATAGTCTCAAGAAGACGAATATTAACTCTGATGAGATAATGAACGTCGATGAGCAACCTGAACCTCGTGTCATCGATGCCAAACAGCGCGCACTGTCCCGATATGTATGCATGTCTCACCGATGTACCTTATCTCAGTTGACTAACATTCTTTCCACTCAGTCTCCATTAGCACCAAACAGTACGAACCACCAAGTTGGATCGCTTAGTTTACAGGAGGCGGTGGAATTGGAACAGCGTGCGCATGCCCTAGACATTGCAAGGCAACAGCGCGCAGACGACAGGAAAAGGCGCATCGGCTGGCCTGTCAAGGGAGAAGTGCTGTCTAGACAGGAGATGGATGCACGTATATGGGCGTTCATGTAGGTTTTCGTTGCAATTGCCCTGGTGTTGGGAAGGATCACTAAAGTCACTGTAGGAACTACCAGCCTACCGACTCTGACCTCGAAGACATGGACGAGGACGATTGGGATAGTGACGATCCTTCGACCTGGTTTGAAGATGACCAAGACGACGGCATCAAGGGTCAAGACATCGTTCCACCCGACATGGAAGATTTGTCCAACGTCATCCGGGTGGACGAGAGTAGCATACGCTATAGTACTTTCTACGAGCCACGAGATGGCGATTAACAATCGGGGACATGTATAATTGTGTACCCATAGTTCGTAATGCATCGTGACGCACAGTATTTATTCAACGTGTATGTATTATGCATCTGACATTAAGAGGAATGTGCATGCAATCGAAAACCAGCATGAAAGCATTGTCAGGATATTCTCCTATAGAATCGATCATGCAGGCTACGCGGTCCTCAACGAGCGTGGACGGGACAGCTTCTGCCCCGTTGCAACCAAGACGTCAGACACGCTGTAGGTGGTTGTCAACTACTTTTCCATGAGGGAAAACCAATGGATCTCACTGTTATGGAAACTACAGAAGCAACTCAGTCGTGCAACAACGGATCCTTGCGTAAACTCTTCCAGACAGATGACGCCTGGTGACATGTTATTGGGGACTAGGGATGCATCCTCGTCAAACTTAAACTTACATTCAACCCCGAGCAAAGCGCTTTCAGCAGGAAGCTTATATACTAGGTACTTGACCGCTTGAGGAACAGAACCAGTGCCACCTTCCAAACAACTCCTGACGTGTACTTCCTGATCTGCTGGCAGGCCCAGGTCCGCGAGGCTAGTGCTGCAAACAGGACACCTGCAACAATACTGAGCTAAACCCAAAGGTCAATAGAGCACCAGACTTACTCTGCGAGGTCGCTCAATTGCGAGCTAGAGTCCTGTCGCCTGAGCTGTCCAGGCACCATTAGCCTGCCTTGATCGACTACAATGCGTTCCATAGCGGAAGACCCCCAACTGCGGAACCTCTCTGGAACGCTCGCAGTGTGTTCGTCGAAGCAACACTGACAAACACGTTGTGACGAAGATGACGCGGAAGGTTCTGGGAAAGCTGGATCATGCACGATCTCGGATGGGTCGAGGAGGACCTTATGGGACGAGCACCGGTCACAGAAGATACGACCGCATCTTCGGCAGTGCTACAGGTCAAGGTCAGGGAAAGTTAGGAGACAAGACTCCTTGCTACTCACATGCTAGATGAACCGCCACGCCACAAAATTAGAACACAACAATCGTTAAAACACTGGGTCACTCACTCTTCTTAGAATGAAGCTAAACCGACGCCGGCAGTCATTACAAGCGTATACTGCGTCATCTCTCTCCCATTGCGCATGCAGTGCATGAGGAGTCGGCTGCCACATCGACGGGACCATTTTTTGAGGTGCTTCACGGGTGGGAACACGGAACTCCGGTGCTTGGGATAGGTGTGGCGTAAGGTCTGTTGGGACTCGGGTGACCAAAGGTCGGGAAATGTACTCAGCCGATCCAGATTGCACAGAAGGTGCACGGGCTGTGGCAGCGGGAGAGTACCCTGGGTAGTGGAAAACTTCGTCGTCATCGTCACCGTCGTCGTCGTCGTCGTCGCAGGATTCATCTTCTGAGCCAGAAATAAGGAGGCCTTGAGCGCCTGCAGAGAGTCGACGGCGTTCTAGCTCTCTGCTGTATGTGTTTAAGAGGACCTCAGCGTGAGTTTTCCGTTCAGCGTCTTCATCACCTGTTGTGCAAGATCTGTGAGCAAAGATAGGATACCACTGGGTGAGATACGAGCTCAACATACTCAAAGAACCCTGTCGTAGTTCCATCGTTGCTCGCTCCAGTTTAGCAATCGCGCGACGAGCTTCAATGGGAGAAAGGACATTGCTACTTTCTGGCTGATTTCCCACGAGATAACGAGCACGAGCTACATAGTCTTGCGCGGAAGACAGAGGGTTCGAACGCATGGCCCCAAGCTCCTGTCCCTCGTCATCTCCCGAATCACTCTCGCCATCACTCACATAGAGGATCAAGGATCCATCAAGAGCCAGGTGGTACATCGCACCGTCGGGTTCCATGAAGGGGAGGGGTGGTATGTCAAGTCTACGACGCATGACGCGAACCCAGCGTCTGCGGCGTACCCATGTTTGAGCATGTGAGGTCGTAGAAGATGTAGACGAGGTGCTACTGCTCCCGCGACTGTGACTTCGCACTGGAGAAGGCAGCCCAGCTGTTACGGCTCCACTGCCGGACAAGAGACGCTCAAGCTGTGGAGGGGGCTCAGATGACCACGCTTCATCTGAGGCGCTGAAACTCTGCGCATACTCCCAGCCTGCCTCGGCGTCCACTCCAGGGTGCGTGACATCAAGAGTCCAGTCGGATCTGTGGAGTTATTTGTTTGAGACCTGACCGTTCAGTTGAAATCTCGGACACTTACAACCAAAAGTGACTTCTCTCTGCACCGTCTGGTATAGGGATGTTCCGGTGGGAAGCTTTGGGCAACACATACGGATCCGATGTAAGGGGGAGCTGTACATCACTACGCCATGACGCTACCAACTTTGCACCTGTTTCTTCATCCGGAGAAGGTAGCTTCAGTTCGAATGGAGGAAGGCGTCCTCGCCTTCCGAGTCCGGATGCAGAAAATCTGGGTCGTCCTCCTGAAACTGCAAGGGTCTTCAAACGAGTATCGAGGCGCTGGTTCTCGTACAAGACCAAAGGCACAGTTGTGTGTACAGATAGCGGGTTGTATGGTACAGTGGTACCGCGCCATCGTTCTGCCTCGGCTTTTTGTAAAACCTAGAGAAGCCATGAGAACACAAATGATAGATGGCGAATGGATTATACCTCGCAAATCCAAACTTCGAATACAGCAGCAGCAGCGTCATACGCAGTCTCTCCCCAGTTATTTCGTACGAGGGGGTTTGCGCCTTGTT
This sequence comes from Gyrodon lividus, assembly GCA_014904945.1. Taxonomy (NCBI): domain Eukaryota; kingdom Fungi; phylum Basidiomycota; class Agaricomycetes; order Boletales; family Gyrodontaceae; genus Gyrodon; species Gyrodon lividus. The sequence continues at coordinate 665,853 of MU127435.1, forward strand.
TTGTCAGCAAATATAGTACAACTGGAAGATGGCCCTTTGAGGCGGCGTTCACTGTGGACCACGTCACGAAGGGAAGGAAGAACAAATATAACGAGAAACCTACTAAGAGGAGTCCAGCCTCCTTTGCTACAGGAGTCGACACCACGACCACGCACACCATCTACTTGGTTCGCTGCCCCTCCGGTTTCGCAGAGCCATCTGACGATGTCAAGGTACCCCTATAAAAAGGGCAATGGTTTACGGTTGGGACAGAAAAAGGAAAGGACACTGAAAATTACCTTTGAGCAAGCATTGTGAAGCGCGGTCCACCCGTCTGCGTCACGCGCATGAACGTCTGCCTTAGCTTGAAGTAAAAACTGGGTAATTGATAGGTGGCCATGTAGAGCAGCTTTGTGTAAAGCACTCTATACGACTGGAGTGTCAGAAGCAGGGATAAAGCGAGCAGAACACACGAACCTCCCCCTCTCGATCTTCCAAGCCTGGTATTGCACCACAGTCCTCGATCACTGAGGCATTATGGGTCAAAAACCAGAAATAAGGTTCACGGTTTGTTCAGGACTCACGCCACTGGACGATATCAAGGTAACCTCGACTAGCAGCGGCATGAAGGGCAGTCAATCCCGTGCGCGAAGAAGCATCGTTGGCTAAAGCGAACGCCTCGAGATCACCGCCTTGGAGCGCGGTGGCAAAGAGTTTCTTCAGAAGAACGAGGTCTCCAGAGGAAGCAGCGGCAGACAACGCCTCGAGCTGAGCAGGAGAAGGATGAGGCAGAGTCTGCATGTCAAGTGGAGATGGGGGAGATGGGACTCGATAGAAAATTTCTACTTGGTTGGTGGAATGGATAGCAGAGTCCTGGTGAGGTACTTGGTTTTCATGTTGTTCTTGTTCTGGTACGCCATCAGAAACCACGACTGAATGATCGTTGATAGTCGTGTCCGCGGAGTTGGCAGGATAAATAAAATCCTCATCTTCTTCCGAATCATCTATGGGATACTTGAAACCCTCTTCCTCGTCACTCTCAGCTGGAGAAGACACGTCGGTCGCTGATTGTGGTGGCTGGGTGTCTGACAACCCAGATCTTGATTTCATCGTTAGGAAAAGAAGAATAGAGGAGACCAGAGATTGATGCACGTACTCTTCGATAGTACCTAAATGATGTTTTCCCGTTGCAGCAGTGGCCATGGTCGTCCCGATGCGACGAGCAGCGCACTGGACGTTCTAACATGTTTCCGAACGAAAACCGGATCACAATAGTATGTTGTGAACGTGAGAGTAAAATACCAAGTTTGTTTTCTCCTCCACCCAACCTCCATCCAAATCGTGATATGGCAGTTATATACGTTTCCCGATATCAGAATCGCCTCAGTACTCCAACCAACTCATCAACCGAATTGATTGCAAGACTGCGGGGCTTAACGACGGCGGCGTCGGGCAATGCGACAATTTTGATTAGTAGCACTAGGTTGTGGTCGTACGTGATCTGAGCGTGGGTTGGCAGTTACCATCTCTCCGTGATTTTTACCTGATACACAAGTACATACTCCAAGTATATCCGCCATCTATCCTGCGATAAAAATGACACTTGTTTCGGTTTTTCGGAGTCATTTTTCAACCGTTATATTTCGTCGATTCGGTCGTCTGATCTCTTCCACTACAACCACAACCACCTCTACCTCAGGCTCAACACAACTCAACACTCCAATGAGCGTAACTATGGATCGGCCCATTCCCAATGGTGATCGCTCAAAACTACTTCACTTTTCTTCCCGTCTCCATGATGGACGCGCGTTGGCGCAGGATGTCTGGTCCATCTACAAGTAATTCACTATCGTTTGCACTCTTCCTTGCTTTCTCATCTCTCCCATACTCAGTGCCGCAAATCTTCCCCCTGACTGCATCAACCTCGGCCAAGGGTACATGAACTTCCCACCTCCTTCATGGGTCACAGATGCTGCAAACGAAGCACTCAAACAAACCTTGCCGAACCACTACTCCCATCCAAAAGGTCGCATACGGTTGCGCCAAGCCATCAAGAATTTCTACGAGGCGTCTTTTAACAGGTCTCTTGATGTTGAGACCGAGATCCTTGTCACAAGTGGTGCTAATGAAGGTACCGTCCTCCTTACCATGTCTCTGGAAATATATATCTCAAGTGCCTATGAAGGGCAATACTCCGTCTTTACCGCATTCTTGGAGCAGGGTGATGAGGTGATCATGTTCGAGCCTTTCTTTGACCAGTACCTTCCTTCGGTCACTTTCAACGGCGGAAAGCCCGTTTATGTTCCCCTTCACCCTAACCTAGAAGGCGATCGACCTAATAGCAGCGAATGGAGGATAGACTTTGACGAATTACGGTAGATCAAAGTTTTACTAGCTCTAATCCATGTGTCTCAATCCAGTCCCAGCCGCTCCATTACCCCCCGAGCGAAAATGATAATCATCAACACTCCCCATAACCCTGTCGGAAAAGTCTTCACCAAAGAAGAGCTCGAGAAAATTGCGGTTATCGCAGAGGAGTTCAACCTACTCGTCATGGCGGACGAAGTCGTAGGTTCATTGCGTTCGGCGCTGTATATTATACTAATGATTCAATATTGTTAGTATGACTGCCTTCTCTACGATGGAAAAGACCACGTTCGGTTTGCAAACCTGCCTGGTATGTGGGATAGGACAGTTACGGTACTCTCAGCTGGCAGTAAGCGCGAAATATCTCTATGAACCCCGTTCTGCTCATTACATTCCATCAGAGGCGTTTGCTGCAACAGGCTGGCGTGTTGGCTGGCTCATCGGCCCTGAATCTATCATCCAGCCCACTCTCGCTGCTTGCACGCGCATCGTATTCTGCACCAATTCGCCTCTGCAGGAAGCCGTCGCAACGGGACTTGAACAGGCTCGGTCTCGCGGGTTCTTCGAAAAACAGGTCGAGGAATACCAAGAAAGGCGTGACGTACTCCTGTCTGCATTTGATCGCGTCGGCCTCAAGTACAGTCTCCCAGAGGGCACGTACTTTGTGCTTGTGGTAAGTATATACAATGTGAAAACATTGTGGACAATGTCTTATACTACTTTTAACAGGACATCTCCAGAGTCAACTTCTCGGAGGACTACCCCTTCCCAGAGTCTGTACAGGGTCGGGGAAGGGACTTCAAGTATGTGTTCTCCTCCACCTAGATCTGCGTTGTCTCATGGTTGTCGTAGGGCGTGCTGGTTCATTGCCATGGAGATCGGTGTTTCTTCCATTCCTGTCAGCGAGGTGAGTCCAGTAACGTAACTAGGATCCTTCAATGGGAGGCTAAGCCCTTCCTCAGTTCTATTGCAAAGAGCACTGTAATATCGGCGAAAGTTACGCCCGTTTCTCCTTCTGCAAGGATATAGACACACTCAGGCAAGCTGGAGAACGCCTCCAGGCCTTGTCCAAGTATATCTCTTAGAAAGGGCATCCCACAATGCAGTTTCTATTAACTGGACATCATTTGGATTCGGTTTGGATTGCGTTCATGTAAATATGAACTTGTTGTATTGATCCACGTGTATGTTACTTTTGGAGCGGTTGATAACAGGAATGTATACAATGGTCTCATCCACCTGTTAATCGCAGTTCGAGCCTGTCAGCTATGTGAGATAGTGCCTCGTCTCGGGGGATGTTTGATGGGACTTCGTAGTAAGTCGGGTTGCTGACGACCCGTTGAGCAAGGAACGTGAACGACAGCACCTCAATCTCATCCTGCTTATTCTGCACTGCACCATCTTTCCTCTGCTCCTGGTACCACTTCTCCAAAACGCCCGTCTCCAACAACTGTGACTCCAGCGGTAACCCATCTTCGTTCAAGAACTTATTGAACGTCTCCCCAGCTTCCGCAGGACAAAACAGCACGAAACGTCCAGGCGCACTCTGTCGCACGGCACGGCTTTGCATCTGAACGACCTCTACTAGTGTGTAGTCTTTAATATGTCGTTCGGACTTGCCGGGGTTGATGTGTACGTATTGAGTGCCCATGACCACGACAACTTCCGCGCGCACGGGAAGGCTCCAACAGGCCTCGCGGGGAGCTATGAGAAGCCTGATGATGCCCTCTACGAACAGCTCGAGAATGAGTTTGCGGTCTGGTTTCGAGATTCCGTGGTGGAACACTCCAACCCCACGCGACACGTAATTTATCAGGGTCGGATCTTGGAGTCTCGCCAAGCAATCTTCGACGTAAATCTGAGACACGGAGTCCGGGAGGAATCCTCTCTCGGTGAACAAATGCAGCGCACGCTGTGTGATCAGGTCTTGTGCAACCGTTTGACAGTGTCCGCGCGAGGGGACGAATACGATACCGGAATCAGCTTGTTGGAGGTCTCGAATGGCGGTATATACAGGCTTTGCGAGGGATTTGAAGAGTGCGCCAGAGTGCGGGATCGTGTACGCCTGTATGGCACATGCTAGGGGTTGTTCACGGTCCTTGGGCAGGAAGCTGTGGAGCCCCATAGGATCGACATCTAACCACGATGCCAAGTCTGTCGGATCATTGAGCGAGCTGGAAAGTCCGATGTAGCGGGTTGGTGAATGTTGTGTCGCATGTTTTATGAGAGCAACGCCGAGTTCGTAGCTGGCGTCCATTTGTTCAAGGTTTTCGCACAGAGTAATTTTAGGATAGCTCAGATTAGGGGATGGGCGACTGGTGTGAAGCTTTTTGAGGAGACCTGCGGCAGTAGTCACCCTGATCAATTTGCCTCGAGGTGGGTCGAATAAGCTAGTGCCAGTAGAGTACTCCAGTCCTGCACCTGCGGCACCCGATATCATGCGTAATTCCGACAACGTGTTCGTTGCCACGCTTCTGCTTGGCACGACGATGAGGGCCCACGAGGGTGAGGACGACCTAAGAAGTGTTGTACTAGGGAGCCGTTCATATCAACTATCAGAAGACAGGAAGGAATCTCGTACCAAATTGTCATATGAGCTAGGAGGGATTTTCCGCAACTCGCGGGTGCAGCAACTAGAACATTCAACTCAGTGTTCATGAGAGTCCAATACACCTGCGTCTGAAGGGCATTGAATTCGTGAAAGTGGAAAGAGTACTGGTCCTCCAGTGCAGGAAGCCGAATCGATGAGAGAGGGAGGAAACCGACGTCCAACCGCCGTGTATGAGAGTGAGACGCCACAGGCATGAAAAGATTGTCCATTGGTACGAGTAGTTCATTATCTGCACCTAACCACTTGCCGGAGACGAGTCGGACAGTAATTGACGGCGGGGGAGTATCCACAGATACCGAGATCACGAACTCCACGTCTAGAACATCTGTTGACTCTCGGAGAAAGATCTCCATGAATTGAAGTATCTTGTTTCCTTCGTGGTCTTCGACCCATAACCAGAAGGGTTCGGCGGGACCATGGACCCTGGAGTTCCAGTTAAAGGTGCGGGTCACCGTTACTATAACCTTCAGTGTATCTGGACCAAGAGGACGGAGGGAGGTTGACAAATCAACAGATGGGAACTGTTTGGCCGCGGTTAGAACTGCTCGACCCTGGTATTCATTCAACCCAATCAGCTCTCCTAGTTCGGCGGCAGTCATAGTGGCAAGTTCTGCAGGGGAGTACTCCATGTGCGACTGATTGAGACCATGTATGATTTCTGCCTTTAGGTTTGTAAATTGTCTTAGCGGTTCTTCAAACGGCCACATTCGTCTCTCGATAGCTTTGCTCATTCCCATAAGGGAAGCCGTCACACTTGCCCATTTGAGACTGATGGCAATCTCTAGCAGAGCTCGAATGATCCGACCGCCGTTCTGCGCTGCGTATGCAGTATCAGACACGAGTGCGAAGTCTTGTATAGGAAGCTGGGTGATGAAGCTCTGCAAAAGGATGTTGACCTTCCCTTGGCTAGTGTCCGTACCTCCCTGCATTGCGTTAGACAAGCACAGTCGATACGTGAATCTATTCACTCACCCGAACATCACAAGGAATGATTTTCATTAGCTGTTCTAGTTCCTTTACTTCGGATTCTCTGATTTGAATTTGGTCGAACTGTTGATCACATGATTAAAACACGACCCAGGGTCTGTGAACAACCTTATACCTCCGTACTCCTACTGAGCATATCCAGTATATCTGCCTCAGACATTTTGGGTCTGAATAGCGGCTCGAAAACCTCGATGGACCGGTGACGAATGTAGTACCTTGCGGCGATTCGTCCAATATCTTTGACGACAAATGTTTCGGTTGCCTCGTCAAAATCAATCATGGACAATTTTGCCAGTGCGCGTGCTGTGTTAGTGATGAGCTTCATTCGCTGCTGGACGAGTTCGGGGTCGTCGATTAACATTTCTCGTGGCATCCCTGCTCCCAAGAATGAGACACACGATTAGCAGATAACCCTTATGGCCGTTACTTACCGTATTGCAACGGACTTTTGCGCATTCGAACAAAAAAGTATGTATAACCGAGCCACCGCACACCTTCTTGAACGTTGGCCACTGTCCCGAGGGCGATCTCTGCATTCAACGCGTCCGCCATCCCCAAGTGGAACCTATTGCATTTAAGTATCCAGATAGATAGCAAAGGATGCTTACTAACTGCGATTCAATCGGTGTCTACAAATCGTTCAATGAATAGTCGTACTTGATTGCGAGTTGGCTCACCTGCGAAGTAATGGCATTAAGGTAATGCGCGAGCTTGTCCTCGGTGGTGCAGATATAGCCTTCTCCACTTGTTTCCAGCCCAGGACGTCCAGCACGACCGAACACTTGAAGAACATCCAGAACAGAAAGGTCAACGAAGGAACCTTTTCCGCTATCGTAGACTTGTGTGCCCTTAATGACGACTACAATGTCTTGTTAGAGCGTTTCGGTATCCTTCATTTGCGTACACACCTGCGTGGGCGGGCAAATTGACTCCCCAAGCCAAGGTAGCAGTGCAACATAACACCTTGAGCGACGTCAGTTCGTGTCAGACTAACCAAAGCATACAAATACACCTTGATTGCTCTTTCCTGGAACATCCTCTCCGTCATGTTGCGATCAGATCGTAACATCCCAGCGTGGTGAATACCGAAGCCGTGATCAAAAAGCTGCTTCATTTCCTTATTGCGGGACTCGCCGATGCTCCTGCGGAAGAAGCTCCATTGTGGATGGTCTTCACAGCTATAGTCCTCCAGTGTCCCCTCTGCAGTAGCGGCGTCCTTGAGGGTTAGCGCCGCGCTAACGGTTTCCTTGCGTGCATGAACAAACACCATGACCTGGTGACCTTGTCTGACTAGTTCTGATACCTTCTTGAATGTAACGCGGTCAAGGTTTTTTTTCGACTGGGGACTTCCAGGCTTGCCTCTAACACCAATGAAATGCTGCTCTAATGGAATGGGTCGAAAGGATGAATCAAAATAGAATAGACCAGTGTGTCGAGAGACGCTGAACGCATGTAAATCAAACGATAACTTATTTTGTCTTTGAATTTACTAACCTCAAGAAATCAGCAACGTCAATGTAATTGGGAAGAGTGGCACTCAAACCCACTACGCGAATTACAGATTGGCTGGATTCTACCTAGTATGGTTTAATTCCCCTCCATCTGGGAACAATGGGCGACTAACTCACCTGGCGTAAAGTTCGAGCAACGATCGTCTCGATGACAGCACCACGCTCCTCATTGAGGAGGTGGACTTCATCGATGATGAGGAGCTTGAGTTTCTACAGCACACAGTCAGCTGTGACGTTCCTTGGGTAGAGAGTTACACGCACGGATGCAAGTTCACCCTCGCCTGTTGGCTTTCGGGTGACCACATCCCATTTCTCAGGCGTCGTGACGATGATTTGAGTTTCCGCGATTTCAGCCTTTGTTAGTTGCATGTCACCTAGACTAATGGATAAACATACGATACAGAGTCCTGCACATATCGAATGGACTGACCGGTCAATTCTCTGACCAGGATCGACAGCCACCTTAAACGTTTCCCAAGCTTCTGAACAATTTCCGAAGCCAAGGCTTTCATTGGTGCGCTGTGCTTCTGCAGTTAGTCTACCCAAACCAAACCTTTCTGCTGGACTTACACATAAATGACCTTGAAACTATCACGATCTATAGATGCTCGCACAGGTGATCCTGGAGAAATGGTCGATCGATGCTGATCTAAAACTCGCAAGATAGTCAACATCGCCACGTCGGTTTTGCCCTGTGGTTTAAGCAGGTTATCGTGTGACAAAAGACTTGAGGAAGACTCAGCTTACAGCACCAGTTGGAGCTTTTGAGCACAAATTATAAAACGGAAGGCATAGATAAGACCGCAAGTGCTCACCACAAACAAGCATGTTTTCGTTAGATTGATAAGCGGTTGGATAAACAATGGATTGGATCCTGTTGAGAGAGGTATATCCCTAGAACATCTGAGCTGGCGATGATTTGGGATAGAGGAAATCACCTACCGGAAACGATCCTTTTGCCAGTTCGTCCAGTTCAAAGATAGGGATCAGACGTTCGGATTTTCGTGGTGGAAATGTTTTAGTGGGTGGTATAGTCACTTCCTCATAATCCTGGAAAAGATGTGAGGGAAGATGCGGAGATGATCTTTTCAGAGGCTAACCTCGTAATCGTGTCTGGTAGTCCCAAGTGGAAGCATATATGTGTTTCCATACTGTGATAAAACGCTTCCGCCGCCAATATTTGACCAAGAAGTATAAACATGAGGCAAGGCTTCTGGGGCGTCTTGCTATTGATCCTAAGCAACTTGAAAAACGTCCGAAATAGAATAGTACAGACTCACAGCTACCCCAGTGAACAAAGGACGAGCAGAATTTTCCTTCAATGTTTGCTCTATGCGGCGCCTGGCGTCCTCTGGCGCAAGACTGATAGACACTTTCGCTGACAGATTTCACTTGTGAGGCTAACGCAAAAGAAGGGAATCCTTACTGTGTGATTGTGGGGTGGCGTCATCGATATTTCTTGAATACAGATAATGCGACAACTGTGCAGTTATTCCTAGCGTTATGAGGAAAGCAACATAAGAGCACTAATGCTGACTTCTTGTGCAGCTGAAGTGCGTGACTCAAGCAACTCCATCACTAATTCGATATTGTCGAAGCCTACGAGCTCGGCGACTTCGGTTGAGATCTCGTCGTTTGTGCGTGAGCTAGAAAATAAGTTTGCAAGAACTTCAATGTTGTCATGACCAGACCCAGATTTGCTGGTGGTGGCCCCCTTCCAAGTTCAGTGACTCGATAAGACAGCTCCTAAGCAGAAGTACTGACCTGAGTATCCCTCGCAACACAGAACCAAGGGGCGACTCGATGTCTTGGGACGAGAACAGATCCAGCACAGTGGACCATGCAGTTATATCTTCTTCCAAAGTTTGAAGCTGACTATCTACGTATTGACCGTTCAGCATGTGGATACACGAGATGGCCTGGAGACCTTGCACACCATCGTGGTCGAGCACCACCATCGGGCTTCATCATGATATCTTATCAGCATCGATACGTCATCCAAACGTACGAAGTCCACGCACCTGATCCATCCGACGATTGCGGTGGCCGTAAGGTCACCTCTAACGTCTCCTCGGAATGAAGTTAGAGATTGGAGGTATTCTGCAAATTCTGCCATCAAAATGACGCGTCTTCAGCGAAAGCGTGTCCTTGCAAGGTGACCCGAATTCGCTGGATTGTCAACTAGAGCCAGGTCTAGAAATCAGCACCTGGCATTTGAGTATTGTTGAGATAGGTCGGATCACCTGTAGTAATAACCTTTCACCGTTGGTAAGTAAGTAGCAGTCTCAAGGAGTGACTGGTTCCCGATATAGTGACTGAGAGTACTTGACCCAATCAGGCATGTACTTATGTACTTGTTGAACCTGCTGAACAAACTTTCGACAGCACAACCAGCTTCCAAACTCAAGGGACATAAGAGCTAGTTCAGGTGTGCGGTCTTGTGGAAAAGTCCAGGTAGTTTGTGGCAGAGCTCCAGAGCTGCTGAGATGCTAGTGGCTGAAGGGTGAGGCTTCCTTGCACAGCGAACAATGTTTGAACATTCCAGTCACCATCCTCCCCACCAAGCCACATAATGTAGTGCTTTGGTACCGTAGTATACGGACAGCTGAGGTTGATAAATAGCCATGGCTCATGCATCAGCAAACCAGCCCTCAGCTGGACAGGGGTCCCAGGCTGACAGACACCCCTAGCGAGGTACCTAACTGGCTAGCTCTGGACAGCCCCCTAAAGTCTGTCCCAGACTCACCAGTCAACTGGGATGAGCTGGACAATGCTATCACACCAGTACTACAAAGGAAGGATGAAGATGTTTTATAATCATACTAACCACTACATAATGATAAATACAAGTTCAAGGGCTAAAAACGAGTGGGCGGGGCCGAATACGAGTAGGTGAGACTATTATAAATCAGTGGGTAGGGATAAAAATGAACATGGGGGCCAAAAACGGGTGGGTGGCACTCAATACGAATGGGTGGAACCATGTGTGGGGATAAAAACAAAGGGGGGGGAGGGGGAAGGGGTAAAACCGAGTGGGTGACACTAAAACTGAGTGGGTGGCCAAAGACAAGTGGATAGGACTACAGATGAGCAGGTAGGAATAAAGGTGAACAGGGAGCCCAATAGACAGGACTAAAGATGCATGGGTGGGACTGAAAACATATGGGTGGGGTCACAAACAGATAGGCAGAGTGGGTGTGGCTGAAAATGTATGGGTGGGGCTAAAAACACATTGACGGGGGTGAAAACACAAGGGTGGGGTGGGTGTGGCTGAAAACACATGGATGGGGCTAAAAATGTACGGGTGGTTTCACAAACAGACAGGAGGGGGACAATTGGTTGGAACTCCTACCCCTCGCAGAATTCGCCTACAATAATGCCCCTAGCGCTACCACAGGAGTATCCCCGTTCTTCGCTAATAAAGAAGGCTACCACCCCAATGTCTCGGTCTACCCCGAAAGGGATCTGACCTCATCCTGCGCCCGCGAATATGCAGTCAACCTACAGGAACTCCATGAATTCCTACACACAGAAATGGCCCGCGCTCAACAACGCTACCAAGGACCTGCGGATTCCTGACGACTTCCCGCACCAGACTTCTGGATCAGAGACCAAGTGTTTGTCAAGGCGAAGTACTTTTGTTCCACTCGCCCTTCCAAGAAACTCTCAGAAAAGAACCTTGGCCCCTATCCCATCATCACCCAAGCTGGACCCCTGGCCTTCACCCTCCGACTCCCGGACTCCATGCGCGCTGTCCATCCCATCTTCCATGTCTCTCAGTTGGAACCCGCAACTCCGAACACCATCCCAAATCGGGTCCAAACCCCACCTCCCCCAGTCGAAGTCAACGGAGAACCCAAATACAAAATCTCCGAAATCCTAGACTCCAAAATCGACCAGCGACGCAGGAATTGCCAACTCCTGTACCTGGTAAAGTGGGCAGGTTACGAAGGGACTGATGAAGAAACTTCCTGGATCCTTGCGACCAGGTTTGCTCATGCATTGGAACTCGTCTCGGACTTTCACTCCACAAATCCCAGAAAGTCTGAACCCCTTAATTTGCTCGGATGAGGGTGGAAACGTAAATCTTCGATTCAATGTAAATTGTACATGAGGAGTCCGATGGGATGTTCTACGCTACTTCCCCATCCCCATCTTCCTCACCCCCCTCCTCATCCTCATCCTCCTCCTCATCCCCATCCTCCCCATCTGTCCCCTGACCTCCCTGATCATTCTCCCTCTCCTTCCCCTTCCACTCTGATGCCCCCCAGCCTTCTCCGGACTCCCCAAACCGGGACCCCTGAGCCACCAGGAAGGCCACCAGGCCGTCCGACAGTACCTGTTGGATTCCCAACAGCTGGGCCACGACGGCCCCCTGGTATTGTTGGCCCACCTCTGCGCCTTGTAGGACTCCGTCAGGGCCCCAAGTGCATCCTGGCGCTCTTCGTCCTCCTCGCCCTCCCCTCCACTTTCCTCCTGGGCCTCCAGACTCTTCTGCCTCCACCTTTTCCGGTCCTTCCCTCCACACGGAAATGCCACTTCCACAACTGCCCTCTTCCCTGCCGCTCCAGCCTCCTGGCACAATGAGTGCGCCTGCGCACACCTTGCACACGTCTGCGATCACCCGGTCTTCAGGCCCGGGCACGGTACCCCCACCCTCACACAGGCCGTGCAGGGAGTATTGGTCCCGGGCCTCCCCACACTCACCTGCGACAGCCACGCCTTGGACCCCTTCAGCGACTCCTGCGACTCCTGCGACAATCTTTTGGCCGCAACCCTCGCAACCTCCACCTCCGCTTTCCTCCTCCTCTCGTCCTCCTCTGCTTTTTTCCATGCTTCCTCCTCAAGCTTCCGCCTCACCTCCTCGTGCTTCTCCGCCTCCCGCCAGGCCTTTTTCTCCCTCGCCTCCTGAATCCTCCAAGCAGACTCCCACGTGCATTCTTCCTCTTCCTGCTGGAGACAGGCGATTTCGTCGTTGGATTGTGAGTGAGTAGACATGATGGGTGATGGAACTAAACAACAGGCAGTCAACGGTCGCAAGGTACCTCAGATCGATCCCCGATTTTCAAACACCGCCATACTTCTATTTCCTATCATGGACTCCTATCCAGGCACTCAAGGGTTTGTGCCTAAGAGGGGGATACTGTCACATCCCGAAACTTCCCTAACCCATCTGGCCCAATTCCAACCCCCTATGATCAAATCCCAAATCCCAAGCCTCGGACTTTACCTTAGAAGATTTCTCTTTCATCGGACATTTCGAACCCCGTACTTCCCGTCCCGGACTTTTGCATTCCCGTCCTGGACTTCTGCATTCCTGTCTTGGACTTTTGCATTCACGTCCTGGACTTTTGTATTCCTATCTTGGCTATCTCTTGACATATGTCTCTTTCCTTTGACACTTCTTGACATCTACAGTTCCTATTGATAATTCCCTTCCCCCTTGCTTCGCAACTATTGCGCCATTGCCTTTAGTCATTATTCTACCATTCTGACACCATTCCAATTCATTCCTTCCATTCTTCCGGAAACCTGAAACTCCGATTCGTCCAACATACTTTAACATCTTTATATCTTCCAGATTCTTCAGTATATAAACCCACGTGTACTCTCTGATATTTCCTTAGTTTGAATATCAACTAAATCCCGTTCTTTCCTGATCCCCTCTGAACTTCCTCCGTCCTTAAGTTGATCTTAGGATTGATCTCTATCTCTGACCCTCCGCTCCAAAATCAAGCAACAGAACTTGTACAGGGGCACAGCACATAAGCTGAAGCCGAAGTTCCTTATCCCTCCAACCCCCCTCAGGAATTCCTGCCAAACCCCGCTTCCTCCGCACTCCGGACAATCCGGGAATTCTGGGAACGAACCCAGACTTAACAGTATATTTGAACTCAAACCTCTACAAGTTTGCTAACATCATATCTTATCCGCATGTCTAGAACTATCCAGACTCATGCCCAAACATGCAGTATGCAAAGCATCAACACAGCTCAGTTGGAGGCAGCCCGAGAAGACGCCCTGCACTCCCTGATGACCTCGCGTTGAGGCCCCAATGTCACTGAACAATTCCAAAGCTTTTCCGCTCATTGTTCATCAACCTCCACCTCTCAGGCTAGACCTCCATCTCAACTCATCTCCACCCCTACTCCCACAAGTCATCACCCCTCCGGGGGCACCCCAGACCCCTCTGACAATGGGAACGGCGGCGGCAACAACCCTGACCCCTCTGATGATGACAACCCCTTCGACGACAACCCCAACAATGCATTCCCACCTAACCCTATTATGGCGCTTGCAAACACAGTCCGCGGCCTCGCTGAGTTATCGCGCCATGACCGCAAATCCGAAAACTCCTCATCTCCACGCACAAAGGTGCAGGAACCCGACACCTTCGATGGGACTGACCCTTGCAAGCTGCGGGCCTTCTTGGTCCAATGCGAGCTGAACTTCCAGGACCGTCCCCGCACATTCCAGACTGACCGCGCGAAAGTCACCTTTGCCCAGTCTTACCTAAAAGGTATGGCCCTCGAATGGTTCGAGCCCAACCTCCTCCAGATGGATGATCTGGACTTTCGTCCAGACTGAACAGACAACTATCGGGAATTCATCCTTAAGCTCCAGACCAACTTCGGCCCCCACGACCCCGTCGGTGATGCCAAACACCAACTCGACCACCTATCCATGAAAGACTCCCAGCATATCAACAAATACGTGGTAGAATTCAATCACCTAGCCTCCCAGGTCCGGGGTTACGGCGAGGGAGCCCTCTGACACCACTTCTACAATGGACTTCCGGATCGCATCAAAGATGAGCTTTCCCACATTGAAAAACCGCGCTCCCTAGGAGAACTCCGGACTCTCTCCCAGACTATCGATGGGAGATATTGGGAATGCAAGTCCGAAGTCGCTCGCCAAACCTGACCCTCCAGAAACAAGTCCTCCACTTCCAAAAGTACTCCAACCACTTCATCTCCGAAACCCGCCATTCCATCCAACACTTCCACGTCCTCATCGGCAAAGTCCTCCACCCCTAAACCCACATCCGACCTCTCCAGTAAACTCGGGAAGGACAGATGCAAATGACGTCTTGACCTCAAGCTGTGCATGTTCTGTGGAGCCACCGGACATGTACCTAAGGACTGCCAGAAGTCCACTTCCCGCGCATCCAAAGCCCGCGCAGCGACAACCTCCCCTGCTCCAGAAGCCAAACCGGAGGCCTCTACCCCTGAGGCAAAAAATTAGGGCGCAGCCTTCCGGACTCCGCACAGGAAGGAGGCTGCGTTGAATCCCACCGTGCACCTACGGAGACCCGTCTCAATGTGTCCGCTCTTTATGATCCCAAGGCCCTTATGCCTCTTGTTTCCCTTTCCGACTTTTCCGAAATTTCCACTTTTCCCGCTTTGTTAGATTGTGGTTCTACTGATTGTTTCATTGATACTACTTTCATTGACAAACACCATTTTCTGACATATTCTGTTCCTCCTATCTCTTTGAAACTTTTTGATGGTACTTCCAATTCTACGATTACCCATGCTGTTGACCTTTCCGTTCGTTTCCCTTCCGGCTTTGTCACCTTTGATACATTTTATGTTACTCCATTGGATTCTTCTTGTTCCCTTGTTCTAGGACACAACTGGCTCACCCACTACAATCCGTCGATTGACTGGGTACTGGGCAGTATTACTTTCCGAATGCTGGCTCAAGACTTGCCAATGCCCCCGACATCACCTCCGGAGATTCCGGTCCCCAGTCCCCCATCTCACTCTGACACTCCCAACAAGCTGCCTCGTGAAGCTCCTCACATCTCGTTTGTCAATGCTGCTGCCTTTGTGTGCGCGTGCAAACTTGATGGTTCCAAGCAGTTCAGCATTCACCTTCATCCCCAGGACTCCAAACTCCGTTCCATATCCCGGAACTCTGGGATTTCTGAAACCCCCAAAGAAGTCAATCTTTCCTCCGTCCCTCCGGACTATCACAATTTCCCTGATGTCTTCAGTAAGTGCAAGGCTGATACCCTTGCACCCCACAGGGAACTCGATCTCAAGATTGACTTAGAGGAAGGTGCTTCTCCTCCTCTCGGGACTGTTTACCTGGTTTCCGCTACAGAACTCGAGTCCCTCTGGGAATTCATAGACAAACACCTCAACTACGGCTTCATCCATCAGTCCAAATCCGCCCACGGCGCTCCCGTCCTCTTTGTCTGCAAAAAGGATGGATCCCTCTGCCTCTGTGTCGATTTCCGAGGACTCAACAAAATCACGAAAAAAGACTGCTATCCCCTACCCCTGATCTCCAACCTCCTTGATTCCCCTAGCCGCGCCAAGGTATACACAAAAATCGACCTCCGTCATGCATACCACCTTGTCTGCATCGCTCCCGGGGATGAATGGAAAACCACCTTCCGGACCCGCTACAGCTCGTACGAGTGGCTGGTGATGCCCTTTGGGCTCACCAATGCCCTGGCGGCCTTCCAGCAGTTCATCAATAGCGGCTTCACAGACCTCCTAGACATCTGCATTGTGGTTTACCTCGACGACATCCTCATCTCTTCCAATGACATGGCTTCTCACAAAAAACATGTCCGGGAAGTCCTCCGGCGTCTCTGGAAACACGGACTTTACACCAAACTGGAGACATGTAAGTGGCACTCGGACTCCGTCAAATACCTGGGCTATCGTCTCTTCCCCTAGGGACTGACCATGTCCCCGGAGAAAGTCCAAGCAGTCCAGGATTGGCCCGAACCCCGGAAAGTCAAGGACATTCAGTCCTTCCTCGGTTTTGCCAAATTCTACCATTGTTTCATCTTCAACTACTCCAATATCGTTGTTCCGCTCACCCAACTCACTCGGAAAAACGCCCCATGGAACTTCGACGATTCCTGCCGCTCCGCCTTCACACAACTCAAAGACGCCTTCACCCAAGCCCCTATCCTTACTCACTGGATTCCGGACTGTCCTATCACAGTCGAAACCAACGCTTTGGACTATGCTATCGCAGGAATCCTCTCGATCTGGTGTCCGGACAAGGAATTCCGCCCCGTTGCGTTCTACTCCCACACACTGACGGCCCTGGAACTCAACTATGACACTCATGATAAGGAGCTCCTTGCTATCCATGAAGCTTTCCGGCATTGGCGTCATTATCTTGAAGGTTCCAGCACTCCCATCGACGTCGTTACCGACCACAAAAATCTGGAATACTTCTCCACCTCCAAAGTCCTGACCCGCCAGCAAGCCCACTGGTCGGAATTCCTATCCCAGTTCAACCTTGTCATCCGATTCCGCCCCAGACACTTGAGAGCTAAGCCCGACTCCCTCACTAGACGCTGGGACGTCTACCCAAAAGAGGGGGATAAGGACTATGCTCGCGTCAATCCCCATAACCTCTGTCTGGTGTTCACCCAGGAACAGCTTGCCTTGTCCCTACAAGCAACTATCCTACTCACCCCGGTCCTCCAGGCCTTGTCCCTGCTTGACATCAAAGACATTCACAAGGACATCCTAGATTCCCTGTCCTCCGACCCCATAGCTTCCCTCCATCTTCCGGACTTGTCAGACTCCCGATGGGCTGTCAACCCCAAAGGTTTCCTGATGCTCGACAATTGCATCTTTGTCTCGGAAGCTAAGGACCTCCATCTTCACATTCTCTGATACAAGCACGACCACCCCCTATCTGGATATTTCAGGCAGAACAGGACATTAGAGCTCGTCTGCCAGGAATACACCTGGCCAGGCCTCTGCACTTTTGTCAAGGACTATGTCAGTTCCTGCACTTCCTGCGCCCAAGCTACAACTCTGAGACACCACCCCTATGGAATGTTCAAGCAACTTCCAATCCCCGAAAAACCCTAGAACTCCATTTCCATGGACTTCATTGAACAACTCCCGTCCTCTGGTGGATACACCGCAATCCTCGTAGTCATCGACCGCCTTTCCAAACAATCCATATTCATTCCCATTCACGACACTATCGACTCTCCAAGCCTCACAAAACTATTCCTACTCCACGTGTTTTCCAAGCACAGAGTCCCCTCCCATATCACCTCCGACTGGGGTTCCAAGTTTGTCTCCCACTTCTTCCGTTCCCTCGGGAAAGCCCTCGACATCCGACTTCACTTCACTTCGGGATATCATCCTGAAGGTGACGGGCAAACAGAACGGGCAAACCAGACCCTCGAGCAGTATCTCCGAATCTACTGCAACTACCAACAGGACAATTGGTCGGAATTCACCTACAACAATGCCCCTAGCACTACCACAGGAGTATCCCCGTTCTTCACTAACAAAGGCTACCACCCCAACATCTCGGTCTACCCCAAAAGGGATCTGACCTCATCCCACACCCGCAAATATGCAGTCAACCTACAGGAACTCCACGAATTCCTACGCATGGAAATGGCCCGTGCTCAGCAACACTACCAAGGACCCGCGGACTCCGACGACTTCTGGCACTGGACTTCCGCATCGGAGACCAAGTGTTTGTCAAGGCGAAGTACTTTCATTCCACTTGCCCTTCCAAGAAACTCTCGGAAAAGAACCTCGGCCCCTATCCCATCATCGCCCAAGCCGGACCCCTGTCCTTCACCCTCTGACTCCCGGACTCCATGTGCACTGTCCATCCCGTCTTCCACGTCTCTCAGTTGGAACAGGCAACTCCGAACACCATCCCAAATCGGGTCCAACCCCCACCTCCCCCAGTCAAAGTCGACGGAGAACCCGAATATGAAATCTCCGAAATCCTAGACTCCAAAATTGACCGTCGACGCAGGAATTGCCAACTCCTGTACCTGGTAAGGTGGGCGGGGTATGAAGGGACTGATGAAGAAACTTCCTGGATCCTCGCAACCAAGCTTGCTCATGCATCGGAACTCGTCTTGGACTTTCACTCCACATATGCCGGAAAGTCCAGACCCCTTAATTCACTCGGATGAGGGCAGAAACACGATTTTCAATTCGCCAAAAAACAAAACTATGCTAATTATACATGTGGAAACCGATGGGACACCCTATACTACATCCCCATCCCCATCCTCCTCACCTCCCTCCTCACCCTCATCCTCATCCTCATCCCCATCCTCCCTATCTGTCCCCTGACCTCCCTCTCCATCATCCCTCTCCTTCCCCTTCCACTCTGATGCCCCCCAGCTTCCTCCGGAATCTCTGAACCAGGACCCCTGAGCCACCACGGCTTCCTGGTAGGCCTCGTCGGCCCGCCTCTGGGCCTCATAGGACTCCGAAAGGGCCCTGAGTGCATCCCGGTGCTCCTCGTCCTCCTTGCCCTCCCCTTCGCTCGCCTCCCTGGGCCTCCGGACTCTTCTGCCTCTGCCTCTTCCGATCCTTCCCCCCACGTGGCAACGCCACTTCTGTGGCTGCCCGCTTCCCCACTCCGGCCTCCTGGCACGACGAGTGCACCTGCGAACACCTCGCGCATGTCCGCGACCTCCCAGTCTTCGGGCCCGGGCACAGTACCCCCGCCCTCACACAGGCCATGCAGGAAGTATTGGCCCTGGGGAGCCAACCCCCGGGCCTCCCTGCACTCACCTGCGACAGCCCTGCCTCAGATCCCTTCAGCGACTCCTGCGACTCCTGCCACAATCTTTCGGCCGCAACCCTCACGACCTCTGCCTCCGCTTTCCTCCTCCTCTCGTCCTCCTCCTTTTTTCCGTGCTTCCTCCTCGAGCTTCCGCCTCGCCTCCTCGCGCTTCTCTGCCTCCCGCCAGGCCTTTTTCTCCCTGGCCTCCTGAATTCTCCGGACGGACTCCCGTGCGCGTTCTTCCTCCTCTTGTTGGAGACAGGTGGTTTCATCGTCGGATTGCAAGTGAGTAGACATGATGGATGGTGGAACTAAACAACAGGCAGTCAACGGTCGCAAGGCACCTCAGATTGATCCCCACTTTTCAAACTCCGCTATACTTCTATTTCCTATCACAGACTCCTATCCAGGCACTCAAGGGTTCATGCCTAAGAAGGGGATACTGTCACATCCCAAAACTTCCCTAACCCATCTGGCCCAATTCCGAACCCCTATGACCAAATCCCGAATCCCGGCCCTCGGACTTTACCT
This sequence comes from Gyrodon lividus, assembly GCA_014904945.1. Lineage (NCBI taxonomy): Eukaryota > Fungi > Basidiomycota > Agaricomycetes > Boletales > Gyrodontaceae > Gyrodon > Gyrodon lividus. The sequence continues at coordinate 685,374 of MU127435.1, forward strand.
TAGATGAATTCTCTTTCATCGGACATTCCGAACCCTGTACTTCCCATCCCGGACTTTCCGCATTCCCGTCCTGGACTTTCCATATTCCTGTCCTGGACTTTCGTATTCCTATCTCGGTTATCTCTTGACATATGTCACTTTCCTTTGACACTTCTTGACATTTACAGTTCCTATCAATAATTCCCTTCCCCCTTGCTTCGCAATTATTGCGCCATTGCCTTCAGTCATTATTCTACCATTCTGACGCCATTCCGATTCATTCCTTCCTTTCTTCCAGAAACCCGAAACTCCGATTCATTCAACATACTTTAACATCTCTATATTTTCCGGACTCTTCAGTATATAAACCCGCATGTACTCTCTGATATTTCCTTTGTTCGAATATCAACTGAATCCTGTTCTTTCCTGATCCCCTCTGAACTTCCTCCATCCTTAAGTTGATCTTAGGATTGATCTCTATCTCTGACCCTCCACTCCGAAATCAAGGAACAGAACTTGTACAGGGGTGCAGCACATAAGCTGAAGCCGAAGTTCCTTACCCCTCCGACCCCCCTCAGGAATTCCCGCCAAACCCCGCTTCCTCTGCACTCCGGACAATCCGGGAATTCCGGGAACGAACCCGGACTGAACAGACACCTTCCCTCCCTATTTGATTTAGTCTTTAATAAAATTATAAGTATTTTCATACTAGTATAATGAGAAGAATCTATTTAAAGTTGCATTAGATACTGAGAATCCATACTTTATTATGATTTAAATATTTTAAAGTATTTTACTTGGAACTAAAATAATAAAAGCTACAGCTATTACAAATCCATAAGTCCTTACTTGATATAAAGTTACAGCTAAAGGAAATAATAATAAATTTTCTAAATCAAATACAAGAGTTTTAGTATCTTGTTGAATAATTGTAGCCAAAGAAGCATAAATTCCACTTTCTGTTACATAATCACTATATTCATAAGACCAATACCATTTATGACCTACTACTTGACTAAAATATAAAATTTTATCTAGATTATAACAGATTATAAAATATTTGCTGTAGCTTGTATTATTTTAGTTCCAAGTATTTTAGTGGCATTTGATATAGCTCCTTACTAATTTTATTTACTTTAACTATTTAAATAGTTATATCTCCCCTTCCTAATAAAATAATATTAATCCTAGGGGCAGACCTTCTAGTACGAAAGGATCAATAGGCTGTGTTTCTCTAGTGTACCAATTGTAATATTTCTTTAATTTCCCAGCCATTGAAAATAAACAGATACTTAAACTAAAACTTAAAATAGGATTATGGAAGAATTGTCCTTTTAATTGAGAAATAAAATTAAAAAATAGGGACGCAATAAAATTATACAAAATTGGAAATTTAGGTGGTGTCTGCCCTGATCACTACCCTTGTGTGGGTTCTGACATGCACCATTAGAGGAATGACAAGATGATCAGTTGGCTACTGGAAGGTATGCTGTCTGGTCAGAGAATCATGTTGAGATCTTGTCCTCCTGTTGTCTAGCCATGCCATACGCTCCTATAGATGCTCATAGTCCTGTAGTGGAGGTTCAGTGGAAGACCATCCAAACCACCCAAGGTCCAAAGACTAAATTGGTGAAAGTGATTCCAGACAAGAAAAGGCCAAGGAACAGGTTCCCAAGAAATACCCCATTCACTGGCCATGACTTCCAAACATATGATCAAGGTGATTTCTATGACATGCCGGAGCCATTGAAATTTCCTAGCAAGGTAAGACTCTCATTTGTTCTTGCAATATACTCTTTGGAAAGTCAACTATTCCAGACACAAAATGACTTCCTCAGGGAATGGCAAGATCATAAAGAACTGTATCTCAATATCTTGTTGCAGCTGGAGGGACCACCCAATCCTTAGAAGTGTTCTCATTGTCTCAGAGATGGTACCTATAGATGTTCAAATTGTTTTGGAAGGCCCTTCTTCTGTACTTCCTGCTTTAGAGAGCACCATAGAGCTCACCCCTTTCATCGGGTAGAGCAATGGACTGGAACTTACAGCAATCTTCTCTTTGGCTGGTATGTTTTCTGATGCTTATACTGAAATACCTCTGCTTGATCAAAGTGATGCCCATAGGCCGGATTGACTCTACATCTGGGATATGATGGAGGGGTGTGGCCATCTGGAGTCAGGGAAGTGCCTTAGAATGTGCCTGATGAGGAATGGGAGGGTTCCCACCCAGCAGCTCGGCCACCTCACCTTTGTGTTCCAGATTCTCCTGGTGTCCTGGTGGTGGTGGACACCTTGGGGGTGCACTATTGTGACCTGGCATACTGCAATTGTCCAGGCAGTCCGGATCCTCACATCCAGCTACTCAGTGTGGGTCTATTTCCTGCCAGCACTGTTATGGTAGAACCGTTTTTAGCCCCTTTTTCTTTTCCTTCTCATGTGACTCTATTCCATCACATGACCTCTTTCCTCTTTTGTGTCAAGTCTGGGTTCAATCCCGGAATTCCTGGATAGTCCAGAGCACGCGGAATGGTGGGGTTGGTCGGGAATCCCTGAGGGGGGTCGGAGGGGTAAGGAACTTTGGCTTCAGCTTATGTGCTGCACCCCTGTACAAGTTCTGTTCCTTGATTTCAGAGCAGAGGGTCGGAAGACAATCCTAAGGTCAACTTAAGGACTGAGGGGGTTCAGAGTGAAGCAGATCAGGAGATAACGGGATTTAGTTGATATTCCAACTAAGGAAATATCAGAGAGCACAAGCGGGGTTATATACTGAAGAGTCTGGAAGATATAAAGATGTAAAAGTATGTCGGACGAATCAGAGTTTTGGGTTTCCAGAAGAAAGTAAGGAATGAATTGGAATGGCATCAGAATGGTGCAATGGTGCAATAATTGTGAGGCAAGGGGGAAGGGAATTATTGATAGGAACTGTAGAAGTGTCAAAGGAAAGTGACATGTCAAGAGATAGTGTCACATCCCGAAACTTCCCTAACCCATCCGGCCCAATTCCAAACCCCTATGATCAAATCCCGAATCCCGAGCCTCGGACTTTACCTTAGACGATTTCTCTTTCATCAGACATTCTGAACCCCATACTTCCCGTCCCAGACTTTCCGCATTCCCGTCCCAGACTTCCGTATTCCCATCCTGGACTTCTGTATTCCCATCCCGGACTTCCGTATTCCTGTCCCAGACTTTTGTATTCCTATCTCAGTTATCTCTTGACATATGTCACTTTCCTTTGACACTTCTTGACATCTACAGTTCCTAGCAATAATTCCCTGTCCCCTTGCCTCGCAATTATTGCGCCATTGCCTTCAGTCATTATTCTCCCATTCTGATGCCATTCTGATTCATTCCTTATTTTCTTCTGGAAACCTGAAACTCCGAGTCGTCCAACATACTTTAACATCATATCTTCCAGACTCTTCAGTATATAAACCTGCATGTACACTCTGATATTTCGAATATCAACTAAATCCCGTTCTTTCCTGATCCACTCCACTCTGAACCTCCTCAGTCCTTAAGTTGATCTTAGGATTGATCTCCGACCCTCCACTCTGAAATCAAGGAACAGAACTCATACAGGGGCACAGCACATAAGCTGAAGCTGAAGTTCCTTACAACTCCGACCCCCCTCAGGGATTCCCGCCAAACCCCACCTTCTCCGCACTCTGGACTATCCGGGAATTCCGGGAATGAACCCGGACTTGACAGATAGCCGAGATATGAATACAAAAGTCCAGGATGGGAATGTGAAAGTCCGGGATGGGAATGCAGAAGTTTGGGAAAGTTTCGGGATGTGACATTTTGACCCTTTGTACAACCAGTGACTCAAGGCAAAGTCCCTGGCCTTATCTTTCTTCTTTCATATTCTATGACCTTCCGCCCAATACCTTTCTTGGATGATACCTACTTTGGATACCTTGGTCTGTGCGCCATTCCCTGTAGTATAAAGACCTGTACTCTACTTGGTTACAACCCAAGTTAGATCTATGCAATACATAGCTTAACCAGCTATCTCTTGGTCTGAGAACTTGCTTCACCAATTGGCCTATAGTCTGCCAGTACAGACTTCTGATAGATCTTGCCCTACCTGACAATAGATGTTATGGTAGAACCATTCTTACCCCTCTTCACGTGACTTTGTATCATCACATGACTCCCCATTTCCTTTTATGGCCTTTTGTACAACCAGTGACTCCAGGTAAAACCCCTGGTCTTATCT